>FR990077.1:12139225-13339225 GCA_905404285.2 Erannis defoliaria | reverse complement strand
CGACCTAAGCCCTAATGATTTCTATACTTTCCCTAAAATAAAGAATAAATTGCGTGGACAGAGATTTTCATCACCTGAAGAAGCTGTGGACGCCTACAAAACGGCCATTTTGGAGACCCCAACTTCCGAATGGAATGGTTGCTTCAATGATTGGTTCCATCGTATGGAAAAATGTGTCAAATTTCGCGGAGAATACTTCGAAAAGCAATAAATATATTTTTAAATAGTAATGTTGTGTCACTTCCTTGATTCCCGAAATTTTCAGTGCCGCCCTCGTAAAGGCATATGCCTACAAAAAAACTTATAAAAATAAAAAATAAATTGCAATGTAAAGAAAGTGTGTAACATCATTCGTTCAGTATTTTTACCCATAAGCAGTAAGTATTATGCTCATAAGGGGCCTCCACTAATAGGCTAGATGACTGTTTTTTTTTATTGTTCTTTTAAAATGTGGCCCTTTAAAATAACAGATTAAAGAAAAAAAAAACTGATCAAAAATAAGCAACTTATAAGCATTTTAATATCATGCTAGACAGAGAGGCAAAACAGCAAATCATGACGTCACTTCTCAGTACACCATATAAATTCTATTCTGACAAGTAAGGTGTGACGTAATTTTTTGTTTAGTGGGAAAGGGACAGAGTTGTCTCTAACAAAAACTTTAAACGCTTATATATCAGAACATTAATAACCGGTTTAAATTATTTTTTCAATAAACATCCTATATTTACATACATTCTTAATCAAAGCTATTGGTTTCAACTATATAAACATCAGTCATCTACCCTATTACAGTCCATTCATTTGGTGATTTTTCCCCTCCCCCGCCTCCCTTGGAGAGAAATCGTGAGATTTGGCTTAACCCCCTCCCCTCACTCCTAACCTCACGTGAGATTAATCAAAAAGCGTAAAGTGATGTTAAGAGTAATTTTAGCATAAATATGTTTCTCTGTGCTTGATTGGCTGGATTTTCAGTAAAATCTTTGACTTTCACTAAAAGCTACTTGAATCATGGTCTCATTTAGCCAGTTTTTTCACAATAATAAGATGTTTCTTGCGGGGGATAAAATATTACTTGATATTTGCCGAGACTCACTCCCCCATGTGAGATTGGGTGAGATTCGGCTCTACTCAAATACATGCCTCACGTAATTAATGGACACCCTGACTATGTTACCCATTGACATCTTGACCTCGAAACATTTGTGTACTGCTGCCCGTATAACACTGTACTGACAAAACTTTAGTCAATGTCAACACATCTTATCAATGAACAGGTCAATATCAGCCAATACTGATAAGGGTGTTATGATTAGCCATGGTTAGGTGAATAAAGTACTTTATACATTTCTTATCAATATGAATTTGACTTAAGTATGATAATTATGATCTAGCTATGAATTTGATTTCTAGGAAATTTGTGGTTGATAAAAAATACTTAAGACTACGTAGACTTACCAACTCTGTAGATGCATTTGGTGGCACCCAGTCAACTTTAACTGGTTTGTCAGTCAGCCCTCGGATCTTAATTAGTGGCACTGGAAAATAAAATTTTTACATTATATTATGTATAAATTTCATGAGATGATAGACGGGTCGAATACTAGGCTACATCTAAGCTACCAGGTGGAACTGAAGCCAATATTTAAATCTGCAATCACTGTAGCTTTATTAGATGATTTTTTACACACATATGATTCTGGTTATTCTCATTTTGGTTCCAATTGGTTGGCTTGGATTTGGACCCTTAATACCAACCTGCTCTAAGGCATCTTATTCAATTCATTAAAAAAACTCACATGAAGCTTTCTTCGGTTTAGTAGTTCCGAGAAGCTCAAACTGTGCCCACCCAGACAAGTCATCATCCTGTACATCATGAACATCTTTGCTGCAGTGGCAAGCACGGCACACCTTGCGCCAGAAATGCAAATCTAGACCAGGGCATTTGGTACCTGAAAAACAGATGTATAACTAAGACTATATCATCGAGTTTGTATAGAAAATGTAAATCATTGGATATAATGTATATTCAAATGGATTACCACAAGAGTTGCATGGGGCGCCAGCACCGCTGTCATGGCCCAGCCGAGCCTTGCTTAGTTTCTCTCGCTGGCTCTCAAGTTTGGACAACCAAGCGGGCGCCTCCGGCGTCTCTACGCATGACTCACTCATCCTTCTTTTTAATATTGCAAGATAATAATTAATATCATGAAATACTTAATACAAAAATTGTTAAATTAAAAACAAACTAATACTAAAACCAGCTAAACTAAATATAACGTAAACAAATACGTTTTTATTTATAAAGCGAAAAGCAAAAGAAAATAGCAAAACATAACTGCAAAAAGAAAAACAGCAGCAGCAGAGCAGCTCTAATCTCAATGATTTTAATTTGTTTTGTGACAGTGACATCAATCAAGCAAGTGAAAGTGACAATTGATTGAATTGGCTTTTGATTGACATTGACATACAAATATGCAGGTTAGAGGATTATTTTCTTCATTTTTGGCGTCCCACTTTGTGCATTCTGCCAATGTCAACTCTATGCATTTTCAAGTTTAATACAGAATCACAAGTCATATATGTATCTAGCGGCCCGTTCCAGCTTCGCACGGGTGGACTATTATTTTTTAAACATTGAGCAAGTATCTTTCAGCAGGACATTGAAAATAACTTTTGATGAATACTTACCATACAAAAACTGTGAGAATAAGTATTATAAAAATTAAACAGTAATAACGGCCTTACTTAAAAAAACTTCTCCACCGTTGATCCATTGCTCAACGGCCGATTAGCAAAATTCTTCACTCATAAAACCATTTCAACGTTACGCGGTGGGTGAGCAATGACTCAACAGTTGTAAAATTTAACAGGCCGCCCGACCTGGTTTAACCATGTTTCAAGCCTTGTCTATGGAATAAAATAGTGGATTTGATATTCGTGTTTGTTTGTGCTTTGAATTGGCTTTGAAGTAAAAACGTGGATTTCGACGATCTGCTATCGAATTTTGGAAGAAGTAGCGAGCTTAGAAGGCATAGAAATAAACAACGGAAGCGGTTTAATCCACTACAAGGCTTAACTGACGAAGAATATAAGCTGCGATACAGGTTCATTAGGACCATGGGCCGAATCATTGTTATTGTTAAAAATTACCAGCAGGTCGATGGATGTAGCGGATTCCCTATACAACCGCAAGTAGATTCAGGGAGACTGCGCATGCACGGCATGAACCAGCAGACTATTTGTCGAAGCACCAAAGAAGATCAACGATTTAACTATCACCATATACAATAACACTATCATCACTTCTGCTGTACTGCATAACTTGGCAATTTCATTTAATGTAGAACAAGGTATGTTTTCTTTTACTAAATAAGCTTTTACAGAATAAGCAGTTGCATTGCGGAACTGTATTGCGAGATCAATTAAAGGCTATAGGCATCATAATTATATGGGGCACAAATACTTTTAGACCTTTACGTATATTATCATTGTATTGTACACAGCAGGCATTTTCTTGTTAGGTTAGCAAAGAAAGAATTAGTCAGAATTATCAGTTTTCAATTATGTGACATTCCAGAGTTCTAAAACGGAAAAAATACATTTGCCCTATCTGCTCTGCCTCATAAACAATTTTTTATTGTTTTCAGATGCAGCGCTTGAAGTAGCACTTGAAGAAGAAACTGGTGATAATATTGTGGATAACGCCATGAAAATGGATAGAAATATTTTATTGAAAACAATTTATAGTAACATTCAATAAAACAAATGTTTTAAACACATTATTACTTATTTTATATTATTTATTTTTATTTTTAAATATTCCTCCTATAACTAAAGACATCACTATATATTTTTTTGTGTATTTCTTCCTCATGGAGCAGGGCTTTTTCTCTTGAAGTTTTTGCAAGGAGCAATAACTGGTGCTCATGGGTTTCATTACAGCACAGTAACATATCGGTTGGTCTTGCTGTTCAATTTCTTTTTTGGAACAGAAGGACCAGTTTTTTCCCTTGCTGATTGAGACATCTCAGGCAGGACATGAGCAAGCCTTGTCAAGGAAACTTTTGGCAAATTATGGGTTAGCATAGCTACCAGCGTCTGAGTGGGTTCCAGCTGAAATAGTGAAAATATGGGTTACTTAACACATTATGTTGTAACGGCTGATAGATTAGGATAAGGGCGGGTTGCCATAATCACAACGCTTAGCTGTCGGCGTGGGGACCGCAGAATGCTCACCACAGTTAACCGAGAGGATGTTGCTGCCCGTCCTCCGTTGTTTCTGGGTGCACTTTTAGGACACCCAGGTCCAGGCAGCTTTAATTACATGCTTTCGTGCTAGTGTCCCTGTTTTCTATAACATCGGCTTGCTCAAGCATACTAAGCGTAAATATTCTTAGTCAGTTTCCACACAATAATAAAAGTAAACCTTGTTCAATCCAATTGATGGAGCGTGCTGATGTTAATGTTTATAAACTTCTTCTTTCTCGAAACTAGGTAAATATACCCTTTATTTTGAAATAAAAATACAAAAGTAATCATAATTTTAGAAACTTGTTGATCGTATCTGACACTGACAACAGAACTAACAGCAATCTGACATTTTCACAGTAAAAACAGATGAAAAAATTCGACTAAGGCTGCAATACACCTTCAGTTCCCTCCTTCCGTTCATCAGTTTGGTTATAGTCTGTGTCGAAGTTTCAAATTTCGTTGCTCTGTGGTTCGGTCATCTTTGTTTCAATTAAACTATGGCTAGTCAAGGATTTTGGGTGAAGAAAAGGAAACCATAGACAAACGATTTAAGAACCTCTCACCTGAGAGCTGCTTAAGCATTGACTAACGAGATTATTTTAGGTAAGGCCGTATCTATCTATCTTTGGTTATGGCCTCTGCGGTATGGCCGCAATTTCGCCAATGTCGCGTGTATAGCTGAGAAGACAAACGCTGATAGGATTGGCCAGTGGTTAAGATGTAAACTGTCAATTAACAGATGCTCAGTTATCTCAACCGTTAGTCACTGCTTAAGATGCTCTGCCATCTTCTCTCTGACGTGAAGTGTAACATGCAAGAACAAGACAGAGAAGTTTAAGCAGTGACTAAGAGAATCGAGATTATTTTAGGTAAGGCTGTAAAAGTTTAGTAAAATAATTTATAAGTAGTTCTGAAAAGAACTTTTTAACTGAAACAAAAAATGTGCTATGAAAAACGTCTTAATATTCAATGTCCGACCGCGCATTCAAGTCTACCTATTTCATAGGGTTTCTTACCCGTGGTCCACATAAAAGGTTCACCTAGGTGTTCCACGGATACCTTTTTGTATCCGTGTTCCACGAGTACACTGAATTAAAAGTGTACTCGTGGAACACCCGGGTATACAATGCGTAATTCAATGTACCCGTAGAATAATGAATGTAACCCGTCCAGTTTTAGTTGACCTATTAATTGTACTATGACCGTAGTAACAGACGACATAGGAACTAAGTCGTATTATACCAACAGTTAGTTTGTTTTTCATTCTCATTGCAGAACAATAGCAACAAAATATTCTGTCAATCATAATAGTTCTATTATTGTTTACGGGATATTTACCATGACTATATTGTGAAATGAGCTCCCGATATTTCGGTGCAGTTGCATGCACCATGTTCATATTCTGTTAATCGCCTGAGTGAGAGTGCCTAACCAATGTTAAGTGCAGCGAAAAACTGTAAAAGTAGTGCTTCGGCTTCAAATTAGGTATTTTTTTCTTTATTATTGTCATGCTCCCTAAATCAAGGAGTTTTGAATTTTGTTTAGAGAATTTTAGGGACAATTCGACAAAAAATTAGGGAAAAACTAAAATTGAAAGTGGAAACACTGGTTGTTGTTGCTGCCTTGCGCCACGACTTTACTCGGGCATGATTTGAATTTACTGTGACTTACTGTGTGTGATTTGGACTGTGACTACGACTCATTTAACTGCACAAAAAAGGATCGATGAAGAAATATGTATTCGGCTGAAAGACTAGTATCCATGGCCAGGAACTATTAAAAAAAAATTGCTGCCTTGCTGCTGTGTGCGTGCTGTCAAATAATTTTCATCTCGCTTCCGATTTCTTTCAGAATATATGAAATCATAAAATTGAACTTGTACCTATTTATAAAAATTATAAGTTATTTTGTTTTATTACGATACGACATACTGTGTGTAATTCAGAAGTCACTGTATAATAGTTTCAAAGGGTATGTCTAGTGTAATTTAACCAACATACGTTTCGTTTTTAGAATGAGTCATAGTTTGCCTCTATTTATCAATATTTTTATGTTCTTTTGTAGATGTCTTCTGGGAGACCTATCAAATGTGTGGTGGTCGGCGATGGCACCGTAGGAAAGACTTGTATGTTAATATCATACACAACAGATAGCTTTCCTGGAGAATATGTGCCCACAGTGTAAGTTTTCGTAAACCATAAATCCAGTTAGATACCTACCTGCTTATTAAACCTCAGTGCAATCAAAATAATTATTATTTTATTAAGACTTCAACTAGAACCATCATGAAGTGTTTGGTAAGTATTTTTGCATGTGAGAGGTATCATCAATTTTATTAAAGAAAATTGTTAATCTCTAGTTTGCTAATTAAGACATACTATTTGTAGTAATATAAATAACTTTCTACTATGCACACAAACATAACCAAATGTTAATGTCTACCTTAATGAGTGATAATAATCATTATTGTAGATTTGATAATTATTCTGCACCAATGGTTGTGGATGGAGTTGCTGTATCACTGGGCCTATGGGATACAGCAGGACAAGAAGACTATGACAGGCTCCGGCCACTGAGCTACCCACAAACTGATGTCTTCCTCATTTGCTTCAGTGTAACAAGGTAACTAACCAATTTAGCCCAATTTGGACAATTTATTACAAGCTATTCTGGCAATGTCGGTGAATACTAGAGCAAGTTGAGGGGTAGCTGAGAATATTGTTTATCCATGCTCAATATTATAATAATATGTTTTATGTATTCATTTCAACTTGCTCTTAGAATAACTAGTTTGAGATGATGCGGGCTCATATTTGGTAGTGGCCATAATGCAATACTAATTGACAATGTGGTCTAAGATGGAGCATGCTTACCCAATTTAATTAATTTCTGCTACTTCATAAATTATGAAACAATGAAAATTTTTTGCAGAATATATATCTGATGTATTTAAAGAAGACAATTAGAGTGTGGTCAAACCCAAAACCTATTCTATTTATAGAGAGAAATGGAAATTCATGATTTTTCAATGTTTTTTTTGTCTTTGTCTAGTCTAGCTATATGTAACTAATTCTGCATTCATTTAACAGCCCATCCTCATATGAAAATGTGACTTCTAAATGGTATCCAGAAATAAAGCACCACTGCCCTGATGCCCCAATAATTTTAGTTGGTAAGTTTTGTTGAGTAATATACAATAGGGAACATGCATGTTTTTTTTATTATTGACTCACATAAGAGCTGACTTGCAACAAAACAACAAATCGAAACTAAAATATTAAATATGTGCACAAATAACGAAGTTAATAACATTATAGTTTCATGTCAGACAGAGAGGGGCTATACTAGGAAATGACATCAAAGTCCATGATTCCAAACAAATTCTATACTAGCAGTAGCACGTGTTTTGTTAGAAAGGGACAGATGTCTCCCTCCCAAATACTTTGAACGCTTATATTTCAAGACTTTTTCCCGATTTCAATAATTTTTTTCTATGTAAGCATCAGATTCATTTAAACTCTCCACTTATTCTTTTATATTTAATAATCAAAACACATGCATATTCCCTATTCCCGCCTGCCTAGCGTGGGGACTATGGCAACCCCTCCCTATTAAGGGGAGGCCTTCTTCCTGCAGTGGATGTCTTCTGGCTGATGATGATGAATAAACAATTATACATACCTACTTACAGTCCAGCCACTGTGAGTATGCATTTGACAGCTACAATAACATTGTCTAAAGCTGAATGTAAACATTTAATTATTATACTATATGTAATGTAGTACTAGCTGCGCCCCGTGGTTTCACCCGCAATTCTTGGGATAAAAAGTAGCCTATGTTTTATTCCAAGGTATAAGCTACCTCTATACCAAATTTCATCTAAATCCGTTCAGCTGTTTTATCATGAAAGAGTAACAAACACCCATACATACAAACTTTCGCGTTACCACCTGTGTATAGGTGCTATAATCGCAAAAGTAGTAACTAGCAAAAGTGTTTTCATTCAGCTTTAGACAATATTACTGTATTTTGTTTTGTTTAATGTTATTGTAGCTGTCAAATGCATTCTCTCAGTGGCCGGACTTTAATTCCAATAGTTTCCAATTAATTTAACTCTGTTGGGAAAACAGGCTGAGGATTCTTCCTATCCCCAAAAATTAGTAGCAGCTGGTTAAAAATATCATAGGTAATATTTATGACTTATTTGTCATCTACCCAGGACTACTGGTTAAATAATAGTTACTTTCTAAGACCACCTCTGAACCATCATGAATCTATGAAATAAATTGGTTGAATAAATTAAATGTAAATATAAATTAAATAAATTAAATTAAATGAATAAATTAAATGGTTGAAGCATTGAGGTATATAGATAGTAAAACAGACATGTTAACCATTCTGTAGTGGTAGGACTCTACAGCAGAGTCCGCCTGGGGATGTACCACACCTTTGCCAGTTATTCAAACGCTAAACAGTAGTGTGCAAGCATTACTGTGTTCCGGTTTGAAGGGCAATGTTACCAGGGAAATTACTGGGTATATATTTAAGATATTTAACATCTAATATCTCAGGGTGACGAGCGCAGTGCAGTGAGGCGCAGGATTGTGTTCGCAAGTTCACAATTCTGGCACTGCTACTGTTAGTGGCAAGTGTGACGCTTACCACCAGGCGAACGCCTTGCTCGTCTCGTTACTTGAATGTGTAAAAAAAAAACATAGTATCCTCTGGGACTTCTTTGATTTCACTGGTGTCACTGGACAAAAAAATTGCATTATTTATGTGGCATGTAAAACACTCATTGTTTCCTTGTATTCGTAATGAAAAGCACAGTGTTTACCTCGGGGTTAAAGACTTATATAGTCCCTCGAACTATTAGCCAAACCCCGACTACTTTCACCCCTAGGATAACAATGTACTATTGTTAATTGTGGTGTGTACTTATTATTATTATACTAGCCTGTCTTGTACCAATGCTGGGCAAAGGCCTCTCTTCCCTCTTTCCATATTTCTCCATTTAGTGCTATGCTGGGCTGTCTTTTTTATGGGCATCGAGTTCGTCTTTCCACCTCCTCCTAGGCAGGCCGGCCTTGCGGCCGTTTATCCGCCGTTTTATATGTACTTAATATATTCATTTTAATTTCCAGGTACAAAGATCGACTTGCGAGATGACCGCGAGACGCTGAGTCTGCTCTCGGAACAGGGCATGTCTCCATTGAAGCGGGAGCAAGGACAGAAGCTAGCCAACAAGATCAGAGCCGTCAAATATATGGAATGCTCGGCGCTCACGCAGCGCGGACTAAAACAGGTTTGTGTCGATGTTCTGAATACATTAATTTATATTATTGTTTCTGATGTCATTTGCATTGTTGTTCTCTGCTCATTTGAATCATAATACATTTATAGCAATCCGCGATAGCTAAAAAATAATAAAGGTTATGGATTGTTCATCTCCCGATTGAGGCATGCCTCACACTGATGCCGCCTGCGGCGGTCTAACGTCGTGTCGTCAGGAAACTGGCCAAAACATAAAATCACATTTTATGTCCAAAAATTACCCCCATACTGTAAATCGCCACCGCCAACCTGTAAAACAATAATTTACTGTCAGCTGTCCCTTCAAGGTGGGGTCGGCCTAGCATGTTTCCTTTCCCAACTTTACTCATTTTTGTCGTGGTGTAAGTTGCTATAGTTATGTTTTTAACTGGAATATTTGTTTCAGGTGTTTGATGAAGCCGTACGAGCAGTCTTAAGACCAGAACCTCAGAAGAGACATCAGAGGAAGTGTATAATTATGTAATGTAAATATCCATGACAATCTCCATGACATATAACTAATGAAAAGGCAGCATTATGAACCCAGAGCGGCATCCTGAGTTCTAGAGACCCTCTAATATTAAAATGCTAAAAATTAAAAAAAACTAGTCATTGAGATATTAAAATAGTACTACTTACTAGAAACGACACTGCACTTTAATACTATGTCCCAGTTTGTTGTGGTGCAATATCACCTAACTTATACAGTAATATTTAAAAAAAAGAGAAAAACTTTTTTTTAATATAAACTAGAGATAGTTATAGTTAAGCACCCTGAGCATTATAGAGGTATATTTATACAAATAATACAATACAATTAGTGGTCTCACAGCAAGCATTTATTTAGTGACTTATTTAAGGGTGGCATTACCGTCACAACTAAATGAGACCAGCAGGCCTAGCATGCGCACCGCGAGAAATTTTTCTCGATTCTACAAAACAGGACAAGGCTACGAATCTGTATAAGTTTGTCTCGTTTTCGCACGACATAAAGACACGACAAAATTTTCTCGCGGTGCGCATGCTAGCCCTGCTGGTCTTAACGTGCAGTGTGATCTCTAGTGTCTATTACATAATATCTCAATGTCTCTTGTACTAGATTGTTGACATCACTTGAATAAGCAGAAGCACAAATCTTGGCGGGATTAGGGTCTTGAACTACTCAACATTTTGTGCCTTTTCTAACAAACAGGAATCTCAGGAACAGTAATAATATGTTTCTATACCTGCATCTATTTATACATCAAATGTATTATTTGTTATGCTAGGGCTCCTGCGTGTAATGTAGCTATTTAGCGCGGTATTTGATACAGTACAGATATGGCCGTGTGTTAGCGCGTTAATAGGCTACTGGAATAGGCTAGATGACTGATGTTTAAATCGTTGAAACCAATAGCTTTGATGAAGAATTTAAGTAAATATAGTATGGTAATTGAAAACATTATTTAAATCGGTTAATAATGTTCTGATATATGAGCGTTTAAAGTTTTTGTTAGAGACAACTCTGTCCCTTTCCCACAAAACAAAAAATGACGTCACGCCTTACTTGTCAGAATAGAATTTATATGGCGTCCTGACAAATGACGTCACGATTTGCTGTTTCGCCTCTCTGTCTAGCATGATATTAATTAATTTAAAAAAACCAGTCATCTAGCCTATTGTTAATGTCGTTAGGCGATATTCAAAGTCAAATGATAGTGTAGCCGCCCATGTAGCGCATTGTATAACGCATCATTTATTGCACGTTAATTATTCCGATAACTGGACGTAAAGCGTCACGCAGGTGAAGCCCTAGCATAACAGCCGTCTAAATTTCGTTACTTTTTTATTTTATTTGTGCCATATAAAATCACTTTTGTTACTGTTTAAGTTAAAAGAAGACATCACACTAGATGATACGTTTCTGCTTGATAAGCTATTAAAAATGCCAAAGATTTTATGAGTAGGTGTAAGTCAGTATCGCTTAGCTTTTTGTATAAAAGTTTTTCAACGGGTAGAAACAAATTGTTACTGTTATGTTGAATAACGATGTTATTTTTGTATAGTAATACAACTGAACCTCAATAATCAAAGTTTTGACTTACAGCGTATAGCAGATTGTGTATAAGGACTGACAGTAGACGCTAGTGTGTACTAACATACTCAATTATCATTTTAGGTTGCAATTTATATGCATTTTTGTGGATATTCTTGTAAAATTTTACTTTAGATTTGATATTACTATTATGATATTATTATGTACGAGAAGATAATTTACTTATATTGTATGTATAATCCATGACGGTGGATAAGGAATATTTGTTTTTATGAATATCCATATAGTTTCTGACAGAAGAGTGTCGAGTATTCGAACTTATTGGGAACATTGTACTGTGGAAACTGACGTGGTGTTGTCAATTTTTTTTTATATATGTGGGATTTCTCATGACTATCGTTTCAATCACGTCCGGTGACCTTTTTCAAGGAGTGAAAACAGAGCCCGACGCTCGTGCGGCACTCAAACACAAACAGTTACAGGACGTGGCCGCAAGCAGCGCTCCGTTTTCACTCCTTGAAAAAGGTCACCGGACGTGAAGGTAGTCGGAGTATCCGACTTAATTAAACGTGAGTGTGAGTAATCCGTCGTATAATATATCGTTTCTGTGCTAGGGCACAGTTTTGGAGGCAATAAGACCGTAGAGGGGGAAAGCGGCGCGAGTTCGGATAAACGGCTGTTCGGTTGACCGGCGTTCGGATAATCGAAGCTTTACTGTAATTATGAACCTCCTCATACATCGGCAGCTGATATTATTTGTTATGTATGAGAGAACAGGAGTACGTAACAGGGGAGTAAGAGTAGTGTTTGCAATTTTTATTTACTAATCTTACTAAAAATTATTATTAGCATGTGATTAAATCAAGTGTGTTTATAGCGATTCTGTAGGGCAGAATATTTTTGTATGTGAAAATATTAGGTGATAAGAATAACATTGCATTTAAAAGTGATTTATTTCAACGAATGTTTGCGCAACTTCGCGTCTCGATCGTGGGCCTTAGAAGCAAGTTACGAGGTTTACGTAAATTGACGGAACCTCGACACTTCTGTGTATTGTTCGTTTAATGTCTTTATGATAGATAGGTACCTTATTTTTATTATTATCTTCTATATTACTGCTAACAGCGATCAAAGAAAATATCGCGCGCGGTGCAATGCGAAACTAGTGGAGATTTTTCTGTACAGACAAATAGCAACTCTAAGTTAAGTGGTTAAAGTTCATCGCTCCAGTCATGGCGGGATTTTCTAATTTCTAATGTATTTTGTCCTTGTAACTATACCGGGTGACTATTTTGAATGATCGCGATGTTCGCGTCAATCGATGATTATTCTTTACATTATCACGTAAAGCGATTTATCAGTATCAAGTGTTCGTCACAACTCGAGCGTGGCCGAACTGAATACAAATTGCTTGCGTTAGCACGTTTGTGGATTTTCAGGTAGGAGACGGTCGGGTTTTTGTGCGAAACGCTATTTATTTATTTATTTATTTGCGACAGATGCTTTCTGTGCTTACAGTATTCACCAAAGCGCACAGAGAGCCAACGTTATTAAAAACATAATTTACACCACACTTACGTGATATACTTATTGCTAATAAAAGTTACAGCGGAGTTTAAAAAATTGTTAAACTTATCAGCAAATATATCTATGTCTGGCTGATGAGCAAGCAGAGCGTTAAGCAAATAAATGGCCTGAGTCGTGGGAGCGTACCGCGCCGTGTCAGTGCGCACGAGCGGCGCGCGGAACAGCCGCCGCACGCAGCACGCGCGCGACTGCCGCACGCGGTCCGGCACGGATAGTGAGCAGCGAGCGAGCGCGCCGGGGTTGTCTATGAGGCCGTTGAGCAGCCGGTAGTAATGCACCATTATCGCGCATTTCCTCCTAAGTTCTAGCGTATTGATACCGACCATACCGGCGACGAACAGAGACGGATACAAAAAGGGATAATATCCGTACAGCTTTTTGTAAAGATATCGGGCAAATTTCCTCTGTACCCTTTCTAGCATTAGCTTATACTTTTTTTCGTGGGGGTCCCAAACGATTGAGTTGTACTCCAGCTTACTGCGTACCAGGGAGGAATAAAGTAAAAAGATAGCGTTCCTATCCCGGAATCTACCCGTCTGTCGCATAACAAATCCGAGAGATTTGAAAGCATCATTGCAAATATTCTGAATATGTTTATTGAATGTAAGTTCAGCATCTAAGGTCACTCCCAAGTCTCTAATTTCCGTGACGCGCTCCAGACAAACTTCAGACACTTGGTAGTCATAGTGAATGGGGCTCCTCGAACGAGTAAATGAGATGGTTTTACACTTAGAACTATTAAATTCTAAATGATTGCGCTCCCCCCATCTCACTACATTGTCTATGTCCGCCTGGAGAGCTTCACAGTCATGAATACTACGTATACCCAAGTATAGTTTCAGATCATCGGCAAACATTTGACATTCAGCCGTTCTGACAACCTCAGGCAGGTCATTGATCATGATTGTAAACTCAGTTGGGCCCAGTGTGCTTCCTTGGCTGACGCCAGAACATGTCGGATAAGGATCAGATCGATACCCAGATAGTTGAACATACTGAACCCGGCCAGATAAGTAACTCGCAAATAACTGTAGCAGTTTCGGTGTGAATCCTATTGCTGCACATTTCATTAGAAGCACATCATTGTGGACGCGATCGAAGGCTTTTTTAAAATCGAAATAAGCAGCGTCTACTTGCTCCGTCCGATCCATCCCCGTGACCGTGTAGTCCACAAAGTTTATATGATTAGTGACAGTGGACTTGCCTGCTCTGAAACCGTGCTGATTCGCAACTAACTGTGTGTCAACCTGTCTTGTGATGTGTCGATTTAATATGGATTCAAAGACCTTACCTGGAGCTGAAAGAACAGCTATAGGTCTATAGTTTTCTATCTTCGATCTAGAGCCATCCTTAGGTATTGGAGTAACACGTGAGGTTTTCCATATACCGGGGTACGTAGAAGTCTTCAACGCTAAATTATAAATAAATAAAAAAGGCGACATGAAGAGAGATAAACAATCCTTCACAATAAAAGGCGGAATACCGTCTGGACCGGCAGACGAGTGAGCCTTCAAGCGACGAACTGCTATGAAGATGTCAGCTGGGGAAACAAAATCCAACGCAATTCGCGAGGAACATAAATTACTCGCCGCTTCACGTTCGGCGTCATTTGCAGATAGTTTAGGATTTTGAGGCAAAAAAACTGAGCTAAAATAAACCGCAAACGCATTTGCTGCATCCAATCCTGATACCGATTGACCATTAAATAAGTATTCCTTGCAAGATTGTCTAGAACCTTGCTGGTCCTTTACAAATGACCAGAAACTTTTGGGATCCCTTTTTATATTCGTCTCCGTACGCTGAATATATGAACGATATGACTGATCAATAAGCTCTTTCGCTCGTTGCCTATAATATTTAAACAATTCACGATTAAATTCTAAACCAAACTGCTTAGACTTCTTTAAATGGAAATGTTTATTTTTTATTGTGCTAATAATGTCTGACGTAAACCATGTTGGGTATTGATATATGGAGTTACGATAATTAAAGCTTTTCCTTGGAACATTTCGATCAAAACAATCGACTAATTTATTGTAAAAAAGCGTAACAGCCCTATTTACATCGGAGAATTGATAGATTTCGCCCCAATCAACGCTTTCTAAGTCTGCATATAAAGCTGTAAAATCAGCCTTACGGAAATTCCACTCGCATGATGACTCATCACAGGGAGGCCGCGACGCGCTCGCCCCCAGTCCGTGCGGCCGCAGCCTGCCTGCACGCGCGGATCGCAGGCTCACTTCCAGCGGGGGGTGGTGGAGGTCGATCTTTACTACCGGCTCTGTATCGCCGCTAACCTTAATCCACTCATCGCTCTGATTGCTCAGAACCAGATCCAACATATTACCAAATTCATTACGAATTAAATTGTGTTGCTTCAGCTTACAAAATTCAAGAAAACAATTATAGTGCATTATCACATTTTGGGTACATGAGTTCAAATTAAAGTCACCTAAAATTAATGTATCAAATTTACGGTATTTAGCTACAATATTCTCTAATACAGCAAACGTATTTATATATTTAGTATCGACAGAGTTAGGTGGGATATAAACTACACAACAAATAATTTTTTTGAATCTAAGTGATACAATACCAATCAATACTTCTACATCAGCATCGTAGCCGTCCACATCTAGCACTTGCGTGACCGTATACAGATCGCGCACCGCGAGCAGCACTCCGCCCCATCCCGTGTCGACAGTGTGGCCATGGCGCTGCACGGTGCGGTCTCGCCGCAGTACAGTGTACCCCGGGGGGAACACCTCTGCGTCACTCAAACTGCTAACTAGAAAAGTTTCGGTAAACGCATATATATCAGCTGATGACGCTAGAATAGCAGTTTTGCACTCGTCGAGTTTTGTACGTAGTCCTCTGACGTTCTGGTAAAGTAGCGTATAGGTCTTGAAAGAGTTATTTTTATTACGACGTTTGCTGGTTTCGAAACCCACTCCGCCATGGCTTGATGTGGACGTCTTCTGCCCAGTACTCGGGTTTCATATATTTTTCGAAATGTTTGGCCGGCACGCTCAATTTAAACGACGCATAATCACCGCGTGATTTTAACGCCTCAGCAGAGCACTTATCGTCGGGACAAATAGATTGAAGGTGAGTTAGAACTTGTTCGGCAGTAGTTCCAATCTGGACAAAGTATAAATGCAGATAAGACTTCCGCTCTGCAGCCGTGATCGCACAAACCGCCGATCCCGGGGCGGCCGTCCCTCGAGTTACATTGCTCGGAGGGCGGCTAGACCGCCGGCGCCTGTGTGACACCTCAGTCCAGTCAGCGTTGTTGTTGTTTACTAGTTGTGCATGATTCATAGCTGGCAGCGCTGTTATTGTAGTAGGTCCGCCTGGGAGCGTTAGCTCTGGCGGCATCGGAGTAGTCGGCGTAGGAGGGGCACTACGGCTCGATGACGCATTCGACTCATAAGCGCGGGCACCAACACTAGCGGTAGACAGAGAAGGCGATACATTGCGCGTACCCGGACCTTTAGCTATGTTTCTTTGAACGAAGACTGGAAAGAATCGTCTTTATAGTCCATTCGCTATCATATCGGTATGATCGCTCGCTGACAACAGTTAATTATCCAAAAGTAAACTAGACAAAAATAAATCTAAACATTTTCTGATTTTTACAACCTCCTATCCTAATACTTACCAGCGACCATTCGGTACAGAATGGACTATAATCTATCTATCGCATAAAAGTATTGAAATAAGAACTAAGCAAAATAATTGTGAGTAATGTTATTCCCACTGAAATTTTGCATTTCCTCTTGTGATTGAATGAAAGTATTAAATTGTAAACAAATTGTAAAACGCGTCCGTAAGCCGCGGCTGATGGAATCATCCACGTAGTGCGCCACACAGAGACAAGCATCCAGCGCACGGACATCGCATTCGGATGGACGCGTCCGTCAGTCACTACTTACGGACACGTCGGATAGTTTGTTTGCAGCTGTAATTGGATGCAGTAGGCCCCGGATAAACCAATAGGGCGCGTACAATCTTAGTGTGCGTGCGAATTCGTGGCGACAAACTTATACAGTATCATTTTAATATTATTTCGTGAATATTTTATACTCTGCTTTGTTTTACACGTAAAGCTATTTGAAAGTAATTTTTTGTATATAATTATTTATATAAGAGCTAAATGCGCAATTTATGAACGAATCTTGTGTATTACTGCAATTTATAAATTATTGAACTTGTTGGAATCTTTTATTTAAAAAAACCTCATCCAGTTGGGACCACTTTTTAGCCATAACTTAGTTCGCTGTAATAGGTACCTACTCATAAAACTTATGGCGCGCTAAAGTGAAAAAACAGCGCGTCAGCCAAATGTCCCTACTGCCTAAAGCCACGCCGCGCGCCGCCCGCCAGGCCATGGCGGAGCTAGATTGGCCGACATCTTTTTAGCAGTCAATATTAATACACACATACAGACAAAAGAAGTGCATACACTCTTCCGTATAGGTACACAGTAGCCTTTGGCGGACAGTGCGCTACATTAGACTAGCATTCCACTGCTGCACATTCTATGCCTACCTATGACACCCACGCTAGTCCGGCGCAGGTTGTCGCTTAACTTTTTTGTAAGTATATCATTATTTATATATGAACTAAATGCGCAATTTATGAACGTGTCTTGTGTACGTGCCTTGGAGGATCTAGCTCTGGCTGGGTATACTCAATCAAAGATTACTGCAATTTATAAATGATTAAACTTATCGGAATCTTTTATGCAGTTATAAAAAGGTCGACACACACCCGCTCTATAATTAAAAAAGGAAACGAAAAAGCCTTCAGTTTACATATTTATTTCATATAACACATTTACATGTCATGAAACATTAAATACATTTTTAAATTTCAATAAGAAATACCTACACACAGATCAACATTATGGTAGGTTTTACCTGAGCTCATAGATCAGAAAGTTTTAGGACAAAAACAGCGACTTATGTCTAATACGCATTAGGTATAGTAGAAAAGTCTTCATACCATTTCACGTTAGATCAACTCAACACCGGACAAACTAGAAACAAAGCATTTGCAAAACTATCTTACTATAACACTGTTCAGTAGAACTCAACGTGGTCAAAAGTGGAACTACAGCTGAGCTATTACGGGTATCATATCTTTTTTTTTTTTAAGTTTTCTTGCTCTTGTAATAAGTATTAGAATACGTGCGCATGCGACCACGTCGTCAGACAAACGAGAGTACCATAAATGAATAAATAAAAATAAATATCGGTCGACATTTTTCACACAGCGCCATCTAGGCCCAAACTAAGCAAAGCTTGTTTGGGCTAGATAAAAAAAACCTAGCATTATGCGATTCTCGTACTACTCAAGCACATAATAGACGCGACCATCGCAGGTTCGTGTGAATATTGTTTGCGATCAAACATATTGATCGACTGTCCTCATTTGCGTTCGCGCGATGTCAAAAATTATCGCGCGAACTAGCGATGGTTGATATATGAATAAAGACAGATGCGATATGCAGCGTTCGAGGCTGCGGCTAATACGACATGCTTGACTTTAGCATGACTGGTGTTGAGTAGCTCCAATATGCAATGGCCTTTATACTAACATAGAAACATAGACTTCGGGTTACAAATACATCAAAATAGGAGTTAGACTACATACACAATTCGGCCAGGAAGCTCTGAAGGATATAGGAGCGCTATGTTGTAGGTACCATAAAAGCAAATGCAGTAACCACTTAGAACATGTTTTTCACTGACTAGAAAAAAAGTATTAACACCAACTTTCTAACACATAAATTACATGATAGGGTGTAAGCAGGGTTAACATTTTGAAAGCAGTTAAAAAGGATGATACATTCAAAGTAGACACTCATACAATAAATCTAACTAAACACATTGATACGTTTGATAGTAGGTATACTTAATAATAATTACATAATCATTTAAATGCAACTGAATAATATGTACCTCTACCTGTTTAAATATTATTTAAAAGCTTACAAAAGATAAAATCAAATATAATCATTTTGGATTTGACATACGACAGATTATTTATTACTGAATGCATACCTGCTGTGGAAGTAGATACACAAAGTAGAGTACATATAATATAAGATATTATAACTTTAGTAATAAGTATGTGATTTGTGATACAACATTATTCTATGGGATTGTGACATCTATACAGACTTCGAAATACATTATAATCACTGATGTTTAATAAACACTGACTTGAATAACATAAAATATTGATTGTGATTTGATAACTTAAATGGCAGGACATAATGATAATGTACCTAATAAGGTTAGTATGGTTATACATACATTATAAGCCAAGAATAACATGATAATTAAATAGCAAGTAAACGATTTACCGTCTTATGCATAAAACACTAAAACCTATTTTAGTTAAAAAGTGGTTTGTTAATTTCTTTCGAATTACGAATTGAGTTTGTAAAATAAATAAAACACTTTTTATGTAAAAAAAAGGTTTAAAATACGTTCTAGTGTTTTATGCTTAAGATGGTTACACTATAATATTTGTGACGGTTTTAAATACAGCATAATGCGGCTGTACATTTAAACTACTATGACTAATGTTACACAATCCATCCCTGTGACGCTAAGCTCACATCTCTGTCAGCCTTCCAACACCTCTTCTGTTATAAATAACATTATTACAATGATAACAACACATCTTTCCTCATAGTCACAATAATTCCTACCACAATGGGAAAATCAAATATAAATGAGTAAATAGTTATTTATTAAATACTGTGGCTGATTCTAGTTGATTTATTATCCATTAAATTATATGAAAAGTAACATAGTTACATTATTAAACAGACATGGTTTTTATACTGTCATATTTATCACACAAATGTTGGTTCATCTTGTTTTCTAATGGGAACATTAGTGTTCTCTAGTAGTCTGTTAATGGGGGTTTATACTGTCAGCTGTTGTTGGACCTGGGTATGCCCTAAAACTGCATCCAGAACCACTGGAGGATGGGCAGCAGCATCCTCTTAGTTAACGGTGGTAACCTCTGCAATCCCCAAGCCGCCTGCCCAGCGTGGGGATTATGGCAACCCTATTAAAGGAGAGGCCTTCGTCCACTAGTGGACGTCTTCTGGCTGATAATGATGATGATGACTGACAGTTTTTACTGCAGGGGATGGTTACAATGTCGAATTATGGATGAAAAAAGTAGATTATGCACCAAGGGGATAGCAAGGGCGGAGCCAGGGGGGGGAGGGTCCCCTGATGTCGACCTACACCCATCCCCGGATGGGTGTAGGTTGACTACTGATAGCTTTACTAGTTGTAATGGAATTGGAGCCTGACTGCTAACTAGACCTCGACTCGACTATATGACCAAACCCCCCTGACTTAAAAGCTGGATCCGTCTTTGGGTCATAGTGTCTTATGGTCGGCGGTCGGCATATTGAACCCCGAGCATAGCGATGGACTATTCACTCGGGACATAGGCAGTCCTGAGTGAAGTGAGGGGTTCAAGCCGCCCAAGACGAAGACAGGCTTTATCCTAGAGGTGAATACCCTACTGTTCATACCTTCTGCAAGATAATGCAATATAAACCCAGTAGTGCCTTTTTTTGTGTTCTGCCTATGGTAGCCAGCTCATTTTTAGAAGAATTTTTTTTACAATGCCCATATCTGCGCTAATAGTTTTCATACGAATTTTAATGTTCTAAATTCAAATCACATTATATGCCTTGGGATTTTTCATATAACTTTAAATCCCTTGGAATATAATGCCTTGCTTTACGTTATATGTAATAGGACATTGTCGAGCAGGTGGTTTGAAAAGCATTTTATGCCACTCATAATATAGGCTACCATATTTTTTACCATTTTCTAATTACATACCAGATATGAAATGCAGTTATTAAATAGTATATCATATTATATACATTTATAAAGTGACATCAGCAAAAGTAAAACGAGATTACTAAAAATACCTAAAGAAAGATTCAAAGATATAAAAATAATATAGTAAAACAAGTTGTTATACTTCATCATCCTTATGCTGGGGCTTCACCTGTGTGACGCTTTACGTCCAATTAGCGGAATAATTAACATGCAATAAATAATGCATTAAACAATGCGCTACCTGGGTAGCCACACTATTATTTAACTTATAACATCAATGTCTAACGACGTTAATAATGCCGCTAGTCTTTTAGCACACTAACAACTGGCCATATCTCATATACAATTTATCAAATACCGCGCTAAATAATGTCATTACACGCAGGTAAAGCCCTAGCATTACATAAACTATTCAACCTATTCAGAAAAAATAGGGATGAATGTTAACAATTGAAGTCTTTCATTTTTAAAACAATTTATAGTTACTATTATTAATAAAATATATGCAATAAAAACTGCCAATACACAAGTAAGCAATGTTGGGGCCAAAGAAATATTATGCATAATGTTCTGTTTCATACAGCTTATAAAAGTTTTACCTTACAGTTATTGCATTATTTTTGTGCTTAAATATTTTTTTCTGCATTGACACTGATGAAGCCTCAAAAGTAGAAGCTGATGTAAAGTTCAAAAGAACTCATCATTGGCATTCACTCTCCGGCAAGTAAGTAGAATTCTCGTCCTGATATCACATGCCTCTGTAGGGGCCTTGAGACTTTAAGAACTGGATCACAAGCGAGGGCCCCGCACCAACCACCTCGGGAGGAAACGCAGTCAGTGGACAGTTTTCAATGCTCATTATCTGTAAGTTACCACACAATGCCAACTCAAATGGAAGGTTCACTAAATTAGGATTGTCATTCAAATAAAGGGTCTCCAGAGCTTCTAGTGAGCCTATTTCTTCAGGCACATATTGCAAATTGTTTTCCCCGGCACTTAAAAATGTTAGATTAGGCAGGGAGCCAATTGATCTGGGCAGAGTTATCAGTTGGTTGGACTGGACTATTAACTTTTTGAGTTCCTTCAAAGATCCAATTTCAGCTGGCAGAGCATCCAGCTTGTTTTCTTCTAAATCTAACACTCTCAGCTTTCTTAAGTTTCCAATATTTGGAGGAAGCTTTCTCAAGAGATTGTTCGACAATATCAGAACTTCCAAGTTCTGCAGACAATGTATATCATCAGGCAGCTTTGTCAGCTGATTAGTGCCTAAATTGAGCTCTACCATGTTTAACCAAGTGCCAATATCCAATGGTAGAGATGTAAGCAAATTCTCCTTCATGTTCAGTTTAGTTACATTTTTGGCTCTTGAAAAGATTCCATATGGGATTTTATCAATCTGATTGTGTTCAAGATTGATGGAAAAGACATTAGTGAACTGCGCAGGACCTCCTGAAGGGTAGCTTGAGAATGAATTCCTAGATAATGTGATGCTTGTCAGCTCATTGAGCCTTGCCAGAAGGCCTTCTGGTAGTTGGGATATGGAGTTACCCTCGACATTAAATTCATCCATATGCTGACAGTTGCTCAGTGTAGGGGGTATGCCTGTCAGCCTGTTGTATCTCAGTCCCAAGCGTGTTAAAGCTTGCAGGTTTCCAATTGTCTCTGGAATGTCCAACAGATCATTATGTTGCAAGTCTAGAGATGATAGATTGACACAGTAACCAATTTCTTTCGGCAAATGTTCTAAATGGTTGTGAGAAACATCAAATGTTACTAGGTTAACCAACTTCCCAATCCCGGATGACAATTCTTTGATTTTATTTTCTCTCAAACTCAACATAGTAAGATTAGTCAAGTTGGCTATTCCATCGCCGACAACTCTAATTCTGTTGAATCTTAAAAACAGTGTAGTCAAAGATGTCAATCTGTACACAACTTCAGGTATGTCGCTTAGTTTATTGTGACGTAAATCCAGAACTTTTAAACATTTCAGATTAGCCAATGAATCTGGTAAACTAGTGAGTGAGTTTTCATTTAACGCAAGGGTCTGTAGGTTTAACAGGCAACCAAACTCAGCAGGCAGAGCCACCAGTTTGTTGCCATACAGGTAAAACTCTATGAGATGGGTCAAATCTCTCACATTAGGTGGTAAGGAGGTTATTGAAGATTTGCTCAGGTCTAGTCGTGTAACTCCTTCGTCCCGACATCTCATAAACTCTTTTATGACATCTAAGTCTGCTTGGATTGGTTTGTTTTTCTTAGCAGTTGGTTTGGGTTTGTTGGATTCTGGGTGCTTCACAGTCACCACTTTAGGCCGTGCACCATCAGCGTTCGTCAAGGAGGCCGTCGACAGCTTCTTTTCTCTCATACTGTGTGTTTTTTCTCTGGGACTTACGGTGCCAACGGTATCTAGTGCTTCAGAATTTTCTCGCGATGAGTTATCCTGATACATTCCGATACTTCACAGAATCGCACTATTTTCCTTGAGCACTTGATTGGTTTGTATTACATTAAGTAAAGATTTTGGATGGACATACTTCTGTTATTTCTTCGCGGAAAAAAATCGATAGCTAGAATAAAAATAATATTGCTTCGTGTAACTTTAAGGATAAACACATTTATTGAAACACAAATATTATCTTCAATAAACTTTTAAGTTGTAATATGCTTATGACCTTTAGATTTCTATAAAATGAAAATTAATTAAGATCAATCAAAGGAATATTTAGAAATTATCATAGAAATAATCAGAAATCCGAAACTCTGAAAAGATTGATTGGTTTGATTTGGTTGGAATGGCTGGATTTTGCCACAGGTAATGTACTGTTCGTTCAGTTGTTGCGAAAATCAGATTTTAGTCGATTTTTATTGTCGCAACACTACTTTTTTTTTATTCTATAATAAAACGTTCAGTCTTTTCTTCTTTATAGCCTGTGTTCGAATGGAATGAATTTAAATAAGTGCTGCCACTTTAGCCATTTTTGGCCTAGATCTAGTCTGATTATCAGGCTTTTCTCCATTATTCCATTATAGCCGTTTAGCCAGAAAAGGACAAGGCAGTCTAATTTGACGGATCCATAAATAGTAGATTATTCATCTAGGGAACAAACGTAAAGAATGTCTAGGTACGTAAATAATTGAATAATCACACCACACCCCTCTTATTACCCCTCGAATATTATTATCAGTTATTTCGTGGTTTATACCAATTTGGCATAAAACTTAGAATAATATAAGAGAAAGAGGTTCAAAAGATTAAAAAACGAGGTTTTAAACGTTTTAAAAAGGTTTTTAAAGGGTCCACTTCTTATAGTATTTTTAGGAACCGATTACATAGATGTCAAATGTAATATAATACATCGCAATAAATTTGAGAACTGTTAAAAAAATGGCTCATAAATAAGGTATTTTACAATCTAAATGAATATTTTGACTGTACGAGTCCGTTTAATCACTTGTTTAGGTAATGCGTCACTTAGCCTTTACTTATTGTACGTCCCTAAGGATAATAACTGTTTATACCCAAATTAACTTTAAGACCTTTGTAAGCACAGTTATGAACAATAAATAAAATAATAAAAGAAGTTCACACAGTAATAAAAGTTCACACTAACTTGCTATTCACTAAACGGAAACAAAATGTTTCATACCCCTGCACTCGCCGCCGTAGCTTCATTGTACTGCCGAAGATCCGAACGAATTACGGCAAAACATACGTTACGTACGTTTGAGGGTGCGCACCTTTACAACAAAATACCCTCGGAAATAAAAAAAAATTACTCGTTCAATATATTCAAAAATAAACTTGCCAAAGTTATTGTCAAAGACAAACTAGTTTAATAAAAAAAAATGCAAGTTAAGCTCAGATTAGATGGATTTGTGTTATTTGTCAATTTGTTTTAAATGTACCTACATTAATTTATTAATTTGATTTGCATTCTATACCTATTATGTGTTATAAATGTATATTAGCCGCATCTTGCGACAATGAACCACATAAAAATATTATAGCAGTGTTCTCAAGGAAGTGATGTAATGTCTTATATGAGAATAAATATCTTTAAACCTAAAATTATATTTTATTTTAATTTATTTTAGTAGGTAGTACTCAATGTAGCAAGATCAAAAACCAAAAAAAAAGTCAGATCGGATGGCAGTGATGCAAACTTAACAAACTCAGGGCTAGATCTAGCCTTTTTTCAGCTTGTTATAAAGTTATAAAGAAATATATATATTTTTATTGAAAAAGCCTGCGCCTCATGAGGGCCGGACATCAACGTCTTCAGCATAAGTGAAATCCTATGCGACGAATTCAACAAAGAAGACTCTGATGAAGACAGAAGCATTATGAACTGCTTAAAATAAACATGTCTTTTCCAGATTTTTTTAAAACAAGATTTTATTTTTATTTTTGAAATGTATATTTATGCAAAACTTTATATTTTTGTTTTAACACTACACATTACAAATGATAAAAAATATTAAATAAAAAAACTTCTTTTGTCAATGAATGAGCAATTTAGCCAATATAAAAAAAATATGTGTTATACTAGGCTTTTGAGATTGATCTAGCGCTAAATCATGATACCCAGTTGGCAGCACTGTTGAATGGATTCTATGTAGAAAAAAAATATTTTTAAATCTGTGGTTTGGTTTGTTTGGTTGGCCTTGGCTTTTAGGCTTTTGAGGTATTGAGTCCAGTATATTACTCTGCTCTATGTATTGAGTATTGAGGTTTGAGGTTACAAAAACATTAGTTTTTTTGCCTATTCAATACAAAGAGCTTTTTTTCGAAATAACTCAACGTTGTACAAGATAAATCGTCTAAAATGGATAAAAATAAAGAAAAAGAAGAGCAGAGTATCATGGATAAATCCATGAGATCTGTTTTCGGTCGGTACCTAATTGCTACCAGATAAACAAACTTTACGAATTAATTACAAGATTATTTTCTTAACAACATGTTTGTTTATTTCTCTTTCAGTCGGTAATATACCATATGAAGCTACTGAAGAAAAACTGAAGGATATCTTCAGTGAAGTAGGTCCGGTGTTGTCATTCAAACTTGTATTCGACCGGGAAACCGGCAAACCGAAGGGTTATGGGTTTTGTGAGTACAAGGATCAAGAGACTGCCCTTAGTGCCATGAGAAATTTGAACGGGTACGAAATTGGTGGGCGCTCATTGAGAGTGGATAATGCGTGTACCGAGAAATCTCGGATGGAAATGCAAGCATTAATGCAAGGACCGCAGGTAAATACATAGTTACATAGGTATCAGCCAACAGATAGTCTAGCAGCTAGCTAGAGTGCTACCATGAAAACAGACATGGTTAGAAACTGGTGGCAGACTACAACTTAATTTGTAGTCGTAGGACTCTACTGCAGAGTTTGCCTGGGGAAGTAACACAACTTTGCCAGTTATTCAACCGCCAAGCAGTAGTTTGCAAGCATTACTGTGTTCCGGCACAGAAGAAATAATAGTATTACATACAGAAATTTCACACCGCAGAGAAATTTAAAGAAATAAGGGTTCTATCAACAGGGCAATAAAGTAGCAATTCAACTCGCACAGTGCTGGATACCGCTTGCTATATTCACCTAGATAGCCGCTCTCTTTCTATCATGTAGCTCTATCTCTCCAACAGCGGCACGTGGAACATTAGGGTTGCCTTCTTGATATTTACACATAATCATCATCATCAATCCGGAGACGCCCACTGCTGAACAAACTAAATACCTTAGTATCTAATTAATAGAATTTCGCAAATCTATTTATTCCTTTAAACACCCTTGAATGCTTACCTATGCCTATGTGTAACAATATTTTATTTATTTAAACATCCGTAACCAAAACAGTATCTTTTATACAGATTTGTCATTTAGAAGTCATTGCTTGTTGCAAAAATCACAGAAAAGATGCTAATTACGCGCGACGTGGCTAGCGTGTGGGCGGCCACTGAGCCCAGTCCTGCCATTCGCCTAGTGAATGGGCGCGCCGGCCGAACGCACCTAAAATGCGGAGTGAAACCCCTGCCCTGAACATTGCCCTTCAACCTGGTTCCGGTTGAAGGGCAATGTTACCAGAGAAATTATTGAGTATGAAGAGATTTAACATCTAATATCTCAGGGTGACGAGCGCTGTGCTGTGTGGCGCAGGATTATTCTTAATAGTATTAAAAAAAAAACTATAGCATTCATAATTCGATCATTTTAATGTTTGTCTTCCTCTGTTCACCAAAGTGCATAATATTCAACTTTTAATCTAAAGAGAGTTGTTTATGTTTAAAATATATTGTTTGAGATGATTTTCATTATCATCAAATTTTGTAACTTAAGCAGCCCTGCTTTATTACAATTTGTAATTAAATTAATTGAAATCAACTGCATGCTTTATAATTTCAGGTTGAAAACCCCTATGGAGAACCGGTAGAGCCGGAAAAAGCTCCTGAGGCAATCAGCAAGGCTGTAGCCACACTGCCACCTGAACAAATGTTCGAACTAATGAAACAAATGAAATTATGCATACAGGTAAACAATCAGTTTATCTTTATAATTCTTGGTGTCAACAATAAAGAGTTAATCAATCAATCACATCATCAGCCGGAAGATGTCCACTGCTGGACAAAGGCCTGGCCCATATTAGGGAGGGATTGCCATAATCCCCATGCTTGGCAGGCAGCTTGGGCATTGCAGAATGCTTACCACCGTTAACTGAGGGAACGGTGCTGCACGTCCTCCGGTGGTTCTGGATGCAGTTTTAGGACATACCCAGGTCTCCAGGTACAATCAATCTATCAGTTTCAGCTATTTTCGCCTTAAAACTATCAAACTTACTAACAACCCAAGTCTTGTGAATAAGAGGTGTTGTAGCTCTGCATTCATTCCTGCACCTTAGAATATCTGAATAAGGCCACTTGCGGGTTGGCAGTGGCCAAATACTGGGAGAAAATAGTATAGTTTTATAAAATAATATACACTCCCTAAATATTGGATCATCAACTCGACAAAGAAGAAGCCGTGCATACCAAAGTAATACAATAAAATCATGGAGGATAAGGAGTTGTGATGAGCGACTTGCAGCCGCAGCTCCTATTTTGCGGACGGAGCGTGTGACCTCACACTAATTTACTCAGTCTGCTAACGTCCGTCACACGTAACGGTAATTCAAACTTATATATTAGACGTACGATTTTTAATGTTTTTATCCAGTAAAAGTAAAAATTAAATGAGTTGCTCAGTTTCTATATGCAAAAATTACGGTGGGAAAAATTCTGATGACATGATTGGCATCACATTTCATTCGATAGTAATTTTATTTGTATATTTACGGCCTTACTTAAAAAAACTTTTTAACTGTTAGTCACTGCTTAAGATGCTCTGCCATCTTCTCTCTGACGTGAAGTTGCACATGCTAGAAAAGGACAGAGAAGTTTAAGCAGTGACTAAGAGATTATTTTAGGTAAGGCTGTTAGTGATTAGTTTTATAAAACTTAAAAACGCGACATCTAGCGTGATATTAAGAAATTAAGTGTTAATTCCGCTAAGTGTTAGTTCAGTATGTCGATTCTCAAAAACTTTTTCTAAATACCGCTGGATGGCAGTACAATTTGCCACTGCTCTCGCGAACCTACACCTCCCCGCACAGTCACGCGTCTTACTAAGGAAAAATCCTTTGATCACATCTCTGCTTCTATTACTCAGTGATTAAAATCCACATAGTATATCTCTTTATTACTGCAAGTTTTTAAAATTACAGAATAACCCTGCCGAAGCAAGAAACATGCTACTTCAGAACCCTCAGCTGGCTTATGCTCTGCTCCAAGCTCAAGTCATTATGAGGATTGTTGACCCTGCTACCGCTGTTGTAAGTCAACTTCTCACTATAGTCTTTAATAAAAAGTATCATATATACTTGCCAGGGGACCGCGGAACTACACCAGGACGAGGGGGGGAGGGGGGACAAACAGAGAAACCTTCTTTACCAGATACTAAAATTGGAAGGAGCGCAGCCCCCTGTTTGATTTTAGGGGGGGCATTTGGCCCCCCTGCCCCCCACTTCCGCGGCTGCTGTTTGTAAATATAGTGACGTGATAAATAAATAAATAAATATCGGTGCACATTTTTACACAGCGCCATCTAGTCCTAAACTAAGCAAAGCTTGTAATATGGAAACTACATCTACATAGATAGCTGATAGAATAATTATACATTTTTTTTTGTAAATACATACTTATAATACTTACTACACCCAGAAACAGAACAAAATGTTTATCACATAAATGTTTGCCCTGAGTGGGGATAGAATCCATGTCCTACAGTTCTGAAGGCAAACATAATATTATGCTACCAACTGAGCTATAGGGCAGTCAGATGAGGGTTCGACGCATATGACCAAAAACGCATAATGCCAAAATACGCATAGTACCAAATACGTAAAGTACCATATACGCAATTTACCAAATCTTTATACCATGTTATGCCAAAACACAAATGGCCAAACCCCTAACACGCATTGTGCCATAAACGCAAATGGCCAAAATACTGATTAAACAAAGTTGAATGAAATAAATAAATAAAATAAATATTGGGGGACATTTATTACACACAGCGCCATCTAATCCCATACTAAGCAAAGCTTGTATTATGGAAACCAGATAGCTGATAGAATACTTATATACATTTTTTTTCGTAAATACATACTTATAATACATACTACACCCAGACACAGAACAAACATCGATGTACGTCACAAACATTTTTGTCCTGGGTGGCGATCGAACCCACGCCCTACAGCTCTGAAGGCAGAGATGCTACCAACTGAGCTATCAGGCTGTCAGTTGAATGAAGCATGCAGTTGTGCATGTATACTTACACATAAATCATGTAATGGGATGGATGGTAAAAGCTTACAAATGTAAATTTTTGCTCAAAATGTTAGTTTTAGCCTTAAATATATTGCAGAGTATGCTGCATCCGAGCAATCCAGTGCCACCCGTCCTGCAGCCAATGCAGCCCGGAGAAAAGCCTCCGCAGATGCCCAACATGCCTAACAACCCGTACATGCCTAACAACCAAGGTACGTACACTACTACCCTAACAAAATTTGTTTGGCGTTGAACACTTTAGATTTTAAAAACAACCTTAGTTTTTAAGGCCCGCTTGCAGAGAGGTGTGTACTGTGTAGGTTACTGCGGCCTCCGCTGTTGAATCGTGCGCGTGAAATATATCGTCGAGCGGGCTCGAACCAGCCGCCTAAGGAGAAGCTGAAGGTTTTCAGTCCATCCATACATATAGCGGTCAGAGCACAGCGAAGCTGGTTCAAAGGATCGATAAATCTGTATTACTACTACGTACTGGCCATTTGGGTCAAAAATATCCGAGAAATCTAATTCCCAAATATAAGAGTGAATAGGCTAGATGACTGGTTTTTTTTTATTGTCCTATTAAAATGTGGCCTATAAATATAGCTGATTAATGAAAACAAACTGAAAATCTGATCAAAAATAAGCATTTTAATATCATGCTAGACAGAGAGGCGAAACAGACGTCACTTCTCTGTACGCCATATAAATTATATTCTGACAAGTAAGGCGTGACGTCACTTTTTGTTTTGTGGGAAAGGGACAGAGTTGTGTCTAACAAAAACTTTAAACGCTCATATATCAGAACATTATTAACCGATTTAAATTATTTTTGCAATAAACAAACTATATTTACTTAAATTCTTCATCGAAGCTATTGGTTTCAACAATATAAACATCAGTCATCTACCCTATTGACATAATAACTTTTCTAGGACCACAAGGACCACCGCTGCTTCCTAATCCTGTGCCGCCACCGAATCAATATCAACGTAAGTATATTCACTATGCTCAGTACCTAGTTCTTAGTTATACAAATACAAATAATTTATTGATAACACCAAAGTTACACGTCAAATTTCATTAAGTAAGTCAAAAATAATAATTACTTAGGTAATAAAATGAAATAATAATTATAAAAATACGTCAATAATCTCTTATTTTAAAATAAGCTTCAATGTCATAAAACAAATTCTCTTGTAACCACGCTCTGAGCTTAGATTTGAAGCACCCGGTGGAAGGAGCATCCCGAATGGAAGCTGGTATACGGTTGTAGATCGCGGGCCCCAGAATATACACTGACCTCTCCGACTTGACGAGACGGTGCGACGGGGTGATCAGTTGGTCTTTCTTTTTATTACTTCGTAAATCTAAAGTGCTGTGAACGCCCCTACGTTGGAACGTTTCTAGGTTTACATGGGTGAATAGGGCTATCTGGTAAATAAACTCACACGGCAAGGGCAGTATCTGAAGTTCCCTAAATAGCTCTACGCATGAGACGTCGTTCTGAACCCCGCATATAGCACGTATGGCTCGTTTCTGCATTACAAAGACTCTGTTCCGATCGGCAGCGCGGCCCCACAGCTCCAACCCGTACGTGATGTTACTGTGGACGGTCGCGAAGTAGCAGGAGCGCACCACGCTGCGGGTGGCGGTGCTCGCAAGCCGCCGGAGCGCGAAGCACGAGCGGCTCAGCTTCCCGCAAAGCTCGTCTATGTGCGTCTCCCACGTCAACGCACCGTCGATGTGGAAACCCAGAAGTTTCGTACTATGTACCTGTTGGAGCGCGGTATTGCCGACTGCTACCGAATAAGTCTTTGTTGAGTGACCATTGAGGTTGAATGCAAGGAAGCAGGTCTTGTCCTTATTAAGAGCTAATCCGTTAGAACGGAACCAGCTGTCGAGCTCGTTTGCTACCGTGTTCAGTTTCAACTCCAGCTGACTATGCGTCGGCGCGGTAATCACCGCAGCGACGTCATCGGCGTACATGTAAATCTCGGCGCCAGTGATGGCACCGGGTAGGTCGTTGAGGAGGAGACTGAATGAGGTGTTAGACAAGCAGGAGCCCTGTGGGACGCCCATCCCGTTCTCCATCTCAGACGATACGACATGGCCTCTGTCACCCACCACGACCTGCGTTCGCTTAGACATGAAGGACGACATCACACACAGAGCCGGACCGCGGATCCCGTAAAACTACAGCTTATTAGCAACGAGATCGTGATCGGCAGTATCGAACGCGCTCGATAGGTCGCAACAAAGAACGGCAACCTGTAATCCCGCCTCGCGTGCGCTCAACACTCGCCACACCACCTCACGCACCAAGTCTGTGGTCCCACGGCCGGCCCGATACGCGTATTGCCGTTCCGACAAAACGCCACGATCTACGATAAAGTTAAGAAGTCTCCTGTTGAGTCCGACCTCAAACACTTTACTTACGGCAGGGACGAGAGATATGGGCCTATAGGACTTGACCTCTGATTTTTTGCCCTTCCCTTTGTACAAGGGGCATATTTTAACTTTCTTGAGTGCTGTTGGGTATATGCCTTCCCGCAGGCATGAGTTAAACAAGTGACTAATAACGGGTGCTACTGGTTCTATACCGGTTTTTAATATGCTCGCGGACAGACCATAGAGATCGGTACTCTTTTTAGGAGCAATACGTTTGGTCGCTATAGTAACCACTTCAACGGGAGAGAACGGTTCTAGCCTTAGTGACACGTCGCTAGCGGATGCTTCGTCCCCAAGTGCAGCTAAGGCGCTTGCGCTGTTAGCCGCGGGCGCTCCGCACCTACTTGCCGCCGTCACGAACCCCGAGTTAAGTGCGTCCACCAGATCCTTCTTCGTGCCAAACGCTTGACCGTCCGCGTCCCGCACCAGGTCAGTGAAATCGACTCTCTCGCGAGTGCCACGACCCAGCTCTGAATTTATTACAGTCCACATGCGTCGTGGATTATCCCTGACTATACTAGAGTAATGACTGACACGTTTTTCTTTTAATAAGGCGTGATATTTAATTGTAAGTTCATCGCACTTAATACGCAGTAAGTCATCGGTGGGAAATGTTTTCTTTAATTGTATAGCCTCATGCAGTAAGTGCTTAAAATTGTGAATTTCCGCGTCAACCCAGTGTTTATTATGAGTAAGCTGTTTTTTTTGCGGAAAACAGATTTTTAATTTATTAGATAAAATATTGACTATACTCTCGGCCAACGCGTGACAACAATTACTCGATTTTTCAATGATATTGTCCCAGTCAATGGAATCCAGGGCAACAATAAAGTTATACTCGTTGGCCGCAGAGAAGCTGCGGCCTAGATAGTGCGCGGGCGCAGGTGCAGAAGTAACGCTTCTTGCTAGAGTGAGGCGCTGGGCGCCATGGTCACTGAGCGGGTGCGTGTCGACGCCCACGATGGTAGTCACGCGTTTCGCAGCCATGTTTGTGTACGCGTGGTCTAGAAGAGACTTACGACCACCCGCATCCACGCGCGTTGGGTGGTTTACTAATTGCGTAAAATTAAAACTTTCAAGCACATCTACCAACTGCTTTTGTGCGCTAGAGCTGTCTAGCAGATCGATATTAATATCACCCATTATGACGCAGTCCAAGCCCTCGTCTGTTACTTTACAGAGAAGGGTCTCGAAAAGTTGAAGGTAGTCACCGTGACTCGTCAAGTTGGAGTGGTACACTCCTACAACTAGGATATTGTCGTCAAGTAAGTGCACGGCGCACACGTCAAAAATTTGTTCCTGCGTTAGGTCGCAACAGTCCTGTCTGCTGACCGCCATCATTCCCGACCGTACGTAGATGCAACTTCCGCCGTGTGCTACTTTTTCTCTACAGCTAAAAGATAATAAATCAAAGTTACATAGTGTAACAGAAACTAATTCGTGTTTACGTAACCAGTGTTCGGTGATAACTATTAAGTCGCAGGTGAGTTCCTTTGTCAGTAGAACCTCGAGTTGTTTAGTCTTGTTTGTTATACACCGAATATTTTGGTGACAGATTGTCAGGGACGTTGATTTACAATGTCGAGGTTGATTTCCCGGAGGTGAACGTGGAGGCGCGGGTGGCGCCGACGTAGGTCCCTTGTTTCGACGTCCCGCGGGCGGCGGCGGCGGTGTAAGCGCACGTAGCGCTGTCGCAGGCGTAACGCTGCTGTCTACGAGGCGCGGGGTGCGCTCGGGGCGCGCCGTCTGCACGCCCGCCGCTTCCACGAAACCACTCGCTGACTTGGGTGCTAGTCGGCTAGTTCTCGGCGGACATAAAGAACTCAAAATGGCTGTTCGGTACCGTGAGGGAGAACGACGAGTAATACGAGTGGGCTAGCTTCAGTTTATCGACGTGGTAGTTATCGCACTGTTTCTTTCTTCTCATGTACGATATTATGGTTTCAGCTGTGGTCTCGGGGGTAAAGAAACAGGCGTGAATTTTACGCGCTCGTTCGACGGTTTTTGAGTTCGTCGTCATTAACCCCACTTCCTCTAATCACGGTTCGCCGCCGTAGGTTGTCTCTTCTCGTTCTATGATTCTGCACTCTCTCCCATCCTTGATCATCGTCATGGTGGCTTGTGGATGCCGTCAGTGTTGTCAACTCATGTGTGTCGTAGGTGTTGGAGGGTTGTGCTGGCGCGTATGAGGGACGAGGGGCGGTAGGTCGCTTTCCGCCGGCGGGCGCACGCGCATCAAATATGGTCGATCCCGCCGCGCTCGATGAGGGCTGTGCTGATGTGGAGGCTAGTGTCATCTCCTGGCGTGCGCGCGCATTTCGCTTGTGCTTGTGTTTGGGCGCCGCTACATGAGCGTAAAGTGTGCGCTGATGTACAGGTGCGAGGGTTGAGCTCTCCGACTGTATCTCCGGCTGTTTCAGCTCAGTCGAGGGAGCGCACTGTGTCGCTATTACCGTCGCAGTATCTCTAGCAACGAGTGCGGAGTCAAATTTAGCGCTGAAGTCTTCGTTCGTCTTGTTCGTATAGAGTTTTCATTGTTCTTAGTGATATGATCTTTAATGTGTATATAGTAAGTAACCCTTCATCATGATCATTACCTGAATGATAACCAAACAATAAAATAATAAGTTATTTAACCGTCAAGCAGTACTGTGTTTCGGGTTGAAGGGCAATGTTACTAGAGAAATTACTGGGCATGAAGAATATCTCAGGGTGACAAGCCCAGTGGAGTGCGGTGCAGTATTTCGTTCGCAAGTTCATAAATATGGCAATGCTAAAGTTAAGGGCATGCAGGTACCTAACCACTAGATAGACGTCTCGCTTGCTTCGTCACTCGATTGCAGAACAAGAAAACACTTAAAAAGGATATTACAAGAAGACTTGGCTGGGGTGCACCAGTCTTTGTGGAGTCTGTGTGTTAGGTAGAACCACAGAGTAATAGAAGCAGAGATGTGATCAAAGGATTTTTCCTTAGGAAGACGCGTGACTGTGCGGGGAGGTGTAGGTTCGCGGGAGGAGTGGCAAATTGTACTGCCATCTAGCGGTTTTCAGGAAAAGTTTTGAGAATCGAACTAGTGAACTAACACTTAGCTGAATTAACACATAATTTCATAATATCAGGATATCGTGACATCTAGTGTCGCGTTTTTAAATTCTATAGAACGGATCACTAAATATAGAAAAAAATATACTTACGAATGAAACTAGGTGCCAATCATGTCATCTGAATTTTTCCCTCCGTCATTTTTACATAAATAAATAGAGTAACTTATTTCATTTTTACTGTTACTAGGTAAAAACATTAAAATCGTACGTCTAATATGTAAGTTTGAATGACCGTTACGCGTGGCGGACGTTAGCAGACTGAGCAAATAAGTCACACACTCCGTCTGCAAAATAGGATCTGCGGCTGCAAGTCGCTCATCGCAACTCCTTTATCCTCCATGGGTAGAACACGGTCGAACAGAATGATGCAAAATCCCGTTTCCTTGATCGATGGAGATAATAGGTTTATTTTTTCTTATTTATTGGCATCGCACGTTGTGCATTCTGCCAGTGTCAAGTTTAAAAAAATTCAACTTTCTTTTATTAAAATCAAGTCAAATATGTCATTAAATCACAGTCAGTCATACGAAACCAGTCATAGTCGAGTCCAAGTCATGCCCTAGTAAAGTTGTGGCGACTTTACTATGAGCTTCTACGGATTTTTTAAAACAACACGAAAATACATGTTTCACCACATTATATCACTTGCCCACACTCGTGCATGTAATTCAACACTCAATGAATAAAACACCACCATTTTTTATCATTAATTCGGGAAAAAACACAAGTTTAAGAAAATAATAGATTGCAACGACATGGTTTTTCCGTGTTCCCGCCAAAACTCCCATAATAGGTATTGTATATTATGAATGTTGTTGTGTACAGCGCGGCCGCCGGCCATGGGCGACGTGGACCTGCGCGGGTCCCGCGCGCCCGTGCTGGACCAGGACATGCGCTCGCTGCCGCCCGTCACGCCGCACCCCGTGCCGCCGCCGCCCATGCACCACCAGGACCCGTGAGTAGATCACACTACGTACACGTACTACGTACAGACGACTCGGTCCCATTGAGAACACGCGGAAATATTTACAGAAATACTACAATCATAAATCATATACAGTGCAAGATAAATTGTACTCTAAATGCATCGGAGAACGGTGATTTACACTGAATCTCTAACATAGTTACTATGTGATTCTCGCAGATCCTGATTGCGAGTTCTGTCTGTAACTGTACTAACTGAATTTGCACTGACTGGATGCACTGTGTATTTCCCCCTAACAATGACTACATTCCAGGCTGGGTTTGTTTACCATCTTAGACCACACCGTCAATGAACATAAGGAGAGATGTGATCAAACACCTAGCCTGTCAAGCCTGTCTGCCTTTCATAAAAAACTGATGGATTCTATCTTGCTCTGTCATCAAGCATCTAAGTCTACTTCTGAATAGTGATAAGTCCTGCATTGACATCCCGCCTGGGGTGTATTGTGCCCCCTACTAATACGGCCAGTATCCAAACCAACCACCAAGTATCAGCAGCCCGGAGACGTCTACTGCTGAACGAAGGCCTCCACCTTAGACCGCCACACTGTACGACAACCTGCCATTTGCATCCACCGGTTACCCGCGACTTTTACAATGTCGTCGGTCCACCTATATATATATATAGTGGAAGGCCTTCTTACGCTGCGTCTTCCGGTTCGCGGTCGCCACTCAACAACCTTTCTTCCCCATCGGTTATCAGTTCTTCGAGCGATGTGTCCTGCCCTGCGCCACTTCAACTTGCAAACCCTGCGAGCTATGTCGGTGACTTTGGTTCTTTAGCGAAAATTCTCGTTCCGGATTTTATCAAAGTAACTCCGAGCATAGCTCCACCAAGCATATGGACTGATGAATAAACATTCAATCTCTAGCAGTTATTTGTAGGGTTCCCACTATCTACTACCTTGCTCCATGTTCATCAACTAGGTAGCACACAATTTTTGTATTGTTATCCACACTAGTCATATAAGTGCTTGCATAATTTCATATCACTCATCAGCCAGAAGACGTCCACTGCTGGACGAAGGCTTCCCCCTTAATAGGGAGAGGTTGCCATAATCCCCACGCTTGGCAGGCGGCTTGGGGATCGCAGAGTGTTATCACCATTAACTAAGTTATAATTTCATATCAATGCAATAGTATTAGCCTAAAATCAACTTACATGAGTCATGTAGTTTAAAGAAAAGCTAATGTTATAAGTATGTTACAAAAGCATGTAAAAATTTACTGAAACTAACAATGCGCTGTAAACATTTTAAAATGTTGATATTTTTTGTTAAGAACTACTTCTGCTATGGAGCCAATGGAAATGTAAGTTCCAAAATTGTCTGATCATTTTATCATTGTGACAATCACATGATAGTTTTATAGCATATTTTTATTTGTCAACTTAATTATTATTACACAGACCAGTCCACTTTTTACTTGTTGGTTTTAAGAGCTATTTTATTTTATTTTATTGCTGTAGTTATTGTGCATATTCCAAAAAACTCAACGTTCGGACACAACGTTTTGATATGTAGTTAAGCTTAGAGGATTTCCAAAAGTCACTTAAATTAAAGTTTGTGGACACCCCAATCAGATTGGGGTGCCCACAAACAAATCCATGTACGAATTAGGCCAAAGTGTCGCATGACTTGAATGTGTTTGACGTGTGTGACTATGTGTAGTGGTTTCCCGCGCGACCCGCGGCTCGCCAACGCGCCGGCGCCGTTCAACACAGACCCGCGCGTGCGCACCGACCCGCGCACGCAGCCCAAGATGCCGCAGCCGCCGCAACGTACGTTACCACAGAATAAACTATTATCATACTAATCTTAATTATCTAAATACTTTTTATCATCATCATCATCATCACAGTTTTTCATCGCCACGCGGGTGAAACCGCGGGACCCAGCTAGTGATTACATACGGAGTTACACTAAACGGTAAACAAAACCTAAAGGTGGTCATTGTACTCATCATTGTGAACAACTTTCACCGTGGGGCCAAACCTAAAACTTCGATAAAAATGGACGAGATGGTGGGTGAATGTCATTTTTCTAAGGAATAGCTGATACATAGTTCGATTTCAGAGTTGGCCCCTTAATAAAAGTTGTTCATAATGACTACAATGGTCTCCTTTCTGCGTACCTTGGACCTATGTTACTATTTCATAATGACGTTATCTAGTCTTTAATACACTCCTCGGAGTTTTGGCGGGAACACGGAAAAATCATGTCGTTGCATTCTATTATTTTCTTAAACTTGTGTTTTTTCGCGAATTAATGATTAAAGGTGGTGTTTTATTCATTGAGTGTTGAATTACATGCACGAGTGTGTCCAAGTGATATAGTGTGGTGAAACATGTCTTTTCGTGTTGTTTTCAAAACTCCGTAGAAGCTCATAGTAAAGTCGCCATAACTTTACTAGGGCATGACTTGGACTCGACTATGACTAGTTTCGTGTGGCTGACTGTGTTTTAATGACATATTTGACCTTTATTTTAATAAAATAAACTTGACTATTCATAAACTTGGCACTGGCAGAATGCACAACGTGCGATGCCAATAACTAAGAAAAAAAAATACACTCCTCCGATTTTGATGAAATTTAGTAAGTAGGTAGGCATTCTTTACTTATATTGAGAGAACAAAAGCATTGATTCAGTGGTCTAAGCAAGCGTGCTGCAACGTAGATATCTCAGACGGCGGTCATCAAACGTAAGCCTGTTTACCATTAAAGAAAAAGCTATTTATGGCAATGGTAAAAAATTAGATCTTTTTCAGAAATCATATACAATGATGTCAATTCTGTTGCACCGCTCACTAAACTAAACTTATCTGACAGGACTAAAATTATACGCGTCTCATTTCATTTCAATATGTTAGAAAAGGATGTCAACAGGTTTCGTCCTGTCAAATTAAGTTTAGTTTAGTGAGCGGTGCAACAGAATCGACACCAATGTCTAGCAAAAAGGTTCAACAATACTGAAGGGTATGTATGTCTATGTACTCATCATTATGAATAACTTTTACTATAGAGTCAACTCAGATATCGCGAAATAAAAAACAGCTGTTCCATACAAAAAGTTCATCGACCTTGGACAAAATGTATGGAACCGCTGATTAGTTGTTCATAATGATGAGTACATACATTCCCTTCAGTATTATTGAACCTTTTTGTTTTGTTTTGTACATTGTGGAAGAGAGTTGACAATGAAATAAATTCTTGACTAGTTCCTCACTATTTCGTTTGTTAGTCTGTTTTGTTTATTTGTTTGTAACTTACGTCCGTGATATTACTTCCTTTGTATTTTTTTTTTATTTTTTTATTTTTTATTAGTTCTTGGCATCACACGTTGTGCATTCTGCCAGTGTCAAGTTTATGAATTTTCAAGTATTTATATTAAAATCAAGTCAAATATGTCATGATATCACAGTCAGTCACACGAAATTAGTCATAGTCGAGTCCAAATCATGCCCTAGTAAAATTGTGGCGACTTTACTATGAGCTTCTACGGAGTTTTGAAAACAACACAAAAAGACATGTTTCACCGCATTATATCACTTGCCCACACTCGTGCATGTAATTCAACACTCAATGAATAAAACACCACCATTTTTAATCATTAATTCGCGAAAAAACACAAGGTTAAGAAAATAATAGAATGCAACGACATGATTTTTCAGTGTTCCCTCCAAAACTCCTTCCTTTGTATTACGTCCTGTGTGTTGTTGCAGAACAATTGCCACCAGGAATGCCGAGCATGGCTCAAGCTCGGACTATTCAGGGCATTCCCTCTGGTGCTTCCGATCAAGAAAAGGTAAGCTTTTTTTGAATATTTTTGTATGAAGTGATTCCACACTTATGGTATTCCTATGTTTTTAAAGCTTAAACAGGAAGAAAAATTATGACCTCCGGCAGGACTCGAACCTGCATACGAGCAGTCTCTATGGGTTTCCGTCCCAACTGCTTTACCAATTAAGCTACAGAAAGCTAAGCTCGCATTAAGCTGCCGGAGTCATGTTTCTTCCTGTTTAAGCTTTAAAAACAATGGTAAGCTTGTTTTTATAAACCTGAGCAAAAATTATAAACTTTATCAACTCTAATGTGTAATTATCATTGGTTTAATGCTAGACTAGGAAACATTAAAATAGGATCCGGAGGAGGGATGGGAGCATTCCAACTTACCCGCAACCTGCCCGATGTTATGCAATGATGTGGTCGGTCTACGTAGGATTGAACAATGAATCCTTGTATTTCGAACTTTATTAGCCTATTCGTTTGTTATCAGCTTGTTGTTCTGTAGAAGCAGTACACTTCATACTAGCGTAGCTAAAATTAAAATTAATATTTTGTTTTATACAATTAAACATTACTAGTAGTTAGTGTTTAGAAAATATTAATGTTTTTTAATATTTTTTTGTAAGAAATACGTAGTTGTTTAAGGCCTTTTTTATTTAAATAATTAAAAAGCTTAGGGACTTGGGTATGTCCTAAAACTGCATCCAGAACCACCGGACGACGGGCAGCAGCGTCCTCTCGGTTGACGGTGGTGAGCATTCTGCGATCCCCAAGCCGCCTGCCAAGCGTGGGGATTATGGCAACCCATCCCTGTTCAGGGAGAGGCCTTCCAGCAGTGGACGTCCTCTGGCTGATTATATCACTATACGTTAGATTTACGAAGCAACAAAAAGAAAGACCAACTGATAACCCCCACGCCCCGTCTCGTCAAGTCGGAGAGGTCAGTGTATATTTTGGGGCCCGCGATCTACAACCGTATACCAGCTTCCATTCGGGATGCTCCTTCCACCGGCTGCTTCAAAACCAAGCTCAGAGCGTGGTTACAAGAGAATTTGTTTTATGACATTGAAGCTTATTTTAAAATAAGATATTATTAACGTATTTTTATTATTATTATTTCATTTTATTAAGTGATTATTTTTTGTGACATACATAGTGAAATTTGACGTGTAACAACACTACACAACAACAATTTATTATTAATTTATGACGAACCTCCTAAAATACCTCTATTTAATAGGCATCTTATTGTTAAATGAATTCGTCCTCCTCTCTTCTACTATTGCTGCGCCCGACAGGGTCCATATGAAACTTCTTTTTGACAATATCTGTGTACACAATGGAAGCAATAAATATCTGAATCTGAATCTGTAACTTTGGTGTTATCAATAAACTATTTGTATTTGTATCATGTCTGTTTGTGCGCAGGCGGCGCTGATAATGCAAGTGCTGCAGCTGTCGGAGGAGCAGATCGCCCTGCTGCCGCCGGAGCAGCGCGCATCCATACTCATGCTCAAGGAACAGATCGCAAAGAGCACGCAGCAACGCTAGCTTACTACTCTTATGTGTTTAGCATTAAGGTTCAATACCTTCGCAGGCAGATTCTTCAAATTGATGAACACAGATCCAGAATTAGTATTGTCTGTACCAACTTTAAATTCAAAATCCAAGGACCAAATCTAGAATCGTCAGCACCTAATCCAGAAACCCGTCTGCTGAGTTTTGGCGGGAATACGGAAAAATCGCTGCATTCTATAATTTACTTAAACATGTGTTTTTTGCGAATTGATGATTAAAAATGGTGCTTTTTTATTCATTGAGTGTTGAATTACATGCACGAGTGTGGGCAAGAGATATAATGTGGTGAAACGTGTCTTTCGTGTTGTTTTCATAACTCCTTAAAAGCTTATAGTAAAGTCGCCAAAACTTTACTAGGGCGTGACTTGGACTCGACTGTGACTAATTTCGTGTGACTAACCGATTTCATGACATATTTGACTTGATTAATACAAACATGAAAATTACTTGAAACCGGCAGAATGCACTAAGTGCGAATAATTAAGTAAAAAAAACCTTGTGTTGATAAATAGACGTTAGATTAGGGTAGGTTCATGTTTTTTTACTATTTGGACTCCATCCTTCATTGGAATCGTCCTACGCAGCGTAGGCGCGGCCTCCCACTATATATATATATATATATATATAGGTGGACCGACGATATTGTAAAAGTCGCGGGCAACCGGTGGATGCAAATGGCAGGTTGTCGTACAGTACAGTGTGGCGGTCTAAAGGGGAGGCCTTCGTTCAGCAGTGGACGTCTCCGGGCTGATGATGATGGACTCCATCCGGGCACTGTATTAGTTTTTTTATAATCCATAACAGCTATTGACCACGCACTGCTAATGTAAAGCAAAGCAACGATGTGGTCTACGGTGGAACACCCAGAATGACTGCAGTCTGCGTTTGAAGACACCCTTTGATCTATTGAGATAATTGATTCCGGCAGAATGTCCCACATCAGAACAGACTGCGATATTCACTTCACGTCAACTAAAATCAAAGTCCACAGACGTACGCTCCTGGTTCAACTTGCGTCTTCAACTTTCTATATATACAATGTGTAACAAAAAAGTTCAACAATACTGAAGGGTATGTATGTACTCATAATTATGAACAACTTTTGCTATAGGGCCGACATTAAAATCACGAAAAAAAATATCAGCTGGTCCATACAAAAACTTATTTGACCTTGGACAAAATGTATGGCACAGCTGTTTTGTTTTGTGATTTCAGGGTTGGCCCTATAGTAAAAGTTGTTCATAATGTTGAGTACATACATACCCATAATGTTGAGTACATACATTGAGAACATAGTATTGTAGAACCTTTTTGTTACACATTGTATATATTTATATATATACTTATTTATACAGCCAAATGACGAGACGAGCAAGACATGAGCCTGGTGGTAAGGTCACGCCTGTCACTAACAGTAGCAGTGCCAGAATTGTGAACTTGCGAACACAATCTTGCGCCGCACTGCACTGCGCTCGGCACCCTGAGATATTAGATATTAAAACTCTTCGTACCCAGTAATTTCTGTGGTAACATTGCCCGTCAAACCGGAACACGCCACTGCTTGGCGGTTGAATAACTGGCAAAGGTGTGGTACTTTCCCAGGAGGAATCTGCAGTAGAGTCCTACCACTACAAAAACTTGCTTCTGGACATGCAACAATTTAAACTGATAGAATAGTATTACATCAGCAATCGATGTGTTTATTTTTCGGAACGTTCAATATTTTATTCGGTTGTTTCCTTACATTTATGCGATTTTTTTTCGGTAGGTTACTAAGATTTAAACTGTTATCAACGACGATATATACAAGGAGACAAGCAGGCCTGAACAAAAAATCGTCCAGCGCAAATCGCGTCTTATTTCTAGATGGCGCTAGCAAATAGCCTGGGAGTTTTTGTTTTAACACTCTTAACTAATAAAATTGGTTTACTTCTGTACCAATCAAGCGCAAAATATTTCTATTAAGTTTTACAAACATAAGATTGTTTATAAAACGTACTTTACTTATTTTTAATTTTTAGAATTAATTTGCCATCTTTCATCGGCTATTGATAGATGGCGATGCGGTCGATTGGAATCTAGCTTATAAAGTAACTAATATTCATATCGCTAGATGGCGCTTAAAATATATAAAAAAAGCACTGGCAAAAAACAACTACCTACATATTTTGTTTTGTATTCTGATCTTCAATGATTAACGAATTAAAAGGTACATAAATAGCTACGTGTAAGTTAACATTATCGAATATGTACTTAAACCCATTTAGCCAAGGTAGACTTGTAATAGGGGGCAGAAAGTAAGGCATCACTGATGAAGCAAGACCTACCTACTATAGCATTTTCCCACAGAACTCCAATATAATAATGTTTATAATGTTTACCGTTTTATTATTTTAACATGCCTCAATATTTATTTTGTATTTTTTACACAGATTATTTAATTATTTTAGTGCAAATGTATAAAAAACGCCATCTAGTCGTTTTGAGTTGTACTAGCACAAACGACTGTAACCCAATCGTATGATAGAACTTAGTAGGAATTGTGGTAGATCTAATTTTTATGCGTAATTTAAGCAGTTTGATACACTTAGCGACATCTAGTGTACCAGTAGGTAACTACCGATCGGCGGATGATTTTTTGTTCAGGCCTGCTTGTCTCCTTGTATATATCGTCGTTGCTGTTATATAATAGGCTTATTATCATTAAATACTCTTCGGAAGTTTTATTACTACCCATAGTTTTTTTTAAATGCAGAATACAAACCACGTCCTTTCATTATTGCATATCTTATACCATAGACGTAGCTATAGTATTAACGTTGGAGTAATTAGTGCCGGAACTTGGATCAGGCCCCGGGGATGGTTATTTTCAAATGTCCCGGTGGAAGGTGAATTTTGCGCCACAGCAGCGAATACATCACAGGTCCTCCGAAGATAAACTTAGATAATGATGTCGGTAGCCTAGATTATACAAAAATAGGGTTACGCGGAACATAGTACTTTGCCGAATGGAGGTTATTCTACTCATCGCTGTGAACCACTTTTACTATGAGGCCAATCCTGAAATTGCGAATAAAATCAAGTGTTCCATACATTTCGTCAAGGCTAACGTGTTTCTCAATGTAGAAGTTGTTCATAATAGGCATGATGACTACAATTTTTTTATTACCTCATAAAAAAGCTGATCATCAATAGAGCCTATCAACGAAAACAAAATTTAAAATAACTAAAAAATAAATAAGTTCTAAGTATTTCAATTTGAAGCTAGACAGAGAGCGCCCTATACTGAGCTATGACGTCAGGACTCAGGCGTGGCCTACAAATGCTATACTAACACGTGCTATGCGAGAAAGGGATAGAGCATCCCCTCTCTATCCCCACCTAAAACTTTAAACACTCATATCTCAGATATTTATAAGCCAATACAATTTATTTTTTCAGTATGTGTAATGTATTTAGTTAAATTCATCACTAAGCCTGTTATTTGCCATAAATTAAACATTAGGCCACACGCCTATTATAAGAACGATGAGATTTTTAGGTTTAATTAAATCGTTTCGCGTAATCCCGTAGATCACCTCAACTACGGTGAATATACGTTTTTAGAAGTAAAACAAAAGTTCGGAGTTTTAAAAAAATACTCAAAAAGGTATCCGCCAAGTATTCGGTAAAAGCTTTCTTTCTTAAAATCAGATAAATTATCATTTAAAGCCGGCTTGTCTGTGTGTAAAAGCAATTGTAAATGTAAATTAACCATTACAGTCAATGTATAAAAATACGACTCTGGACAATCGCCCATCAACACATTTAAATAAAAGCTAAGTGAATTTATTTTAGACATTGTTTAATCTGATAAAGTATAAAAATAGCCAATCCATGAATGATCGCTAAAATAGTTTGCAATGAAATCAAACTAAATTATGAAAGATTTACATGTGAAATTGTTTCACACGTATGCACTTTTACCTACCCAGTTAAGTATTTAGTCGTAATAATTCTATCGTATGTCATTTGTCGATGACAAACAACATTGAGAATTCAAAATTACTATATATACTTGCCTACGTGAAAAAAATACTAATAAATGTCTCAATTGACCCAATTACATGACTTATTTGATTTGACCATTTTTTTTACGCAATATGTAAACATAATTAATTACATCTATTAGCTCAAGTGTGCGATAGCGTTATCTCGCCTGCATAGGTCAAGTGTTTGAAGTTTTAATCGTGTACGTGAGGACATTATCGTAGCTTGTCACAGAATACACAATAGCTTGTTTCGGGAGTTGGTGTTGGGGCGCGGTGTTGAGGCGCCCTGCCAAAACTTGCCATTTGATTGCTAGAAGCAGCAGTGAAAACATCGGTTAGTATTATATTTTTTTATCTTGATAATTTTGAACAGTGCTTAGTTGTAATTGTGTTTTCAAATATACACTCGCGTGCAGCTAAATCGACTCACCCCGACAAATGTATTTTTTTTCAAAAAGAGTAAGTAACGTACATAATGTCGTATATTTTTTGAAAACAATGGCATAATTTTAAACATTTTATCATTTTTCAAATGATATATAATTTTATGTACATACTTCAGTCATTTTTTACCCTTATTGAAAAAAAAACTTTTTGTCGTGGTGAGTCGATTTAACTGCACCCGAGTGTATTATGAGTGTCATTAAAAGAACATCTTAATTTATATATATCTAGACTTTTATCCATGCTTTTATCATGCTTCCTGAAAACTTATTGACCCCTTTTTTTGTATTTTTATTGCATATCCTACTATATAATATTATAAACGGGAATGTTTGTTTGTATGGATGTTTGTTACTCTTTCACGATGAAACAGGTGAACGGATTTAGATGAAATTTGGTATGGAGGCAGCTTATACCTTGGAATAAAACACAGGCTAACCCAAGAATTGCGCGTGTAACCCCGGGGCGCAGCTAGTAGTATACAGCGAGTAGTATATATAAAAGTATATTATAATATAACTACTTCCTAATAAACTACTTTTAATAAGTTATAAAAAGTGCGTTTAATAGGTTCTACTCAATTGGCGTTTTCACACTGACCAGAAATGATATCGTCACGATATCGTCGGAGTGCTAGTTTCATACAATTAGTACTACACGCTTTCACACTGACAAACGATAATGAAAGTTTTCAGACTGACAAACGATATCGTTTGTAGTACTAATTGTATGAAACTAGCACTCCGACGATATCGTTCCTGATCAGTGTGAAAACTCCCAATCTCTCCGTGTGCTTTTTGTATTGAAAAACTCCAGTCGCGGAACCGTGTCTGTGCATGTAAAGTGCTCTGGAACCGGCTCTAAACTCTTCAGTCATATTAATTATCTTTCAATCCAATACCAAACCTTATTCATACAGGAACAAAACTGTATTTTCTCTGCATACAAAAAGTAAATATCATGAACATGGCAGCATGAAAGTGATTAATGCAGTTTGGGCAGTGAATTTTGTTATGATGCGTGCCTTTGTGTTTTTCGCCGACCATCGAATATATTGATGGTAGTTTCTTCGAATTTTGAGCTCTATGTGATTTTCCTAGCTAACTGTGAGGTTAGAATTTATTCTTCTAGTTGTTTCAAGTTTGCGTTCAAGATTTCCTCAATTCATTTCCGAGTGGTTAATGCCCGGTGCAAACGTAAGTAGTTCTTGCGCGTCATTTGTTTTTTAATGTGGTTGTGGTGGATATAAAAATGTTTGGCGCTGTAGTGTAACACTTTATCTATACCTACTATTTATTATTACACTATTCCATTGTTAGCAATTGTCTTTCGGAATTTCGTGACTTTAAAATAAGTATTATGTGTGTAGAAAAGTTCCTCGTACTTATAGATATTAGTATTCGTTGGTAGGTATATAAGTTATTGTTTGCAAATCTACGTTGTTTCAGTGTTATTTCAAACATAACACTATTAATGGTCAGGTTATTTGTACTTGAGAAAATGTATTAATGCACTAGCTTCCTGTTGTAGTAGTTAGTCGTAGTAACTAACTAGTAGGTATTTGTACCTAATACTTCCGTAGTTCTTGGTCAGTAGGACCAATGGCGGTACTTCCGGCTTATATTCCGGTAATTAAAATTGCTATGTCAGTGCTATGGACGTGATGGTTTTCCTGTCTGCTATAGTTTTATTGTGTTTTCTTTTTAATAGGTCCAACATGCGGTTTTTCGCGGTACTGCTCGCGCTTTGCGTAGTGGGATATGAATGCAAGTGGAGTAATCTTAAGAAGCGCGGGGCGATTCCCGACCCTCCCGACCACACCAAGCTGATCCCAATGGCGAGATATGTCCTGCACAATGCTGGTAAATATTCATTGGTTTAAAATGGAGATGGGAATGGTAGTCTTCTGGACAAAAACACAAAACTATTAGGTAGCGACAGCGGTGCGGCGTAATTTATGTTATTCTTCCAATTAATTTGACTGTGTTTGAAAGTTGCCAACTTTTTTATGGTTTTCAAGCAAATGAGTCAAACACCTATATGTTTGACTCATCTCACTAAGGTATGTCACTTTTTCAAAGGGTTTCATTATAATATATTTTTATTTATTTTATATTCTTTTATTTATACAACGTGTAACAAGAAGGTTCAGCAATACGAAAGGGTATGTATATATTCATCATTATGAACAACTTTTACTATGGGGCCAACACCGAAATCGCGAAAAAAAAAACAGGTGTCCCATACAAAAAGTTCCTTGACCTTGGATAAAATGAATGGAACAGCTGATTTTTTTTTCGCGTTGAAAGAGTATGTTTACATACATACTCTTTCGTATTGTTGAACCTTTTTGTTACACATTGCATATATTATCAGTAGTTTATAGAGAAATGAAAATTCAAGTGTTCGCGACAAAATGCCGCTTGGGATACTTTTGTTCCTAGCCTAAGTTCCAAATCTGACTGAACGGCTTAGAAATGAAACCACAAAGGAACATTTTACAATGAAAAAATCACAGTTTATCTCGAAATAATTACCGAAGCGCATAACCTTATCATCATCATCATCATCATAATCTTATCTACCTACTGTAGCAGTAGGTACAGTAGGTAGATACTGGTAGCTGAGTTTTTGTTTACTCGTACTTATAGATATTATTATCAGAAGTAAATTTTATTTAAATACTAAAATTGGTTCTATCTCTCTGTTTGACTTTTTGTTATTTTTCTACTAAACTACCGACATAATAGTTCCATACATATATATTTGACATAATAATGAATGTAATTCATCGAAGTCGAAAAAATAACGGTGTCCGTGTGGTAAGGTACCAAGAACGCTGGCTACATTCCCGCGTTGAATTGCTAAAGAAATTCTCTGCGCGAGGAATGAGCCAGCTCTCTTGTCACCAGTGGCGTCGACCAAGCGTGGTGATATATATTTAATTTTTTTTTTGTTGCTGGACCCCATCTGCCATGCCAAGCGGCATGAAAATGTATTCGCTAGAAAGAGAAGAATACTATTACTTACATTAATAATTATTATTACTTACATACATAATCAGCCTGTTAATAGTCCAGCACGTCGACCAAGTTGTGTATTGGTGAATTCATATACGCCGTTGAATTGCTTCTTCGGACGTACGCAGGTTTCCACGTGATGTTATCCTTCACCGAAAAATCAGTGGTACGAAAATCCGTACATAAACTGCAAAGAGCTCATTGGTACGGGCGCGGGATTTGAACCCTTGTCCTCACGCTTTCAAGCTGAGCGGTCTCCCAACTAGGTTACCAAGGCTTCATAATTAACCAAGAAATATTTCAATTAATTCTTCAGGAAACCAACATCGGTTTAAAAAACGAATTATCATTGCAAATGAAGAAAAGGGTCGTTTAATTATTCTAAATATAAATTGTCCGTTGTTTGTTTTATTTTTACAGACTGGGCGTCCATATCCACCATTTCTATATTGCCTGCCATCGAAGGGTTTCCGTTTACGAATGTGAAGTCCATTGTAGATGGATCGATGGCAAACTCGACTGGAATTCCCTACTTCTACATGTCGCCGCTGGATTTCTCAGCAAGAGACTTAGCGGTAAGTTCGTACTTGGCATACGATTATGCGATGTAAGGTATAGATAGTATAGACGATATATATGCAGCCAACGTATTTAGCAAAAAATTCCGAATCGAAATGTAGAATTCGCCGATTTACATAATGGCTAGCCATTTAACAAAACAGTTTTGTAATACGGCGGATCAAAGTTTAGCCGGATTCTCACTGCGGTACGTTCTACAATACGGCGGCACAGCCAAATTGTAATAAAGTTGCCTACAATGCTTAACATATCAACAAAATAATATGGTATTCAGTAAAAATATATAATTTAATGTTTAAAAGGGGCACTTGGTAAGCCAGTAGCCGGCAAACAAAACGTTTGAACCAAATAAAAAAGTATCATTTAGGCCAATGCCTAAATGATACTTTTTTATTTGAGCTAATATCTAAAGTCACAATCTCTAAGTGAAAACAGTCTTAAAATGACCGACTGCCGTTGTGCATTATACAGTTCACAATTGTTCGAATTTAAACGTTATGTCGCTTGTATAGTGTTCAATGTATGCTTGAGTGCTTGTGTCTTATCGTAGTTCAAGTCGGTTAAAAAGTCGGCGCACTGCATAGCGTGCACCGAGTTTGACTCGGACATTTTTTTGCTACGACGACTCTATACATATTAGCTCAATGCATTTAGGTTATCAAATAGTCAAAGCGCCGTGAGTGTCCAAATTTTGAACTAAAGATTGCCAAAGCGGCGGATTATGACCCGCTCAATTACATTATGGCTAGCCGTGTTGTAGAACGCGAAGCACGCATACAATCTGGCTAAACGTTAACACGCCGTTTTATAAAACGGCCCTGTTTAAAAAAATGGCTTAACGAAACTGCAGTATAGTACAATGGTGAATCATCAGGATAGTTTTAGACCGTAACAAAAAGGTTCAACAATACTGGAGAGTATGTATGTACTCATCACTATGAACAACTTTTACTACGGGGCCAACTCTGAAATCTTTAAAAATCAATCAACTGGTCCATAAATTTTGCCCTAAGTCAATGAAAGTTTTGTATGGAACAGCTGTTTTTTTTCGCTATTTCAGGGTTAGCCCCATAGTAAAACTTGTTCATAATGATGAGTGTACATACATACCCTTCAGTATTGTTGAACCTTTTTGTTACACATTGTATACTTACTTATACAATACCTACGTATCAAAATAATGGTAACAGCGTGCCGTGTATTTGTGTAGAAAAACAGCCGCGCCACCGTGCTGGTGACGCTGGAGGAGACGCGCTACTGCGAGCAGCACAAGCTGGACCCCGAGGACCCGCGCTGCACGCGCCTCATGCTCTCCGGCAAGATGAGGAAGGTATACTGTCATATACATTATTATATCTATAGGTAGTAAACTAAGTGCTGAGCCGCGCGATTTCATCCGCTAGAAATGATGGTGATGATGACAAAGAAAGAAAAGATGACAAAATGTAGCCTCTAGCTGTTTTTTTAACAACTTCTTAATGGGGGTTTAGTCTATTATTTGGTATTAAAGCAAAATTACTGGAAAAAATATGTCATCCAAGTAATTTGCTTTGAAGTCAGTATTTTTTTTCAATTGGCTTGTTACAGAACTCTTGGCATCTCTATGTCAAATTTTATCAATAAGATCTGCCAAGTCGTTTGATCGCGAAATGGCAACAAACACACTGAAAGCCAAATAAGTAAATTTCTAATTCAATCATATACCGGGTTATTGGTAATTAGCCAACATCCGCTTAGGATCAGTTTCCGTGCCTACAAACGTTTTTTTGTTGTTGTAGCATACTTATTTTAAGCATATCATGCTCCCTTACCATAGAAAGAGAGTGAAAACCAAGTAAGATTGGAAATTGAAAATTCTACAGTGCCCCTTGTAGCATTTTTCATCGCAGTCCTAGCATAGTTACAACTTACAAAGAAAAATATGTTGTAGTTATGGATTTCTGTTGTTGTTATGTTTATTTAGGACAAAGCTATATATGGCGATAATATAACGTACATAGTACATAGTTACATCTATACCTTATCAACAGCCTATACGAACTTACTTACAGCGTTATAAGCTAGGGCTGTACTAAGCCGATGCTTGTAGTAAAGTTGCCATAACTGGACTTGACTGTGACTGTGACTCTTTCGACTTGAAATCACAAAGTGCGACGAAATGATCCTCTTAGAAGGAAAGAAGAAAAAATCTATTCATTTGTTTTGCGTAAACCATCATAAGCGCTACATAATCATGTGGTTATTATCAAACTGGCTGTTTATTAGTCGTTGTCTGTTGAACACAGATTCATTAATTTATCTATTTTATCTATGACAGATCAAAGAGGGCACCCCAGAGTACACGTTTGCAAAGGCAGCTTTGTTCGAGAGACATCCGGCGATGGCTAACTTTCCCGCTGGTTTGTATTATCTCTATGAATGATTATAAACGTTAAACTTATGGACTGCTAGCTACGTCGATCCAATTTACCCCGTTTTTGACTGTACTGCTATATACGGCGCGTATGGCAGCATACGCGGATAAGGATTCATCCCCTGTCCCTTAAAGCAAAAAATTACGTCACGCCTTTGTCAGAATAGAATTTATATGGCGTATATGAGAAGTGAAGTCACGATTTGCTGTTTCGCCTCTCTGTCTAGCATGATATTAAAATGCTTATAAGTTGCTTATTTTTGATCAGATTGTAATTTTTTTTTCATTAATCAGCTATATTTATGGGCCACATTTTAATAGGACAGTAAAAAAACCAGTCATCTAGCCTATTGTGCTAAATTAAAATTAAATATTATAAACAAAATATAAATAATGGGAATGACAATGGGTACCGTGACGCAAGGAAAATTCTGCTGCATTCAAATTTTTTGTTGTAATTGCAGACCACGCCTGGTTCGTAGCGAAGCTGAAGATCGCGCAAATCGCGATGATCGACTGGTTCGGCGGCGCCAAGTACATCCCCGTGCGGGACTACCTCGCGTACAACTACACCGGCACAGAGATGCTCGATATACACAACATGATCAGATTGAACCTCGGACTCTAACTCTCGCTACATTAGAAATTCCATCACATAATCGTTGACATAATTATCTTTACAGTGTCTGTAATCAGCCTATCATAGTAAACCTGACTGATATAACCTGAAACTGTTAATGGTTCGATATAAGCCTCCCGAAGCGCGCACTTCAGCCCGTGTCTAGTAGTGTTGTCAAGTGTCAAAAAACTCAAAAAGAAGTATTTAGACAAAATTATACAGATCTTTTCGGGTCGACGCTACGTGATAGACCAGGGGCCTTATTTTTGAATCAATCGCAAAGCTGCGCATGCGAGCGGAGCCGACTTTTAAACGATATTGAACCTTATTCCAAACAATATCGTTCGAAGGTCGGCTCCTTTCGCATGCGCAATTGCATACGATTCATAAATAAGGCCCCAGACCAGAATGTACCAAAGGCACTCTCTAGTATAGTAGCTATATCACTCGTTTAGTGTGAAGGTGGAGACTAAAGTAAAACCGATCCTACGAGGTAAGCAGTACATACACATCATTACGTATGCGTGCTCGAGCTGAGTGGCGTGCTGTGGGAGGCATTAGAAAAGACTTGGTTCTATTTCTACCGCACTCCCTATGCAAAACAGTTATTTTGTGGTAGTGTAGAGTTAAATAAGCAATTCACACTGAAATGACAGAGTTGTCTTATGCTGCGTTCCGTAATGCGCTAAAAGTGATAATATCGCGAATCCGACCAAATTTAATAGTCACAAAATATAAGGGCTTTGATTTGGTTGAGTAATACTTCTGACTTTGGTCGGATTCGCGATATTATCACTTTTAGCGCATTACGGAACGCAGCATTAGTTGAAGGCGACTGGTAGAACAAAAGGTCATTCAACTGATAATCGAACAACATTACGGAGTTGTTCAATTATTTGCTTAAATATGATTAACCTACATATATGGCATGTCTTTTTGTACTCTAAACGATTTACATTGCAATTAACTTTACATTATGTATGCCTAAGGTCAGTCTGGGGGACTAATCGAACACGCCTTCCGAACATGTCTACAATATCGCAGCAATAATATTTCAATGGCAGTCAGCGTCTCAATAACCATTTATTATTGGTGTCTTTAAACTTATACTTGAGTATTTTTATTTCCTTTTTGATTATGTTTAGAACTTGTTTTTTAGTTTCCTCGTGGAAGACTATTGGGAATGTTGCGTTTGCACTGAAGCGGAAATGGGCGTGGAGGAATCGACCAATCACAACAACTGTGTTGTTATTGGTCGATTCCTCCACGTCTTGGTTCCGTTCCTCTTCGGACCGGTGGAAACTCACCTTTAGCCGATCGGCATGCCATTAAGCCGAACATGAATAAAAATCGCCTTAATATTGTAAAGGCATCGAGTCCTCAATATGTCAAAGGAGTGTGACAACATAGAGATAATTTTAATACTATTAGAATGTTACTTAGATAAAAATAAAATGTGATATATTTATAGAACTTGTTTTATATCAATTAAATCCAAATAAAACAACCAATCAACAATAAAATAAATTTATTTTATAGTAAAAAGTATTCTTATTTATTTTAGTAGGTAATATTGCTTTAAATTAATATATTTCCCGAGAATATGTTGGCTACAAATTTAACATAAATTTCGATAAAGAGTTTAGCGAAAATAACTTGATATCATTTTAAAATACAACACGAACAACAACAACAACGAACAACTACGAACTTAAAAATCATAACTTAGACAGAAAAGCAGTGGTCAGGGACCTTGGAATTCTCTTTGATGAAAAATTGACATTTCGTGATCATTTTGAGTATGTGATTAAAAGAGGCAACCAATTGTTAGGCTTTATATCTCGTATTACTAAGGGCTTCAAGAACCCTCAATGTTTGTTAAATCTATATTTCACACTTATCCGCAGTATAGTTGAATACAATTGTGTTATATGGTCTCCACATTACAATATACACAGCAAACGAATTGAGCGTATTCAGTCTAAATGCTTAAATATACTGTGTTACAGGCTTGGCCTCAACCGTAAACTCCGATCATACTCCAAAAAGCTCAATGAATTTAAAATGTCATCGCTTGAGACACGTCGCAAATATTTGGACTTTATATGTCTGTTCAAAATTATTCATTCCTTGATTGACAGCCCTATTCTTCTCTCCAGTATAAACTTCAGAGCCGCGCCTAATTCTCGCAAGCCTCAGTTGAATATTTTCTCATTAAAGGTTTATACAAACAATACTTCCTACTACAATCCTGTGGTCAGGATGTGTCGCCAATATAATGATATCTTAGTGGACCATCACAATAGCATTGATGTATTTGACTTCAAGTTACCGAAATTTAAACATGATGTATTGGCAATTTTACAAAAACTACAACACTGAATTATTCTTTACTTTGTGTAGCTTTCTTTGATTTTTAGTAACTTTCAACGTTTTTGATTACTTAACATTTACTTAACCATTGTTTACATGCTGCTTTTATTTTGATCATGTTGTGTACACATGCTTAGGAATATAGTCTAGCTCTGTACCTATTCTCATTTTTGCTTTGAAATGTTTTGATTGTATTCTGTTTTGTGTGCCAAAAAAATAAATAAATAAATAAAATACGTTTGCAAATTAATTTATTATAATATACAAAAGACACTAACAAAATGTATTTCATCAGGTAATTAATCTATATCTTTATTTAATCTCGCCAGAACTTGATTACTATGTAGAATAAGAGAAAAAAGTAAGTAAAGAAACAACTTACAATAATGACAATTCCAAGTGAATTCGGAAGAATTTTACCACCGCGTAGCCACTCTGTTATTATAAACACGAACTTTATGGCTTGTCTTTCAGTTAAGGCCGATTGCTTTATTTTACAACAAACATTTCTGAAACCAAACTGCAGTGCAAGTACCCGAGTCGAGTCGGGAGATACGGAGTCGTTACGAAGATGATATAATATTGATATATAACCGTACTCGCGCTGCTGATCTCGACGTAATTCGATAAGGAATAGTGAGTAGGTATTAGTAAATAGTCTTAGAGCATATACCAATGGAGAAGGCGATACTCTGCCTACATCATTTTCTGCCACTTTCTGCGGGGAAGCGGTAAACAAGCATAAATTAAGTTCTGATATTAAAAATACTCGTACCTCTGGGGCCGATGGTAATCTCAAAAACATTCAGAATCTTCGAGCAGTTGATAGTTCTCGAAGTTCTTAATTCAATGATACTATACAATCGTATCGTTTTTCGTAGTCGTAGTCAGCGATAAAAGCAAAAAAAAAATATGGAAAATTTTGTAAGAATGTTTATGAGGTTGTGGTACGGCCTCTGTCCTTGGTTTACTCAGGTCTCTGTGAAAGGTAGCTGAGACGGGACTTTATAATATGAATCTATGACGTACGTAGCTATACATAGCAGAGTACCCCTCAAGAGCCGAGCAGCTCCGTGAATCCGAGCTGCGTAGCCACGATACATAGAAATAGTGGAAGTGGTACATAAAGCCTAATTGATACCGCTTCAACCAAGGAAGCGAAACGAACTTACAAACATGTTAGCCACGCGGCCATAATGGGGACGCGCCATAGACGGCCACATGCAACTCTTTCTACACACGAGTATGTTTTTACATAGTATTGATTTATTGATAGCTTACTGCATAAACCTTTAAAAACCCTCTGCTGGCATGCCTTCATGGTGGGTTTCCAACGAGTCACACTGTGACTTGTTGGGATTTTATACCTAGGTAGGGCAGGTACCCTCGAAAGGTAACTGGGCGATAAATTAATCTCGCTCGCCCGATTGGCGTATTCACATAATGCTGGGTGTAGACCGGGTAAACGAACGCCAACGAATGTGGTGCTGTCTCGTTTTGTTACAAGGGTACCTAATGAAACGAGACAGCACATCTGTACCCAGCATTAGAGCGGCCGCACACGTTTCCTGTCCGTACCCGACCGACCGTAACACACTGCGCACAATTAACAGGTGCGAGCGAGACCGCCCTCGAGAAATTTCTTACGGTGTGCGGGACCTGGTACTAAATGTATGCACGGAACGCCTTCAGGCGCGACCGTCTGGTTTTTCTTATAATCTGCGGCCGCTCTTAGTGACTTCTGCATTTCTTTTCTGGACATACCATGCAGATTTCACGATCATTTCTTTCAAGGAACAACCAAGTGGTGTGATTTAAAATTAGTAAAATCATACCACTGGTAGCGTACAGAGCCCAATTACTCTACACAACCTATTCACAATAGTATTTTATACATAAAAATATACTTTTAGCGTCCACTCTTCAGTGTTCTCAACTCCTTGCGAACAGGCAGACAATCATACAGGACATATTTTATTAGCGCATGTGCTTCAAGCATTGCCTTTTCCCACATGCGCGGAGGCGGGAGACTGACAAAAGAAGAAGTTATTAAAGTATAGCAACACCGTGAGACAACAAGCGTGCGCGCCACATAACTAAGCAATGCATTTATAGTCAGTCGCGTACCTAACGATTAGCGCAAAAACCATTGTGAATGCATTCAATTATGGTTGTTAACAATGAAATTAATTGAATAATAAGCTTTAAAAAAAAAGAAACAACCGACTTCAATTTCGACTACCTGGATGACATCCGGATGGATTCATGACTGAACCGGTTTCGATAAAATTTGTATGGGATCTGAAGTATCGCCTACCAAACAAAAAAAAAACATCAAGATCAATTCACAATTGGCGGAGTAATCGCATAACATACACACACAAAAAAAAAACAGTCGAATTGAGAACCTCCTTTTTTGAAGTCGGTTGAACAATAAAGAGTGCAGATGTTTTGAGTGTCACTTGCCTTTGTGCGACGGCCCACGCGCCTCTATCCTTTCCTCCTTCCTTGCCAAAAATCGATCAGTGCACATATATGTATAGTTATGTAGCACGCACTGTACTATGGTAAAATTGTACAATGTCCAAACATACTTCTCAATAGGGTAGATGACTGATGTTTATATAGTTGAAACCAATAGCTTTGATGAAAAATTTAAGTAAATATAATATGTTTATTGAAAAATAATTTTAATTGGTTATATAAATGTTCTGATATATAAGCGTTTAAAGTTTTTGGTAGAGAAAAGTCTGCCCCTTTCCCACAAAACAAAAACTTACGTCACGCCTTCTGTGCGCTATACTTGTTAGAATAGAATTTATATGGCGTATAGAGAAGTGACGTCATAATCTTCTCTCTGTCTAGCATGATATTAAAATGCTTATAAGTTGCTTATTTTTGATCAGATTTTCATTTTGTTTTCATTAAACAGCTATATTTATGGGCCACATTTTAATAGGAGAATTTAAAAAAACCAGTCATCTAGCCTATTGTTTTCCTGAATTTCTATAATTTTCGATTTTTTTTGGTATTCTTTCTAATGAAAGATATTTAATATAACTAAATATAAATTTAATAGTAATTACAATAATTGGACTTTCCCATTGCAGTGTGCGCATGATGCCACCGGTAGGCCCACAGAATTAGAGCGGTTATATGCATGGTTAACTAACGCGTTCACTGGGCCTTCACCTAGTTTGCTCACTTCTAAAGGAGTGGCCATCACCTGAAAAAAAAAGAAATTTTAGGTCTGTATACTGAAAATACCAAATAATTCGATATAGATGAAAACATTTCTTCCTGAATCAGCTTTGAAGATTCAATTTCTAAGCTAGGCCATTTATAAGGGTGATCGGATTTTCGAACAATATCGTACAGTTCCCAAAGAATTATGGAAGCTAATTACATCACAGAGTGCTGTTCACCTTCGTGGACTTTCGTTTGTGAACCATCAAAGAGTGAACGCCTACCTCTTATCTTGCTACAACTCGAAACACTATAGTAGAACTGGGCATGAAGAGATTTGTCATGTAATATCTCAGGGAACAAGCCTCTACTCTTTTATTGTGTCCTTATTCTAGCATTTGTATATATTTTTTGGCAATAAAGTAATTTTTATCTTCATCTTTATCTGTGTAGAATGATAAATGTAGTATAACTTCGAATTACAGACACAGTAACACAGTATAGGTTTATGAAAAAACTCAAATCTTGCTTAGTTTAGAAAGAAGGTAGTCAGCATGGCACTCCCAGACTCAAATCTTGTTAGCACGAAAAAAAATAGAAGATATTCTATTGGAACAATTCCTGAAACATGATTAAAATGATATCGTAATTTTAAAATTACTTACATCTTCAGCATGCTTCTCCCCATCTGTTGTAGTGGGTAAGGTATCAACATTACTGACGTCTTGCTTTTCCACTGAGCTGCTGATATTCTCAGACAGTTTCAAATTCACCGATGACAAGTCGATGATGTTAGTCGAATGTGGTATTGTTGCATTAAAGTTAAGGTTTCCAATTGGTCGGCTATACACTTTACTGCTCCCCACATATTCTGATATGGCTATATTTTCTAACCATTTTTCATGTAAACTGTATAAGTTTTTATATGTACAGAGTAGCATGTCTCTTACTCTGCATCTTTCGTCTAACAATTGCTTTATAGCTTGCTGCAGGTTGACAGTCTTATTGTTAAGTATGTTTTTGCATTCAGCCAATTCTTCCACCATTAAACTGCAAAGGAAATTGTTCAGGTAAATGTTACATAATTTTAACAGTTATATGAATTTAACTAAGTAAATTTACCTGCTAGCCAAGAATTTGCTTCTCCAAACTTCACACTGACCAGCCAGCCATTCTGTTTGCTCCTGAAAAATACCATACAAATATTTTTGTTATGAAAACTGACGTGGTTGTGACACATTTTGAGCCCGACACGCGTGCAGCTGCATCATGCTTAGCAAAGCCTGCTTGCTAAGCAGGACGCAGCTGCACGCGCGTCGGGCTCTGTTTTCACTCTTTGAAAAAGGGCACTGGATGTGATCGAAACATAGTTGGAGTACCGATTTAATTAAACGTGAGTATTCCCATATGAATAAAACAAAAACCATACAAATAGTTGTTACATATATTATGTTCGAAATGGTGATTAATTTGTATCTTTGTACAAGTACTGTAAATTTCATCACCACTGATACAATACTACACGGATTAGTAATACTGATGATGGAATGTAGCAATAGATGTTTAATTTTCTGTGTCCATTAATTTAACTTGAAATATTGCGCTCAATACAAAACATCCTAAATAAGCTAAACACCACGGAAACTTTACTGGCTACAAATACTTACGTAAAAAACAGAACGCCAGAATCATTCTGTCTTTTGCCCACAAACAAAATAGAAGTTAGCTCTATAATCAAATCACTCAAAACTGATTCAGCTCCAGGTTGGGATGGGGTCTCTACAAAAGTTATAAAAGAATCCCTCCCTTATGTATTGGAACCAATTACTCGTATATGCCAGACAAGTATGGATAGCGGATCTGTCCCTGATGCTCTAAAAAAATCCGTTATTTGTCCAATACACAAGGGTGGGGATGGAACCATAGTTTCTAACTATAGGCCAATATCACTGCTGCCCACGCTATCCAAAATACTTGAAAAGCTTGTAAACAGTCGCCTTCGGCACTATTTAGAAACCAAACTAATACTCTCCAAAAATCAGTTTGGATTTAGAGCAGGTGTATCAACTGAAGATGCGATGAGCACTCTCTCCCAACAGGTGATACAACAACTCGATATGAGTAGCAAGACAATTGGTGTATTTCTTGATTTGGCGAAGGCGTTTGACACAGTCTCCATCCCTATCCTTCAGACCAAGCTTGAAGCAGCAGGAATCCGTGGAGTTTACCAGTTATCTAACCGACAGGACTCAGATAATTAAAATAAAAGACTATCTTAGCGACGAGGCTAAAGTAAAATTCGGCGTGCCACAGGGTAGCATACTTGGCCCCACGCTCTTCCTTTTGTATATCAACGACCTGTGCGACTTGATAATCGAAGGCGGCAAAGTCTATACTTACGCGGATGATACAGTGCTAGTTTTTGAGGGCAAATCATGGGATGATACTCAAGCTATAGCAAATAAAGGTCTACACAACGTAGCAAACTGGCTAAGAACTAATCTATTAACTGTAAACGTCACCAAAACTAAGTATATGACTTTTACACTGAACTCCACTACTCAACCAAAAACTATGCTTTTATTAAAAATACATGATCCAAATTGCAATAAAGACCAACAGTGCTCCTGCTGCTTCCTTGAACATACCGAATATATCAAATATCTGGGAATACTCTTTGATAAACACCTTCGATGGAAAAAAAACACATACAAATTTTAGCAGGAAGAACCAGGAAACTTATATACACCTTTAAAAAATTAAGACATATTCTGTCTCTTGATGTCCTAAAGTCTGTATACTATGCTCTGGCGCAATCGATACTTACCTATTGTATTTCTGTGTGGGGTGCAGCTGCTGCTACTCACCTAGTCCCTCTAGAAATAGCTCAAAGAGCATTACTTAAAGTAATGTATTTCAAACCGAGGCGCTATTCCACACACACTCTGTACCAGGAAACTAAAGTACTAACCGTAAGACAGTTATTTATAAAATCGCTCTTAATACGACAACACCCAAAAGTCGACAATACAATATTAAGTGAGAAGGCCAAAAAAAGAAGATCAGACATAATTTTTAATGACATCAAATCACGAACTTTTTATGTCAAAAAGTCTTTCATAGGATTAGGTCCTACCATATACAATCGAGTTAGTAAACAAAAACCTATCCTAAAACTAAATCGTTATGCTTGCAAGAAAACGTTGACCGACTACCTGCTACAGCTTAACTATGAAACTACTGAGAAACTGCTTAAAACAATATACTGACTGACAACCAGGTATTAATAAACAAATGGGTATAGAACATTTTGACTGAATATATTAGTACTATAACTACCTACATACTCACTAATACAAGTTTATGAAAAAGCAAGTACGAAGTACCTACTGACGACAAATAAATGCAAAACTACGACACGAACACACCCACATTACTCAAAAGTACACATCCGTGCAAACACACACATTTACAGCACTCTCTATCTCTCTCACACAAACACACGCATTCACCGTGACATCACTCAAATACAGTCTCACAAGCTAGATGCTTTTAAAAGTCACATTAGCTAAATTGTAACTTATATAGTACTACTAGCTGACCCGTCGAACTTGGTACCATATATACCATATATTATGTATTATTATTTTTGTGAATTTTTCATTGTTTTGCTTTAATAGTTATTCTTCTACTCGAGGCCGAGACAAATCCAACAAATCAGAGATCGAAAAGGTCGGTCCAGGCATTCATGAGTTATAAATGGTATATAAACCGACTGTTTTCTTTTTTAATATTATTATTTTATTTGTTATGTAGGTATAGATTTATTAACCAAGTACTTACTTAAGGAAATAACTAGCACCAGCGGGATATCCCACAATAATATATATACTTACATAGGTATATATATATATCACAAAACCGGAGTGCAAACTGTAACCCCGCAATACAGGTTATCCTAGTGTGGGGGACAGGGATCCACGAAGGTCCATACTTCAAAATGTAATCATTAAATATATATAAGTATAGGCTATATAGGCTAAAAGTATGTACCTATAATTTTCAACATTATGTCAATAAAGTTTTTTTCATTTTCATTCATTTTCATTTCATTTTCATTCATTTAATAATGTTCACACTACTAGCAGTAATTGAACAACAACTAACAAAGAAGTGGTTCCCAGGTGACTACAAAAGACTCCAAGCATTCCAAAAAAGAGGAATAAATCACAATATATTAGTTTAGGTAATCTCTTATGTATCTGTGTGTCTAAGTAGGTATGTATTCTTATCATAGAAATAAGAATAGGTACCTACTTATTGTCATACCATGCTATTCAACCATTCAATAAATCACCTGATGTGTAGACAAGTGTTGGGCAGAATTAAGTAATGCATTTGCTAAATGTTTCTTATCTTCATTCAAAGACTGAACTTGGATCTCAAGGTCTTCACCCATAGATGCCACCAACATTGTTTTCAACTCTTTGTTGACCTGTAGATTAAAAAAAAAACACCATTTATATAATCACTATGACTGTAAAGTCAGATAGCCTATTCACCAATGCATTGAAATATCTGGAGCTTGTTTCACAACATAATCACTGACTGTGGCACGGTAAATATCCAGTAAATAATAATATAACTGTCATCAATGTTTGTTTTGCTTTTTTTTTTCTATTAATTCATTAATTAACTAATTATAAAGACTAAATCGTAGCTTTATACACCTTACTAAACTAATTTATATTTTATTTACCTGTACTTGTTGCTTTAGCTGTTCATTTAGTGAATTATTTTCTTTAGTTAATTCATCAATCTTTTTCTGAAATTCTGTATATTCTGGATTTCCTTTATTTATATCAATAGTTGAACTGGAAGAACCTAATTTTCCTCTAGGCTTGAATTCATTCAGGTCTGTGTTCATTTGAGACATTTGTGATATAAGGGTGTTAATATCCATGTGGTTTCTCGACTTCTTCGTACCTTTTGTTGCTATTGTGGGAGTCATCGGTTTAACTGCCGCTGCATAAGGCTCGTAAGGAACAAATTTCGGAGTTTTAGCGTTAATGGAAGTTCGTTTCTCGTTCCTAATAACAGTGGAAGGAAATACTTGTACCAGTCGTCCTGGTAGAAGAGAAGTTTTCCTCTCCATAGGCTTAGTTTCTGCTCTCTTAGGTTCCGACGTGTGTACAACCGACTCCATGCCATCGCCGGCCGTTCTCACCTTACTTGATAACTCTGTAGTAAACGTAGTTGATTAGTACTTTATAATGCTTGGACACGACTGCATGATATTGAAAACTAGAACAACAGGAAGGCTCACTTACTTGAATGAAAATTTGTATGTTTCTCCATGATTAGTGTAGAATTTGTTCTAGTCACAGCTTCAGCTTAAGTCGCTCTGATTAATTGGCATACGTACAGTTTGTACAGTCTAACAGTAAAAAAATATTAAGATAAAAACAATATTATTTTTCAATTTAAAGTTTTCATTTCACTTGACCAACAAAACAAAATAATTTGACTTGACATTGACATACAAATTACGAAAGGGTCCTTTTTGATTTTGACATAACATAATCACATCATCCTCTATGTTTTTTTATCTTTTAAGTTCGAAGATTATGGCGTTGCACTTGTATAATGTGCTAATGACAAATTATTACGGGGCTGCTTCACGGCTCGGTCCAGCGTTTTACCAGACCAATGACCAAGGTCTCAGGCTTGTCACCGACTGTTTAGACAGCGTTAACGTAAGTTGGTTTTCTAAACATAATAATATCAATCAACCCACAACAAGTAACTTTGGTCAGTTAAAGTAAAGCAAAGCCCATTACCGGACCACGTAGTAGCTCCTCCTTTACTCAAGATAAGATCCATCACGGAGATATGTACCTCCGTGTCAATCTCTATAATATTTCTCTGGTGTCAAAGACGCCCTCTTATTTTTCATTTTTGGCATCGCCCTTTGTGATATTTGTTTAAAATATAATACACTGTAGCGACACGATTATTACCTCTGAATCAGGAAACCTCCTTGATTATTACGCATTCCCGCGAAAACTCCAATCAGAATCACACTAATACCTTTTTGTTTTATTTATACGGGAATACTTTGCGCGATAGAATCCGAAACGAGGATATTCGCCAAAGAACCAAAGTTACCGAGATAGCTCGCAAGGTTTGCAAGTTGAAGTGGCAATGGGCAGGCCATAGAGTAAGTAAATACTACGTAATAGGGCAGGCCACGATATGGCCGGGCGTTAGCGCGCTAATATGCTAGTGGCTGTCGTCAGACGATTTACGTAGTATTTACTTACTCTATGTTAGGCGATAGTCAAAGTCAAATGATAGTGTGGCCACTGTGTGCAACTGTGTGTGGTGGTTTCCTTGGACCAGATTATCGATAACCTCTCATCAAGAGCAGATAGATAGGCACAGTCGCAAAATGTCCCGTTCCTAAAATGTCTACGGAACGCAAAACGTCCCTGTCGCAAAAGCAACAATTAACAAAAAAACTTGATTTTGCCACATTCGGACCGCCCGCGCCCCTGGGGCCATCTGTGAAAAGTTTAGTAGAACCTCTATAAGTTGATCTTTGGGAGTAGTATGATACTCTCTGAACAGCAGAGCTTATATGCAAGGAGCAGGGATATCAGAGACGCTTACATTATACAAATCCATATCTTTTATTGCAATAAATTAATCAGAACACATGCCTACAAAATTTTATGAAACTAAAGCATTTCAAGCTTTGAGAGTTGACTCTAGCTCTCCGTTTGCTAGTAATTCTTTAATGATATCTAGCCCTCCAATAAGTTCACCCTTGACGTAAAGTTGAGGGTAAGTTGGCCAGTCTGAGTATTCCTTTAGACCTTGACGTACCTCTTCATCAGTTAATATGTCGAATGTATCATATGGAACTCTGAAATAAAAATAACAAAGGTTTGAATATCAACAGAACTAATTTATAAGCTCTCATTATCAGCCAGAAGACGTCCACTACTGGACGAAGGCCTCTCCCTTAATAGGGAGGTGTTGCCATAATCCCTACGCTTGGCAGGCGGCTTGAGGATCGCAGAGTGTTACCACCATTAACTAAGAGGATGCTGCTGCCCATCATCCGGTGGTTCTGGATGCAGTTTAAGGACATACCCTGGTCCATAATCCATAATTATAAGCTCTAGACGTAGCAAAATAAAATAATAATGCATTAAATATTAAATAAAGGTATGCATTAAACATGAGTGGGAAAATGCATTTGAAGACATTTAATTTATAGCATTGCGGTTCATGTTATGCCTGAAAGGCACACAACATCAGAGATGGCAAAATGCTCATAAATTCACCCTTATTTAACTTATTTATTTCATTGAATGTTGATAAAAATATTTTTTTTTGTTTTTTTTCGTCTTACCCTGTTCCATTTAGAATTTGAATTATGGTTTTACTAAAGCCACATCTTGGAGTATCCCTATTTCCTTTCATAAACAGCATAACGTTGTGTCTGTTGATGAGTGCCTTCAATTTATCTTCTAGTTTTACAGGAGAAGACGCGATGGGTGCTGCTTTGCCGAGACTGTGGATCTTCACCTTGGATGATATTTGGGCAGCATCAGCACCATCCACTCTGTCTACTTGTGATCCATTCTTGAATAGTATTACTGTTGGGACAGAGTCAACCTGAAATTAATTGTATTGTGGAGGTACGGTTCCAAGGAACAATTCAAATTTATTATCAAACAACTAATTTTGTCTATCTTATCTCAGCTATCAGTAATGATAACCTAGAATTTCTGAAGTACGTAAACAAAACAAACACCATGCTGAACTTTATTCTTCCTGCCTTACACACCACTAGCTGTGCCCCACTGTTTCACCCACCTGATGATGATAAAAAGTATCCTACATGTCATTCCAGAGAAATAAGCTATCTCCATTCTGAGTTTTATACAAATCCATTCAGCCGTTTTGGCATGAAGGGGTAGCAAAAATACACACACCCGCACACACAAACCGACAAACTTTTACATTTATAATATTAGTGTAGTGTAATAGATCATTTATGGCTTCATTCATGTGAAATATTTACAAAATCATACCTTATACTGCAATGAGATTTCAGATAAATTTTCAGCGTCACATACAGCTACTTTGCTATTACTGGATTGGATTTCTGGCAGTTTTAGTAGCTCTTGCAGTACTTCCGTGACTTGCTTACATTGTTCCGCCCAGTCGGCAGAGAAATGGACTACTGTCAAAGTTGGTGATCTGAAATCATTTAAGATTTATCATTTTATTATGAGAGCTATGTGAGCCAACAGCTATAGGTATAATAGAAGTATCAACAGTAAATGATCGATGTAATTACTGATTTGTGAGTATTTTCCTCAGCACTTTTAATGAGTTTGTTTGACCAGGAAATCTTTATCAGAGGTCAGAAGATCATGATCATGGTCATGTAGATAAATTTGTTTTTGCACTGTTTGCATTGATTTACGCAGTTTACCCAGAACACAGTATCTATTCATAGTTCAAATTATTATTATTATCAAATATATATATTTATTTAAATATTGGGGGACATTTTACTCTCGGCGCCATCTAGCCCCATACTAAGCAAAGCTTGTATTATGGAAACCAGATAACTGATAGAATACTAATAAACATTTTTTTTCGTAAATACATATTATAATACATACTACACCCAGACACAGAACAAACATCTATGTTCGTCACATAAAAATATTTGTCCTGGGTGGGGATCGAACCCTCGCCCTACAGCTCTGAAGGTAGGCATGCTACTAACTGAGCTACAAGGCTGTCAATCATGTCAGACTGCAAATCATTTTACTGTAAAACATTTCAGATTTATTTTTCACATGCAAATTACAGCAATTTGTGCAGTGTTACTAAATCTAATAAAATATGCGAGATACTATTTTTATTCGAGGATAAATAATAGCGCTTAATAATAATACTTGAAAGTAAGGCATACAGAATGGAATAGGTTTTAGTAAGAGTGATGTATAACAGTAGCAATAACAGTAAGGCAAGATAATTATTTTCATCTTAGAATGAGAATAAATTCCTTAGTCTGTATTTTCAATGTTTTAAATGATGGGAGATAACGAGAATGTGATTTTTAACGTTGTGAAATACTGTAAACAGCAAGTAGTTCACAAGCTTACCTGATAAAATTTTCAAAATGTTGACTGGTGTCTATTTTGATGACCGACATTCTGATTTGTAGGTTATGTTCTAATTTTGTTTCACAACTGTTTAATTGGTGTAGTTTAAACACACACAAAAAAACCCAGTAATTCTACTTCTGACGTTGTAAAATTATTTTCCGGCAGTATCAAAAAATCAACCAATGTAAGACTACAAGGCACTAACTAAACTATGTAACGAAAATGCCGACATTTTTACACAGATACAGTACAGAAATTACAGAATGTCAGAATACAGATACAAAACGTTGTTGTGGTCAGCGGCGCTATCATGTAACTTTTCGGGATCGCGATTCGGATTAGTGGTGAGCGTTGTCCAACGTAGATAGTTGTACAACTATCTATCGCGCTACACAACGATCACTCGTTGTCCAACCATAGCAAAACTAGTTATTTCAATAACGAGTTGTTTCACAAACATCGCTTGTTATGTATGAAACGAAACCAACGTTATTTTCACAACGCTCTAAATTCGCGCAAACTATAGCGTATATGAAGTTATCGACATAGCGGGTTGGAGCGAATAAGCCAGATGGAGCGTTACCATGCGTGCGAGTAGGATAGCTATACACGTTGGGCTGAGTTGAATTTAGAGATTACGAAAATGTGACTTATTCCCAATGTGTTTAGGATGATCATCGTTTGGTAAACGCATTTACGTTAAACCGTAACGTATCGCATTAAAAAATTTGGAAATAGATACTAACGGCCTTACCTAAAATAATCTCGATTCTCTTAGTCACTGCTTAAACTTCTCTGTCCTTTTCTAGCACGTGCAACTTCACGTCAGAGAGAAGATGGCAGAGCATCTTAAGCAGTGACTAACGGTTGAAAAGTTTTTTTAAGTAAGGCCGCTAGTTGCTAGAAACAGATAGTTATTTAAACGTTGTTGGCCAACGAACAACGGTTTCGTTGCGTTATTTGAAAAAACCGCAACGACACATTACTAATTCGGATACGAGTTGTCAAAAATTTACAGTTATCACTGTCACTGCCAAAACTCATTTGACCCTGCAGGGCAGGACGAAACGCCAAAAGACCGACGGATTTGCTTATAACTTCATTAAGGAAATCAATGCATTCGTTCGATAACGATAGTGAGAGAAATCCCTCCGTGATACCGTAAAGCTGTGGCAGTGACAAGTGACAATTATGACAACTCGTATCCGAATCGCGATCCCGATAAGTTACATGATTAGCCTGCTGTACCATGATGAGATGCCTGCGGATGAGAACGTCTAGTGTAGTGGTTTAAATTAGTCCTGTGTCGGTCGGTCATTTTCAGAGATCTCGATCTTTCGTAACCGACGAGCCAAGTGACCGAGCAAAAAGATTCGATCAAAACGTCGTTTATCAGTCTCGAGAACCTACAAATAAAAATAAGGCTTAAGGCTATTAGTATAGAGTTGAATTTAACTAGGTACGCAATTTCACCGAGATTGATCGAAGAAAACCGAGACGAAACCGGTTGGTGTTGCATCAATCGCTAGTCATTCATTCGGTCTCGGACGATCACAGATCGGAAGATCGTTATGAATGGCAAGTGCCGCGGATCTTGGGCCGCGAGTCGATCAATCACGACCCGGGTCTTTAACGATTGAAGACCGGCACCCTTATCATGGACGTTCGTGATTCTGATTGCGAGCGTGCGCGAGCAGGAGGGCGCATGGCGCGAGTGGGTTGGTACGAGCAGGATGGCATGCTATCGCAATCGGAATCGCGAACGTCCATGATAAGGGTGCGGTTGGTCACGCAGAAAGCGCGATTCCATCGTATTGATTCGATGAAACACGGTCGACACAGGACTAGTTTAAATGAAATTAATCGACTAAAACTTGTCAACTTCAACTTCAACTCTTGTTTAATGGCCTTTGTGAGGGTTGTCTTATAGTTTTTCTGCAAGAAAATAAAACTGAATTCTGTTCTATTGTCAGTTGTCAGTGTCAATCTGTCGCTTGTGTCAAAATTATTGCTGTTTTTATATCTCTGTGATGTGTGTGACTGTTTCGTTCGTTACTGAATCTATGGTTCGTACTTTCGGTGATTGGTGGGATTTTGAGTTTTGAGGTTATATTTCTTCAAAGTATTTGGTTTTAAGCTAAAATTGCAATTTCCTAAAATTGTATTCTTCGTTATTTCTAGGATAAGATATTTTCATAAAATGGCTACGGTTTCTTCAGCACCCGCTCCTGGGATGCAGCAAATCGATCTATCGAAACTCTCGGTGCCCCAGTTGGCTCAACTGAAACAGCAAATAGATCAGGTTGGTACTAACCGATTTATCCATTCGGTATTTCGGCGAAAGACCTTGAAGTATTTACATTTAGTGGTTTATAACACAAGAAGTTGTTCTTTACAGGAGATGGGTGTCATTCAAGAATCTCTTCAAACACTTAAAATGGCCCAGGGCAAGTTCCACGAATCAGAACAAAGCCTTGACAGAATCACGCCTGATTCGAAAGGAGAGACCATTTTGGTCCCACTGACGGGCTCTATGTATGTCCCTGGAACTATAGCTGACATTAAGAATGTTCTGATTGATATTGGAACTGGATACTATGCTCAAAAGGTAAAGGCAGTCATTATCAACCCAGAGACGTCCACTGCTGAACGAAGGCCTCCCCCTTAGGCCACAATGTACGATAACCTGCCATTTGGATCCTACGGTTGCCCGCAACTTGTACAACATCGTCAGTCCACCTAGTGAAAGGCCTACCCAAGGCCGTAGGTAGGAGGGGGGGGGGGTGAGGTTGGGGGTTCAAACCACCCTCAAAAAGTCTTTATACATACTTAATACATAAATCGTCGCCAGGCGCTATTTATAGACTAGACTAGAGGTCGACCCGCAACTCCATCCGGATACGGAAGGAATTTACCCAAATATCTTCTATATCCCTGGGTTGAATACCTACACCTCTTCATTTATTTTTCATTCATAACTTTAAATCAACCCTAGCACAAGATGTTATTGTTTTTGTTTTAAACAGTCTATCCAAATAGCAATAGCATCTCAATAACTTAACAAAGATCTTTCCATACAAAGTCTCATCCACCATATATTTCACCATTCCATAATGGACCAGGTTACCATAATCTCACGCTTGGCAGGCTGCTTGAGGATCATTGAAGACATCATTTCTTTTTAAAAGCCTAACCAAATACTAATTTTTTCATTACTATAACTTAAAAAACAAAGTTTCCATACAAAATTTCATCCTTCAATTCACCCCCTTAAGCCCCAGATCACCGCGCGCCGCTATCTCGCCCGCGCATTTCACTGAATATGAAAATATAAAATTGCAGTCGGTGTAATTGCTGAAATTAACATAGCAAAGGACCAGCAAAACAATAATTTTGAACTAAACAAGTTTTCATCATCATCATCATCAGCCGAAGACGTCCACTGCTGGACGAAGGCCTCCCCCTAAAAATGGGATTACAGGTTTTATGAATGTAATCTTGCTTGGATAGAAATTTTATTTTATTTACTTATTAAATGATAGGCGAGCAGCATGTGCTGATGTGCCTATATCAAACAGTGTTGAATTTCAGTATTTGTCTGTTAAGTCTATCTTCTCCTTATTTCTGTCTTTCTTATTCTAAACCTTTGTAATGTACATTTATTAGTTCAATTATTTATCAGTGATTTCACCGATTGTGTCTTCCCATTGGGATAGACGCATCGTCATTTTGGCTTTCTATAAAAAAAAAACAACAATTATGTTTTTGCCAGGGTTTATCTACAGGCGTGAAAATAAAAATTTCGAGTCGCGGGGCCACCTCTAGATTTGAAATAAAGTTGTTACTTATTGTCTCTGGTCCAGAGTCGAACCAAACCCCCCCCAAAATGAACTCCTTGATACAGCCCTGGGCCTTCCTATGCTGTGCTGTGCTGTGCTAAGTCTGCGTGTAAGGGCAGTGAAGGAAAATTGTTATAGTCATTCCAGTACATAGTTATAATCATCTTAATGATTATATTTACCATTCATGACATAATACATTTTTTACCAGTTATTGGCCCACATGTAACTTATTTTGCCACTATGTAGCCCTTGCCTGTAAAAATGTTGCCCACCATTGCTCTAAAATAAATACCTAGTTAAAAAAAGTTAAGTTGGATGAAAACGGGCAACCCCAAACAAGAAGCATGTTTAATCCCATTTTTTTTTCATTTTACATTAATTATTGACTGTACATTATTGCCTCCCCTTGACACAAGTATAAGATTCACCACCGCTTGTGCGTAATTTAATTTATAATTTTAACTCCTCATTTGTTGTAGGATATTGAGGAAGGCAAAGACTACTTCAAAAGGAAGGTCAAGTTTGTCACAGAGCAGATGGAGAAAATTCAAATGGTCGGACGGGAAAAGGCAAATATACAAGACACCATCTGTCAACTCCTTGGTATGAAAATCCAAGCTCAAAAGGCCACCACATCGTGATAGCAATGAAGTGTGAAGTAGAAAACATGCTTTTAACATCAGAATTTGTATTTATTTAAGAGGTTATGTGCCGTATTTAAGCGGTCTCTTCTAAAATTGTATTCTACGATCTTGTAATTATTAACATAAGGGCTTTATGTTTCGCCCATTACTTCATTAGTTGTGGCTTCAAATATGCTAGATGACTGGTTTTTTTTTATTGTCCTATTCAAATGTAGCTAATTAATTAAAAGAAAATTAAAATCTGATCAAAAATAAGCATTTTAATATCATGCTAGATAGAGAGGCGAAACAGCAAATCGTGACGTCACTTGCCAGGACGCCATATAAATTATATTTTGACAAGTAAGGCGTGACGTCATTTTTTGTTTTGTGGGAAAGGGACAAAGTTGTCTCTAACAAAAACTTTAAATGCTCATATATCAGAACATTATTAACCGATTTAAATAAAGTTTTCAATTACCACACTATATTCACTTAAATTCTTCATGAAAGCTATTGGTTTCAACGATTTAAACATCAGTCATCTAGCCTATTACCAAATACCAAAATAATTTAAAATCTAACATTGGAGGATTTGGATAGCTAACTTCCTAAACCTCTATAACATTATTTGTTTCTAAAGGGATTGATATTAATACTTTGCTGTGTAATTGTGCTTAATGTGCTCCCTTAAAGAAGGTGTCTACTTGGTCATATTGGTCAGCTCGGACTGTGCTCAAAATTCATAGTTATTAACAAGTTTAAAGCTGAGATATGATAATCACAGATTACTCTCAATATCTACTGGGGGTATGCTATACATATTTCTTCAGTATAAAGTTCAGTCAGACATTCAGGAAATTTTGGAGGCTAGTGCATACATTTCAATTCAATTTTTAAGTTTTTAAGTATTGGCAAAACCGTCACTATTTAGGCTGAAAAACTAGTAAGTACCTATTTGTGTTCTGCTTAATCCGATACAGCGATTGTGGACAAGTAGAGCCTTTAAATAGCAGGTAAAGCTTATTTATGCAATAATAATAATGAATGCTATCCTTATTTTTATGGTATTGTAATTGCAAGGCAATGTATCATGAAGCCGAATATCTAATGTCTGATTTAGTCTATATTAATGAACAAATAAATTAATGCCAGTATTTAATTATTCTTTAATTTAAATAGATTAAATAAAAAATGTCTTGAATAGAGAATTTATCTATATTTTTAGGATAAAGTCAAAATGCATTATGCTTGTGACACCAAATGATTTATTTTTTCAATAGGCCAAATTGATAGCGCGTATATCTACAATAATAATGACTTACAATAAACTAACTTACTGTCTATCTACAATGTCTTACAGTCACAAAACAATTAACTAAATAAGGCAACGACTATCTCTTATTATTTATACATTCCTCAAATAATAAAATAAATCAAATTTTAGAACATACCTATTTTAGTCTAGGTACCTACTATCTTTCTGAACATGATGGAAAACAGTTTCTGTTAGGGAAACATTAACTTTTACTAGGTATAAGAAATTTAAAAGTTATGCCAGAATTAATTATAAGATATAAATAATGAATTCAATAAATATCTATTAATCTGTAAGCTGTTATATGTTCAAATTTTTCATTTATTTTCCACTTTGATTATTTTTGATGGTTACATTGTAACATTTTTTTCTATTATTATTGTAAAAAAATTTGCAATTAATTGAATATCAGTGAAAATAGCTAGAAATTACTGTAATGTCTTATAAAATACGGAGCCTACATACAAATATTTACATTACATAGGTATGTTTTAATTATTACATAAGCTATCCATTAAAACTACATAATGTATGACATAATAATAACTTACATCGGTACAAAGAGAGAATGATCAGTTGTGTAAGTCGCCTTGGGCGAAAGTTCGACAGCGTCACTTCACCGTCACATTCGTCACGTCACCACCGGTCTACACGAACAGATCGCTCGCCTGCTCGGCGAAATCCTTATCTCAAATGGTGTAGTACTCCGGGGCAAAGTCGTTGGCGAGATTGCTCAGGAAGTGGAAGTCTGAGGAGGAGTTCGAGTTGTCGCCGACCGGAGCTGCATGAGTCGCCTCGTAAAACTGCTGGAAGGATCCGTAGCCTTCGGCGCACTCGGCTGCCCCCGCGCCTGCGCCCGCGCCCGCGCCCGCCGGGCCGTACTCAGGAGCGGCGGCCGCGCTGCCCGCCGCGTACGCCGCCGTCGAGGCCGCCGCCTGCTGCGCGCCGTACGCGCCCGCGTCATAATACGCATTCTTCGCATACTCCCCATGGCCAGCCTTCTGACCTTCTCCGTAGTACCCGTGCGCGTGGTCGTGCTGCGCTCCGTCGTGGTAGTGATACCCGTAGTGGCTGTTAGGGTACCCCATGTGCTCGCCGCCGTAGCCCTGCGTCTGCTCGTATCCTGGGTGGCCGTACCCGACCTGCTCCTTCCCGTACCCGTACCCGTAGTTCTGGTACATCTCGTGAGGATATGCCTGCCTCGAGGCGACGCCGTTGGCCGATCTCGTAGACGGCGATCCGTCTTGCCTCTGAGAGCGCGAGTACGCGTGCTGATCGTTCTGGATCGCGGGACCGTAAGCCTCGTAATTTCTGTTCTGGGGGTACTGGGCGAGCTTTCCAACGAATTGCTTCGAGTCCATGCGGAAGTCCGGGTGTGGGACGAATTGTCCGGGTGGTGCATTGCCCCTGATTACGTAGGGAGGCATCGAGTTGGGCACGGGCTGGGAGTGTGCCGCTCCGGGGGGAGCGTTGGGTGGCGACGGCCGCGGGTAATGTCCTAGCGGACTCGGGTGCATGCTGGACGGAGTGCCGGGTGTGGATGACGGCGTGAGGCTTGCGGAGGAGTATTTGGCGCCGTCCGGTAGCCCAGCCATCGAGCTGATGCCGTCTTTTGAAGATGACGGGGAAACTTTACAGTCTATAGAAGGCGAGCGCTTCCGTGCCTCCTGCTTGATACGTTTGGCGAGGTTCCTGGGCGCGGGTGCGACCGCGTTGGTGGAGGGGTGTCCGTCGCGGGAGTCGTCCTCCGCCAGCTTGTCGAGTGAGGAAGAGGAGGCGACACTGGAGGCGCCGTCGCTCGCGAAGCTGTTGTTGTTAGTGGCGCTTGGCGTGTTGTTGTTCCTCGTGCGGGACGCCAGCTCGGGCAGCTCGTCGGCGGGCGAGCACAGAGCGCCAGCCGGCAGCTCGCACCCCTGACAGCTCTTTTTGCCTGACAACGGCCCTTCGTCTTCCAGGAACTTATCGAGGCCGGTCTTAGAGCTCTTTCCACCTTCCGATGTCGTTGAATCTTTGTCGTCACCGTCTTCGCTCTTGGTTAGCGTTTGTCGTTTGTGCTTCATGCGTCGATTTTGGAACCAGACTTTAACCTGCAATCAGGGAAAATGTTTTATTCCTAGGTAATAATACCTACAAGTTTTAGAGGCGCGTTTATAGTAGATAATGTACTTATCTATAGTTTGGGCAGAAAGAGAATTGTCGCGGGATTTGTGGGCACTTCTGTGCTAAAAGCTTACGACACATCCTCTATGTTAGCGTGTTGCCTAGTGCTACAAATTTCCCAGAGCTTATACCTCCAACAAGAACAAAATATTCTATGCCTTTACCTTTTTTGTTTAGGTAACAACACCATAGCAAAGCAGTGTATACATAACAGATAACATCAAATGTCTCCAGAAGGCTCAAAAAGGGTTGCAATTAAAAAAATAGTTTTTAGCAATTTTGTACTCTTTCTGCATAAAGATAGGTACTTTATAGATGCTCTTACACTTACACTGTGGTAAAATTGAAATGTCCCACGCTGGATATAGGCCTTTTCATTAAAACAAAAATCGTGTTCTTTTCTGATCCCACAACATTACCTGTCTCTCCGTAAGGTCAAGTGATGCGGCGATCTCAATCCTCCGGGGTCTGCACAGATATTTGTTAAAATGAAATTCCTTCTCCAGTTCCAGTAGTTGAGTGTTCGTGTAGGCTGTCCGGAGTCTCCGTGGCAAGCCATTCTCTGAAACAACAGATAGGTATACGATGTAAAACACTTTTATTGATTGGTGTCAAGCTGCTGCCTGTGGTTTCAGCCGCTCGTGGTTAGTTCTTCAAGAACCGTACCTACATTTATTAGACACAGGATAACAGGATAAAAAGTATTCAGTAACTTACTACTTATAGCTAGCTTATTCTATTTTCAAACGACTTGAAAAATAAGTTTTTATAATGTTTGATTCAGATTCAGATATTTATTGCTTGTTTTTTTTTTAAATATATATTTGGTTTGTTTCGTTATTACTCGGATAAAAAATTTTTAGTTTCGTAGAACCATAATTTCAGGGGTGGACCGATATAAATATATCGAAATCGGTTCTGTAGTTTGGTTTTTAAATCAAAATAACTGGAAAAAAGATGACATCCAGGTAATCGAAATTGAAGTCGTTTTATTTCAACCGACTTCAAAAAAGGAGGTTCTCAATTCGACTGTGGCGGTTTTTTTTGAACTTGTCTTTGGGGCAACAAAGGTCGTCATCATTATCATCAGCCAGAAGATGTCCACTGCTAGACGTAGGGAGGTGTTGCCATAGCTCCTCCTTAGGCTTTAACAGCAGTTGAATAATATTTTTCTAGCAAGTTTTTCAATCATTTATTGCGAGACAAATCAAATTTTCAATTTTTTTTAGGGCTTACCATACTTTTTTTTTGTAAGTACAATTTATGTGAAGGCCCCGCGCTGTTGCCCCGATTGCCCTCCTTTAAATCCGGCGATGGGTACAGTACACTTAAGTACTACCTTTCTATATAGTAACTAATGTGGGGTTAAAGTTAATTAAACAGTTACCAATCCATCAGAACTGGGTATGTTCATATTTTTCATAATACGTAGGTATTATGAAATTTTCATAATACGTAGGTATTATGAAAAATAAGAACATACACGTTTCAAAATAATGTTATAAAATTGTAGAAGAATTCCTGGAAGCGAATTCGGAGTTGCGAGGCGCTCGCGGCTCGCGGGTGCGCTTTCCTTTAATGTAATAACTTGATCGCATGTCAGAGCACCGCCCTTGACGCCATTGTGTCGAAACGTTGTTCTTTTTATTTTACCACAAAATACGAATTGGAATTCGAAATTCAAATTACAAAAGGGCGGCGAATAATGGGGCGATCGCGTTCGCGTGATGGCTTGGCCGCGGGGCTTGCGTTCGCGACGACCTGTGGGTCTTATCAGACATTTTTTTGACTCTAATTGTGACTGAGTTAAGGTTGGTATTGGCGTGTTTATGTTGCGACGGTCTGGTGGGGTTGGTGGTTGATTGACGTGGCTCGTCATTTCTCGCGTTCGCCATTGGGCAAGGGCAGCTGTCAATCAAACTGCGAAGCGGCCCTTGGTTACGCACGACTGCTCCACAAAGGTCTTTGCCCGATGTGAATTAAGCCCTATTTTTTTCAACGGCCAATTATATCATTGTAGGTAGGGTGCCAAGTACCTAGATATATACCTACAGCACAGCTACAATTCTAAAACTGATCAACAATGGCCCAGTTTAAAATAGACAGCAAAGTAAAGGCTTATATAGGACATTTCCCATACGCAGGTGGCCTAATTGGTAGTTGTAAATATCCCATACGTCCTTCTATGGTCCAGAAAATGTCACATTGCCTTTAAGTAGTTTTAGATTTGTAAACAAAAGCTTCTAAAATTGGACGTAACATGCACTATCGTACCTGGGTGGACCTGGGAATGCCCTAAAACTGCACCCAGCACCAGTACGACCGGAGGACGGGCAGCAGCGTCGTTTCGGACGGTGGTGAGCATTCTGGGATCTCCAAGCCGCCTGCCAAGCGTGGGGATTATGGCAAGGAGGGGTCTTAAAGGGAGAGGCCTTCGTACAGCAGTGGACGTCTCCTGGCTGATAATGATGATACATTATCGTATTATAGTATAGGTACCTGAAAATCATTATTTGTATGCCACTTGCCAGCACTAACTCAAGTGTTGCTTTTCTAAAACTATAGGATATAAATAATATACATGCATGCATACTGGGTATTGGCTATGCGCGAATATAAGAAGATGAGTGAATTATCGGCTTACTGGACTCGAAACTCCACCGAAACTCGATGGCCCTTGGTCACGAGAATTATTGCAAGTGTACAACGGACAACAGAAGTGATTCTGTGAAAACGCGACACTTTGTGTTTATAAAGAGTTTGATTTTAGTTTTATCCTATAAATTACTGCTCTTATTTTTACGGTGTGATGAATTACTACCAGGAATAAATAAATAAATATTGGTGGAAATTTCACACGGCGCCATTTATCCCCAAACTAAGCAGAGCTTTTAGTATGGGAATCAGATAACTGATAGATACCTTATGTAAGTTTCTTATTAAATACGTTCTTATATAACACCGAGTCACAGAACAAACATCTACGTTAGTTACATAAATATTTGCCCTGGGTGGGAATCGAAACCACGCCCTTACAGCTCTCGTACCTACTACCAACTGAAATTTAAGGCAGTCTATCTTGATTCCGTATAGAAAGCGCGCAACTGATTACGGTTAGTACTAAAACCTTAAAAACATTCTTACAAAACGTAACAATCATCTTAGACCTAAATAGCTATCACAATAGTGCGAAAATTTGTGAGTGAATGAAGAGTAGATATATTCGTTTGTTACTAAAGTTCTTTATATGTGCATAAATACCTATAACTTGCGTTTAGGCGTGGGGATTATGGCAACACGCCTTCGTCCAGCAGTGGACGTTTTATGGCTGACGACGACCTATACTTTATCTTGGAAAATTATAGGTGAGTTTTCCGTAGGATAGTGGATGAAACCGTGAGATCCCGCTAGTTGGCAATAATTATAGTTAGTCATAGATTTCATTCAAGTAGAAAGATCATCTAGCCACGTCTAGGTACCTATGTTTTGTGCACAAGTGTACCAACGTGATGAAAGATGCAAGCTAGCAAGTTTTTGCAGGAGTGTAGGGAGATTATGCGGACTCGAGAAGCGTCGTATAATGTTCACATTATCGCGACGACGTACTCTTCCGCTTCGCTGGGCTTCTGTGGTTGCGACTCGCAAATATAGCTACGTGCTTTGTTAGAGATTCTGCTGTTCGTCTTGGGCTTTCAGCCCCGGATCTCGGGCGGCAGTTTCAGGGGGTGCCAAAGTCATAATATAATACGGTTGAAAATAAAAAACTGGCTCCGCTCAAAGCGCCTAGCAAAAAAATGCTGTGACCTAAAGATTGTACATGTCTTGATTGTCGGTCGTGTTTCCTGGGATGTTTCCTATAGGGTAGATTAATGATGTTTAAATCGTTGAAACCAATAGCTTTGATGAAGAAGTTAAGTAAATATAGTATGTTTATTGAAAAAATAATTTAAATCGGTCATTAATGTCTGATATTAAAAGCGTTTAAAGTTTTTGGTAGAGCTCTACCAAAAACTTTAAACGCTAGAACTCTGTCGCTTTCTCACAAAACAAATAATGACATCACACCTTACTTGTCAGAATATAATTTATATGGCGTACTGAGATGTGACGTCACGATTTGCAGTTTCGCCTCTCTGTCTAGCATGATATTAAATGCTTATAAGTTGCTTATTTTTGATCAGATTTTCATTTGATTTTCATTAATCAGCTATATTTATGGGCCACATTTTAATACGACAATAAAATACCAGTCATCTAGCCTACACAAATAAAAAAGTTATTATAGATAGGTAGTAGATAGTAAAGAGTGCAAATCTATTAAAGGGTTCCAAAAAATGCCAACCACTATAATATTAGTGAGTTTTTTTTAACTAATTTATCGCAAACCTTGGAGAAAGGGCACCACTATCAAGTTTCTGCCCCGGTTCGAAAAAATCGTAGAGCCGGGGCTGGGGATTTTTTATGGTAACTATAGTTAAGGTTCGAATCGAACACATTATGGCGGGCCGCAGCGGGGCGGAGCGGGCTGGATCGCACTCGCGGATTCCGTCGCGCAGTAATCTAATTAACATTGGTAGTCTTTTAGAATCACCTAGTCAAACTACATTTACCTACCTATTGATAGATTCAGTACACTATATAGGTAACTCCTTATCTCCTCATTTGGCATGTCAGACAGACAAGGACTTACAAAATACTTTTTATCAGTTTCTTTGCGACATCACACATTATAACAAACTTATTCAATAACGTCGCAGTGATACTATCAAGTTAAGTGTGGACAAGACGACTCCTGACCGATGTAAGTGACCCTTAATCCGCAGTAAATCTTCGGCCAGGGGAGCACCTACCCTGTCCACCGCCGGAGGGTTAAACAACCCACTTCGCGGTCGTTTGTTACCTACTCGCTGTAGAACAAGACAGGGACTGCTAATCTTGCTGTTTTTTTATAGGACTATTAAAATTTTAAATGAACTTGAAAAATTTAAAGGTATACGATTTGTTCAATTTGTTGTACCGCGCAACAAAAGTTGTCGTAGTAGAAATTTAGTCTTGATTTAGCTAGCCAGGCTGGTATTAGACATTGCCCACCGTGATGGTCCTTTTATGTTGTTTTATTTCACCAAAAACTCAAATTCATTCTTTAAAGTCGTGAAAAGTCTTAGTTACAATTATTACAAATACAATTGTTAACATATTATTTAGTTTCATATCCACATTTCCAGTTCCCAGGTAACTCTTGTGTAGTTTAACTGGACTCAACACTTTATAGTTGCAAATTGCAAACAGTAGCTACAGTTGCCGATATGTTGGGAGCCCCTCCAACTTTAAATAATTAATCTTGAGCCGGTAAAGGCTGTAAAGGATTAATGCGGTGGCCAGTGCGCGGTCGGATGCCATTAGAGATCGTTCGATGCCCTCAGCCTCCACTAAATGCTGCGGTCGTGTTATTTGTGTCGAGGACTCGCAGGATGCCATATGGTAGAGGGTAGCAAGCTTCTAATTAATTTACGTGTGAACGTGGTTTGTAGTGGTGAAATGTAATGGTAGGTAAGGTTATCCATCTTATTTCACTAGTAGTAGGTAGGTACCTCATGGATTAACATTGCCGATCGGGAGATTCAAGGTAGAGAATAGGTACGTCATCAGCCATAAAAACGTCCACTGCTGGACGAAGGCCTCCCCCTTAATAGAGGGGTGTTGCCATAATCCCCACACTTGGCAGTCGGCTTGGGGATCGCAGAATGCTCACCACCGTTAACCAAAAGGACGCTGCTGCCCGTCCTCTGGTGGGTCTGGTTGCAGTTTAAGGACATACCCAGGGTCCCAGGTAGAGAATAGGTATATCGATGTAACTCTTTATTGTTCACACCTGTCAACTGTATCATCATCATTTGGTGTCTCTCCACTATACGAGGCTGGCTGTTAGCTTAGCGAACATCTCCCTAGCTGAACTAGAACTACGAGAACTAGCTCTTGCGCTGTTTATTTATTTGTGTGTAATTTTTGGTACGAGAGAAAACCTGCATACGCCCGACGAAGTAATTCAATGGTGTATGTGGATCCAACCAACCCACCACGGGGCCAGAGTGGTGGATATGGCCCTTCCGCCTCTCTAGAGTAGGCATGTGTTGTGCAGTAGGCAATTAAAAGGCTGATTATATTATATGCTATGTAGATTGTAGGTACCATATCTATATTTGTGATGGCGTAACATTATAATTATTATAAGTAGGTAAAGTAATTAGGTAGGTATATACCTTCTTCTGCTTAATCATGGAGCCGGAATAATTTATTTTACATTGGATGTTGTCTTACTTATGTTTTATTTAAACGGTATTAGATACTTTCTTTTACCTGAGCATGATCTTTGTTTTGCTGTTGCTCTTGTAAAAGCGTGACTATTACGAGTACATGTCATTTGAGTTTAAAACATGCCTTTATTTTGTAGAGCGCGAGTTAGGTATTTTATGAGTATGAGTATTTGTGCTATATCACATAACGATGTATAATCTGTTTTTTCTTAAGTTTCCTATTTTATAAACAACAATGGCGGATTTACAACCAATCACGGCCATCAAAACCAACAGTAGCTATGTGTCATTGGTTCGAACCCGCCATTGTCGTTTCTAAATTTGAATATCTAAAAAAAACGGACTACAGGCATTCACATTAAGATAGTTACAGGGCTACTGAAACATAGGTACCATTCTGAAGTTTACTGTCTTCGTCGCATCAATCTTTCAAATTTAGTCTACCAACGGCAACGTTAGCAAGCGTCTCACGTAACATAATTTACAAACAAACATTCCGGATAAGTTTGACAATAAAGTAGGCTAGTGTAGCCGGTTGTGGCACACACCGACTCGTGTGATAAAGCACCAAACATTTATTTTGAATGTTGCCACTGCAACAGAAAAGTTACAAGCGAGGGAGTTTCCACCCAGAAATATTACGTTATGAGGTGTGAAAGGCATAAATGTAAAAATTCAATATTTCAAATGGCGAAAAAAGTGAATTTTCCCCAATTTTCGTGTCGGTAACAACGTCGTTGTGAAAGATGATGTTAGAGCTACCGTGAATTCTGTTTTTAGCCTATACTTAGTCACTATAACAGAATAGAAAGGTAAAAGAAGAGAAAATGCAAATATAAAATGTTACAAGTATTCAATTCAATATCTGTATTGTTCCGAGATGTACTCTAGAATTTTGGGTTCTTGTGTGCTCGCGGTAGCCCAGTGAGCTGTGGTAGCCCAATGGGAGAATAAGCATCTCGGAACCGTGAGGCTGTGGGTCGATCTCAGGTCCGTGTCAACGGTACCTATGTTTGTCGCCGTGGGAAGAAGAAATAACGCTCTTTTTCCGCTTTAGATCTTTGTTCGTTTTCTTTACTTATAACGTCGAGAAACCGTCCCATTCTCATTTCTCAAAACAGAGATAGAGAACAGCGAAACAAATCACAAACAGTTGACTTGTATCAATTTTCTCCAGGCATAACAATCGATCATGTCGCGGATTTGTATTTTTCCGATTAGCCGTATCTGGTTTGTTTGACATCGGCGCATCAATTATAAGCGGGATTAGGGCGAGACAGATCTAAGGCGGTTCAATTCCGCGGGAGCCGAGGGGAGCGTATCAGGAAGTCGGTCGAGATCACCTTATCGGCTGATGAAGGCTGCCGACATTATGCACGCTTCGGAGTTTCCGTTCATTTTACAGTGTTTACAACTTTCAAAATGTGTCTTGTTTGTTGTACTCGTAACTACAAGTAGGTACGTTATCTAGAGACAATTGGAATCTAAAGTACTAATGGTAAGTAGCCCTCATTGAGCTAATATCTATACAGTCACAAACGTGCAAAAAAAGTGTCCGCGCCAAAACTCAGCGCACGCTATGCAGTGAGCCAACTTTTTGAACGATTTGAACTACGATAAGAAACAAGCGCTCAAGCATACATTGACCACTATACAAGCGACATAACGTCTAAATTCGAACAATTGTATACTATATAATGCACGTATAGGTATACAAAGGCACTCGGATGTTTTTTGACTGTATAGATATTAGCTCAATGGTAGCCCGCTATTATACCTACGAGTTGCAAGTGATTCATGTTCAAATGATAGGAAACCACCGAAGAGAACAAAAAGATGAAAATAGTCAAACGTACAAACTTTTCGGGGTAATTTACATACGCGTTGATGTTTTTTGTAGCAAAAAAAAGTTGCAGCTTATGAAACATAAATTCACGTCGTGTTTTGGTTTTTGTTTATTGTTTCAGTATTGTTATTGTGTACAAAGGTAAAACACATCGGTGTATAGTACCTAACTATTCAAACTCTTGTTTTCTTTAACCCAGTGAGAACATTCGAGCCTGGAAAATGCACGCACGCGTTGATGTCTTTTTGTACTGAAATCCCTATTGTTTTTAGTTTACTATAAAAAACATAAACGCATTAATAATAATTATTTTGATTGTCTGCATTTATTTAGCGCGAAAAACATAATCGAATTTCTTTGCATGTATCCCGGAAAAATATAAGAAACCTTTAGGATAGCGGGTGAAATCGCTGGGCGCTGTTAGTCTTTTATACACAATATGAGTAATTAGCAGAATTAACAAAATAGGTACCTATATGTAGTATATTTAAAGAAGTAATCATTTGGGTTTCTTCAAAGCCAGGGTGAATTACAGGTTTCTTCTAGGTAAGCGTGCTCCATCCTTGACTAAATCGTAAATTAACACCAAAAATAAAAAAGGGTTGGGCATAACTAAGTGAATAAAGTATACTTGAACAAATGTAGGGTGTAAAGTATCGGAACATGCACCCCTTTGCAAAACTTCTGTTTTCGAAACGTAACGAGTCCCAAATCCATTTAGCTGATACAGGAGGTTATTAAAAGTTGTCTCCGAGACAGACGGCGCGAGTTGGAAACTGTTTGACAGCTCGTCCGGGAGTCCCAGGGGCTCCTCGATACCTTCAACTGGGAAATTTCATTAATCCCGTTATTGAGAAGTTGCGTTTTCGTAATTGCAAGAGTGCTTTGTTTTCTGTTTGTAATTTGAAGGAGGGTTTCGGAGACACCTTCTAGTTTATTTCTATGTTATAGTAGGTACATGATATTAATGTTTGACTTTGCTTGTTGATGGTAAAATTAGAACTAAACAGCGAGTATTAATAAATTAAGAAAAGATGAGAAATTAGACCAGGTCTGAAAGTCTACTTTGTGTAAATAGTAAATTGGCCTAAATATATCAATATTAATTTAAATGAACTAACCCCAAATAGGGGCCTAGGATGCAGTTTTAGGACATCCTGAAACTGCATCCAGAACCGCCGAAGGTCGGGCAGCAGCGTCTTCTTAGTTTGAGGTGGTGAGCACTCTGCGATCCCCAAGCCGCCTGCCAAGCATGGGGATTATGGCAACCCCTCCCAATTAAGGGAGAGGTCCAGCAGTGAACGTCTTCCGGCTGTTGATGATAATGTATAAAGCCCATACAGTTGTTTGCCCCGGCTTGGTATCTCGCGACATCTACCTATATCTTCACAACCCAACTTCACGACTTCACAAAGCAATTTAGCTTATATTGAAACTTGAAAATGTTGTATTTCGTATGAACTAAATAAGCATGCCTACAAAATTTCTTCAACAATTCACAAGTTATTAAACCAACGTACAAACTTATAAACGTTCACACAAATTCCTATTCGTCCAAATATAAACGTAAACCTTCGTTTCACTCAGTCAGTCGACGGCAAGACACGACAAGAAAGAACTCAAAGTTCGCCCTTATCCGTCCTCCATTACATCTCCGACCTTTGCTATCTTTATTAGCCGTTTCGAGCTGCACTGCGGATATGCAAAACGGGAAGACTGCCCGTATTTAATTGCCCTTGAAAGGGGCGACAAAAAATAAACGGTACGATGCCAGGACATAAATAATGTTGCACTTTTCATAATCGCAATTGTCGCCCAGAGAATATTTAGTGCGCAGTAAAACTGGCTGATTGCGATCACGGGGTGTGTGAGGGGATAGTGGGGTGTTGAGTTAACTAGGCTTCTTGATGACAGGACGAGACTGAATGTAATCAGTGTGTTTAAATCAGATTTTAGTATAGTACCCACTTAAGTCTGATAGGTTTTGAGAAATTATTTGTAAGAAAACGCAGGGTGAATAATTGAGTTTGGTCAGAGTGCATCACTTGAACTAGAAAAACAAAATGCGTCACTGTACTTTAATTTCACGTACAATTTATTTTGTATTGATTTTAATAGTGTATTTTTATTTTGTACATAGTATAAGTACTAATAGTTTATGTTATCTTGTGTTACAAACCTTTTTGTTTATTACTAAACAAAACCAGCTAAAAATATGTACCAACTTCTAACTGTAATCAAACCGTCCAAAACGTCAAGACAACTTTTCTATAGGAAGTTAAAACCCACAAAGAAGTCGAATAGCGGTGGGGAATAAATTTTATTTATCAAATAAAAAGGATGGCGCAGTCGTTTTTCACGAGCCAGGGACATTATCGCTTCTTTTAATTATTATCCCTCCGATATTTTATGCGGGATCCACTATGCCTGTTCTTTCTGGGGTTAAAAAGTAAATAAGAACATATACAGTGGTCTTTGGACTTAATTTGTTTCACAGTTTTTTAAATGTTTAAATGAAACAAGCTGCTGGCGTCCTTGTCCGTCATCCATAAGAGTGATGTTATTTCAATCTTCTCAAAGTCAGAGTGAATAAGTAAGCCTACTTGCTTCATCTTCGACCACATCGTCGCTTACCAACACGCGAGTTGGCTGTTAATCTCGAACTTATACGCGTTACTGATAAAGTAAGTCACTCATTGGCATGTAAAATTTGATGTATAGACTAATTAAGCTTTAGTGTTACTTGACCAAAGTCGTCAACAACAATCATTATTTCATTATAATATGCTACCATACTCTACTATCGATTGAACAAGAAACAATCCAATCTATTAAAGACCGTATTGCATGCTTATAATTACGTAAAAAAAACAAACGAATGTTTTAATTCTAGCGTAGGGCGGCGCGCCCTAGCCACGCGGCTGAAGGAAATGAAGAAAAAAAGCGGCGGAAGCTGGTTCACCCCCCTCTCCCCACCGCCGGCCCTCTCGCGGCTTTTTAAATGGAAATTTATTGTTAAACACTTCGTCAATTCGCCGTTGCGTTTAAGAATTTTACCTAGTTTCGTCCGCTCTTGGGCGCGGGCTTTTTGTTCTGGTTTTTACTGACGTCATCACGATAACAGATTGTTGTGTGCATTGTGCAATACATAATTGTTTTCTCACTTTGAACTCAGTTTCAAAATGTTCTCGGTTACTGTTGAATGGTAAGATATTGATTTGAAAATGATTATAAAATAATATTGGAAGCAAAAGCTGAAGATAGGTCTGAGCGGCTTGACCTGGGTATGTCCAGCAGTGAAATATGATAATGTGAGTGAAACGTCTATTTGTGTTTTTTTTTTTTTTAATTACCTTATTGGTATATTTGGAATAGGTAAGTATACGTATTATACCTTGGAATAACATACATAGGTTGCCTTTTATCCAAGGAATCGCGAATGATACCGCGGGGCCCTGCTAGTGTCGTATAAAAATATGAATTCCTTAGCAACATTCATAGCATCTTATGATAATGACACCTAGAACATCATCATTATTATATCCTATACTCTGTTTGCTAAGAATGTCTAATATAGGCCGCTCTTTCTTGCACAGCTGTACGTAAGTGAAAAAGACCGGAACTAGCTATGACGGTACTAACTATGTTCGTTATCTGCGACCAATGACGTGCAATTCCTTGATTTCCCTAATAGAAATTCTCAGCGAACATAGTATAGGATATAATAATGATGATGTTCTAGGTGTCATTATCATAAGATGCTATGAATGTTGCTAAGGAATTCATATTTTTATACGACACTAGCAGGGCCCCGCGGTATCATTCGCGATTCCTTGGATATAAAGCAACCTATGTATGTTATTCCAAGGTATAATACGTATACTTACCTATTACAAATATACCAATAAGGTAATTTATCAAATTTAATTCAAACCCGGTAACCGCGGCAACCGGTGGATGCAAATGGCAGGTTGTCGTACAGTGTGGCGGTCTAAGGAGGAGGCCTTCTTTCAGCAGTGGACGTCTCCAGGCTGATGATGATGATGAATTCAAACCCGTTCAGTCGTTTTAGCGCTTGAAGAATTTAGCTCTGTCTCTCCCTCCCCCTCTCTCTCTTTCGCTCTCTCTCTCTCTCTCTCTCTCTCTTTCTCTTTTTGCGTAATTGAAACATCCAAACATACAAATGACAGTTAAAATATTAAGTAGGATAATATTAACATAGTGTGAGTGCAGAAGTATTTTGTTGAAAGTGTATTTGTACCTAACTTCTACGGGAACTGTATTTTACGCACTAACCCAATGCTTGCGAGGCATCGGTAGTGCAATAACGCTCAGTTAGACAACTTGATCGTAAATTGTTACTAACTAAACTCTTTCAAAAGTCGGATATTTTTTGCGAGTTCATAAAATTCAGTGGTCGCAACCGGCTTCCCCACAATTGAAAAGTGCGAGGGAGCGGCTGATAGGGCACTTACTGTAAAAGTTAAAGCTAATTGCCCTTAAGACATATTTTTAATTTCATTGCCCATTCCTTCTTTCTTAGTGTTTGTCGGAGTTCACTAACTCTGAGTCTCATTGCAAGGGTAGCGAGTAATTGCCATTTTTACGAGATAAGGTCACAACTTTTGAATGTCGAACATATTTTATGTTTCGTTTTAGGGTGAATTTTTAATTTTTGACGAGCTATAAAAAATTGTAACGGCAAGTATGTCAGGAAAACAGCTAAAACATAAGAAACAGAAAACAATTCTTAACTGTTAGATAAATCATCTTACTAGTTAAGCTCTTTGTCTCATTCATAGAAGTTAGCCGGGCAGTTCAAAGGTGTCCGAACATGTTCTTTACAATCCCGAGAGACGCGTGGGAGCACGTGGCACAAAGGCCGAAGCCTCGTCCAGTAGCCGTCTTACCATCCTTTATGCTCGACCATTCATTCAATCTGTCATTTCATTTTCATAAATGAATCATTCTTCATTTGAATTCGGAATTGTGAGGTTTTTTCTTCGGCAGCCGCTGACCTGACCACCGCGGGGGTCGCAGTGACTGATGATATTTTAATGGTTTATTTTTCTTTAACATTCTTATCACCAACTATTGTAGTTGCGGTCGCCGACGGCGGTCGGGGAGGTTCAAAGAGGAACATTTTTGAGGTTTTTCGGGGCCGGCCTGCCATTAGGTATCTACTTGCTTACTTGAGTTCAATGTCCTGTAAAATTAGATTACATTATTAACAATGGAACTATGTGTAATAGAATAATAATGAGGGCTACCGAGATAAATATTGCACAGAAAAGTGCTGGTCATTCTGTCTGTAGCGAGATGGATCAATATCGATGAGTTGGTGTTCGCGCGTTACTTGGGAATAGATGCGATATGTGGGCACTCAGAAACGAAAATTGGTATGCAGGTACAATACCTAACAATTGTGTAATAGTAAGGAAGAATTAGTTGAGTTGAAGTTTTTAGCTATTTCTACTTATATTTCCGATCAATATTACAATGATAGAACATTGTAATATTGATCGGCTTATTATAGCGTTTGGGCCGTATGTGTCTTCAAGTCTTGAGTAAATTGGTTTCTTCTAGGCAAGCGTGATCTATATACCAAGGACCGCATGTACGCTTAACATATTTAGGCGTGATGGTGGTCAAACACAACATTATAAAATTTAAAAAATACACCTTGCTGGCCCAATTACGTGTTTGTCCAATGGCGGAAAAATGAATGGCGTATTTGAATTCGCCATTAAAATACGACATTGATTTTTTCCGTTCTTATATGGGCTTCCTCACCATGTATTCCTTCACCAGAATAGTGGTATAAAAATACGTACATAAACTCCAAAGAACTCAATGGTACGGGCCCGGGATTTGAAACCTCGCGATTACTTCTAGCGGTTTTTCCATTAGGCGTTTTTATACAATCATGTAAAGAGACGAGCAAGACGTTTGCCTGGTGGTAAGTGTCACGCCTGCCACTAACAGTAACAGTGACAGAATTGTTAACTTGCAAACACAATCCTGCGCCGCACTGCACTGTGCTCGTCACCTTGAGATATTAGATGTTAAATCTCTTCATACCTAGTAATTTCTCTGGTAACACCACCACGCTACCACGACTCGGTCTATAAAATCGGCTATTCTCAATTTCAAGCTACTTTTATCTCGCAGAGAGATCTCCACTTCCCTGCTACATTTCCATAGCTCCATCCGCGTGACACAGAAGCTGTCAATGGCTGTCACCGGTTCTGATGAATGAGCGCAACCGTTATGCGCCAGCGCACGTACACACTTCACACTAAGCTGTGTTAAACGTACACTAACTTCACTCTAACCTGTACGCGGCTGTGGTAACTCCAGTCTAATCTGTGTTGGCACTCATTAACTCCATTCAAACACGCGGAGATTAAAGGAAACAATCCGCTGCTGTCCAGAGAGCTCTAAACGGAAGTTGAAAATGTCTGTCGGTATGTCTTGATCTGCTTAAACTCTTTTGTATGCTGGTAGATCACAGGAAACCTTGCAAATAGCGTTTGGATTAGTAAGGATTATTTGGATGGTTAATAAAGCAAAATTTGAACAAATTAAATACTTAATCTATGGCTCTACACATATCTGAAGTATGTACCTAACTTTTATTTATGTGATCTCTTACCAACCTCTCTTCCTGTGACTTTCAATCACTTACAACGATTACAAAATTTGTCAACATGTCCTGTGGGTTGTCCAATTAATGTATTAAATAATCCCGCGGGTTCGATAAGCGGGTTAAGCGGGGGGTTTACTTGACCTACGAGCCGGGGCAAAAAAACGATATTATATACTGTACTTGGAATCTAGCATCCTGCTCAGCCTTGTAGGCATTTTCTATAAAGGTGGCAATTGTAACGAATTAGCTCTACTAAAAAAATATATGACACCGTGACATTACTCTACTTACATTTTAATTCTATTACTATATTCGTGTTCTAGAGCGGAGACCACAAATCGGCAACCTTAGCGTAGAGCGCCTTGACACAAGGTGGAGTGACTATTTAAGAAGGTCAGCAGGTACTTTGTGGCTGGAAGCGGAAAGTTAATACAGTACAATAGTTTATTGATTACACTCCAAATTATTTAATACTATACTATTAAATAAAAACATCAAAGTAACACGCCAAAAAAACAAAAAACTTATTAATCTCTGAATTGGAAATAAGCTACAATGCTCTCTCTTCGGTTCTCTCTCTGACAATGTCATAAAACAAATTTTCTTGTAATCACGTTCTCATCTTGGTTTTGAAGAGCTACATCCCAAATGGAAGCTGGTGTGCGGTAGTAGATCGCGGGCCCCAAAATACCTATTTATAGTATAGGTAAGGTACTGGTCTGTCCAATATCGAACTCCGGGCTGAGTGTTATAAAAAAAATATGTGTTTTTTTTCAATTCGTGAATCATGATTCACTCTTTAGAGAGTATGGTTTTAAAGGGTTCAGGTTTCCAGTTGCTACCACCATCTCCGCCACCACCACTGGTGGCTTTCGTAGTCTATAGTATTCTCGTTCAAGGTCAGGCTGAAGACCTGGCTTCTTGACCAGCTGTTTTATGACAATAATGCATAATTTAGTAAGTAAGTTGCCCTAAGTATGTGACTCTATAAAGATAGTAGGTTTTGTTAATTAATAATTTATATTTTTGATAATGTTAATTTATTTAATTCAATATAATACTCATTTGAAATAAAATATTGTAATGTATTGTATTGTATCGTATCGTATCGTATCGTATTGTATTGTACTGCATTGCATTGTATTGTATTGTCCTAGACATAAAATACCTGTTTCGAAGAGCTTATCAGTTTGTGTAGTCGCCTCAGTGATGTTGCGGTACGCAAATAGCCGAGAATCGAGAAGCTAATTTTATTTTAAACGATGACATTTGTCTACACTCAAGTGAACTATATCCGATCTTTTGTATTTTTTTGTGTGAGAAGTTATTTTTGTGTGTCAGTTTCGGCAAAGTGCTGACAGACGTGTCTGTGAGGACTTTCCGGTCGCCAGCGCAGCGCTTTAGTCTTTTTCTTTGGCAAAAGAAGTAAAAATACTAACAAGGGTCTACTTTTTATTGTTTTTTATTGTAATTGAATATAATAAAAATTTGTAATACAGACCCTTATCCTTTTGTAATAAGTACACAGTTTTACTCATAAGGAAGTATAAGCATGGACGAGCTGTTTTGTATGTGTATAACTGTGTATTACAATATATTACGCGTTTTTTTCTCATTCAAACTTTCACATCGATTTTTACCGAAAATACGACAGATCTCAAGGAAATAAATTGATGTGGTGTGCATTATATATAGTAAAAAAATATTTAAAACAATTTCCCAATAGTAGTCAAATACCCTATTGTTCATCAAATATATTTTTTCAAGACTGCACAAAGACTAAGGTTATGACTATTTTAGCTACGCACTTATTAGCGTAAGAATAATAAAGCCTTTTTAATAGTCCACTGCTGAACTTACACAGCTGGCATACACAAAGGGCGATATGGCTATATCCATTACGGTGCGCTGGCGCAGTTGCGGGTGGTTGGATCCACATACGCCATTGCATTGAAACCACGCAGGTATGAAATATCTGAATTCAGTAATATAACTGTAACTCGCCCTTCAAGGGCCTATGGCCAGCAATGACTAATAAAAAGTTGATTATGTAATGTATAGAATAATATAACTGTGCCATATAGAGATTTGTCACATTATAAAGTCATTAAGTTCATCCCATATCACATGCAGCGGTGATATCAACACCGTGACAGCTTTATATTTGTTTAGCACACAGTTGAGAACACGCTCCGTAGGACTTCTCTATCGACAGGGCGCCGATTGACGCGGGCTTGCGTCAAACATGACACGCACAACGCTGGCCCTGTGAACTCTATAGGTACAGTTAGTACATATAGAGTTCACAGGGTACCCACAGTAAAAAAAAGAAGCCAAATGTAGATGGCGCTGACCTTGCGCTGACCAGACTTGTCTGTCATTTTCAAGTTATTATTTTACTTTAAGCGCTACAGGTAAAAAAAACATGCCATTTTTGACTGACAAGTATAGTCAGAGCCATCTATCGAGTTGATGAGAATTACTTTTTTTTAAACATGTTTGGAAAATATCTCATCGCAGAAGCGACCGAACCTAAAAAGTCAAGTGTGGATAGATACTTATTTGTAAGTAGTTATTATTCAGTTGAGATTCGACTTTTGTAAATTTTTTTGCTTAACTGGCAAGGCAAGGTCTATTGTTGCGAAATAATGACCTTATTGGTTAGATCAGCTTTGCGTACACTCTACAATCAATGCACAATAGTAAATCCTTAACTGAGTAGATAGGTAGATGTTATAATAAATTTAAAGCCAGTTAAAGCGTCAACTTCCGTTTTCATGAAATAAAATTAATGTTTTACCAAATTGAAAGGCTTTTCATTCGAAAAATCGCCATGCTAACTTATCTCATTTCTCTCTCTCTCTTATATCTTAGCTCACTTATCATTTGAAATTAGTGCGCATATCTAATAGCTCACTCATCACACCATCATCAGCCAGTAGACGTCCACTGCTGGACGCCTTCGTCCCATTTCGGTCGGGATTGCCCACAGAAAAGCGAAAGCCCTATTTCTCTCTTCAGTGGGGTTGCCATAATCCCCACACTTGGCAAGCGGCGTTTGGGGATCGCAGAATACCGACCGTTAACCAAGAGGACGTTGCTGCGCGTCTTCCGGTGGTTTTGGAATGCAGTTTTGCAGTTTTAGGACATACCCACGCCCTACTTACAGCTCACTCAAGAATATCACAAGCAAACAAGAATATTTTTAAAAACAATTTCTAGTTAAAGTAATCTTATCATAACAAAAATTACACACTAATTAGGCAAAATCAAATTAAAAATTTCACATAGTCTTACAGCAAATAAGAAATAGGTATTATACAAGAACAAGAAAAACCTTATTTAGTCTAACAAACATATTAATATATTAATAACAATTACTTTGTACGAAGTTCAATCACTGTAATACAGAGCGCTCGGAATTGTCTATTTCTAATGAAAAATAATATCACATGTTGCGCGAGCGTCGATGAAAATTATTTTTGTTTGTATCGTAAAAGAGACAGAAGAGTGACAGCTCCACTGAGTTGTCGTCGGCGTCAATCTACAGTTCGCAGTTGGCAGAGTAGTATGGCAGCAAAAACTCTAAACAGCGTTATGTTTGGACTGCTATTAGCCAATGGATTATTTCAAATCTGGTGATATTAAGGCATTGTTTTGCTTTTGGTCTCGTTATCATAAGTTTAAATCTTAAAACATCTATTTTACTTCATCATCATCATCATCATCATAGGCATCTCATTCAGGCTACAGCAAGACAGCTCTTTCGTTAATCTTCGTGTTCAGCGCCAATCTTGTCCAAAATCCCGTAGAGAGTAAGCACTGAATATAGGCTTAGCGGTGTTATCACTACTTAAGTATCTACTTTTTTTTCTTCTAAACTTGACGAAAACTCAACGTGAAACTTTTATTGTAGCAAATAATAGGATTCATACTCGTAGTTAGATCGTTTTCGCGAACTTTCTCAGTCGTGTGGGGTGAACTCCGGGTGATATAGTTTGCGCAAACTTTTCCGAGTTTCGGAACAACTGTCGCAGTGCCCCGTTTTTTTCCCAATGTTTGCGTGACTCTATTTTAGCATAATATAAAATGCGATGCTGATAAAACGATTAGCATATTAAAAATAATAATCATAACCAACCTTTTTTAACTGTCCACTGCTCGACTTAGGCCTGCCCTGGAAAGGCAAATGGGCCATATTTACCACGCTGGTCCAGTTGCGGGTTGGTGAATTGACAAAATAAATAAATAAATATCGGTGGACATTTTTCACACAGCGCCGTCTAGCCCCTAACTAAGCAAAGAATTAAGACTCGGATTACCAGGCAGGTGGTTTGTACAGCAATCCTTTGCCTTGCTAAGCTCTGTCCAACATAAAATGTAAACAACTACAAATTTATTTTTAGGCTGTCAACAGCTGCACAGATTCTTAAAAAAAGGCACAGTCAGTACCAAGTATTTTTCCTTGGACTTTATTATTTGCTATGATTAACGAGAAAACTAGATTTGGCCACACCCGGACCGCCGCTGGCGCCATCTGCGAAAAGTTTTGCCCGTGGAACGCCATTGGGAGACCGCTTGACTTGAAATCGTGAGGCCACGGGTTCAACCCCCAGGCCCGTACCAACAAGCTCTTTAGAGTTTGTATACAAATTTTCATCACTGGCTTTTCGGTGAAGGAAAACATCGTGAGGAAATCTGCATACGTTCGGAGAAGAAATTTAATGGCGTATGTGAATACATTAACAACAGGGCCAGCGTCGAGGACATGGCCAAATCGCCCTTAGAGGGTAGACCTATGTCTATTAGTAGACTATTTTAATAATAATAAATTTATTCAATCACAAACAAAATGTACAATATCTTGGTACTAAAATTAAATTTACTTAGTAAATAGAAATTAACTTTTATTAACATTGTACTAATCATCTATTGGTCGTGTTAGCAGCCGTGCTAGGATACCCTGTGTTACGGCTGCTAAGATTCCATCCACCGGTGGCTGTCCTCTAATTATTATTAATCATAATTTACAATTTTATTACAAACTACAAAATTCTGTATCTAGTAGATTCAATCTGCATGCTCAATGCTCAATATACATTCATATGGGAAGAGAAGTAATAGGCATTTGATGCTAACAAAATGATGTATAAAAAAAACCCAGGTGTCATGCTTCCCTGCCATAGTTAGTAAATTTAAAAATTAAAAGGCTGATTATGCTAGCTTAAGTATGAAGCTAAGCAATCACTTATACCAAAAGATAAACACTTAATGGCTATCAGTAAGCACTTATTCCGTGCATTTTGTGCACATGCTCCCAAAGATCTACTGCCAGCGTTCACCAAAATCGCCAGTTTATAATGGCAAAAGTTAGAAACTATTAAGTGGAGTGGACATTTAAGTGGCAATCAAACCGTGCTTAGATCGCTAAGTTATCGCATCGCAAGTTGTTAAGGGTCAGCTTCATTAAGGGGACGATGCATGCCGCGTGATGTGGACAAAGGACGAGTTCCAAACTCGGCCCGTTTGGCACAAGTGTTGCTGCTACATGGACTGGACTTGACACTGAAATGAGCAGGGATGTAGCTAGGACTCTTCATGAGGGTGCAAGAAACATTTTGACTGACATTGAGAAATCAAATGAAGCTAGTTCTCAAGCTAACTACTTCAAGATTTCACACTAAGAGTACCTATTACAAAATATATAATATTTTTTTAAAGTCTCCTTAAATGAACATTCCGATTCATACCTATGTTAGATAGTAAAGAAATCAGGTTTTACATGATTGAAATAAAACATAACTTGCTTTTTTATTGTAGGTACTCAAAACCCGTAGATTACAAATAAAGGTGAGCCGGCACTATGTAGTCCGGTATAGAATATTCTGTAACAGATGATGATGACAATATTGAAAAATATTACTTTAACATTTTAATCCTAACAAACAATGGAACGATTTGCCCCATCTGCCTTACTCCCACCCATTCTTTGGAACTTTTCTCTTGAATATTCGCAGCGAGCGGCCACTTGTTTATGGACACTATAGGCGCTGCGGCGAAGCAACTATTATTTATTCTGTGACTGCGGCGACATTTCCCCGGTGCTGTGGCTTCACAAGTTCGTGCGAATGCATACTTACTGTCGCGGGACAAGATTTAGATGGTGCGGTGCGTTGTTAAATTTTACTAGGTGGGCTATTAGAATAATCTGGTGTTTGGTGCTATCTTATATCCATTTGTTTCTGCTTACTGAAAAAATCTGCAGTAAATTCATTCGGGTCATATTAATTAGGCCATCAGGTATCTATTTTAATTTCTAAATATAATTAAAAATAAATTAGATTTAAAAAACGTTGATTTTCCCATAGATTGAAGCTGGTTATTTTTTTTCTTACAAAAACACACAACGGATTTGGCATCGATGTAACTTCCCTATATTATTTTATTTGAACGTAGAAATGATGGTCTGGTTAAATAGTCTGCCGACAAGAAGATGAATGTAGAATCAGTCGGTACCTACCGAACTGAACTTTCTACAAACTTAGGTACATATTTTTTATTGACTACGGTCGGCATGACAAGTAGCACCCGATACAAAAGCATTATTCCCACACTTAAGTAAGATTACGACGTAAGTTTGTTTGTAACGACAATATTTGTAAAGCAAGCGAACTCCCCTCGCCGCTAGTTGCCCATAACATCGCTGTCTGGGACCCAATTCTGGCGCGCTCGAGATTATCTCTATCACTCTCACTCTTGTGAGAATTCTACTGTGAGAGACAGCGACGAAGATAATCACGAGTGTACGAGAATAAGTTCCCTAGGGCTGGAAGTGCAAGTCACTCATATCAATATCAGGGCCGGGTATAGAATAAATAATAGTTACTTTGTCGGGGGCATCATGCCGCTTTGTTTCTAAAGTTTTTGCGTAAATTGCAGCGTAAAGTTTAAGCAACTATGTACGAAGGAAAAGTTGTCCCATACAAAGCGGTTGTAGCTGCTTTGTACCTTGATAAATAGGAGATGCTTAAAGCATATTTCCGAGTCACATTTCTTTGCACAAAGCTCAGTTTTCCATACTCTGTTCTTCTTCATTATATAGGTACTTGTAAGTATTGCTAGCTTTCCTATCGAGTGTTCTTTAACAGGCACAAACTTGGCATTTAGATCTAATATCTAGTCTATTAAATGATACCTATTTTGAAACACGCGTGTCAAGCTCCTCGAGTCCAGTTGGTGAATAACCCATTATAGGACAAGGGCGGATCCAGGGGGGGGGGGTCTGGTTGTAGGTCGACTTCTGATATTTTTATCCGCCCTTGTTATAGGAAGTGATAATTCAAAAGCTTATGCCCGCTAGGCGTACTTTAAAATGACAAAGATATAACAGATCTTCACTCATCAACCAGAAGACGTCCACTACTGGGCGAAGGCCTCTCCCCTAATAGGGAGAGGTTGCCATAATCCCCACGCTTGACAGGCGGCTTGGGGATCGGAGAGTGTTACCACCGTTAACTAAGAAGATGCTGCTGCCCGCCCTCCTGTGGTTCTAGATGCAAATTTAGGACATACCCAAATCCCCAGGGCATGACAGATCCTACCTACTGATAATTAGATAACTCTGTATGTAGGTTACGATAAAAACTGTGTAGACCACAAAAGAATTGATAGCAAATAGCTGAAAGGTAACAACCAGTAAAAACAGAAAACCCATCACCCGCTTTCCCTTACTAACTGTCTCTACATAAGTATTCTTTGCCAATAAGCAAAGGAAACCGAAGACACTGTTTTAAACTATCACGGTTGTTGCCTAAAGTTCTATGAGTTCGTTATGAATGCCCTTAATGTTTTTTCGAACTCTTTTGACAACCACCCGCATTCTTCAGTCTACTCGTGAACATGGTGCATGCAACTGCGCCGAAATATCGGGAGCTCATTTCACAACATAATCACGGTAAATATCCCGTTAACAATAATAGAACTTTGGAAACTGAAGAGTTAATAATTTGCACGATCTTCTAATCGCAAGTTTTAACGTATGCTACTGCGCCCGACAAAACAAATTTACCAGAGGCGGGTTGTAATGAGGTCGTGGCACTTTCACCGATCTCAATATTTGAGTGTAAATGGCTGCAATAGAAACTGTTCGCGGAATGGTTCTATGGCGAAGTATTGACCGTAAACTAGGTTTCGCTGTCAGTAAACTTCTTCACCTATGAAATGTGAAGGTAAAAGCTGCGGTGTTTGTGAAAATGCATAGCATATAAAAAACTGAAAGAAATGGAAGCTGCTTATCTGACAAAAGCTGGTCTCTAGAAGAACAACATGTATACTAGTATAAGTTGTTGAAGTAAACCGGTTTAATTGCAACAAAGATTACTTTGTTAAATTTAGTGTACATTTTTATAAAGCTTTTGCTCGTGCTTATGTAATCGTGGTACGATAAATGATCGTGCTCTACCATCCTGTACGACTAACAGCTCCTATTGTGGCGAGCGGCGACTGTCGGCCCATACATTTTGCATTGCATCACGAATACTGACAGGAAAAAAAACAACCTATTCGTTTACAATAAAACTATAAGGCCTTTTTAACTGACTTCAAAAAAAGAGAAGTTTCTTAATTCGGATGTACGTTTTTTGTATGTTTGTTACCTGATAATTCCATTATTTATAAACCGATTTCGAAAAATCTTTGAAAGGATATTCTTTCAAATTGGTCCTATAGACATTTTATCAGAATTGTTTCAGTAGTATGGTTTTCTAAATCATAATAACTGGAAAAAATATGTCATCTAAGTAAACGAAATTGAAGTAAATATTATAATAATAAAGTTTTTTTAAAGTAAGTAGGTACTTGTTATGATTTATTACAGTCATCTTCCGGTAAGCTTCACTACATAGATTGAACTCTTACGCACTTGCTGCCCCACATGGCCTTCACGCGATAAAACAGTGCGTAAAACAACACACACACATATATGTTACACATATAAGATCGTATGTGTAACATATAAGATCGTTGGCGTAAAAGCTCGCCGTCGTCGGTGACGTATGATATTTTTTCTAGGATTGTCTATGGTAGACGATGCGCCGCTAAATAAAAAGCCATGAGAGCTACAAGCGCACTCTCATGACTTTTTATTCAGTCAGGTCAGTCTTATTCGTATATCTAGAAAGCGAGTATATTAGCCTAACGCTAGGGCTTCACCTGCGTGCCGCTTTACGTCTAGTTATAGAAATAATTAACGTGCATTTTGTGATGCATTATACAATGCGCTACATGGGCGGCCACACTATCATTTGACTTCGAATATCAGCTAACGGCTAACGACGTTTATAATGCCACTAGCATATTAGCGTGCTAATACCCGGCCATATCTGCGTACTGTATAAAATACCACGCTGAATAATAACTTTACACGCAAGTGAAGCCCTAGCATAATACAAATAGATTATTCCCAAATTGATACTTTGTTTAATTTTGTGTAACTGACATTGGTTGTCAATGTCACTTTTACATTGAGTTTGTGACGTATTGTTTTTGTTTTGGACTAATCTCAAAAGGCTAAAAAGTTCTGATTATGCCACAATCACTTTCACTCTCGACACTGTGGGGCTGGCCACTTAGCCCTACTTAGTTATTTTATCTTCCAATGATATTTTGAATTTTTTTGCTGCCTTTACAGTCAGCCGTGATTGTGCATGTTTGCCCCTCTGAACACTGAGTTGGTTTCTGTTAGCGAAATAAAATGAAAAGTATCTTAGTATTTACAACGAAGTTTTAAGCTATACTTATACAGCGTTAGTTCAAATCAGTTAGCATTCTATTAAGGGCAAATTCTGTACATCAAAACAAACAATTTTTACTACGGAGCCAACATTGAAATCGCAAAAGAAAAATCAGCTGTTCCATACAAAAAGTTCATCGACCTTGGGCAAAATGTATGGAACAGCTGTTTTTTTTTTTCGCGATTTCAATGTTGGCCCCATAGTATAAGTTGTTTGTTTTGATGTACACAATATGCCCTCAAAGGATGCTAACTGATTAGAGCTAACCATACCTATATATATTATATTATAGCGGTGGGTCGGTATGGTATATTGCAGTACCGAAACGGGTATTGGTATTGAATGGCAATACCGTGTTCTGAAACTATTTATTTTAATAACTAGGTATTGACCGTTTCTTTAATAACGTAGTTTTTGAGTTTCTGCATAGGTATTTGGTTTCAGTTGTTATTAAAAAAACGCTTTACAAAAATAACTGTGTTGCACAAGGTACAAATACCGATTGGTTTTGGTAATTTTTTTGTTGATGTCTTTTTGATGATTCCGCTTAAACTTTTTATAAAAATAATTTATTTGCTCTAAATAATCTTTGCTTACTACCTACTAGTTAGTGGTTGGAGTCGCCTCTTTTTTAAGTATAAAAATGCTTATGAATTAAAAAGATTACTGATTAAATTTGATGGAAAGTGCACTAATTCAGTGAATAAAGTGTGATATAATCTTATACTTTCGAATGATATTCAAGTTCAAACCCTTGACTTTTTTCACAAAACGCGTTTAATGTTTCAGTAATAAGTGTTATAATAATTGTCATTTTTAGTTTTACTTTTGGCGCTCTAGTCGCTCTCGCCTTGGAGAGTACGATTACGTTCGGAATATTACGGATAAACTCGGGCGCATCACGTCGGCTGCGAAGAGACGATCGGTATTGTCCGTCACCCGTCGGCACTCGGCACGCGCAGGTATTGGTTCCCGCTCGTTACGATGACGTTGAGACGGTTCGCGTTTTCGCCAATACCATAGATTAAGTATACTAACAACTTAATCTATGCCAATACCTAGTTTCTCACAATACCCAGTTATCGAAAGTCCGAGTACCCGGTATTGGGTATTGCATTGATAACTGGGTATTGAAACTGTTTACGGTTTGCACTGACCACCTCTATTATATTATACTGGGATACGATTTCGACTAGGTTCATAAAAATTTTAGCTCTCAATGAATTTTATTTTTTCCTTTTGTTTTTGTTTTTTGTAATCTTTGTTTTTATCTTGATTAATACATTTTCTAACCAACACACATAGTTTTGTTTCATTGGAATCTTTTTAGCTTTATGAAATTTCAAAGCATTCGTGCGTACACTTTACTCACATACTCGTAACTGTACTCGTATAAGTCGTCAATGACACATTTTGCACTGAGTATCCAAGAGCTATCATTTATTTTTGCAAAGAGCACATTCATAAGCCATTAATTCTGACAGCCCTCGCAGTAACTTAATTAAGTATTTAATTGTATTAAAATAAATGTTCTAGAAACTAAGTCGTTGCCGTAATTATTTCCGAACGTCTATTATATTACAAAAAAATATGTATGTTTTAATGAATAAAAACGTATTAATAAGTTAGTTAATAGGAAATAAGTATGTATAGGTACATCAAAATAATTATCCATACACTTTGTTTCCTGTAAAACCAAGCTTAAAAATAATTTTGTATCCACCACATTTTCTTTTTATGACTTATGCCTGCGAGTGCCAGCTTTTAATTTCGCCAGTGAACGACTTCGATTTTCCTGCAGTTTAAAAAAGTAACTTATCAGTTAACTGAAGCAAGACAGATGTACTACTTTTTTCTTGTTAGAGCGAGATAAGAGAGTGCAGAAGAGGGAAAATAAAACAGGGGAAGAAAGTTAAGCGTCCGTGACTTTTTCAAGATTTTTCGGCGTTTATTTTTTAAAGTTTACGTTCGGTGCCGTGCTTCAGCGAGTTTATAAAAGCAAGCGTTTTTAGATTGGGTAGCGTTGTTCCGATTGTTTATTTGGTTTAACCTAGTTTCTCTGAAAGTTAATGCGGTATTACTTGTGGACTACTTTAAATGAAAAGTAAGCTCGGGAATTTAAGTTAAATAAAGACTTCATATTGGTAGATACCTATTTATTTTTTGTTTTCTTTCATGTAATTACACGTTATTATTATCAACCAACCATCTCACACCACATATTCTAACTTGAAAAATAGCATTGAACGGTATTATGTAATTGTATACTAGTGAAGTCCCCAGGAGAGTATTACGTCACACGTCTCCAAGAAGCCCCAAAAAGCCGAGTACCACGCAGTCCCGCCCCGAGCGCCGCGGCCTCTCCACTACGACACTAACAAATGACTCGAACGCATCATAATAAATAAAACAATTTGTTCATAATTAGATTTCGTGAATTTAATTTTCATGGCGGTAATTGGTCCGCGGCCACAAAGTGCCGCTCTCTATACGTGATGGATGATCGACCGGCGCCTGCATGCTCGACTACTAAACTTTTTTGTATTTAACAACCTTATCGCAATCAAATATCTCGACCACTGGTATCGAATATTGAAAAAATAAACTGTTTCTTGTCTCGACATGGTTCTAAATGAAAAGCGCATAGACGCTAGACGTTGAGAGTTTTACTATTTACCTTCGCTCGCTTCACGGTAATTAGAGGGTTCGGAAGTTTACTTTCATTATTGCTTATAGACCTATTACTATTTGTTATATAGATTTCATTTGCTATTGTTTTAGTTTTGTTCAAGAAGCGTGAGAGCCGAACAGGCTTAGGCATCATAATTATTATACTTACGGTATAGTTCTTACTTAAAATTTCAGCCGTTTTGGCAGATTCTTTCCCTAGAAAGCATCCACCAAAACTGGAAAGAGCTAAGTTGGCTGGAAATGTAATTTTTTTTCGACGAAATAATTAATGATTTTTTGTACGTGCCATAGTTTTCTGTTCAAATAAAAAAATATCTTCCTCAATATGACAATTAAATTTATTTCCAAAATTCTATCGCTGAAGCTTCGGTGGTCTCATCTTTAACCTATTCAAAAGCAAGCAGTTAAAAGAAAAGTGCTGAATTGGTATATTTATCGACGAAGTGGCTATCAGTTACACATCTATAACCTAAAAAAAAACAAGGTCTAGTTTCTAGTTTATACTAAAGTCATCACATCTAATTTCATGATAATTAATTATCACGAAAAAATTTACCGAATAATCTGTATCAATAGACAATAATGACCATTTCCACAGTAGCGAGCGTTGTGACAGCGAGTGCGTTCCATCAGGTCATCCATCACGCGGCGACTCGACGCGGTAATCCCTGACCGGGCGCGCTGACGGTCAGCTCTGGGGTCTCGACCGTGACACCTACTCGACAAATTAGATCACATGCTGACATTTTCCCAATGCAGACCTAACCTAAGACTGAACATAACCTAAGCCCTGATATTTTTACATGGCTCAATTTACCCATTTAGTTAGAAATCATACCTATCTTTTCATTTTCAGTAAATTAACTAGCACGTACTAAAAATGTGTATAACCACGATACACATAACATGTATTCAGATAATAAAAGATTAACAGGTTTTCTAGTTTCCTAGTCTTATTGTTACATTATAAGAGGACTCTGGTCCGGTAAGTGGATAACGTTTAATTTACCTAAGTTTACACAGTCACACGCATTGCATGCCTATTATTATCGGCGGTATGATCATGTCCCGCTATCCATCATCCGAAGGCCCCGGTCAGCGCCGAGATCTCAGATACCCCCTGCCCGGCCTGTGCCCACTGACCTCGCAACCATCGCACTGGAACTGTTCAACAAAGGGTCGAAAATTTCACGTGAAATTAAATCATCTCAATAGCTATTGTTCCCAAAGTTCCAAGCAAAAAATCCCATGACCTAATTCAGCATGAAATTATAAAAAGATTGAAACAGTGGCTCCGGGCGAATGTCGTCGTGTTCGCGTTCTGTTCCGGACAGTTCATTTTTAATAATAAATGAGACGAAATCAAGACATGACGAATAAATGAATCCAGAACTTGACGAATAAATGAATATGGAATATGATAAATGGAAGGCTCGGATCCCTCGCGAAGATTTTTTCTTTGGCTCCGTCCGAACGGAAGATGCTGGCTTTTTCCTTTTGTAGCGGGACAAGTTAAGCGTTTTTTGGACGGCCGTGGCTGGCGGTGTGATATTTATCATTTCGTATAAAACGTTAGATCTCCAATTGTGTTCTTGCTTTGATTGCGGTCACTGGGATTTGAATTGAGAATTAATAAATTGAATTCTCTCAGAGTCGTGTGAGGTTGGAAGGTTTCGTATTGAATTGGTGTTGTAAGAATTGTGTTGAAAGCTGAACAAACGCGTGATTCAAACGGCCTCGTCGGGTGAAGTGCCGATTTAATCCAGTAGCGCGTAAATCGCGTAATCCGCGACTGCACTAGTCACTGCCACGTGGTTCTATGATAAAGTGCCCGAACAGATTATGCAAATTCTTAAAATTCAGTTTGTGTCCCTCTCCTTCCCGTTGCGAATACTAGCAATGTTTCACTCTTATAGAGTTGCTCACCCCTGATGTTCGCGTCTGATGGATGATGCGTTATTCCAATAACAATTTTGATATCGTATGGAGAATATCTGAGAGTCGGATATGCTGAGCAATGAATCTCTTCAATGATGTTGTATTATTAGAGTATACGATATTTTGCTCTATAGATTTATTTATCTACTATATGTAAAGGTAACATCATCGTGGCTAATTTAATTTTAACCAAGTAGATTAACAGAGCTACGGCTTTACTTAAAAACGGAGTCCAAAGTTAGCCACTGCTTATGATGCTCTGACAACTTCACACTGACGTGAAGTGTCACGTGCAAGAACAAGACAGAGAAGTTTAAGTACTTACTGATTAAGTTAAAGCAACGTTTTTAAATAACGGCCTAAGTATGTAAATTCAGACCTGTATCTGTATTGCAGATAATTATTACCATTCAAGGGTAAAGTGTTACAAAATAAAATAAGCTTTGCAAATCGTATATGCACGTTACTTATTTTTATGCTTAGATTCAGAGCTTTTTTAAATAACTGCCTAATACTTTACATATTTTTCTTACAAAATAATACAGCATCCACTCGGATTGCTTCTACAAAAGTATACCTACACTTGTTAACCAGACTCAGAATAAAATTCACAATTAATTATTCAAACATTTGTTCTGTTGGGACTCGAATCCAAGCTCTCTGGCTACACACAATTCAGACAAGGTGTAGATCGTTAAACTATTTTTTACATACTGCTATACTATTTTCAAATGGATATTCAGGGCCATTATCCGTATGTAGTGTTTTTCTTACTCATGCCTATATTATATCAAATATATAGGGTTATATAAAAAGTGCCAGGTAAAGCAATCAACAGTCCGAGTACGGTAATAGAAGTTGCGGTCCGTTCTCTGTAATCACCCGGCCCGATGCTTTCTCGGTCGTGCGAACGGATATTTCATAGCTGTCACACATTTATACACAACTGTGTGCTCGATTTCATGTCAAAATGTAGAGAAAACTACTAGATAGTAATAAATGAAGGCCTTACTTTACCCTTACCTTATTAAATACACAACAAAAGATATATATATTTTTTTCCTTTTAGATATAATTACATAGCTCTACTTATAACTCTGCCAAACTGCATAGCAGTTTGTAGGCAGACATCGACTCTCATATTAATTGGTATTTACTACGAGTATGTATGAGTAAGTATTGACATTTTAGCGATATAAATAAGCTTGTAACTCAATATATGTTAACTTTTAGGTACATTGGTTATTTACATAGGTATTCTATTTAACAGTAGTTTTTTTAAGGCTAATTTAATTTATTAAAATATTACATAATCTGCTCTGATTTAAATATTATTGTTAGTAAGTCCGGTGTGACTACTAATTATGTGGTAAAAATAAACTTAATTTTAAAAAGTCCTCCTTGCCTGAATTGAATAAGTTGTGTAAGTACGAGACACTGTTTTAAACTGTCACGGTTGTTCATTATCTGGAGCTCATTTTATAACATACATAGTTATGGTAAATATCCCGTAAATAATAATAGACCTGGTAATATGCATGAGATCGTTAGTCCCTTAGGCCCCTTAGTATTTATTTGTCCACTTCTATACCAAAATCCTTTCTCGTATATCAAAGTATATCCTAACTGAATTAATAAGATTTATTCACATGGTTGATTGACAGGGTGTGGTCAAATACAAAACAAACGTATTTCGAATAAAAAAGAACTTCCTGCCTTTGTCACATTGAATTTGATTTAATTCTAGTGGTTCTAGTTTAACAATCTCGCATTGACGTGAAAACAACCAAAGCTGTATTCAAATCATTGTACACAAGACATGATGTGCAAAACACCGAGCTGACTTGTGCCCATCGAGATTTGACACAGGGCCCGTGACTCAGCAGTTTCCTTCCTGCTGACTTCCACGCCGCCCTAACACATGGGCGCACATTCGTGACTTGCTCAAAACTGACAGCCATTTTTAATTGCTTAGCTAGACGTTTCAATGTAGGTATTGACGATTCAATCAAATATCATGGAGGCTCTAATTTTCAGTAAAATTAAATGAAAGTGAAACAAAAGCCTAAATGTCTGAGCATCTTTCGTATAACTGCAATGTTTGCTTCAAATAGCCACCCCAACCCTTTCAAAGAAAGAAAACTCGATCGTAAATATTATCGAATTAGCCAAACATCGTCCAAGGTCAGGAAAACCGAAAAAATTGCTTCCTCGAAAGCATTAAGAGCGCAAATAAAATAATCCTATTCCTAATTACAAGCGTAACCGTTCTTTTCGTATCTTTTCCATTTAATACCGTCCACATTTTGTGAAACCGGCGACCGTTTCGTTCCGACCGCAAGTTACGGCCGTCGGTGGTCAAAAAGAAAATAGTGCACGTCGGAATAATAACTAAAAAAAACAAACGTCGGCATTGTAGGTGTGTGTGTGACCCACACTCCCGCAGGCAGCCTGCTAAACGCAATATAAAGTGTGGTTGTCGTGGCATGTGTAGATAGGTATAGGTAGACGGCCTTTCCCCGCGCGGTCATTAGTGCCGCGCGCCCCGCGCTCGCCCGGAGAAAGTATGATTTTACTCCTATAAAGCCGTATTTCGACTCCATACAGGAATTCGAATACGCGCGGAGAAGTTGCCGGGTTCCCAGAAAGGACATGTGGCGTGGCGGTTGCTTGTAAATAATTCTCAAGTTTGAACAATCTCAATGAGGCGGAGGGCGTTAATTTTCTTGTTCGGAATTACATTTGAACGTATATACTTACATAATATATTAATTCTACATATTTTCTTGCTGTTCGATAGCTATTAAATAATTGTCAGAATTTTTACCACTTACCTACTCATTAAAACACCTAGCCCAGAAAATGTTGGCAGAATTCAAAGAAATCTACCTGAAATACTTCAAAAGTAGAGTTCTGAATTAATGTAATTACTAATTAAAATTAAAAACTTTACTAATTTTAGACAAAATTTACTTTCAAAATTACCCCAGACAGGTATAAGGTAAAAGATATCAGATATTAGTATTAAAATGCGTATTTATTTAAGTGGAAGCTCGCATTTATTAAGGGTGTCCCAGCTGAGCAATTAGTGACCACCACGTGACCACGTGGCGGGGGGAATAACCGACCACTACGAGTACAAACCAACAGCTTTCCTGGTGACACGAATTATTTTAAGAATCTACTCACAAACGTGAACGTTAAAAGTGTTGTTGAATTTTGCTAATTGCCATTGTAAAATTACCAGTTCTGATGCTATCTATACCATTTTGTGGGATTTTTCGGAGTTACTTGTGTCTGGTTTCTTGACGGAAGGTGACAGAAATAACCATACCTATACGTAATTATTAAGACTATATTGCTTTTTGCGAATGTTTTTATATTTAATACAACTATAAAATTCATAAGTAAGTAAGTTCGTATAGGCTGAGTGGCCAGCCCTAGTGTCAGAGTTAATGTGCCGCCCGAAGGCCTCTGACATGGCTTACGGTTGTTGTTATAGAAACTGGAACAAACAACCGGGACCAACAATTTAACGTGTCATCTGACCCACGGTAGCGCTCAGAAATAAATGCCACTCACGGTCACCCATCCGAAGACTGACCGTTGCTTAACATCGGTGATCGTTTTAGAATCACCTAGACAAGCTACGCCACGAGCGCCACATATAATATACATAATTGACAATCAGCTAACTTATATAACAATTAACTTAGCTGAGGTTTATAGATATGTAAATTAATTTATATGTTAATTTAAAATAATATTTTAAGTTTGTTTGTATAGGGAAAGGACCGAAAAAGATGGTGTGCTAGAGATGAGAACTAAACTCAGCAGTGGGTGGAATATGATGATGATCTGTTCGAACATTAAAATCTTACCTTCTTAATCTGAGGTCTCTAAGTCTCCATATCCTTCTTTCCCAAATGTGCTATATACTAACTCATTACATTTGTTGATGATTTTCATTTCAACACATGTACAAAAAACAATCAAACATCACATTCGTGTCAGAAGAGTGTTTCTTGCCTCGGCAGATCAGTGTTGTGCCGGTGCGGAGCGCGGGAGTCGCGCCGCATCGATGGGAGGTCGTTGGCACATCGATTTTCGATTTGCTCCCGTGCATCACAACTGGGTCAAGTGCTGCCCGACAGGGATCAGAGATCTTGCTACTTCAAATGTAAACCAATTTGATAAATGTGTATTTTGTTTTAGTTCTTGGTATAATTACCTGTATAACGGCAAATATTCCACGTCTTACATATTTGTAAAATATAAAAATATGAACTAAACGATTGGTCTGGGAACTACTCGTATATTACGCATGATTTTACAAAAATATTGCTAAGGTAAAGAATCTTCTCATCTGCTTAGCGAGCCTATCATAGCATGCACGCTTGGTTTCCCCGCAGGCATATGCGTGACCCATCACTACGGTGCCTGCTCATCAACGCATATTAACGAAAGGTAGTAAACAAATTACAGTAATAACAAAGCCACAAGAAAAGTTCGTCGAAGCCAAACAAGAAAATATAGTCATTTCCGTGCCTCTATTTGCACTTAGCGTGTGTCGACGTAAATAGAAAAGTTATTGATACAGAAATGAAGACTTTTCGAGTTTTCATTAGGGTGCGATTGGAGCAGTTAGAGCCCTTTTATTATCTGCTCGCCTCTAAATTGCCGAAAAGAAATTCCTCCCCGAGAAAAAAGAGGAACGGGGACAAAAACCTTGTCCTCAACTTAGCTACCAATAGCGCGGCGTTATTTAAAAATCGAACACGATAAGAGTCGAAATGTTTTTATTTTTGTAAATGGAACGAATTTATGTTCTCTTTTTAAAGTTAATATTGGCAGTTTACAATGACGACTGGGTGATAAGGAGTTTTATTAGATTTGGGGACAGTTGGGTTTCGGACGGTGCGTGCCTAATGTAGCATTCGATTTTCGGTAACGGTCAGCTGATAAGCAAACGATGTCATTATCGAACCTTAGTTTGTATCGGTTCCATTTCGATTCACTCTTTACGAGATGAATGTCACTTTTGGGGTTGATAAATTATTGCTTGTCGAGTTTTGACGTTTATTGAAACCATGCCTTGAAAATACTCTCCTATCATGAAATTAAGATACTTACCTTCAATTATTCAGTCCAAGTTATTCCCAACGCGGAAAATGAGTGAATAATATGAAGATTTTCAAATTTAAAACACTGCATCAGGCGAGATAATCAGTCGGTTTTCATCGAGCTATACATTAGAGACGGGGGTAAACGAGGCACCCCCGAGCTGATAAAGAATAGAGGGTATTAAACGATTACAAATGCTTCGCGGTTCAATAAACAACCCACTGGAGGATGGCGTTTTAGACGAATTACTTAACGTGTGCCAAGAGTTTTTTCGCCTACAGAATATTCTTTCCTTTTTTCTTCATGACATTATTCGGCCAGTACTGGTATTTTTTAAGATTGGATTTTATTAAATGGTGCTTATTATATTGAAAAAATAATAATACGATTTCGAATTGATGACGAAACATGCTTGTTATTTACAAGCATATTTCGTAATCAAAACGAGGATTGGGTTTTCAGTAATGCCGTATAGTGGGACGAAAACTTTGGGATATCTGGATAAATGTACTGTTTTATAATTATCATTTATTATTATAACTTACAAAGACATGATCTCAATTTCAAGTTTTATAATGTCTATACATACTAATACTTACAACTTTTCAGAATACTGTGTCTTCTGTATGTATCATGAACAGCGCGACAGTATCTACACGATAAAAACTTTACAGCCCAAGTTGTGTGACAGGACGAGTGCCGAGTGGCGCGTTTTAAAGTAAGAAGTGAGACAACCTGCCGATAAGGACACCTACATCTCTTATTTATGTAGCCTCCATCCGAGAGGACGCCGCATTCACACTCACTTATCTACCCTCGCCTTTATTTCCGTACAACTTACCTTCTCTGTACCTACTTACCTCTCTACTCAACTCTACACCTTCATTTCCATCGAATCGATATCGATAACGCTTACGTAAGACCTCGTTTAATCCGATAAATAAAATAAATGTATCGAGAAAGAGGACAACGGGAACAATAAAATCGAAGCAGTGAAATATTTAAGGCAGAATTTTTGAGCGGGGGCGATTCGTAAAGTTAAATGAGTTTGTTGCCACCGAGTAATCGCGCCTTTGTTGCGTTACCAAATCAGATAAAAATTCCAATACTGTCTTGTTAAATTATATTTTTTTATTGAACGAAACTTTAGAATATTTACTTTTATTATAATCAGGATCTATAGATAGGATTATCTTTAAGAAAGTTAAATTGTAATATCTCTAACTCCTGACTGCAAAAAAAAAAAGTTAAATTAAGGAATACGAAGCAAATCTAATAATCTTAAGTGTTCTGCGTGTAACATTCGAAACCCTCGTGTTGGTTTTTTCACGACGATTTTTACACTTCCGTGTTTTCATAGATAAGCAAATACGGGGACGCGTGTGATGGATATTAAGGGCACACCTTACATCATTTGCGTTATTACCCACGCGCAAGGCAGGCGGGGCGCGGGCCGCAAGACGCGCTCCTTATATCTAGATGTTACACCCCCCTTAATATGCTAAAATCAAATTAGTTTCAAAGTGGAGTGATTCCCTCGCGATCGATCGCCCATTGCCAATATTACGATCGAGGGTGCCGGCTTATTCAGATCGTGCGTGTCGCGTTTAATTAAACGGCGGATTTTTAACTATTACCGGGATAATAGTATGGAGATGTAATCTGGAGTGCGCGAACAAGTAAGCGTGTCGGTTGAAAACGCCAATTTCCTGCGGGATTCTTGTGAGAGGTTATCGGGGCGGGGATCGGAGACGTCAGCGGTAAGTCGCAGGTTTCATTAGCGCGGGTCTTAGCAAATTAACACCCTCGTGACGAGACGAACGAGCCCTTCTATACCTATGCGTATGTATCGCAGAGTCGCCCTCACATTATTGCCATTGTTAATGACTATTTGGAAGCATTATTTCCGAGGAAACTCTCCTGAATTTCTTGCAAAAGCTTCAGTTTTACTAGCTGTCTGTGATGATTTTTTTGACTGATTTTATACAAGTACCTGACTATCTTTTGAGTCTTTATGCAATAGCTGCGCTCCGAGGTTTTACAGGGTTTCCTGCAGGGAACACCTATTTTCGGAACAACGAAATAAAATTTACAAAACAATTATACCTACTCTTAAGATTTACAAATATAAAAAAAATAAAACAGCTAGACAGACACAGAGCAGACAGAGTTAAACAGACAAACACAGAGTTAACACAGAAAAATAAAATAAAAAACAAAAGAGGAAAAAATAAAAATAAAATAAAATTAATTGTAAATATTTTTTATTAAATATTTTTATGAATTAATAATTAATTAAATTAAATATTTTTATGAATTAATAATTAATTAAATTAATTATTTAATTAGGGGAATGTTAATAACATTTAAGGTACAAATAATCGCATTAATGATTCAAAGTATCTAGACTATATAATATAGTGTTTATTGTTTGAATTCCCGTAGTAGCAAGAGTCGTGTACCTACGTTCAGTCTACTGGGGCCGCTTCCACCACCGAACTAAACGTTGCGTTGACGTTTGACTAATGACAGATGCACTAATAGTTGTGTCGCATTCGCCAGCGCGTCTCGTCTCCCATACATCATGCGAGGGTAATGGGGGGAAAACGTTTCTATCGCCCTCCGACGTGATAAGGTCAACAATCGTTTGTCCGACGGTTAGTTTGTTAAAATGGTCACATTTTTCTTGCGAATTTATTGATAGTGAAGATAAAGTGTGTTCGGTCGTTTGTCAAACTGTTGGTTGGTTATTGGAGCTTATTGACAATAATGTGGTGTTTGACCTTGATAAATATTCTAAACCTTTAGATTTGTATTACCTATTATTTTGAGACTATTATAAATATTAATATTTGCTTTTGTGTTACTTGAAAACGACGTTTTGAATGAATGTAATTATTAAATAAATAATAAACTTTTTTTGCAACTACTGAATAAACGTTTCCAAGTGAAATTAACTAGAATCAAACTGCAAATAATGACGTGAATTAAATAAATGACAGTTGTGCTTGAATAAGACAACGTCACATTAGCATAGATAAACAGCAGAGAATAAAAATAGCTGCAGCTACATTTACTCCAAAAAACATCCACTGTAGGTTAATAAAATAAAAATTTACCTCCACTTAATTGAATCTTTGTGAAACAGTAAAAAAAAACTAAAAAAGTATATTTGTACCATTATCACTGAGCAAAGAGCTGCAAAATGAAAATCAACTGAATGTTTTGTTCTAACCTATTGTGTAGTGCCATAGAGTGAGCGTGCACTTTCTTCCAGGCTACGGAGCGGCGTAGCGCGCTACGAGTCCCAAGATTAATACATCGCGGAGGCCGTGTTAGTGGTGCAACAATTTGTCTCTATAAATGTTGACTCAGCGGGGACTTACTGCGACTACTATCCACACTAACTTCTTCATATTCTATGCCTGTTTTAATACCAACTATGCAGTAACCTTTGGCTCTACTGAGTCACTAGCACATAATCTGTGGTGCTATGTTTGCGGTCTCCGCGCGCGATTAGCCGCGCTGAATTTATTGTTTAATTCCAATGGCGTTATTAATAACTTATGAGATGATTAAACGAATTTCGCGGTTTAGCTTTAAGACGCTGCTTTTGATTTATAGTGTCGGCTAATACAGGCTCTGTTAGAAATGGGTTGTTAATCTTTGATGAAATGTTTCACAGGTTATTTTACGTTTTGTCAACGTAAGTTGAAAACGTTTTGATTGATTAATTAGATTTTTTTAAAGTTGACCAGGTCAAGGTCGTCCAATAGTAAGGCAGGTGGTACTTATTGATAATAAAACTTGCTTAATTATTATTATTTTTATCTGAATGTTTCATGGTTTTTAGCTATCCAAGAAATAGCTTTAGTTTAATAGATAAACACTTATGTTTAGTGTATAAACTTAGTTAATTATGCATGGAAGGGCAAACGTGTCCGGAAACCGGACTACACGATACATCGACTCCAAGGCAGAGAGGGTCGTCTCCAGACTCTACCACGAAACGACACATCCGAACCCAATTTGGACTTTATCGCTGAGTAATAAAGTTGAAACGCTACCATCAAAGATAAGGCAGTTCCGTCGTTTCAGATACGAGGTCGCAGCAGATGATGATATTTGGACGTTCAAATATGTGCTTCAAGTTTTAGTGCATATTGTCGAGAATGTTTTGTCGCCAGCAACAATAGTTGCGGTCCGCGATACAAGGGTTTATGCGTGTAAGATGATGCTTGTTTAGAACTGATATGATAAATCAGTTTGGAGAAACGGCTCACTCGAGTCGTAGGGGTGCGAATACGCTAAACAATCTACCGTTAAATGAGCAAATTGAAATTTGGAGTTGATGTCTGCTTGTGTGTTGAGTTATGGCGCTGGTTGAGTGGGGAGAGATTGTTTCAAATAGTAAATGGAAATATGAAGCCATTGAAAGTGTTCCTAACATTTGTCGAGTTTCTATCTTTTACGTATTCTATGAAAAAAAAAACACTACCAATACGAAAAGTTATCGTCAATGGTTTGTGCGGGTCTTTTCCATGCAAAAATCTTTAATTTTTATTAATTAAGTAATTTAATAATAAAACTATATAGTACTCTAAAAAATTGCTCGGAATGTTTTATAGTGGTGAATTTTGGGAGCGGCGAATTTCTTCCGTACGCGGGCGAAGTCGCGGGCGATCTCTAGTACTATATACGTATTAAAGGCAATACAAACATATTCCTAGCTAAAATATTTAATAGCAAAAAATTTTTGCAACGGATTTGCTTCTTTCACAATGTTATACTTAGTGCGGCATCTTAAAATGTATATACGAGTAATAGCGCCACACGATACAACTTTCGATAAAAAAATATACTTTGTTTAAATTTTTACATCACTTTCATTTTTACTACAGCCACGCACTTTAGTCACAAAATCTTCGCAACTACGATTTCACCTTGCAAAAATAAGTCATAAATTCATCCCAATTCGACATGGTCACCATACATACAAACCCTCAGGTAGTCTTTTGTCTGTTTCTATTGTATGATTGACCACAGACATCCGCAAATATAGCCATAAATCTTATAGCCGGCTCGCTTTGATTTATGTGAAAAATGACCCTTAATTTAAGGTTAAACAAGAACCGAGGGCGGATCTTAGACCTTCACTCTATGAGAGGATATTCACCTATTATATTTAGTTTTAGAAATTATCTTTTAATAACCAGCACCTCATAGTGGCATTGTCTTAGAAATAGATTACCAAGTATAAACAAAAATACTTGTCTTTATACAGCAGACTTAACTGACTCTTCCAAGCTAAAAGTTCTTGCACAGAAATTATGTATTTATAAGAGCGTCCTTTGTTTACCGACTTGACCACTATCGATTTTATTCATTTTTGAAGTGTTTGTGATGGTATGTTCAGCCATTTAAAAAATAAAATATTAATAGCTTTTTACTAAGTAAAGGACTTTCAAATAAATTATTATCATGCACAGTTTGCTAAATAGTTTTTAAAGGACTTCTATATCATTAAAGTCTTAAAATAAATCAGTAGCAATCGAAAGACGTATAATAATATTCGTCTGTAATAACGGCATCCATTCATTGGTTGTCAATACGTCGTTGGTTATGATTTACGCGCAACCCCGATGGCCACTAACCTTTAGAGCACAGGTCTCACTTTCAACCGTATTGCTTTTGTTATAAGGCTCCAAAACGATCAAGTTTTTTGGTGTAAAGTTAACACTTTCGCTGGTTAAGGGCCGAATCATTCCAGGGACATAAATCAATGCTGTCCCTTTGTGGCTTTTATAGCCGATTCCAAATAATACACCGAAGGTTAGTGTTACTCGATATGTTTAATATGAATTATTGACTTTGAGGATCGATTTTTCACTAGAGGCGGGCTGTTTTATGTGATGTCTTTTTCCAACAGATTACAGCATAAAGGATGTGTTAGTAAAATACTTGTAGCTATGCGTTTTTTTTGTTAAAATTAGCTACGTGACTACTTTTATGTACCTATACACTTTCCTAGACTAGTTATTTTTCATACATACACATATATACACATATGCATTGTTGTGCTACTGTAGCTAAGTTCACTGCTTTCCCACGTCAAAAAATTAACAAACATTCCATCAGACGTATAAAAAAGCCGATTGTTACTATTTACTAATACTTCACCCGCAGAAGCCAGCTCACGTACAAACAAACAAACTAATCCGTGTTCTAAGCCAGCGAATCAATCGATAAATCACTAGTGTTACAGCATGAACAACTTATTTGTAGAGTTGGTTAAACGAGGGAACTGTATTTATCAAGGAAGACTATCAATTTTGTAGAAAGAATACGATGGTGGCTCCCGTTTTCAACTCCAGTGATAAATCAGCCGTTCAGTAAAGCTCGCCGCGCACTGGGCGCCAGCATTGTCCCGGTTTTTGTCGGCGCCGATTTTTACAGCAATTAGAGACACTTACCTGCCGTGGCACACTTAATCCTATTAAGTAAAATAGAAAGAAGAAAAGAGGAATCCCGGTGGGCGGTCAGGTAGCAATAGTCGGGGACGTAGGCTGCTCTGAATGGACGATGAGTTGGATGTTTTCGACGGGTTTGACTGGTTGCGTAATTTACCGGATGGATAATAGTTGTACACTGCGTAGGGAGAGTTACATTTAGATTTTAAAATTATCATGCAATATCTTGCCCAATGCTACTGTTAATAAAAAACGCTGCTAAAATTAACAAACTTAAAAAAAAAAATGCGCAATACAAGAATAAAGCACGCAAAACTAACGGCATTTACCACTAGGCTAAGATTTTAAGTAGATTTTAGTAGATTTTAACAGCCTTACTTAAAATAATCTCGATTCTCTTAGTCACTGCTTAAACTTCTCTGTCTTGTTCTTGCATGTTACACTTCACGTCAAAGAGAAGATGGCAGAACATCTTAAGCAGTGACTAATGGTTGAGAAGTTTTTTTAAGTAAGACTAGTTTAAGTTATCATATGTTCGAGACTAGAATCATGAAGCTTTACTAACCGGGGAGAGGGAGCGAGCGGAAAAAAAAGGGATCTTAGAGCTTGTAGCTTTTGTAATGAAACCTATAAATCCTATATAGGTCTACCAAGAAGTCGTTCCATTAAAAGGTCTATGTTATAGACCGATATCAAAAAAAGAGTACTATCCATAAACAAAGTCGCAACAAAGTTCCCATGCCATCATCATTACGGTGCCTCTGTAATAAGCTCGTATTACACTGAATGTTTCAGTTATAGTTACAGAACGCGATCTGTCGCACGCGATTTCCACCCTATTGTTTGGTGGCCGTCGTAGTTATTGTAGAAAGTATGGTTAAAAAAATACGCACGTACCTAAATCTGGGACTCGCAATAAACTATTATATTTAGACTAGTATTTAGGACACTTGCGAAACGAATAAACCAAGTTTATTGTAAGGTTACTTCTCTGTTCCGTAGTTACTTCAATCAATAATAATGATACCATCACACGACTTTAGTGTGAAAAGATGTATTTGCAGTTGTCAGTTTTTTGTAGGATCTTAAATTTTTGTCTCACTTGGCTTTTTTTTAAAACAACTCTTTTTTTTCTTAGTTATTGGCATCGCACGTTGTGCATTCTGCCAGTGTCATGAATTTTTGAATTTTCAAGTTTTTTAAATTAAAATCAAGTCAAATATGTCATGAATTCACAGTTAGTCACACAAAATTAGTCATAGTCGAGACCAAGTCGTGCTCTAGTAAAGTTGTGGCGACTTTACCATGAGCATCTACGGAGTTTTGAAAACAACTCGAAAGGACATGTTTCACCACATTATATCACTTGCCCACACTCGTGCATGTAATTCAACACTCAATGAATAAAACACCACTATTTTTAATCATTAATTCGCGATAAAACACAAGTTTAAAAAAAATAGAATGCACCGACATGATTTTTCCGTGTTCCCGCCAAAACTCTCAAACAACTCTTTGTCTTTAGTTACTGTATACTGTGCTTGCACTTCCCGCTGGACCTTCCCTCGAAGAGAGAGTGGACTGTAATTCCAAAACGCTGGCCGATGAGGACGGATTCACGCAGGATTCACGTATGTGAATCCGTTAACGTTGAATGTTGAAGAAAGTCTATGACATATGTCATAGAATTCCTTATTCAATTTTAATAGTATCTCAGTCTGTGTACCGTTTTAAAAAAAATATTATTCGTTTGGTTCATTTAATAATTTTAACAACGTATTTCATTCAGCAACCTATAACATGGGAGTAGAAATCAAACGTCAGTCAAGTTTGAGTAAATTGAGACGTGAAGAAATGATAAAACATTGAAGAGATATTTAAGAAATCGAGACTTTTGTGGACTGATATCGAGACAATGTTGACAGAATGAAGGGCATTGTTAAAGTAATCGAGACAATGTATTAAACGAATGAGGATGATCGATCGAGGCAGGGCGTTCGTTTTAATTTCGATCTGGATATACGGCCGGAGGCGTGGTTCGCGAACGATTTGTTCCATGTCCCTTCTACGTCTGTCTTCCTGTGGAACCGCAGGGGCAGGAATTGCCAACGGCTTTTTTGGAAGATTTGCTAAGATTTTGAGAGAATATTTTGTACGAGAAAAATATCTATACTTATACGTAGGTATATTAAAAAGGTTGCTTGTGGGAAGTAGGTAGGTATGTACCTATAGTTATTAATCATTTTAATTCAAGAGACTTTGCGCGTATTTGTACACCCTCTCACAGAACACCCCTCGTTCCCTCCAAGAGTCTAATTCAGTCGTTAAATGAGCCTTCGCGTTTAAGTTAAAAAGTTAGTCTAAAGGTGTGATATGTTTTAGTTATAGTGCACCAATATACATCTACGTGAAAAACTTTCCAAGCTGCGTTAATCGGAATATCGACATATTTGCTTCGTATATATATTGGGTAGTCTCCGCATCCGCTTATTCAAATGTTCCATTTTCCCGATTTGCAATGCAGCGTCACTCCGGCAGTCGGGGCCACAGTTTAAATGACAGCGACTAGGTGGAGCGGCCGTGAACCAGCGCTGCTGGGCTGCCGGGTAATCCGTCACTGTCAACGTTATCGAGCGATGCACGCCTGCCGCCGTCGCCGTCGCTGCCGCCGCCGCAGCGTCACCCGCGCCTCTATGCAACATCCCTCACTATACTCTGGCTAAACTTAGACACTACCTTCACTCAACTCGTCAAACTACTGATTTGAGACTTCTTACGGATTTCCGGGTTTATTTTTGAATGCGGTTTTTTCTCTTCTCTCTGTCTCAGTCGTCATTGTGTGACGGAAACAGACAAATATGTAACTTTGAGTATAGCTAGATTTTAATACGAATTCTGAAATGTAGGCTTCTACTGGGCAAGTTTATTGTTTACTGACTATACTCAATACATACAGATCTCTAAAATACTCGTATCCATAGACTTTACTCTAGTAGGTAAATGTTTATATTTTATTATCATTATGCAGCTAGCTAAAACATAAATAAAACACTCGAAATGTCTAAGTGAACTCTCCATGTGTATGATTGTACTTATAGTCTAGCCATCTTTCAGCAGCTTTGTAGTCTGTAGGTGTTATCCAATAAGTATAACCATTGTCGGACAGTGAGTGTTAACACGCGTTCCGAGGACCCCCGGAGTGCGCCGCGGGAGGCCGCTCCTGCGCTTTACCTACTACCACAGAGTGCCTCTACTTTTTATTCGGTTTGTATTTACTGTAAAAGTCCCTAGTATTGATTAATTCTGATATACTTATTGTGGATCAGCCAATAATGGGTTCGATTTCAGCGTAAAAAGAGAGCAGAGAACGGCAAAGCAGGTGGGCAATAAAACCAGTGGCGGCTCTGGAAACGCTGATATCGCCAAAGATGGTTCAATACAGGATTACGCGGAACTGTATTATTAAGTCATTATTCTGTATTTTTTTAATACGGGGTCAACATATTCGCGAGAAAAAAACAGGTATTCCATATGCAATATGTAACAAAAAGTTTCAACAATACTGAAGGGTATGTATGCACTCATCATTATGAACAACTTTTACTACGGAGCCAAACTTGAAATCGCGAAAAAACAGCTGTTCCATACAAAAAGTTCATTCCACTTGGACAAAATGCATGGAACAGCTGTTTTTATTTCGCGATTTCAGTGTTGGCCCCATAGTAAAAGTTGTTCATAATGATGAGTACATACACAACGTTCAGTATTGTTGAAACTTTTTGTTACACATTGTATTTTGTCGAGGCTGAATGTTTTTTTTTAAGAAATAGCAGTTTTTTTTCTCTAATTTAGAGTTGTCATGTAGTGAAAGTTGTTCACAATAATTATGACTACAATGACCTCCTTTCGGCTGTAATACCGTTACGCGTAACCCTGAATTAATGAACGCGTACTAAATCTCGCTACCGCTCCCGACCTAACTGCTCCATTTTGCTCCGCTATAAGTATTTGTTAAAATAAAAACGATGGCTTATAGTAACTATAGAGTATACCATCATTACCATCTTAAAAATACAATTTATTTTTCATTCACTCAAAATAAGACAGAAACAGCTGTTTAATTTGAGTGAATCTTCAGTAAACACGATACATCGGTCGTGAGGTTGTTCCCACAGACGGCGGACGGATGATGATGGATCATCCCCGCTCGTATTGTTCTCCGTGGATCAGCGTTTTGTCCTGCTGACAAATTCGGGCCAAATCGATTTTTTGCGCATCTATTATGATGTTTGCTTTGTTAAATTAAAATGACAGTTATGTTATGATCCCTCAATTAAAACGTATATCTATAAATATAATTCATTGGAAAGGCGCCGTAGAATTGACCCTACGTGATTTAAAAAAACTGTGTTCATCATGAGTTTGGCTTTGAAGTCTTACACGTGATCAAAGAGCTTGCTCGTAATGTGATAGTAAATCACTGCCAGTAGCCATTTATATTGTATTGTTTTCTAAATCCTAATGTCTTGATAGCCTAAACGTTACTACAAGTTTGATATTTACTTACTTTAGGTAAAGTTGTCAATGTTCCTAAGCTCTTGCAGACTTATCGGCATATAAAATTTATGTTCTAAAACGTTCTCACTTATAATTTGTGGTTATAGTGCATGTCGAGTATTCCGTTCCGTTACACGGCACGTTGGAGTCGGCTGGCTGCCGTTGCCACGGGTAATGCCATCAACATGTATGTATGCATGTGTGTGTGTGTGTATTGCCTACAAGCCACTCCCACAGACGCCAACAACAACAGTTAACAGACATAAAACGTCGTCGCGGCACACAATTCAATATATTTCGGAGTAATTTGATGTTCATTAAAGAAACTCTGGGACCGTGAACCAGAACACAATGGTTGAATGGCCATTTATTGCTGCCGTTGAAAGGCACAATAATAAGTCCGAAGCAGTTACTCACGCGGCAGTTAGACGCACTTACGAAACCAAAATGTCGACAGTTTCGATGGAGCAGCGTTCTCATTGGTCAGCTTCGCGATGGCGTGACCCGATAAGCGCTCGGAGCTGTGTCAAAGTCACTGAAGAGAGAAGTTAGGCCTTTGCTTTTCTGTGGTCAAAGTAGTAAAGATACTCAGAACGTAGAAGCAAAAAACAACTCACCTTGCTGGCTACTTTTCCGGGTAGTTTTTTTCTCCTTCATCCAAGGGTATTCGGGTACGTTGAGGCCGCCTCCCGGGGAAGGCAGATCGGGTCCGTAGCCGGGAGGCGTGTGTTGAGGGCTTAGTTCTCCGGCGCCGAGCTGTGGGAGCGCGGTCATGAACTCCGCCATGGAGGGCTGGCTGTTGATGAAGCCGGTCTCGGTGCAGGGGTCGAGCATGGGGTGCGGCGCACCGGCGGCGGTGACGGCCGCCAGCCAGAACCCGTTTCCGTGCTCCATGCGCGGGTGGTCCGCGCCCGGCGCCGGCCCCATCGGCGGCGTGTTCCTCGACTTCACCGCGAACTCCTCTTCCATCTCATCGCGCACCCCCATCCCGATTCTCGTTGGCTGCTTGCCTCTGATCGGAGGGAACTCTTCGCATTTTATTTTGCGCACCAGTGGGTTATTGTCCAGGGCGGCGGTGTTGCATATCTCTTGCATCGCTGCCGGTCTCCACTGTCCGCCGAGTCATTCACGTGACGACTGCGTTCCCCCTTTTGTAGCGATCGTTAACATTTTCGCTTGGGCATTGTATTTTTCATGAAGAAGGGATATTTCAAGCGCGTTCCTGGCCGTCTTCGGATCATCGATGTGTCATTGTATCTAAAAAGAAAATTCACTGGTTTAGGGTTATGAAAGGTAATGAAAGTGTAGAAGTTTATACACAATATACATAGTTGCATCGCATGAAGCAATGAAATTCATGCAGCTATTTAAAAAACAAACAATGGTGTCGATTCTGTAGCACCGCTCACTAAACTAAACTAATCTGACAGGACTAAAATTATACGCGTCTCATTTCATTTTAATATGTTAGAAAAGGATGTCAACAGGTTTCGTCCTGTCAAATTAAGTTTAGTTTAGTGAGCGGTGCAACAGAATCGACACCACTAACAGACTCAATAACCTAAATTTAATGAGCTCAAATTTAATGAGTTTACTTGTGGGTTCAAGAGTTCTGCTACCTACCATTCAGTTACATTTTAGGTCAAATCAATAATTATATAGGTACCTACTTAGCTAATAATGTCGCACCGTAGTTTCACCGTTTATTTTTTCGGGATAGAAAGTACCCTCCAGATCAAAGAAATAAGAAACTTTGTATCAATGATGAGAGGTAAAGCCATAATAGTATGATGAAATACAGACGTAAGTTCATGACTTACTCGCAAAATTTCGCATTCATAATATTGTAGAAATTGTCTTAGGAATTACTTATAGCTACTTACATACATAGATCTGCAGTTTTATTTTTTGATTCTCTTAATTACTTTCCTGTACAGGCTTATAAGCTCAGAAAGTACCAAGTCGAAAGAGGATCATTGTAATCATCACTGTAAACAACTTTTACTATGGAATCAAACCAAAAAAATCGCAAAAGAAATCTGCTGCTCCATACATTTTGTCAAGAGTCAATGAACTTTTTCTATGAAACCGTAGATTTTTTTCCGCGCTATTTTAGGGTTAGCCCGATAGTAAAACTTGTTTACAATGACTCCTTTTCGGCTTAATAACCCTGTATTGTCACATTCATGTGAACTTTCCGGGTCTAATTTGCTAAGCAAATTGTGTTAAAAGTTAAAGTTGTGTGCAGACTTCAACGCTTTGATTATATACCCAGCCAGAGAGCTAGATCCTCCAAGCTTGAACGTCAAAATTGCCGCCCTGTAACAAAATTCTTTTAAATCGTTTTCTATCGTCTATTGCTAAATAGAGAGGCGTCAAATTAAACGTCACGAGAGGAGGCAACCGCGGTTACTTCGCAATTATTTCGGACGTCAAACATTACTGGTGTCAGATAATTTGCGCGTTTCGTGTTGATGACTCCCGGTGTAATGAGCACACCAAATTGTTTATTGTAATTTAGCCCCGACATGAACTGTGCTGTACGTGACTACCACTTAGCGAGCTGTCAGAATTGTCATGAACTCTACTTAGCTGTGTTGAATGAGGATTTTTCGTGTCACTGCGGACATGCTTCACATTCTTATTTTTTATCTAAGTTGCCAGTTCTTTATATCATAAAAATGCTTGTATTAATATCTAAGGTCTTGTTTTCAATATTGTTTTTAATTAGATTGACAACGTTATAACCAGTCTGACTTTGGAATTACGCGCGATAATACATCCTGTACTTTTCCTCTCTTAAGCTGCCTTACCGAATTTCATTAAGATTGGTCACCCGTTAATAGAGTTAAGTATATTAGGTACTTTTAGAGTCAGATTAAGTTTAAATTGGGAATATAATTGATGTGCGCATCGTCATAATTAGCCTATTGAGCCTATCTTCGCAAAAAACTACCTATCTGTTTTAATGTACATTTTTTTATCTCAGTGGTCACTTGCAAAATTCTGGACTGCTCTACTTACACATTATTCAAACTAGATTGGCTTAGGTGCGGTTATAGGTATAAAATAGCTGTGAAACTCTCAGAATCCCTTCACAGTTAGTAGGTACGTGTGGTTATGTTTACGGTTGTAAAACATTGGTTCTATTGCCCGCAACTGGTGGACGCAACACATTGCACGCATACGTCGAACCACCCTTTCAGACGAAAACTCGAAAATGTTCGCGTTACCGCTCTCGATGACGACTCGGTACTGGCTGAATGTCAATTAAAATTCAAACCGCGTTCGAAATACGATTTTTTCCGCTGGAATTTGCGGCGCGCCCGGGAGAAATGGCGGGAACGCGCCTTTTTGTTTTATTTTATTTTTTGAAAATGGAACGGCTGGCGGTTAAACCTATTTTAATGCGTATGGGTTGGTCTGTGTTTTGAATTAAAATGCTCTGTCTGCGGGAAGTGTGCAACGGATGGACAATGAAATGTAATTTCCTTTTGAAGCGTGTTCTGGATGATATTGCATGATTGTATGCGATACGACGGGTGTGTACGGAGATACCAGTACAGTTACATTAAAAACGAAGGTAGGTAAGTAACTATATTTTGAACTTTAAAATGTCAATGCAAAGCAGGTGTTCTAAGGTGATCTGATTGTGATAATTATGATGAACCTATAATACGTTATAATATCTATCTACACTATGAGAATGTATAATGTAGCTTATTGGTTTTTAACAAAATATAGGCGAAAAAATAAACAATTAAATGGTTTGATATGTACTAATAAGATCCGTTCTTACAGGATCAAGGCAGATTTGTATCTTCTAACACTATCTAAGAACTAACAAGCACCAACTGGTTGATAAAGAATCCATCTATCTACCAGTAAAAAAACGACAAAACGTTAGTATGTCTTCGATTGTGACCTGACTGGGTATGTCCTCTCGGTAATTGGTGGTGAGCATTCTGCGATCCCCAAGCCATCTGCTAAGCGTGGGATTTACGGAAGATTACGGCAAACCCTCTATTAAGGTCGAAAGGACGAACGTCTTCTGGCCCATAATGATGAATGATGATGTCTTTGAGTTATCTATCAAGTGTTTTATAGATTATGGCACCCCCCCCACTGACGCCCGATAGGCGTGTTGTTCCATTATTCGAAAATTGTTCATCAAATTCGAACATATTTTTAATATTTATTGTTCTTGTATATTGTGCTTCACCGAAGCTCACTTGTTCACAAAACAAAAAACCAAGCACAGTAATAGGTACAATGACGTTGAGATTATAAAAAAACGATAGTAAGTATTCCCACGTAAGTAAGTATGTAGGTACGTATATTCCCTCAAAAGTAAAAGTAAACAGCTCTAAATTTTGCGATTCTTACGACGCACCTCTAAGCTTCCAGTTGTTTTCTAAATAAAATAAAAAATCCCTGTCAAGGAGATCGAAGCCCCGCACAGCAGGGCTCCGGTTTTCCGCCGCGTTTCACTTCCCGGCTCTCAAGGGAGCACCCCTTAAAAACGCATAAAGCTCCAAACGGCCTACTTATGAATTTGTTTATAGCCCTATTTTTATGAGACGCCTGAAGCTTAGAGAATAACAATATTCCTAATTTAATGGTTCTAAACCTTTATTGATATAGTATGAATAAAACTGTTGTGGTTACATCGAAATGTAATAAGACTAAGCTACGAGTAGTATAGACCTCCTTTGCAGGAAGTTCCTCCGCATGCAACGCTAGAAATTCAGGCACCAAATACTGTTACTTAACTAACTAACTTTACGTAACTTACTGTTTTCTCATTAAAATAGGCCCTGTAGCTAGCGAACTTGTAGAGCTAATGAAACGCACTATCCAATGTTTCAAAAAAATCATCATCAGCCAGCAGAAAACTTCCACTGCTGAACCTTAATAGAGAGGTGTTGCCATAATGCCCACGCTTGGCAGGCGACTTGGGGATCGCAGAATATATCCCTCACCAACGTTAACCGAAAGGACGCTACTGCCCGTCCTCCGGTGTTAATGTAGTAATGGACTGTTTGTTACTCAAAGTTCTGGCTATCACTCCTTTCTCAAAACCAAGCTACTTGCAAGCATCTTGACACCAATTTTGTTTTTGAGGTTTCTTTATATTCACAAGCAACTTATTTAGTCAGCGTCTGATCTAGCTCGATGCAGTCGATGTAGCTTGATAGCAAGAATCCGATTCACTCGAAGCTCGAAAAAACTAGGTATTTCCATTTCTTTTCGTTGTAAAGTATACAAAACTTTGAAAAGGTGTGTAGAAAAATTGTACCTCATACTGGTTCAAACCAAGTTTCACATTTGCCTACACTGATGCGATTACCTATAGTTGACTAGTGGTCCCCCGCGACTTCGTCCATGTACGGAAGAAATTCGGCCCGCTCCCAGAATTCGCCCCTTTAAATCATCCCGAGCAAATTTTTTTTTATGTACTACCCAAATATCAATTTTCATCACTATAACTTCAAAAACAAAGAACTTTCCATACAACATTCCACCCCCTCTTAAAACGTCACTGTCAAAAAAATATTGAAAACAGCATTTTTTGGCCTGGTACACCTATATGAACTATCCAAATCCAAATGTTCATGACTAAAACTTCAAAAACAAAGAGCTTTCATACAAAAGTTTCCCCCCTTTTTATTTTTTAAGTCAGTCAGTCAGACAGAGATTCTTATAGTATTAGATTGCTTCTAAAGAAAGAAATAAAGAGTATGAAGATATAGGGTTGTATGTGGTTACGAACTACCTTGACCATAAGAATGGAAGACCTTGGCCTAGAAGCACCAACTCAAATTATCATCATTAGAGCTCTTCATTTAAAAAAAGTTAAAGGTAGTTTGTACATTTGCGCTAAAAATAAGGTTCTTAGTTAAAAGAATAAGTGTGACATCTAATATAATAAAAGGCTCTGTCCTGACTGACTGACTGACTGGCTGACTGACTGACAGACAACGCACAGCCCAAATCGCTGGTCGTACAGACTTGAAATTTGGAGGGTGTATTTGTCTCGATGGGGAAGGGTGTACTAAGAAAGGATTTTTCGAAATTCGACCCCCAAGTGCGAGTTTATATGAAAGTCCTTTGTTTTTGTACTTTTAGTCACGAAAATTTGGATTTGGATAGTTCATTTAAAATAAAAAATGCTATTGAAAATAATAATCATTTAGCGACGATTTAGGGGGGGTGGAATGTTGTATGGAAAGTTTTTTGTTTTTGAATGGTTATTTGGTGATTTGGGTAGTTCATTCAAGGGGGGGGGGGAATTGGAGGGGGACCGCGGGGGACCTCTAGTATTATATAAATATATAGCTGTACCAGAAAGAGTAGAAAAATGGGGGTACTTTCTATGCAAACTCTTTAAAGTGACTTATAACTTGGCAACAATGCCAAGCCAATGCCTTTTATACGATTGTCGAGGATTTATTGTCTACACAAACCTAAAGTAGGTTTTTAGACAATAGAAAAAATATTGTATGATAGATTTTAAGATTCGATAAATAAAATAAAAAATAAAAAAAGCACTGAATAATATTTTCTATTAAAAAAAAATTTGGTCCATTTTATTTAATTGCTACTTTCTTTCTTTCTGGTACAGCTGTATACGTATCATAAGTATTTTAATTAAGTATGATAATAAATTTAATAAACTATTGAAAATGTATGTATGGAATTTTTCCACACTTTGGGTATTTCTACCCAGAGATTGCTCGTATGCAGGTTCAGGTCTGAGTGCCAGTGCTTCAGTGCCAGAGGTCATAATTTTTCTTAGTTTCTATGCATTAAAAAACATAGAAATAAAAATAAAATAAATTGTTAAAAAAGTGGAACAGATAAATTTCTACCTATATAACTGCTATAAAATGTAAACATGTACAATTGTACAGTACATGTGACATTCCCCTTATAGAACCACAAAACGAAGGCAAGAAGCCCTGGCCAGTGGGCCGCCTATTAACGTCAATTTATGCATGTACAAGTAAATAAGTTCTGCGTGTTCGGCCGGGCAGGCCCGAAGTAGTGGTTAGGGCCCAATTTGCTCGCCATAACGATTTCCTCTTCGGGGAATCGAATGGCGTGAGCCTGGATGTGGAACGCCCACCGCACTACTTGTACATGTATTACTTACTCGTACGTTTCTGTAAGGTCGTCAAACTTGTGGGCTGTACAATGTACATATGAGGTTCATTTGAAATGTGTGATTTGAATATTTTATCTTATTTTTTTAGGTAGTATGTGTTAGAATTGTTTATAATGCCTGTATATACCTAATTTGATCTATGAAAAAAGTGAACTGTTTCTGAATGACTAACAGTTGGGTTAGACACTAAACGAGCAGTGGTGTTCTCTACCGGAGATGCTAGTAGGACGCCCCGAGACTAGATAGAGTGACGATATACATAAGACAGCTGGCAGTGGTTGGAAGCAATAAGCTGAAGATCGAGCTAAATGGCATGTCTTGGAAGAGGCCTATGTCTAGCAATGGAGCACTTATGTAAAACTGATTATGATGATGATAATAATAATTAATATCTAAGATCATAGGATATGATATCAAGTAGTATGTGGGTTTTAGCACTAGCAAGTAATCGATGCGGTTTTATTTATTAGTTATAATATAGTTTCGGCTAATATCAATGTGACGTTATGCTTTTTCATAAATATGTTCACAGGATTGTATTGGCCCTATAATATTTTTTATGCAAGGTAAGGTGGTGTACTTATTAATAAGATCTACTTTGGTATCATATTGTAACATAATATTCACCATCATCAGCCCGGAGACGTCCACTGCTGAACGAAGGCCCTTAGACCGCCACACTGTACGACAACCTGCCATTTGCATCCACCGGTTGCCCGTCGACTTTTACAATGTCGTCGGTCCACCTAGTGGGAGGCCTTCTTCCTGAAAACGCTGCATCTTCCGGTTCGCGGTCGCCACTCAAGAACCTTCCTTCCTCATCGGTTGTTAGTTTTTCGAGCGATGTAGCCTGCCCATTGCCACTTCAACTTGCAAACCTTGCAATCTATGTCGGTAACTTTGGTTCTTTGGCGAATATCCTCGTTCCGGATTCTATCGCGCAAAGTAACATAATATTATACGTTAGGTTATATTTAGTTATCTGTTTCCATTGGATTTTTTAGTACAAATGCTGTACAGTACAGCTGAGTTATAAACTGGACTTACCTAGGCGTATTGTGCTTGCACCACACAAATCGTTAGTAAAGCGCGAGCACAGCGAGCTTAATGAATTAGAGCCTGTTTTGACAGAGTCAGAAAAAATATTTGAATTTACTGAATTGTCCTACGGTTTTTGGATTCAAGGCGAGCAACCGTAGCACCCATTTGTACGGTTGTTTTCAAGAAATATTGATTAGCGAAATAATATTTTTGTTCTAGTCTCTATTTGTTTGGATTTTGATTTAGGACTGGAAAAATTCTGCGGTAAAATACTGGTAGTGATTCTATGCTTACTAAAGTTCCAAATTCAAGAGTTTCACCTCAAGAGCAGGGTTTTATTTAAGAGTTGCATCTTAAACGTCTACTTTACTTAAATGCAGTATTATTAAGAAGCAGACTAAAAGACATACGACCACCTTTAGGCTTTTGCATAGAACTACCTGGTGCCAAATTAGCAACATAATTTAGCTCTTCGTGACTGGAATAATGTTAAAACGGTAGACCAAAGTAGTGAATTGGACAAATTTTTTCGCTAAATCGTGATTTCAGTAGCATTTATTTCTTGGTATACGTTGTGTTACAAAAACGATAAGATCTGTATGGAACTCTGAGTTATTCGTGATTAGACCTCTCTCACGCGACGCCGCGCCGTCACGCAGATGCAATAATCGTACCACGACACTTAAATTGACCAGTCTCGTTTGTAGGATGTTAGCTACTTTAGCATTGTAGGTATATCAACTAAAGTATCGTATGAATGTAGGTAGACTTTACATGATGAATATTTGCTATCATCATATTAAGACTTGCGTTAACATTTAAAATAGAAAAGCAGGGTATATTAAACAAAATCTGCATGTCAAAAATTGCCGTGGAGTATCAGAAACTTGCCGGCAAATGAATTTAAAAGAAACCTCAAACAATTCTTTGAAATTAACCCCTTCTATTCAAGGAATTTATGAAAATGCGGCTTGTAGATTCTTCCTTCTCGTATGAATCGTTGACTTGAGTTGAATGAACTGACAATAAGATTAATAATAACCACTTTGGTTTGAGGTACACTACTATAATTAAACAAGTACCATTGCACTCATAATAATTATTATTAATAGATAATCGTTTGAAATAGATATTATACACCTTATTGACTTTGTTATTAATCTTATTACTTTGTTACATTTTTAATTCTCTATTTCATTTTAATTTGAGTTTGCCATAATGTTCTGTGTAATATCGCATTTTCTTATATATATATTTTTTAATATCGGTTTTTGTAAATATGACTTGCCCAGTGTAACCAAAATGTTATAAGGCCAATAAATTATTCTATTCCATTCTATTCTATTCATTTAAGGCAGGTCTTCCTAAAGCAAATTAGTATATCATCGTCAGTATTTAGTACTTTTGTCCACTACAGGATAAAAGAACCTTCCAATTTTAAGATAAACATTGTCCTTTAATGCTACCATTATACATGATACTAAGAGAATATATTTTTTATAAGATATGTTTCTTTCCTATGTTTGGGATTGATAAAAAAACAACATTTGTACGCTGCCCAGACATTTGTGCACATTCGTTTCGGTTTTTCGGTTACAGTTACTGCGCCCACTGCCTTTCGTATTTGTCACTCCATCGACTCTCAAGGCGTCCTACGCAATGTTTGTCAACTCGTGGTCTATAACACGTTCACCTCACCAGTATCGGTCCTTCAAAATATATGGCCAGCCAAATGTCAATTCAGCTTGCCAATGCGCAGAGCTACATTGGTTACATTTGTTCCGTGACAAATAAATTGTTTCTAATATTATGATCCTTCAGAGAAAAATACCAACTTAAAGTAAAGAAATAAAAAAATATAACAATTTAAACGAAAATGAGTTTTGTTTTTTTTACAGTTACTGTTTCACTAGGATGTTTTCCATTGGCCTGCATATTTAACTGCTATTAGTTTGTATGTGCGATACAGACAAATATATCTAGAATTTCCATGATAGGTTTTGACCCTGCGCCCTCATCATTAAGATGAATAATAAGTATCTGCATATAGCAGATATCTTAGAAAAAACAATACAACTCTGATATGTCTGTGTGAGAGTTGTTGGCTCTACATATAATTGAGTATTATTGATGCTCAATGTCTTTGTTCGTGCTTCAAGACAAAACACCAGCTAATTCGTTTCATTTCGTATCAGACTCATTCAGTACATTTTATTACCTAAATACGATAATATATTTTTGTATTAAGACGCGGTGGATTTGCTGTATACGGAATAAATATGATTTCGATTCAACTCTTAAATCATCAAACTCCACCGAATTCAATATGAAACGCATCACGGCAATATGACGGCAATAAATAAACTTTACAAGGGTTTTCAGCGCGCGTAGTGACAAAGTACTGCCAAGGAATGTGTAGCGGAAGGTATACATCATAATTTTGCTCGTAAACGTCTGGGGTACATCACTAGTGCTGTGATTCGTGATGGATCGCTGAGGGTGATCTGGTGTCGAGGTTTGCGGGCTTCTGATGTTCGTGATTTGGTTTAAGTGCTAGAACAATTAAGTAAACCGCAAGACCAGTAAGGTGTGTGAAAATAATGGGCATATATTTCCACGTATGATCATACAATATAACAACAGGTTATAGACAACACAAAAAGTTTATTACAAAAAGAATACATTACATAATTATATGGAGCAAAAGGAAGTTTTGTCGCTATGAGCGTCTCTTGCAGGAATAAAGTACCTGCAGGTAAATGTATACATATAGGTACATTGTCTATAATGTACAAATGGGTCTAAGTATAATATCTGCATCTACTTGACATAATTCTAATAACAAAACCATTATTTAAAAAACCAAATAATTTAACTTATGTGGGCATTAACTGGGCTTGTGGGTTTTTGTGGCCTTCGTCCAGCAGTGGACGTCTTCCGGCTGTTGATGTGGGCATTAACTAAAGAGTGCAAATATTTGTATATTTGTTGGAGGATTTAGCTCCGGTTGGGTACTTAATCACTGCAAATAAACCATAATTTGAAAAAAAAAACAATGTAAAAATAGTTATTTATGATACTAGTGCGGTAAGTTGGTTTTTACAAACGAGTATACGAATGTAAGCCAGAGACGAAGTCGAGGTCTAGGAGTAGTCACGAGTTTGTAGAAACCAATTCCGCACGTGTGCCATACAACGTTTTACAAGACATTTGCGAGAAAACAGATAACAGAAGTACAACAAATAATGAAACAAACTTTTTTATTTTGTTTATAAATACCGGTCGGAAAGTCGCTACTAAATACTTGACACTGGCAAATGCACAAAGTGCAATGCCATAATCCTCCTAGGAGGAAAGAAGAAAAAAACTTCGTTCTAAAGTTCGTCTTCGTCAAAACATTTCTAATATGAGTGTCTTCGTGTAATTTACAAAACTCCGAAGAAGGCTTGTAGTAAAGTTGCCACGACTTTACTAGGGCATGTCTGTGACTTACTAAGTGTGACTTTGACTGTGACTTATTCGACTTGAAAATTATCAAAAACTTGATACAAATAAATACTTGACACTGGCAAATGCATAATAGTGCGACGCCATAATCCTCCTAGGTAAAAATATGAAATAGCGCGAATTAACAAATGGCGCTATGTACGCGTGGTGAAAATTAGAACTACATCTTTCGTCTCATTTTCAATTTAGTATTAAAGTGAGACAAACGTATTGAGAAAAAGCGCTTCCAATGTTCGATCATTCAGCTTATTTATTCTCGTAATGTGAAACTTCTTGGTGGAATTCTCATATAAATTGTTATTATTATAGAAATTAAAAAATCCGTAAAGGACACGCACGGCGTGCGGTAAACCTATTTTATCTAGCTAAGATTACCTATTTTACCGCCTAGTTGCGTAGAAAATACACTCATATTAGAAACGTTTTAACGAAGACGAACTTTAGAACGAAGTATTGTTTTCTTCTTTCCTCCTAGGAGGATTATGGCATCGCACTTTGAGCATTTGCCAGTGTCAAGTAGGTATTTAGTTGCGACTTTCCGTCTGATATAATAAAAACAAAATAATAAAGTTTGCCTCATTATCCGTTGTAAGTACTTATGTTATCTGTTTTCTCGCAAATGTGTTGTAAAACGTTGTATGGCACTCGTGCGGAATTGGTTTTTACAAACTCGTGACTACTCCTAGACCTCGACTTCGTCTCGAGCTTACATTCGTCTACTCGTTTGTAAAAACCAACTTACCGCACTAGTATCATAAATAACTATGATTCACAAACCGGGGAGTATGGAAGAATTTTCCACGTCTCACTTTGATCTCTAAAATATTAATTCAGATTCACAGCTTCACTTGACACAAGATTCACTCTACTGCATTCGTTTGAAGGGGTACCTGAGACAATCTGCCATCAGCTCGGGTGATGGATCACTGAGAAGGGTTCCGGAGTGCTTTCACAAATAAGTACTTAACTCTTTACTTACTTATTGAAGTATGAGGTACGGGTTATATTTGCTGGGAAAGTTTATATTTATGATTTCGGTGGGTATTTTTTTCAAATATTAGAATAACAGGGCATATTATAACAAAACATTGGTTTTCAGTTTCTAAATATCCCGCCAACTATTGATGATTGTGCTACCCGACCAGAAAGAAGGACGTTGAAATTATTTTATAACAAATGGTAGACCTTCGAGGCTGGACTCATTAGTTAAGTTATCTAGAGCACTTATTATGATATCTAGAGCATTCATTCATTTATTTAAAGCATTTATTAAGTTATATAGAGCATTTATTAAGTTATCTAGTATAGGTTAAGTTATATAAAGTATTTATATATTCGTTAAGTTATATAGAAAAAATATTAAGAAGTTTATATTTATTTATTTAATAAGTTTGTTTTTATTTTAAAACATTTATCGAAAAAAATATAAAGAACTTATATTGACGTGCATTCTTTTTAGAGCCTATAATAAATTAATGCTAAGTATGACACTGTGGGGTTTTTTTACGTGTATCAATAATCTGTTGGATTTATAACATTTCCAAATCATACAATTTAAACACGTGTAAAAGAATTTCAGATATTCTAAAATATACTCGTTTTTATATTCTACGCTACCAAATTGTGTCTCTAAAGTTAGTTAAAGCAGCGCGTATAAGTTCTTAGCATAGATTACTTATTATTAATTAAATGAATATTAAGATACTCTAATAATGTTGAATTACAAAAAAATATGCGATAATATATGTTCTATAATATAGAGCAACGTATTATATAGAGTCCAATAAAACCAACCTTTAAAACTGCACAGTGAGAAACATGAAACGGCACAAAACACATCACAAAGGGAATTATAAACAAGACTTGATCCCACCTAATTCCTGTATTCAAAACACGCTACAACGACTCGTTTTATGTACTCACACAGTTTATAGGCTACTATATGGTCCCAGCTTGCAGGATAGCGGATAGGATCGGATAGGCTACACGTAGCGGCGGATGGGCGTGTCCCGTATTCGCCGCCCAGCGACGAGGGCGGGCGCCATCGCCTTTCTAATATATTTACTGCATGAATATTGAAACATGGTTAGCTGGTTTTACCTGATATAAACTGTGGTTTCGATTATAGGATAGCAAAATTGTTGATTATTTCACAACGCGTCTGGTTTCAAAAGGCTACGGCATGGTATGATACGGTATGGCTACGGCTACAGCTGTCGTAATTGAAGGCTTTTAAAGTCATTTAAATCTGTATTGAAGTCATAACCACGTTAGGTAACTTCCTATACGATGTAGGTTTTTAGTTTTAAAATAGTTTTTTTAAATGATTATATTATAGTAGATCGGAAATAAAAGTCCCGATAATTTCAATCCAACAACTATTTACGTTGGGTTCAAATCAGTCCAGATGACCCAGACTACAATTTACATAATATGTAATGATATCACTGAAACTGTCTGACTGGTTTTGTCTTTAATGACAAATGAACAATACCGACACTACTGCATGTTTATTAATAAGGTCAAGTGTACCCATTTTTTACCTATTTGCCTTAAGTAGTTTTTGTTTGTTCTTTCTCAATTTTTAACTTTTACTGGACAAAATGTTTTGTATTCGGTTTTTGTAGAAAAAAGTTTGAAAAAAATTATTTATGTTTTGACAGTTCGCAACATTATTTGACTGTCATGTAAGTAAGGCAGTGTAAGATGATAAATTAGTTTAATCACTAGATGCAAAGCTTTGGATGAGGTAACTAGGTTAGTAATGAGTTTGTAGTTAATGAATTGTCTTCCTAACGGGAATAAGTTAAGAATTAAGGTATATTTTATGTGGATCATGCCTGAGTAGAAACATCCGTTTGATGTATGTTATACTTACTATGATTTTCATAATAATAGGTAGGATAAGCATTTAGACTTACTTATTATATAGGCTAATTAAACTTTTTACCTGATTTCTGTATAATCCACCTAGTTATCACATAGGTATAGTTTCAGCTTAATACCTATTTACAGTCACGGTATAAAAATGAACACATGAAAACAAAGTCACCATCCACACAACTACCAAGTTTTTAAGTCAAACTTGACACAGCACTTTACACTCACTAGCAGCAAAAACGAGATTCATAAAAATAAGCCCATGCTTCTTATCACAAGTTTATTATCATAAAACACCAGAGCACCAAGTAGAGTCAGAAAAAAATATCAATAAAAAAATTGTTATCAGTTCTACTATGGGAATGTCAATGTGGCGTGGCGACTGTCAACTGTCTACTAAACGAATCGACACTGTTCTCTTGCCGCCATGCCCACTTCCATATGGACGCGCGAGACGAAACGACGTAACTCACAAACTCGACAAAAATATTTCTTCATCTACTCCACCGAACAACAGTTTCAATTCTCACGCCTACTCTACAGTCACTTAAAGCACGCGCACCGAAAAACAGCTTTACAAAATAAATGCTCTTCACTCTTCACACAACAGGCCCTGCCGATCTTTTGTCTCTATTCTTTGGCGTTTGATACTGAACTTTTACATTATAATTTTTAGAATTATATTTTAGTACTTTTAGGAATTTGATTAATTTATAATTTTCAATACGTAAAAATATTTTGAAAATTTTCGGAGTTCTGACACTTTTATTTTAGATTATTGCTAAGCCGGCCGTGTAGCGCTATCTCATTTACTCTAGCGTTTCTTGTTGTTTCACGTCCAACGATTGGGCCAATGGCGTTTACGGAGCATCCCACCTTACGGTGTATAACCTCCCGCGGAATATTGTGCTCTATCACTTGTAAATAAAGTTTAACTTTTGAACATTTAAATCGAAGTTACCGGCGTTTGTCACGCAAGAGTTCTAATTTTAAATCAAGTGTAGGCGGAGCTCTAGTGTTCGAGCTTTTGTATTGAAAAACAAAATGTCTTTAACGAAAACCTGTTTTGAGAAACTTAAGCCTTTTATGCACGGAAGTTTAAAGTTTAGCGTTGGCTGTGAGATAGAACCTTTTGCGTCCGGCCGCAACGATACGAGCTAGTCTCGTTGAAATAAAGTAAAAAAGTTTAGTAACCGGCTTGTCGGTATTTTACTTTTGTTTGATTTTTGTTTTGTGAACGGGAGATCGCATGAGAAATGCAACGCAACAATATGGCGCACATGCACGTTTATTCATTCTACCAAATCCTATTTCATGGATTATTTCAGTTCTTAGTATATAAAAAGGTTGTTTGTGCGTTAACGTTATACATAATAAGACGGTACTAAATAAAAATTTTACTATTGTAAAATTGTTCTAAGGTAAATATTAAGATAAGAACTGAAACCCCTTATTATTTTCCTATAAAACATTTCACATTACTATAAATTGTATTGTAATCTAAAAGTATGTAATAAAGGTTTCCAGAGAGTGCAGCTTCTCGGCGTCTTTTGAACTCAATACGCTGTCGAGCGAGGTCAAGGTTATTGCGGTGGGTAACTGCCTTAATTACACCTTTTGTACTTATTACATTTTCCCTTCTGATCTCTTCTTTTTCTTATGTCATAAGTACCTACCTAAGTATTGTGTTATTAGGTAACCTTTACTTGAAACTGTTCGTGTTGTTTGTTTGTTGTTATATGTTATGAATATAATATCTTTTTCGGTAACAAACACTTATACCTACATGGTGACTTTTCTGTATCTTGTGGTTTCTAATTATTGCTAAGATACATTTCCTTCGGGGCAAAATATATATATTTGCTCATCGTTGCGCTTTACAAAATATATGCGAATCATTCCTGTACGTGAAAATAAATATAAAAACGCTTTAATGCGAAGGTTTCTTTCCTATGTTATTGTAATTGTAGGCTATGAATAAATTATAAAAAAGGGAATTTTTTATTAAGCTAGACATGGTAAAAGTTTACTGATAATAATAATTATTATTATTATGTAACTTAGATGTATATTTTGAAATTCATAGGACAAAGACTGACGAGACTGAAAATACTCAAGTTAGTTGTTTCAAAAATTCGAACTGCCCATTTCAAGAAAACAACAAGTAATTTTGAATATTTTTATGTGAAGTGTTTCCACACTTTGGTTATTTCTATGCTTTAAAGCATACACAGTAATAAAAATTATGACCTCTGGCAGGACTTGAACCTGCATACGAGCAATCTCTGGGTTTCCGTCCCAACGCTTAAGTTGATGATAGAATAAACAGTTTGAGAATTATGACGAGTAAGGTAGAGACTTCTGTAGCTTACCTACTTAATTGGCAAAGCAGTTGGGTCAGAAACCCTGAGACTGCTCGTATACAGGTTCGAGTCCTGCCAGAGGTCATAATTTTTCTTACTGTTTATGCTTTAAAACATAACAAGTAATTTTGTCCTAAGTTTAGTTCGTGAAGTCAACGTAAACCTCCGACATCCATACTAAAATAAAGATGCTGGTCCAGTGCATCAAGAGCAGTGTCTGAGCGTGTCGAAGTCATTAAGTTGTCGGTCAAGGCCTCGGTCGCAGCGGTGGGTGGCCACCTTAATTACACCCTGCGTTTAGGGCTTCTTTCCGCGGGCTGTGTGGCTGGATTTGTATCGGAAAATATAGAGTCATGTTGTGTGGAAGATGACTTGTGTCTAAGGACTAGGAAAGTTTCAAGGCTGTAACGAATAAGACCTTCTAATTCAATGTGCTCTTTTATTTTAGGCCGCAAAGTTTCTTCATTTGTAATATTCTACAAATGATAAATAAAAAAATATGATGGCGCCCAACGTCTGCATACATTATGAACAGAAATTTTATTACACGTGACTTTCTTTCCTCGGCTGTTTAATTGATCATCATCTTCATCAAAAGTGATTTAGTAATTTTAACATAAGACAAGAAGTGAACCTCACTTTTGATTTATTTTTCACTCTATAAATTACGTACCTACACTGAGAAAACGACCTAATACTGGTGGCACAACTAGTAACTTTTTCGCTAAGAGAGAGCTTCCAGAAGTTCTAGGTAGCCCAAATGGAACCGATCCATAGAAGTGGTAAAACAGGCTATGCTATAATGGCTCCGTATCGAAAGGACTATCAGGGTAAGTAAATGACGATGTTTGCAGAACGTCAACACGTGAAAACGTCTACATGGTGACAATGTCTTGAGTGGCAAAACGACTTACTAGTAAAACGTCCAAAATGTGAAAACGTACAAAATGTGAAGTACAGTTATCAAGAGAAGTATATTTTCAAAAATGTAATTATTTTAATGAGACCAAGAGTTCGGGCTCACTGTACTTTTTATGGACCTCGGTATGTCCTAAAACTGAAACCAGAACCACTGGAGGATGGGCAGCAGCGTCCTCTCCGTTAACGGTGGTGAACATTCTGCGATCCCCAAGCCACCTGCCAAGCGTGGGGATTATGGCAACACCTTCCCTATTAAGGGCGAGACCTTCGTCCAGCAGTGGACGTTTTCTGGCTGATGTGTGTACTTTTAAATAATTATTAGTAATTTGAAATTAAATTAAGAATATCCTCATTTAAAGTATTTAATATTTACATATCGGCTACTATAGTAAATAATTTAAATATACACGTGAATTATAGCTACTCTAAAATTTTTGTAGAAGCTCACGCCATAAAATTAACTTTAATACCCACTTGTAGCCTTCAACCAACTCCGTTGAATATTCAAGCGTAGACTTAAAAGGAATAAGTAATTAAATATGGCTAAAACTTATTTATGTATTCCACGAAGCAGCGATCTGCGGCCATCAGCTATTCAAAAGCTGTTTTATCCATTACGACCAGAGTAGCAAATAAAAGAATATGCGATACTGTTGAGGAATAACAACATGTTTCAATTCAATATAGTCGCGTAGGTCCCTCACTAAAACGCGTGGGCATTGCAAACGGATATTTAATAAAATGCTTTCTAATGGCATTAGTAGTCCTTAGCATAAATTCATTCCTCCTCTAAAAAGCTTATTTTATTCACTGAAACAGTGAATAAAAAGCTATTTTATTCACTATTTTGATGTTTGAATTTAGAACACACCAATATATTCCATCTCAATTCTATACAAACTAAGTACAAGCTACTTGTGTAAAAACTACTTGATACAAACTCCTTGTGCAAAGAATACTCTACATGCAAACTCCTTGTGCAAAGAGTACTCTACATACAAACTCCTTGTGCAAATAACTCTTCGAGATTTGAGTGGTAGACATTTTAGGTCTATAATCCGCTTAAATCTTTTTTTCTTGTAATCATGCTATAAAGTATAGTATGTAACTCTTGAATAATGCGGATTTATATCGAGGGCCATGAATCACTCGCGTCGCTCAGGGTTCTAGCACTTGAATCACGCTACGCTCGTAATTCAATCATCATGAATTCCCTACGGTCCTGATTCAGTCGTTAGAATCCTTCACTTGCTCGTGATTCATCTATAGCCCACGCTTTAAATCCGTCCTTTATTCACTAATTGCATAATATATGTACTATTTTACAAATACAAATAGTTTATTGATAACACCAAAGTTATACGTTAAATTTCATTAAGTATGTCACAATAAATAATCACTTAATAAAATGAAATAATATTTTTTTTTAAATACGATAATAATCTCTAGATCATCGCTACGGTATTTTAACGAATATAATAGTGAATATGATAAAACAATAAAAAAAATATAGGAGTTTAGGCGGGAAAAAAATATGGCACTTGAAAAAATTGTGTTGACGTTCTAGTATTTTTTTTTTTTTAATTTCCATGCTTTAGCAATATTTACCTCGTAAGTGAAAGAATAAACGTTAATTTCACTAGCGCTTATATAGTACCTACCCGTAATTATAAGCGTTTGAAAACAATCGCAGACGGAGATTGATGCATGTATTGCGAAGTAATTAATGCGTATCAGCTGCTAATTATACTGTAATTATTGTCAAGATCGAGAGATAAATATTTTACAAGTAGAAAGAAAAATACTTTTGCGGCACGCAAAATGTTGGCTTCTTGGAATATTTTAGTGTAAACTATTTACTTCTAAGTGCTTGTTGCAGTCTTGATTATTATGCTCCTATGAAAATGTAATTGACTGTATTTCACTAGCTTTCAGCTTGAGTATTTATAGGGTTTATTGTCTTAAATATACTGATAATGGTGTTTCGTTTGTCAACGTTCTGGACACCGCCGTAATGATCATAGGAGGCGTAATTTTCAACCGACTTCAAAACAGGAGGTTCTCGAAATTCGACTGTATTTTTTTTGTATGTAGGTTACGCGATTACTCCGCCAATTATGAAATGATTATGATGATTATTTTTTGTTTGGTAGGTAATACTTCAGAGGTGGCCCCATATAAATTTTATCGAAATCGGTACGGTAATTTGGTTTTTAAATCAAAATTACTAGAAAATATGAAGATGTCATGCAGGTATTAGTAGTCGAAGTCGGTTGTATTTTTTTTATCGTATTATTTACCATAAAAAATTGAAGTAGGTACCTTTTTATGCAATTGACTGACGAGACGAATGAGACGTTAGCCTGGTGGTAAGCATCACGGCTGCCCATAACAGTAGCAGTGCCGGGATTGTGAACTTGCGAACAAAACCTTGCGCCTCACTGCACTGCCCTCGTTGACCCTGAGATATTAGAGGTCAAATCTTTTTTTGCCCGGTAATTTCTCTTATATCAAAGCCCTTAAAACCGAAAAATAGTCATGCTTGCACACTACTGTTTGGCGGTTGAATAACTGGCAAAGATGTGGAACTTCACCAGGCGGACTTTGCAATAGAGTCCTACTACTTCAACCTTAACATTATGCTCGTTAAGTATACTAGCCTTGTGTTTAGAGGACACATATACACCTACGCAATGAATATAACATTCCTCAATTCTCCTCACATACAACTCATATGTTATTTGAATTGAAATATAAAATCGTAATTCCAGAATACGAATATAACATTGTAACTGTTCAAGATGCGACCGCTGGTGTCACCGGTTGACAGACGGTCGCATCTGACACTAATGAGCCCGAACCCTTCCACATGTCGGCTGGTCGCAACATGCGCTCAAATTATACCTTATCACTTGACATCCAATGCTTGCTTGTTTTGATAGGTTTTGCGGGTGATGCCTTTGAATTCGGTGAAATGATAGGAACATGTTCAGAATCAGTTGGATTTTTACTTATAAGCTAGCTTATCTCGGTAGTCAAAGCCAAATAATTATTGTCTGTAACAGGTTTGTTTTAGATATTTTGTGGGTATAGGCAGCGACGGTGATAATGGAATGGACGGGCCCAGCGCTTGCAAATCGATCAAAATTAACAAGACAACACAATCAAGCATACCTAGCTAAAAGTATGCATATTTACATTTGCCGGAAAATAGAGATAGCGAATATAATTACTGCATGACAAAAGGAGAACACATATGTACATGTAGTAGAAGTTTGTATTGTCGTATCGTACGGCTCGTATGTCGCAAAGGCAGAGTATGACTGAAGCGAGTGAAGATCCGGCGCTCACAATATAGATTTAAAAATCCGGGCCTTATTTCCCGTCTATTCATCTTACCATTGTCGCTGGGTATAGGGATAAAGTTAGCATAATTATGGCACTCTACGTCCCATACTTACCTGATCACTATCTCCAAGCCAAGCAGCACGTAGGTTGATTGCTCTGTTATTGCGTAATAGACATGCAAACATGCCAACAAACACACGCTTGGGTTGATAATTTCATCATATAGGTTCATCATCATCATCACCTTCCATATCATACTGTTGGGTATAGGCATCCCTCTTACAAAGGCCATCTGCCTGGGTCTTGTGCTTTTTTATTTTTATTATTACTTATAGACTTGCGATATGTGTTATGTGCGACGGTGACCAATCGCCGACCTAACTTGCAGCCGGACACATTCCGTTTACCTTGCTTGGGTTTACCTGGCTTGCGTTATACTGTTACAACCTTACTCCACCTGTCATCAGTATGTCTAGGTTGTAAAAGTCAGCTGTTTAACAAATAGCAACGGATTTTCAGCAAAAAATATTGTAGTACTAAGTCAGTGGAAGTTACCGAGTACCGAGTAACCGAGTAATTAGTACCAGTTTCCTGTAGATTTGCGCCCACCTGTCGGTGGCGAGACCTGAGACTGACGCACCTATCGCCGCCTCACAACTAAAATTAATTACACAAATTGATTAATACCCGCTCCCGGACCAAAACTTAATTATAGGGAGAAATTATTTTGCGCGTTTTTGCTGGTTCTAAATGTACCCGGTTCGCAAGGTGTTGCGGAGGTTAAGCCACCTTTACAAAACTGAAGGTTTTATACACATTGATACCAAAGTAAAAGGTGAGATATATGTTTCTTCGATAATATTGTTACTTGTTTTTTTTTACTAATTACTTTATTTTGTATGATAGAAATTACTATCTTTCACTCTAGCTTCTTCTTGGCATTGAAAGAATAAGCCTTTGCTTAGATATACTTACAGGAAAGTTTTTAAGACGTACTCTTGATTTTTTCTGTAGTAATTTATTTGTTATTAAAGCTAATCGGTTAATCGGTGTTCAAACAACTTGTTTTCGTAAATGAGAAATCGGACGCAGCGTAGGCACCTACTAGCCTGGCACCAAGAGGTATCTGTGGTCAGTTACCATTGCTTGATTTCAGTATATGCCAGCTTGTTTAACGTGAACTTTCGCTTACAACAAAGTTACGATAAAAAACTAATAATCCCTATCGGTCCCTGGATCTCGTATACCCAGTTCAGTGCGCCGACTGCAACGCTTTTTTTTAATGGCTACGTGCGCACCCGCTTATTTGCCATCATTAATCATTATTTCGGCCGGAGATGGACACAGTCATGCCAGAGCTTGCAGCGGTTGCAGTCATGCCTCAATTTGAGAGAATAACCCTTTTTTGTACGTATCTTTCGTCAAAGATTTGCAGTGCAACGCTTTCCAAGTGTGACAAAGTGTTCACCGTATACTAAATTGTAACATAATGGCCTTACATTTTTCACTCTACAAAAATGATTTCAGTAGGTAATTATGTACTAATAATGCGCTTTGATTCTTTGATTTGCACCGCGAGGATGTTGTGATTCTTTGCTGGAGTTAGTTTCTCGAAAAGAACAATATAACTCTTCCAAACTTGCCTGGGTAACGATTGATGTTGACGAAAGTGAAGCAGACTTAGAAGAGTATGGAAACATGCTATAATGCTTACTCTCAGTACGGCATATCAGAGCGACGCGGCTATACGCTACGGTGAATTTACTTTACGCCGTAGTTAAATCCGAGAGCCAATGTGTATTTTATTCGTCATAGGTTCGCTTCAATCTTCAGGTGTATGACATACGAGTTGCGAGGGGTGTCGGGGGAGGATGTAACAGATGCAGCGCATTGCCCCGCGCCAACTTCTGTCGGGGCGCAGGGACGGACTTGTCAACGTAAACTTTTTAAATTGATTACAAAACATCGAATAATAATAACGTGGAAAATAAACTATATCATCTTTATCACTGTTTTATTCCTTCCACAGCTGAGTTTGGATAAGATAATTCAAAATGGTTAGTAAGTACCTTAACCTAGTCTATTAATAAGCTTAAAATAGCGTCGGATTGGTTATTCCGTCTTAAGTTTTAACCACCGAGTTACAAATTTGAACGAAAGGAAAAGACAAAAACGGATTAACTGTTCCGAAGCTACCACCAGGCTAAGTAAGCAGCAGGCAGGCATAAGTTAATTGATAAAGCCACAGTGCGCAACGGTATAAGTAAGTATTTGTTTCATTTTCTCCCATATAGAAACTTTTTGTTTTCTATGTTGTGGAATCTTGGAGGATCTTGCTCTCTCTCTTATATAATCAAAGTGTGGAATCGATAACTAGGTACTGAAGAATTAACAATATACTTTTATAAATTAAATTATTATTAACTTTTTTTAATTTTTATTTGTTTTACTGAAACTCGTTATTTTGGGAGTATTAGTATAAATAGTGTTGTTTAAACTTTTTATGCCAGTCAAATGCCTGTTTATAAATGCCACTTCTCTTTATCTCTATAGAGTAAGGTTTTTTGTACTACAAACTGATCTGACAACGATAATGGTTGTAGAAATTATCTTAAAACCTACAGTCATTAGAATAATAATTTCCAAATAGGGATCCACACTGCCATTTTATCCCGCTAGGTGGCGCACAGTCGATGTGTCCATGTCAACTGTCAATCTCATACATTTTGTTGTTTTTGTCCAACATTTTAATGGTTTTACTCATATTAGATTTAAATATGACTTTGTGTTCTGTACCAGGATGTTTTAATCTTGTTAAACATCTGTTCCCAAAAAACCCTACATTGAAATACGCAAAAAGCACGAAATATCAGAGCAAATGTATAAACGTATAAACTCTTTGTATCATAGTTACCCACCGAAGAGAGAACCTAAGAGTAGGACCTTCGGTTTTCTGTGGAGTTACCAACCGTTCGACAAGGTCCGCTTTTTCCAGATGCTTTACCTCAATGATCTAAATGTTACATATAAAAGATCATTGCTTTTCCTCCTCGTTTCTGTAACTCTTCTTTGACTTCCGCAGCCTTCTAAGTTGAAAAAAAATTGTGGCAGACGATGGAAAAAGAAGATAAAACAAAACTCGTATTCGTAAAATACACGACACTTACAACAAAGCTTTAGATTACAAGTTGATTGTCCATAGATTTTCTTATATTAGTGTTTTTTCGCGAATTGATGATTAAAAATGATGGTGTTTTATTCATTAAAAGTCGAATCACACGCACAAAGTGTGGGCAAGTGATAATTACAATGTGGTGAAACATGTCTAACTTTCCGTGTTGTTTTTAAAACTCCGTGAAAGCTTAAAGTCGCCACAACTTTACAAGGGCATCACTTGGACTTGACTGTGGCAAATTATGGGTGACTGACTATGATTTTATGACTTATTTGACTCTCATCATCATCATCATCAGGCCGGAGACGTCCACTGCTGAACGAAGGCCTCCCCCTATTTGACTCTATACTACACAAACTTGAAACATCAATTTTTATTCTTGACATTAGCAGAATGCAAAAAGTGCGATGCCAATAACGAATTACATGTATAAGTAAAATGCAGTGAAACAATACATGTCTTTCCGTGTTGTTTTCAAAACTCCGTGAAAGCTATAGTAGAGTAGCCACAACTTTACAAGGGCATCACTTGCACTTGACTGTGACTAATTATGATTTTATCACTTATTCTTTATAACTGCAATAAACAAATTGAGTATATGAGTATTTTACTAAAAATAATAAAAACTTAAAACATACATAATTTATAGTTGACTCTAACGTGGGTCGGATGACACGTTAAATTGTTGGTCCCGGTTGTTTGTTCTAGTTTCTATAACATCAACCGTCAGCCATGTCAGAGGCTTCCGGGTGACACATTAACTCTGACACTAGGGCTGGCCTTTACGAACTTACTTACTTACTTGACTCTGGCAGAATGCACGAAGAGAATAACGAAAAAGAAAAAAAAATTGACAGTTGGTTTTGTTGACATTTTGACATGTCCAGATCGCTGCTGGCGCTATCTGCGAAAAGTTTTGCGTGTGTATCTCCGACAGTCTATAAAATTTCATATTTTCCTTAATCCGTCTCTGTACCAAAACGCGAGGGAGCATCGATGACAAAATACAAATTTTATTTTATTAAATTCAAAAAAGCCTTCAATGATTGATAGGCGGCTCCCTCTCGCGGGGGGTGACGGAACTGCATAACTCTTGCTACTCCATGAAATGGATCGTTGATCCCGCGGCCGAGAGCCACGGATCTCTGACTCTTTTATTGACAGTTGACATAATATTGGAATTCATGATGAATATAATAATATAATCGTAATACTTTTAATTTTATTTTATTTGTAATTAACTTTACTTAGTTATATTAGTAATAATGTTACAAAATAAATCATTTTTCTTTCTTTCTTTCTTTTAATATATATGAAACCAAAACAAATAAGTATTAATGAATTAACCATAAATTAAGCGTTGAATTAGAATTTAGAAATTGATGAAATTAAGCTGTGACAATTTTGAAAATGTATTAACGTCTACTATAAAAACAAATAAATTGCATGTGTTCCGTGGAACTGGATAGTCAAAGTATATCCTCGTATTATTAAAGTAAACTTCCGAAACATTGAGCGTTAAACAAAATATGTTTGTAGTAAGTAAGTAAGTTCGTATAGGCTGAGTGGCCAGCCCTAGTGTCAGAGTTAATGTGCCGCCCGAAGGCCTGGCCTGTTTGTAGTGAAATTCGGTTTAAATAATCAGTCTAATGCGAGTTAGACCTAAGCATTGAGGATTCCGTAACATCACACTACATATATATTTTAACCAAAACTATGTTATTCTTGGTTCTTAGAACACTAACTGATTAGTGTAAGAACCCTTGTATATTTTATATATTTTTTTGTTTTTAATCCCAGTTTTTTTTTATTGTTTAAGAACGTATTTACGGCACGGTAAAAACAATAACCGTTATTTTTGCTAGAAACTGATATCAAGAACAATTTTATTTTATTTCTAAAGTATTGCGCCATTTCTGCCAAGTGCGAGATTTGGTTGATTTGCTAAGTTTGTGTGATAATAGTTTCTATTCTATATTTCTATTTTGGCAATAAATATATTCTTATTCTTACTAAATAAGTTCTGTGCTCAATTTTTTTTATGAATACAATAGATATGGTAAGTATTGCTAAAAATCAACTTAGAAATAAAAAAACAATGTCCTCAATAACATTATTTCATCACGGTTAAGGTCGTTACACACTGGGTGCATAGTCCCCAGTCGGGCTAGGGACTACGCGGGGGAGATAGCCGCGGACCCGGTACTGGCGAGCTGACCGCGCCAAGATATATCGGCGACAAATGCCGCGCCTTGTTTACAAGAACACGGTGTAATGACCGACGCATAAAATATGAAAGAGTTCCATTTGGCACTAAAAAACATAATGTGCTATTATGATCCTTTAGATTAGAGTATGATAAATATTATTTTTAGACAAAGGCTGCTTGTGACCACTGCTATTGTAAGTCGTTTGTAAATAATGAATTGTTTCATCTTCCAGTGATGGATATAATTGCGTGTTCAAACTGTGAAAGCTTGTAAGTATTATTTTTGAAATAAATTATAATAATATGAAAATTATTCGATAAAATAGTAAATAGTAGTGCACAGACAATATAATACGAAAACAATAGCGTTTATTATTTTTTGTGCATAAATAGTACTTTTGTAGAATACAAAACAAAATTAAAAAAATATATATTGTACGGTACTACTTAGGCATTTTTTGAGGAGAGCTTACTTATTGGAACTTCTTATAATCTCCGTGAATTTGGCATGTGATTAAGTTTTTGCTACAATAAAATTTGTCAAACCGCAAATGGGTTGAACAGCCTTGAATATTATAATCAACTTGAAGGTAAGAGTCGTAATGTTAAACAAGTTACATGTTTTTTTTATTTTAAAAACCTTTTTATCTTACATAGTAATTGTGGTTAGATCGTACATTCATGCCTCTTAACTAGAGGTTATCATAATTGAGATTCCGCCACTGTTCTGCCAACATCTTAGTATGTGGATAAGACTGTGTAAAAATGTGTAGAGTTTTGTTAAGGCCGCCTAGATTTTATATGCTAATGAATATTTCATAGCCCACCAATGCTAATGCCTATTAAAAATAATATGTACTCAGACTCAGAAAATGCACAGATACCTACATAGTTTAATCGTCTTTAATGACTACTAAAAACAACTGATGGTCTTTTATTAGACAAATGTACACATATCTGCATAACTAAGAAAACCAGGAAATAAAAACATCGCGGCTATTATTTAAATGCAAAGGCCCAAGTGAATCAAACCTCACCTCTACTATCCAGGACCTCTCGCATTCCCGCTAGGGATACTTTACACAGTTAATTTAAAATTCTCATTCGTATAAATAAGGAGGGTAGCGTTTGCGTTTTATGGCTTACAACGTGCGAATGCAATGTTTGCGACGCCACTCTGCGGCCGTGGACGTATTTTAATATCGTTAATTAGGTGTGTACGGGCCTTTATGGGTATAAACGTTCTCGTGTTTAGGATAATGCGAGTGTTAATTTTGGGCAAAGTAATATTGAGACTGTATTTAGGAAATTGTTTTATGATTACTTTGGACAATTTACGCGCTGTTTTAAAAACTAATTCAAATTTAATGTGAGACATCAATCGTTATGATTCTGTTCAGTGAATTTTTGGCATGATAAACTCTTAATATTTATAAAATCACGTGAGTAATCAATCGTGCCCAATAGTGTAGAGTGGAAATTCTTGGAATCTTAAAATCTTTTGAGCAAAGTAAAATATTTTACATTTTTGTTTTATTTATACGGGAATACTCACGTTTAATTAAATCGGATACTCCGACTATAGTTTCGATCACATCCGGTGACCCTTTTCAAAGAGTGAAAACAGAGCCCAAAGCGCGTGCGGCTGCGTCCTGCTTTGCACACAAGCAAATAAAACAAAACGTGGCAAAACCACGTCAGTTTTCATAATAAGATAGATTTTATATTTATCAATTTTACCACATCCCTAGAATTTTATTCATTTTGACGTAACCTTAGGATGTCAGAATGGAAAAATATGGTTGATGTCATGTTATTGTTTTGTGATAATCCACGCTAAATGCAGTTCCGTTTTACAGTTCAAATATAGTTTTACTATTTACACGTACAGCTCTTGTAATTCATAGTAGTTTTACGCGCAGAAAACCAGTGATCTTTGTGTTACAAATAACTGTGATTTGTTAGACGATATAACAAAGTTACGCCCTGAAATTCCGTGAGATGCCAAATCGATCAAGCTTCATTTAAGAGAGTTTAGTCACCCAGGTAGCAAACAGAATTTAACACTACGCCAGATAGTATAGATACCCAGTCAGGTACCCACTTTACTTAAAAAGCTAAAGCCCAAGACATATCGATAAACAAAGGCGGGCTACGAAACGTAACAAAACTTTCTAATTAATTCTAATTAATTAAATCCCTTTCAGCTCCATCCCATTACCCTAATTGAACTGCGGTGTACATGTCAATTCTTTGGTGTTGGTCTAGAAAATTACATCACCAATTTTCAGCTTTATCTACGTGGAATAGGTTTGGAATTTGAGTGTTCATTTTGGTTAAGAGTAGGATGTTAATGAGACGAGGGTCATACTTTGTTTCGTTTTGCATAAGTGTAGGAGTTCTATTAACTTTCTTACATACTGAGCTGAAAATGTAGCTTTATAGAGATTTGAATTCAAATAAACGGCGGACGCGCTGTTGGGCGCCTTTTTTCATAAGGGCGATGGGAATAGAAACAATAGGTACCTAAGTATATATCATGCTCTAGAATAATGGGAGGAGAAGAACTTGCATGCCTTATTATGGCAGAATACTCCATGCATAGGAAAGCAAGAAGCTTTCTTGTCTTGGTATCGGAGGGACTTAGTTTGATGCGATGAGTCAGTCGAGTCCAAATACGTGAATTTTGCTAACTTTTCTTATGTATACATAGACCAACAAAAAATTTGATAAGTATCTTAGACTTTTTGGTTAATAAGCTACGCGATCGATCACATCGTACAATTGACGTACAGTGATGAGTTAACAAGCATACCAATTGAACATTTGAAAACGCTCTAGCAAGGCCGTCTTAAACTATGGGCTTAAGCTATGGACTAAAACCCTTGGGCACACAACCTTTTAGAAAGTAAAGAAAGCGAATTACACAAACATTTTTCTACTGTTTTTTCCTGTATATTCCTAACTAAGTAAAAATCAAGTCAAATGTTATGGAAATGTTAAACTTCTAAATGAAAAAAAGGCAAATTTTTACATAATTTGGTTAAATAAAATTAGCATAACTTGCTTAAATTTTATGACAAAAGTAAGTATTATTTTCCACCCGGGTGCTCACTGTTACTGTGCCCGACATTTTTTTTTTGAGAATAAATGTGAATATAATTGTTGGTCTTTTGGGGCCCCCTGATGATGGGGCACGGGCCCCGTCTGCCCTTATGGTATAGACGCCACTAGGGTTTTCTTACAACTTTTTCGTCACTGAAAACACAAGCAACTGTTAAAGCTAACTAATTACTATACTACAACTAGTAAGCTTTGATTAGTTCCATCGTTTACGAAACAAAGTTCTCCTAACTTATTTGTTGATGTCTAGAAACTTTTGAAAGAAGAAAATAAAGGCATTTTCGAAAATACCATGTTCGAAAACAACAACAAACAAAGAGCCAATTTAGATTATCACTTGTTAGTAAGCGATTATTACAACTCAATTACTGGACACAACCAGAAAAAGCTTTCAAATCATTAGCACATATTTTATTGATTCGTTGATTGAGAATTGAACAACACAACTCACTCTACTCTACATATGCTTAAGTTACAACTACAGTACAACTTTGTTTTGTGTGTCCACAACTTCGCAAAAGAAAGTTAAAGAGGCTTGAGAGTTTTGATGGTAGGTACATACTACAATGCTGACATCCTTCCTGACTGAGGCGGTCCTTGTCCACTTTTAGCTACAGAAGTTCGCGTTTTGAAGCACTAAAATATAACTTTTGAATTTAAAAAATGCATATTTTACTAAAACTGATATATTGAAGGGCATCGGAAAATAGAAAAGCAATTTACGGTGATCGACTCTATAGAAAACCTAATAATCGATGACACTGAAATATTTGTTTTTTAATGTGGTCTGTTATGAGATTTCACATTACCAACATGCAAATGTTTTAGCAATAGGTTCAATTAGGGAATGGAAAAAAGGATTAGAATTCGATGTTCACTTTACGAGTAATGCGAAAAAAAACAAAAAACAAAGTTTCATCCAAACGAATTTGCGTAACCGCCAAGTTGCCGAACTAAATGTGACCTTATATGCTACAGTATGAGACCGATGATTAACTGCAGTAACACACGTGCTTGAGACGTTTACCCTCGCCTTAAGCTCGAAGGAAGAATTTGCGAGATAACCTTATTACGGTTGAGCAGTTTGTAGTATTCAGCTGGCTGACCGGCTGCATCATATTTGATACAGATCAAATAAGTGTATAAGTACTTAGAAATACGATTGTTCACTTTTATTATTATGCATAGTTGGTATACAGTTTTCTAATAGCAGGAAGTAAAATACTTTTATCAATCATTTATCATGTTATAGTGATCAATTTTCCACTGTCTTTATATTTGCCCAGAGGTGATCGTGACAAGGATGTGTTAGGTATTGTTTGTCAACATCAAGCAATCAAATTCATGTTTACAGAGGACTGGTCGAGGTTTACTTTTACTTTGATCGTTTAATCTTCACCTGTGAAAAAAGCTTAGAAGTTTTTAGAAAAAAATTTCGTAAAACGATATACGAAAGAAATTATTCTTTAGAGCATAGTGAATCTACTTTTTTAAGTAGATTTGAAGTTAATCATCAGTTATCATTGTAATAATAATAATTATACAGTCGTTCTAATTATCTTAGTTATAGGTATGCCTTTCTTTTGGCATCTTCATAAAATAATTATTATAACAAATTACATTGCGTTGTTAAAATATTGAAATAGTAAAATAATGATGTGTCACTTGTGACATACTTAGTCTTTTATTATAATGTGGAGGTAGAGTTTGTATACAGATAGAGAACTGCCGTGGTATTTGAAAGGGCTGCTGTGCTAGATTGCCTTTTTTTGTTTAGTTTGCAACATCATAGCACAGTACTGACACAACAGCCGAGTTTGAAATTCCAGAAGACTGCCAGAATCCTAGAATGCCAGAAGGAAGGTGAAGAGTGGGTTGCTACTTTAAGATCGTGATGTTAGTTCACTTTTGGCCACTATAGTTTTCTACTTATCTTTCTATGGGCATTAAAGCTGGTTTGAACCATTAGCGAAGCGAATTGACATAAGCAAGTTTCATAACAAAGTTCCGTTAATAGGGGTAAAACTAAAGTAATTCCACACTCAGCGCATGTGGCGGTCCGGGTTCGAATCCCGTGGGGGTCAGCGGTGCGTTTCTAATGTCACGCCTATTATTCGCCGATATATCTTCCGGACGCGTCAATATTTTCATTTCTGTGGGTTTTCGACATTTGTGAGTTCATTATGACCCCTTCTATTACATTACATGCTGCAGGCTGGTTCCCTAAAATAAGACTGATACATTCTTAGAGATACTCTACTGTCCTCCATACACAAATAATATTTCGACGTTATAAAATTAACTACAATCCATGAGGAAGAAATTTAAACACGCCAAAGACGTGTATTAGTATTAGGTATAGGTGTTAGGTGTATTAGTACGTTGTATTAGGTATGAACTTATGAATATAAGATTAGACCTTAGAATGAAGATTCACAAATTGAAGTCCAGTTCCAAGCATCCCCAGAAATGATTGAGGACCCCAAAGGTCCCGTCATCGCCACTTATTTGTCGAGTGACCAGCGGCCATGCATCACTCGGCAAGGGTGAAACTAGACAATCTTATAAAGTATCCGTACGTCACACGTCAGCTTCGACTCGATCCGCCCATCCTTTATTCAAATAAACTCTATTTTTATGGAAAACTTGCCCTTTTCACATCAATATCAATTTCCCGGCGATTGTTGCAGAAATAAAGGGATGACCCTTCAGGGACCGGCCGGCAGGTTATCTACTCAACTTTATTAGAGGACCCTGACGGAGGTAAAGATTTTGGACTTCTTATTGTGTTCCTATTTAAGAAAAAGAAAAACGAACCTGCGAAATCGACGCCTGGTGTTTTACTACTTCTTGTAAAGAGAAAGTGACAGGCAAGGCGGTAGTTAAGACCTTGTTGCCATGTCCTGGATCAAGTATCTAACGGCCTTACCTAAAATAATCTCGTTAGTCAATGCTTAAGCAGCTCTCAGGTGAGAGGTTCTTAAATCGTTTGTCTATGGTTTCCTTTTCTTCACCTAAAATCCTTGACTAGCCATAGTTTAATTGAAACAAAGATGACCGAACCACAGAGCAACGAAATTTGAAACTTCGACACAGACTATAACCAAACTGATGAACGGAAGGAGGGAACTGAAGGTGTATTGCAGCCTTAGTCGAATTTTTTCATCTGTTTTTACTGTGAAAATGTCAGATTGCTGTTAGTTCTGTTGTCAGTGTCAGATACGATCAACAAGTTTTTAAAATTATGATTACTTTTGTATTTTTATTTCAAAATAAAAGGTATATTTACCTAGTTTCGAGAAAGAAGAAGTTTATAAACAATATCAGCACGCTCCATCAATTGGATTGAATAAGGTTTACTTTTATTATTGTGTGGAAACTGACTAAGAATATTTACGCTTAGTCTGCTTGAGCAAGCCGATGTTATAGAAAACAGGGACGCTAGCACGAAAGCATGTAATTAAAGCTGCCTGGACCTGGGTGTCCTAAAAGTGCACCCAGAAACAACGGAGGACGGGCAGCAACATCCTCTCGGTTAACTGTGGTGAAAATTCTGCGGTCCCCACGCCGACTGCTAAGCGTTGTGATTATGGCAACCCGCCCTTATCCTAATCTATCAGCCGTTACAGCATAATGTGTTAAGTAACCCATATTTTCACTATTTCAGCTGGAACCCACTCAGACGCTGGTAGCTATGCTAACCCATAATTTGCCAAAAGTTTCCTTGACAAGGCTTGCTCATGTCCTGCCTGAGATGTCTCAATCAGCAAGGGAAAAAACTGGTCCTTCTGTTCCAAAAAAGAAATTGAACAGCAAGACCAACCGATATGTTACTGTGCTGTAATGAAACCCATGAGCACCAGTTATTGCTCCTTGCAAAAACTTCAAGAGAAAAAGCCCTGCTCCATGAGGAAGAAATACACAAAAAAATATATAGTGATGTCTTTAGTTATAGGAGGAATATTTAAAAATAAAAATAAATAATATAAAATAAGTAATAATGTGTTTAAAACATTTGTTTTATTGAATATTACTATAAATTGTTTTCAATAAAATATTTCTATCCATTTTCATGGCGTTATCCACAATATCATCACCAGTTTCTTCTTCAAGTGCTACTTCAAGCGCTGCATCTGAAAACAATAAAAATTTGTTTATGAGGCAGAGCAGATAGGGCAAATGTATTTTTTCCGTTTTAGAACTCTGGAATGTCACATAATTGAAAACTGATAATTCTGACTAATTCTTTCTTTGCTAACCTCACAAGAAAATGCCTGCTGTGTACAATACAATGATAATATACGTAAAGGTCTAAAAGTATTTGTGCCCCATATAATTATGATGCCTATAGCCTTTAATTGATCTCGCAATACAGTTCCGCAATGCAACTGCTTATTCTGTAAAAGCTTATTTAGTAAAAGAAAACATACCTTGTTCTACATTAAATGAAATTGCCAAGTTATGCAGTACAGCAGAAGTGATGATCGTGTTTTTGTATATGGTGATAGTTAAATCGTTGATCTTCTTTGGTGCTGGGCCTCAGTATTGGTGTGATTAGATGAGGGGTACATGGATAACCACTATCACTGATAAGCTTTCCAACAAACTCGTTGTGCTCAAACCTCTTCTTAATAGAGCTTTCTCTATATATATTCTTGCACCATGTGACACAATATCATAGATTTTTTTATCTGCATCGCACACAACCTGTGAATGTTTTCAATATACATTAGAAACATCTATATAAGGTTGTCTACTGGTAAAAATATGTATTCTCAAGATCATATGAAAGTACTGAACTGTTGATGTGGCATTTCTGCTAACCTACCTTATTTTGATAAGCGTGCAGTCGATACTTCTCAAGGCCGCAAACTTCCAGATTGCGTTAGCCTCCTCGGTCATGTTTGATTGAAGGCATTTTTAATAAGCGTGAACTTTTCGAAGGGAAGGTTATTGCGACTTTACAAGCCAAACGACAAATAGTCTGCTGGTTCATGCCGTGCATGCGCAGTCTCCCTGAATCTACTTGCGGTTGTATAGGGATTCCGCTACATCCATCGACCTGCTGGTAATTTTTAACAATAACAATGATTCGGCCCATGTTGGTCCTAATGAATCTGTATCGCAGCTTATATTCTTCGTCAGTTAAGACTTGTAGTGGATTAAACCGCTTCCGTTGTTTATTTCTACGCCTTCTAAGCTCGCTAGTTCTTCTAAAATTCGATAGCAGATCGTCGAAATCCACGATTTTACTTCAAAGCCAATTCAAAGCACAAACAAACACGAATATCAAATCCACCATTTTATTCCATAGACAAGGCTCGAAACATGGTTAAACCAGGTCGGGCGGCCTGTTAAATTTTACAACTGTTTAGTCATTGCTCACCCACCGCGTAACGTTAAAATGCTTTTATGAGTGAAGAATTTTGCTAATCGGCCGTTGAACAATGGATCAACGGTGGAGAAGTTTTTTTAGGTAAGGCTGTAAGTATTTGCGATTAAAACTAATAAATAATACAATAACATCTAATGTCATGACCATTTATAAAATGATAGGTGAACGAAACGAGTTATGGGAATCCACATCCAGTTTATATGAGCGAGTCGCCTCCACTGTCATTACAGACGATTACGCCGTCACCAGTCCAGTGTTCGGTCCCCACTTAATATAATAAGCATCGCCGAATCGAAATCGATGCTATTACATGTCTGGTCTCATTTATAATCAGTACATTACTACGATCAAGGCTCCTCCAGGCAACCTTCCCCGGTAATCGGTCAATTATCTGTAATTTTCAACCATCAGTCTTTACCTCGGCTAGCTTCCAGCCCTAGTAATCGTTCTTGTGGCTATCGATCTAAATTGGTAAATGATGTTTGGCCTGCGGAGATGGAGGATCTGCATGAAATTTGAATTAGCACTGACGGATAACGCATCAGTTTACTAAGGACTTCCAAGATGGAGGTTGAAGCAACCTTTGCTCAAAGACACAAACTACTTAATAAAATTTATCATGAAAACTGACGTGGTTTTGACACATTTTTGTTTTATTTATTTATACGAGAATACTCAATAAATACTATAGATACATAATAAATAGTACAGATAAAACCTCTTTTTTCAGAATTTTAGAATTTATTAATTCCGAAGTAATAACTGTACATTCGTTCAGGTGCCCACATAACAAGAATGTATAAACACATATTAAAAGTGAGTGGGTACACCTTGATGTATGTTCGTATTAAAATTAAAAACAGTCTACAGTTGAAACTGAGTCGAGGCGAGCATTCGATCCGCCCCCTCCGCCTGAGTCGATTTTTTATTACCTTTTTTCAATGGTTAATAAACTTTTTCCTATTGGCCGCAAGGAAATTATATATTTTTTGTTTGAGACGGAATAAAATTTATAGCAGGTGGAATTGAGATAATTATGGTAGATATCGATCGACGTCTGTTATCGTTCGCCGCCATTGGTCGATCGAAACCCAATCGGGTTCAAGATCGATAAGTTCAATACATAAGATCATCACAGATTAGATGAATAAAATACCGAATTCGATTATAACCCACGTAGTAAACTATAGCTATTTCTTAGCTAGGTGTTTGAGATAGATAGATACAACATCCTGTACATGGCTTTCTAACAAAGGACACAAAACAGTGGCCATGGTCAGATTAATCTGACAAACTGATCTGACAACGGATACCTAACTTAATATCATAGGAAGTCCGTATGAAACTAATTGCACTAAGTAGGTACTTTTAGTTTCTTTCATCGTCACTTGCTACGCAAGCTATCCTTTGTGTGTATTTTTTTATAGATAGATAGATAGAAACTCTTCTCCCTCTCTTCTTCTTCTCTCTATTCTCCTGCTTCTTCTCTCTTCCTCTTTTCTATCCTCTTCTCTCTTCTCTTTTTCTTCTCTTTTTTATTTGATCAATAAAGACATAATCTATCATGAACATGATTAGCAAGTTGATAAATAGCTCGTAAAAGATTCAAATAAGAATAATATGTATAATGTATCCTTCGGTACAGATTGATAGGTATATGTACCGATACACTACCACAGAATAAATAATAGTACAGAACAGAACAGACACAGTACAGAACACACATGTACAGAAAGCTCCGCAAAGGAATTAAAATAAATAAGGACTCTATGTACTAGGCAATAAAGTAGCAATTCAACTCTGGACGCACAAAGCTGGATGCCGCTGGCTATATTCACCTAGATATACCGCTCTCTTTCTATCACGTATGCTTAGTTACGTGCGACGAGGCTAGCGTGCGGGCGGCGGCTGACTTCTGCCTTGCATTGTCCACCCGGACGGAGCGCCGGCCGAACATACCTAAACTGCGGAGTGACACCCCCCTGACACTATCTACTATAAAGCGATAGTGAAACACGAGCATCTGCACCTTCGGTTCGGGGACTGGTACGGAGTTGGAAACGCGATCTTGCGTGACTAGTGGGCGTGGCCTGCGATCACAATTAAACTGAACTGTGTTCTAAGATCCCTTTTGGGCTCATAGGCGTATTGTTAAACAATATCAACATGATCAATGTTAATTATCATGAAAGTATTTACAGCTAAGTCATAATTTGAATTATAATAAAGTTGAGTCTTTAGGTATTTAGATATAAATAATTATCACTAACTAGGTAAGTACTTTTAGTTTCTCGTCATCTTCACGTATAATTTTGAACGAAACATGTTTTATGTTGTTGTTTTTTGAACAAGTATTTATGTTTAATACTACAGTTATTTTTATTTGAAATAGCTTGGTTTGCATATGTGCACGCTCTAGAATAAAATAGTAATCAAATAAAAATAGCTGTAGTATTTAAACTTAAAAACTTATTTAAAAAAACAATAACATAAAACATGTTTTGTTAAAAATTATCTTGTGGACCTTTGATGTCCTCCACTATTAAAATTATTCAATACATATACTTGTAAGCCAGCTCGGAGGCTTTCGAGCAGCACATAAACATATATACTCAGAAAATTATTGTGCTATGAAAGCAAGTCGTTTGTAAAATTAAACGTGCATTACTTCCTACTCTCCTCACAGTTAAATGATTAAAATATTGTTACGCTTCGCACATAATAAACAACATTGTTTTAACACGTAAGCTACTTACATCTAACATCCGCATACAAAGGACATCAAAGCACCATTCGCCGCTCCGTTAATTTCGTTACAAAAATATTAATGACGTCATTAGTACACGTCCAAACCAAATGAGATTCGTGACAAAATATTGACACGAAGCGTACGTGTCAAAAAATGAATTAAATGATACAATAAATATAAAAAAGCTCGGTCTGTCAGGCGAGGCATTTGTCTGTGACCGGCACTAACGTGATTGAGGTAATATTCTATAGTACAATCTTAGGGATCCCTCATAGTAACTCAAACTTAGAGCATCATCATCATCAGCCCGGAGACGTCCACAGCGCTGAACGAAGGCCTCCCCCTTAGACCGCCACACTGTACGACAACCTTCCATTTGCATCCACCGATTGCCCGCGACTAACATAGAGCGTAGAGTCGGCATTATTGTTTACTCTGAGGATTCAGGCTTGATATTTGACATTGTCACAACTAAAATGCTGCCGTAAATAAGACGTTATTTAATATAATAGTAACAAACAAAAAACATGCCTAAGTACTGAATTTTCTGTGAATGATAAGATTGTTATACGTACGTTAAAGTTTACCGATACTGACTGACTGATATTATGGTATCTGTACATTTAATACTATGCATATATCATACTATGCGTATATATATACTATGTGTGTATATATAGGTAAAACACCAGACGTCTACTGCTTAGCTCGTGAAATCGAAGTTATAGTAAAAAACGTAGTTAAAACATGGAGCTTTGTCACAAGACCGGAATGAGTGTGAACCGTACAAGATGCTCAAAGTTAGCGATTGCGGACTAAAATTTACGAATAAATGAATGAATGAAACCTTCCATATAATTAAAGGTATTATAAATATTTTAAAAGCTACGGATCCCTGTATTATTTTATAAAACACCAAAAGGCGGATGTTAGCGTCATGCGGCTATTAATTCGTTACGATTTCTTGACGTTAATTTATTTCATAAAGCGTTAAATATGTTCACAAAAAACTGTTATGTGGCGTAGGTGGTATATAAGAACATCAAAAAATATAATGTTACATACATTCTGATACCTACTCTAAATTCCAATGTAGTTTTCATTCTATTAAACAACTGTACCGTAATTCGAAACCTAATTTAAACATGAGAGAGTAGCGTAGTTGACTTCTGATCCGTACTAGTCGTGCTGTGATTGGTCCGCTCGATCTCGTCGTCCAATCAGCGCCGCTTCCGCCCCTCCTCCTTCCCTTTGCGTCAACCATCAGCCCAGGTGGTGCACGGAGTGCGACATCGTTTCATTGGCGTTTGGATTTTCATCCAGAGCGGTCGTAAGCACAAGCAAGCTTCTACGGACCGCGTCGTGCTAGTGCGTTACTTAAAGGTATAATTTCTATATCTGGTAAGTTAATGCACATTTATTATCTTACTTGTAATAATTAGAATATTACAAATATATAATTAACGGTGTTACCGTTCGTGTTTAAATTGTTTAAACAAACTATCTTTTTGCAAAATAATAGTTTTGGTTGTAGTATTGTTAAATGGAGGATAATACTGGTCCAGCTCTAACGATGGGAAAACCGGAAGATACGAAGTGGAAACAAAAAGGAAGGAAGCGCAAACATTCTGGGAAGCACGGAAGGAGTTCGAGCCCGGAATCGAGTTCCAGCTCGAGTTCCTCATCCAGGTCTAGCTCGTCATCAGACAGCGGAGACAAAAAACGCAGGAAGAACAAACGCAAGAAGAAAACCAGTAAGTTAGACAAATTATTTTCCGAAATAGCTGAAATTAAATCCCAGTTGAATAATACCAATCAAAGTAGTCACCGGCCTGATTCCCATTATGACGATGACTATCTCAGCATTTGCGACCCAAACTTAAGTGGTGAAATGTGCAATGCAGAGGAGGAATCCTCTGGAACCCCGACTGCCCAATTCACTGAAAAATTGGCAGCAAATCAATTTGATTTATCTATAAAGACAAAAACAAAGGAACCGACAATACCTCACACGTCGACGACTTACTTAAAGCAGCTTAAGGATCTGCAACGTTTCGAACAACCGGATTGGAATAGTGTACGCTACTCTGATACTCAGAAACACTATCTCCACTCCCCGGGCTTTACATACCTTGAATGCAACGAGGAAGTCAAACGATATGATAATTCCAAATTTTCAGCAAGAATGGAAAACGCGTTTGCTGGCTTGACATATGCCCTGCTTAAACAAAAAGAAGTACTTCAAACAGATTTGAAAAGATTTGTGAATGATATACAACAGGTAGATGTGAGTGCAACAGACATCGGTTTAAAACTGAACGAAATACTCTCAAATGGCGAGTATTCTAAAGTAACAAGCGACATATTTCAGATAGTCTGCGGTCATAGGGCTGAACTAGTTCAAAACAGAAGAGAGTCTATACTAACATCAGTGAAAGATCCATTCCACAAAAATGCACTCAGGAAACTTCCGCCTTCATGCTCTACACTCTTCGAAACTGAAAAATTCAGTTCTACAATAGAAAAAGCTGGTAGCGTTAAGAATCTTTTCTGGCCTCTATTCGCTCAAAAGGAACGAACCTTAGAGCCACAAAACGTTCCTGGCCCGTCGCAATCGGCCAGTTACCAACATAAAAAATTTCAAACAAAGCAAGCGCCGCAGGCAAAACAAAACACTGGAAGAAAATACGTTGCAAACAACGCTTCACGAGGAAGGGGTGGCAAGCAACAAAGACGATATGATGATCGATCCTACGCAAGGGACGAACGTCCATACACCAGACGAAATTCCCCCTCATCCCACCGGGATAGGAGAGGAAATAATAATAATAAAAGATACTGACTCGAAGCCACTCCGTACCGGTCAGCTCCAAAAATATTACACACACTGGAAAATGCTTGGGGCACCGCCCTACGTTCTCAAAATCATAAATGGCTACCGCATACCATTCAAAAAGAAGCCCCCATTACATCTGCCGAGCGACCGCACCACTCAGATACCTTACTCGTCAGAAATGACGAAGATTGTTCACAACATGCACACTCAAGGTGTCATAAAACTCGCAAAGCATTCCCCAAGCTTTGTATCATCGATGTTTCTAAGACCGAAATCCGACGGCACCATGAGACCAATTTTCAATTTAAAAAACTTAAACAAGTATGTCGCCATGCAAAAATTCAGATTGATAAATCACCACCGTGTATCAGAATTTCTCCAAGGAGAAGACTGGATGGCCAAAATAGACCTTCATCAGGCCTACTTTCATTTGAAAATTGCGTCGAACCATCAACGCTTCCTTCGGTTCATTTACGACGGCGTAATGTACGAAATGACCTGTCTACCATTCGGCCTCAGCTCGGCTCCGAAAAAATTTGCATCATTAAGCAATTGGATAGCTCAAAAACTTCGAGAGCAAGGCATGCGCGTAATAGTTCACTTGGACGACTACCTCTTAGTCCATCAAAACCCACACATACTACAAAACCACATTGCAGCGGTCGTAAGGCTACTCGAACATCTTGGCTGGAAAATAAACAAAGAAAAGTCAATCTTGAAACCACAAAGGAATGTAGAATTCCTGGGTGTGAATTGGGACACATGGAAAAACATGAAAACGTTACCACAAAGGTCAGTAACCAAACTCGAACACCAGCTAGAATGCAGGATAAAATCAAAAACCACCAACTTAAAAGAATTTCAGATACTTATAGGAATGCTAAACTTCGCAAGCTTTGTTGTCCCAAGAGGACGACTGAACTATCGAGCCCTACAAGTACAAGCAAACGCTCTTATGAAGTCTGGAACTCCAACTACTACGTTGAACCTGAAACCGTTACGGGAACTACAATGGTGGCAGCACCACCTCAAAACCAGTTCTCGGATACACAACTCCCAGCCATTGCATTACCTCACCACCGACGCGAGCGACATTGGATGGGGTGGCAAAATGGACAATCGGGACTTTCTGGGCACTTGGCAGCAGACGGAACAAAAACTCCATTGCAACAAGAAAGAAATGATTGCCATTTTAAGGATCTTGCAAGATCAATGTCACTACCTCCAATCGAGCGCATTACTCATCCAATGCGACAACAGAACGGTGGTGTCATATCTACGCAACGAAGGCGGAACGAAGTCCCAAGCATTGGTGAACCTAACCAAAGAGGTATTCAAAATCTTGGACCAGCACGAAATTTACATGACGATTTATCACATACCAGGAAACTACAACACAGACGCAGATCACTTGTCTCGCCAGAAAACACGTCCAGAATGGCATCTTCTTCCAAAAATAACAGAGACGATATTCAAACAATGGGGCAAACCAGAAATCGATCTGTTTGCCTCTCGCGAAGCTCATGTAGTCCCCAACTATTGCACGATCGACAGGTTAGATCCTCAAGCTCGTTGCTACGATGCTCTCGGACTAACTTGGAATTTCAAGCTGGCTTGGCTGTTTCCACCACCATATCTAATACCAAAAATATTGAATCACTTAAACAACTCGACAGGAATTTACCTGATTGTGGTTCCACGATGGGAGAAGGTTTACTGGAGACCAGATCTAAAGAACAGAGCACTGGATCCCCCATACACGATCAGGAATCTGACAAAAGTTCTAGTCGATGTATCAAATGGTCGCCCTCCGCTGAAAGTGAAAGAAATGAAACTGGAAGTTTGGAGATGTGGGGGTGGGATCAGAGCCTAACCGATTGGAATGAAGACCAAAAAACCCTTTTAACCGCGGCTTGGAGGCAATCCACATTAAACACATACAAGCCAGCTTGGAAAAGGTGGCTTTCATGGTGCGCTAAGAACCGTATCGACCCACAAAAACCTAACGGGTCGCAGTTGGCAAGATTCTTAGCTGATTTGCATCAAAAAGAAAAACTCTCTTTGAGTACTATTTTGGTTCATAAGTCTGTGGTATCAACTTTCTCCAACCCAAATGACCACGTTAAGCTGAGCTCTCATACTCTAGTCAAACAAGTCCTAAAATCGATTTCACTAGCTAAGCCAAGACATCCTCAGTCACTCATTTGGAATGTCGATACTCTAATACAACATCTTAGCCAGAAAAATGCCGAGTCAATGAACTTTTATGCAACCTCAGGGCACACAGCGGCCATCCTACTGCTATGCTCGGGAAGAAGAATACACGACTTGACCCTTCTTAAAGTTTCATCAGAACATTGCAAAATATCTCAAAACCATATAGTTCTATGGCCCGCGTATGGTTCTAAAACAGACACGGCAAACCAACGACAATCAGGTTGGAAACTTTTACGAAACAAAGAGAATCGGAATTTGGATCCAATTTTTTGGGTAACTCGATTATTACAGCTATCTCAACAAAGAAGGGATCAAATTCTGACTGCAAATTCTGACAGTCTTTTTATAAGTACATATGGCAAACCTAAACCGGCAACACGCACCTTAATCGCAGGTTGGGTAAAGAATGTCCTGAAAGAGGCAAATATTGAAGCCACACCCGGCAGCTTCCGATCAGCCGTGGCATCAAAAAATTGGATAGAAAACTTTCAGCTCGATGATATACTAGCCAGAGGAAACTGGAAATCGGCTAATACCTTCAAGAAGTTCTATCGCAGGGAAATTATACCCTCTAATGTAAAATCGTTCTCAATTACAAATTGCTTCGTACCTATTACTTAAAGCTAATAGAAATTATTATGTATTGGCATTATTCTATTCCAATACGTTGATTAATTGGATTAAAATAAACATTTAAGTTGTCTTAAATATCGTTTTAAGAATATAATGTTTCCTCATCCTAAGTAATAATGTATTATATTATACACTATTATTATTATTATCATCACATTGGCGTCACGTCAACATCACCACCAGGCGATAACAAACATATCTCTCATGTTTAAATTAGGTTTCGAATTACGGTACAGTTGTTTAATAGCAATGTTTTGCCTGCAATTAAAACATTTATTAAACATACTTACCTCATTCGAAACCTAATACTTTCTATTTCTGCCTGGTGGCTAACATGAGATAAACAATGAAACGATGTCGCACTCCGTGCACCACCTGGGCTGATGGTTGACGCAAAGGGAAGGAGGAGGGGCGGAAGCGGCGCTGATTGGACGACGAGATCGAGCGGACCAATCACAGCACGACTAGTACGGATCAGAAGTCAACTACGCTACTCTCTCATGTTTAAATTAGGTTTCGAATGAGGTAAGTATGTTTAATAAATGTTTTAATTGCAGGCAAAACATTGCTATTATTTTATGTGACGAAAATAAATGTTTGTTCTGTGTCTGGGTGTAGTATGTATTATAAGTATGTATTTACAAAAAAAAAAGTATATAAGTATTCTATCAGCTATCTAGTTTCCATATTACAAGCTTTGCTTAGTTTGGGGCTAGATGGCGCTGTGTGAAAAAAAATGTCCTGCGATATTTATTTTATTTATTTATTAAAAAACGGTACTTATTAACATTTTGTCCCTCCACCTGTCTAACCTAGGTTCCGATAGACAATTTTTCTGATAAGTAGAGCAGATTTTCACATGGTAGCTGATAAATGTTAGGGTGCTTTAGAAAAACGTATTATACACTTAGGTATGCATTTCGAATAAAAGTAAAATTAAAATGCAAAAGGATAATACATATTTTTATTCCTTTATGTAATTTTTATTCCAATTTGTTTTATATCTAGAAGTAGTAAAATTAAATTAAATTAAATAATCATTTATTTCAAGTATCATAGACTCATATTATAAATCATCAATTTAGCAGTCACATTAATAAGTACCATACACACAATTGAAATCGAAATTAAATTTGCAATTAATTTTGAAGTTGAAATTAAATTTGAGATAAAAAATTGAATTTGGAATTAAAATCAAAAAAATCAAATATAATCATTATTTTTAGTAGTTCAATGTTATTAGTTATAATTTATAAGAATTAATATTCCGCTTTTTACTTTTAATCTGTTTTCAACATTCGATCTACACAATAAAGTTTAATTTTCTAACTATTCCTGATACCTGAATCCAACGCGCCCGGAGGCAGGGTGATGTGATGACTTATGGTGATCATAAATACATGTCGTGGCGAGCTTTAACCCTTCCTAATGAGGTCAAAGCGTTTTATAGAATCAAAATAAACGTTAGTATATTATTTTGCTGGGAACTTGTCTATGTTATGTAAGTTTCGTTTTAGTATAAACCAAGCGAGCGTTACAATTTCAAGGTTTATGGATAAGAGTTGTGGTTATATTATTATTATTACTATATTAGTTATCCTATCAGCAGTAAAATATACAATGCTACAAACGAAAAATAATCAATACTTATTATATTAAAGGACTTGATTGCTGCCCTCATTAGGTTTATACTTTCATACAGGGTTAGGCATTCTTATTATCCATATAATCTAATAATATACTCGTATAATTTTCATATATAACAAGTATTATGTTATATTTACCATAGGTAGGTATATATTTTATTATAAACAAACAACTACCAACTTCCGTGCCTGCAGGCCCTGCTGCTATAAGAATTTCCTCAACTGTCTCTTATATAGGTACTTACCAAAATTTTACCATATTTAATTTTTCCATTGCAGCATCATTGTTCATACCATAGTCAGAGAGGTTTGAGGTCACCTGCGGCTAGGAGGAGAGGGGGAGAGACTCCTCACGGGCGGTACCATGTTCTCACGCCTCTGAGGTCACGCCTCGCTTTGACCAGCGCCGCTCGCATACTAACTCTTACCTCATCGTCGGCACGAAGTAGATGTCTAGAGAATAATGGAATACCTTTAACGGTATGGAGTTTCTATGCAATATTTCATTGCTGCGGTTCCGTGTGATTCGTGAGTCGAATCGTTCGCATGATGGAGTTGGGTTTCACTGGATTTACCCCCACTTTGATTATGTGCATTGTGATTTATGTGTTGTTTTCATAAACACAGAGAATCTTTACGGGTAATTCTCTCCAACAACCAAATTATACAAGCTGTGGTCAAAACCTCTACACCTCCCAAAGTATTATGACGAAATCTACTTAATCTAATTTGAAACCTGTCAGCTGTGGAATGCGATACCCTGAATTGGGAATTGAAATACCCTGGGTCTTGCGAGTGAATTGGTTTCTTCCAAGCAAGCTTGCTTTATCGTTGACCGTAATATCAGGTGAGTTGGCGGTCAAGCGCAAGATTTCCATCTCCCTAATTAATAAAAGTAAAGTACGCTCAGAATAGTTATTTCGTCTTCGTCGTTTCCTTTCTTTCAAATTTCTAATTCACTATATGAAGGCTTAAGACGGATTAACTATTCCGAAGATATTTCATGTTTATTAATATGACCCCTAAATAATAAAAACTAATTAGACTCAAAACACTGTGACTATGCTCAGATCATAGATAAAAAGAGATGACGTCAAAAAGGTAAACTGGCTCTAATCAAGGTAGCGAAAGAGGCTACGTATTCTGCAGAACTTGGTTTTCGACTATTTCATAAATGTAGCTAAAATTCAAGCGGCACACTCACTGTAATCCGTCAAACATTAGCACATCCCGGCATACGAAATCAACGGCAGCCACAAAGCCGAGTTATCCCACTTGAGCGCACTATTGTGGCTACAGATAAACGTAATGCCGCCTGGGAGGAAATACTCGGCTCTGCACTATCACACACTACAGGGTGTTGCTATTGTGAGAAGGAATGTTCAAGTTGTTGGATGAAGGGGTAGGGAATGAAAATATAATAATATGTGGCAGTTATAAGTACAGGAAAATGTGTAGCTTTCGCTGCGTGTTGCTAGCGCTAGCGACCTGTAAATGATAGAAGTATGAACAGAACAGCATACAAGCCTCCGCCTGATGACATCTATAAATATCTAGCAATGATATCGACGCCACATGCCGCAACAAAACATAAATTACCGCCTCCTAAACATCTCAACCGATTACGATAAAATCGAATAAGATCCAACTTATCAATTATCCTGATAGTGTTCACTGAGTTGGTGACGTCTAGTTAATAAATACGAATACAAGCTACTTCTCATACTAGTGCATGTAGATTGTAGGGTGAATACTTATAATGATTATTTTAGTTCTGCACTCCTTAATTTTAATTCATTATTCTATCGTAAAGATAGTTTTAAACTATAACATAACGTATCTCTCGTATAAAAAGACTAAAATTACACAAAATGCGTCTTCGAAACAATCCGAAATTTCAATTTTGCATTTATTTGAAATAGTTAATAATTATGTCCACACTTTAAGATTTTCAGCTTTTCGTATTCAAGTAAAAACAAATAAGTCGTGTAAAAATTATTTCGATACTCCAATTAGTTTCAGTTATAGGTACTTTAGAAAATAAGCGCCCGACACGATTTTCCCCCGGCCTGCCCTCACTGCGTGAGACGTCACCGTACAGTTAGTCACAATTTGTCACACGCCGGCCGTATACGGTTCACCATGTCGTGAATGTCGTGATTCACTACTTCGTTTCAATATTCTAAGGTCAAATTTGTATGATTTCGTTTTTTACTGATTGTCTTTCAAATGAAGCCAATCGAATATTTTTAGTTTGTATCTAAGTTTTGTAAATTGATTGGGTAAATTTCTGATTGTGCAAGAATGATTACTGAACTGAAAAGCAGTTTATAAACTACATGGAAGGATACTTATGCTGGGTGGTGAATGGAAGGTGGACTCATGGTTATAAGTAATAAAATATTGAGAAACAATTTTCAAAGGGTTATCAGTAATAATATATTGAAGTCTGAATAAAGGAATTTTATTCCTTTTCAGCATTTCATGCAAAATGCTCTGCCAGGTACCAAACAGTCGGCAGCGCCTCGCCCGATCCCAGCGTGACTCGGCGGAACCAGCAACACCTTCCCGGCCCCAATTCACACCAAAGCCTCGTTGAAACGATTCAAATCAGAGATTTCAGGACGATACCCGATTGTATTATTCCGGTTTCCTAACCAAAAATCCAATTGTGGTAGGATCCTTTTCGGGAAAATTCAGAGTCCCGCTGAGATTGCCTCAATCGGCCTCGGGAATGAATAACCGCGAATAATACGTTGTCATCCGCCATTATTATCTCACAATGATACGGTGCTTTTGCGATAAAAATCTCGAATAACAATCGGCCGACTAGCGCCCGAGCTATGAAAGAAGATATCGTATTATTGCCATTATAGTCTGCCATTAGAACAATTATCTCAATGTCTTTATTATATCGGCGCTTGTATGATGTGATGTGACGTGAGCCATGAAAACATTAGCCAAATAACCGGATTTGATTGTAATTACATAATAAGTGTAGCGTATTTGATACTTGTAATAATGGCTCCATTTGAAATCGTATCACAAGGTCTTATCACGATTGTCAAGGTCAGCTGCTCAGTTTTTGCTAACGTTTGGTACAAAAAGGTTATATTTTTTTCAATTAACTAATTTTCATTCTCATTCTTTTGACATAACACTTTGACTAAGCTGTGCTTACTAAATATTAGACTTTTACTACCCCTGCAAGTTTTGCAAGTTAAATTACGAAATAAAAAAAAAGTAAGTAGTCACAGTTTCCAGAATTGGTCTTGGCATACTAGCAAGCGTCATCCATTACGTTGACTCAAATAGCAGGCTTGGAGTACTGAGAAGAGCGTTCTAGGGTGGAGGGTAATAATTAGCGAGACACATAATATTTGCAGGAGTATTGGCGTGTTTCGCTCGCGGCGGACGATGATAGATGACGCTACATTCTGTACGATGACAGCGCGTAGTGGAACTACAAGAATTGGATTGAAAGATTGATTTTATTTATTAAACGAATAATGAAATAGCTGTTTAAAAATGTTTATTAGAGCCTGATGCAATTATTGATTAAATGCAAGTCGCAAGTGTTGTCAATTTTTAGATAAATAGAACTTTCTAGACAAATATGATTCATCCCAAGCGAGTATCAGGTGAGATGGTGGGATTTGACCGCCATCAACCAAGCCTGTTATCAAACTAGCTATTGATTGATAAATGTAATGGTGTTATTCAATAAAAAGACATGTATTGTATGATGTTTTTCTTAATCAAAAGCTTTCCCACTGTATGACAACCTGCCATTTGCATGCACCGGTTGCCCGCGACTTTCACAATGACGTCGTTCGACTCAATGGTAGGCCTACGCTGCGTCTTCCGTTTCTTGGGCGCCACCCAAGCATCTCCGTGCGATGTGGCCTGCCCATTGCCACTTCAACATGCAAACCCTGAGAGCTAAGTATGCGGGTGACTTTGGTTCTTTGGCGAATATCCTCGTTCCGGATTTTATCGCGCTAAGTAACTCTGAGAATACTTCTCTTCTTTGCCCGTTGTGTGTGACTGAGTTTATCTAAAAGGCCAGCAATAAAGGGTAAAAATAAATAAGGTCGCACTATCGCAAATAATTCTACTTACCTACTAGCAACCCTGTGGTAAGTACATCTGAAGAAGACTTGGATACAGTTCTTACTGACGTTTTTTCCACAGTATTGACAGGAGAAAAAAACTGATAGTTTCAAAACTATTTGCTAAGCTATAATAACAGTCTCAGCATGAATTGACCTTTATTTGGGCCAGAAAATTAGCCTCGCAATCCAGCGGGGCAACGTGGCCAGCATTTTGGGCACATTGCCCGAAATTAGAGACCGTTTAAACTATCTATAGGTTTGCTACCTATAGATGCTTTAAACGGTTCTTATATCGATTAATTTATTTTTTAATATTAGTTTAGTTTTAATTAGGTAGTTTATTTAATTAGAGATGAGTTTGCTTTCAATAAGTGTTAATAAACATAACACCCCCGTTATCTCGGCTAACAGCATGAATTGAGTAGCATGCTTCAGTGAAACAGCCAATTCTCCTCATCCCCACTAAAACATTCGCCGCGCGAAGAGCGGAGCCTCAGAAACAATGTCAATTGAGATGACAGTGAGATGATGACGTCACTAAATGTCAGGTTCCCCTGCTCGTCTCCAGGTATATATGATGATTCAACTTTATATAGGATAATAACGAGGACACAGATTCTACTAAGACCATTTAATATCGTGATGATACGGTGAAGATGCACTTTTTCGAAAATAGGTGGATTAAGCTTCACATACCTAAACATACCCCATACAGTGGGTACCTACATAAGGTACTTACTTTCTTCATCCTAATTATTTTTAAGTTCCAAAAAAAACGACCGGCGCGGGGCGTTCCAAAACAATAGAAAAGTGTAGCTATAGTTCCATTGTTTTTGATTTAAAAAAAATACAGGCAACATATATAATTATTATGATGACTCTCAATCAATTTATACAAAAACGCGTCCTTAGAACCATATTCCGCCTCGCACCATATCTATTGGCGATTTCTAAAACATTGAATTACAATGCGATGTAGGTTTTAGACTTAACCAATAGATGGCATTGGATGTCACGTTACACGCATCCGTCGAGAAGTTGCATCGACTGGTCATAAACCCTGCATGGACTGATAAATAACTTTAACTAATCCTTCAGCGTTGTTGGGGTAGCCCAGACTACCTCATCTTTTGGAAGACGGCTAAGTATATAGTATTTAACGTGGTAAAAATCAAGCAAGCAAACTATTTTAGTTAGCTATCGAAAAAGCTAGTTGGGGAATAGCAGAGAAATATCAATCTGGCAAGTCCATTGCTGGACTCAGGCATACCCTTGAAGGGCGAACGGGACATAAATCAGCCATGCTGGCCTAGTAGCGGTTTGGTGGATTCACATAAGTACGACATTAATATTCTTCTCCTGACGTCCGGAGAAGAAATTCAATCACGATGACTTCTTTCACCGAAAAGCCATTTGTATGAAAATCCGTACATAAACTTTAAAGAGCCCTCGGGCCGGTATTTGAACCCACAAACTCACGTTTTCAAGTCGATTGTCTGCCAACACTAAAAACTATCATGGCTTCATTTGTTGGGAATGACAATCGTTATGAATTGGGCTGATAATTATTTGGAGAATTTCACTCTGTTGGCTGATACTGATATTTCCAAAATATGTGTATAGTGCTGGCCACTCAACCTACACGAACTTACTTATTATGAATTAAAACATTGGGACTACACATTATACAGGTAAAAGTTGAAGCAAAGTGAATGTTGAATTTTCAACGATGACCAACGTTTAGTGAATTAGAAAACCAGTTCTGAGTAAGCGGGAGTAAACGAGAAAAATCTTACACTACCTACCCCCACTGGTCCATTCACCCTGCCGCCATGAGTTGCGTGCTTCGTCCTGCCCTAGCCATTGTTTTAATTTCACTCGAATCACTAATTGCCATCCAGCCGCATTCAGAATAACCCCGCAAACGTTTTTAACAACCACCTCATTGCATTTTAAAAGAAAGGATTATAATTTCCTTTACCCCTCTCTCGGTAGGCGGAGATCTTTTATTAATTCAGTTAGTTGTTTGGATTTTTTACGTTTTCCTGAATTACTTAAGGGAAGTTTATTTGCTACTTTATTCAACTTTATTTTGCTGGAATTAAGCTGATGGTAAGATTGGGTAAGGTTTTTTTTTACTATTAGATTCTTTTCCACGGCGAAAATATATTCGTGGCAATATATTTCAGAAAATACTTACGGTATAAAATAAGAAAATAATAACTCCTTTAGTATACATAACTACCAAGGTACGTAATTACGTAAAGGTACTATGTATACCTAAGGTACTATGTGGACCTGGGTATGTTCTAAAACTGCATCCAGAACCACCGGAGGACGGGCAGCAGCGTCCTCTCAGTTAGCGGTGGTAACCATTCTGCGATACCCAAGCCGCCTGCCAAGCGTGGGGATTATGGCAACACCTCCCTTTAAGGGAGAGGCCTTCGTCCAGCAGTGGACGTCTTCCGGCTGTTGGTGTGATGTGACTATGTATACTCAAAGACGATACCGATACAGTTATCAGAAGCAATCATTGAAACACTTTAACTAAATCATAGAAAGGTGGCGCCATCTAGTATCGGATGCAAATAAACATAATTTTTTAATTCGTTTTTTTATACGGTCAAGTGACGAGACGAGCAAGACTTTCACCTGGTGGTAAGCATCACGCCTGCTACTAACAGTAGCAGTGCCAGAATTGTGTACTTGCGAATACAATCCTACGCCGCACTGTACTGCGCTCGTCACCCTGAGATATTAGATGTTAAATACCCAGTAATTTATCTGGTCACAACCTGCGCCTAATGTCATTTATGCATCTGCGCTTCCTAGTTCTACCCTTGCCTGCGCCAGTTTCATCAATTTATAAATATTTGGATTCCAAGATAGTTTATTAAAAATCCAATAGGCAGATTGAATTTCCTCGAAAACCCATATAAGCACGGGATGAGTGAGTAGAGTCGGTAGAGCTCGACGTACGAAGGTGCGCGCTGTTTTTGCGCCCAAATCGCTAAATAATGACAGACAGACGTACGCTCCGTGCTGCCTCCCCGCATGCTAATAGAAAAACATGAATATTTATATAACTGAGCCGCTGGGGACTAAAATATAAAAACAATTGTGAAGCACAAGTGTTTTAATAAAACGTGCTGTAAATATACGCTAAATCGATTGAGATTTCCAGTACAAGACGACACGACCGAAAAAAACAGCATTCGATTAATGTTTGTGTTCGTAAAGATATAACTAATATTATATTTCATGCGAAGTAAAGGTGTAGAATATATTTTGATAAGCAGACAAGCTACCACCAAGCTATCCACGTCACGCCTTTCAATTACGCGAAAATAAGAAATACGAAAGACCTAAAAAAAGTGCCGTTGATGGTAAACAAAGCCAGGCAATTGGCAACTTCACGTCATCAGACATAAAACGTCCACTGCTGGACGAAGGCCTCCTCCTTAATAGGGAGGGGTTGCCATAATCCCCACGCTCGGCAGGCGGCTTGGGGATCGCAGAATGCTCACCACCGTTAACCAAGAGGACGCTGCTGCCCGTCCTCCGGTGGTTGTGGTTGCACTTTAAGGACTTACCTACCCAGGTCAATATCTAAGACAGGTATCAGAAATTGGTCTATTTCCTTGATCGATGTATGAATTAATTAGCCCTAAATTAATATGAAACAAAATTCTAACAATAGTAGTGTTTTTTTAAAATTCTATATAGTTATTTTCTATATAGTGAAGAGTAAGTAGGTATTTGTTCTTTTCAACCGACTTCAAAAAAAGTGGTTATTAATTCCACTATGTTTTTTTTTGTGTGTGTATGTTACGCGATTACTCCGCCAATTATGTACTGATTTTGATGTAATTTTTTGTTTGGTATGTAATACTTCAGAAGTGGTCCCATATAAATTATATCGAAATCGGTTCAGTAGTTTGGAAATATGAAAATGTCATCCAGGTATTCGAAGTTGAAGTTGTACGAAAGAAAAAAAAGATAGTGATCTTCCTATATTTTTAATGTAAAGTAATGCATAGATTACCGATATCTATGTGTGTAGCTATAAAAGGGGAGAGTGGGCTTAAGTAGGATTTAAATTTAAATAGCATCGCTATCTAACAAGTGTCACTCATGTCTCGGTGGGTGATAGATCGACAATATCGAATACAAACATCGGAATGTCATTTAAAACAGGAAACCATGAAAATGTGTTTGCCTTCCAATTGGAATACAAAATGTAACGTTTTGCTTACAACTATTGAAATGTGTTAGTTGCATTCTAATAAGAAAAAATTGTAACAAATAACCAATTGTAAGTTAGACGAAAGATCTTGGAATATCTACGTTTAAAATTTTGACCTTTTTATACTAAACATTTAAGTTTTAAGCGTTGCCACATACAATCAATATTTTATAGTTCAGTATTAGACGGACTACCTAGATTATTAGGGTACGACTACTACTAAAACTTATGGTTGCGCGACTGCGCGTAGGACCTTTTGTTGTATATGTCACAACCGAGTAGTAGAATTCACCGTATTAGATAACGGCTAACCATAAAAAAAAACTGAGTCATTATTATCAGAATGAGTTCTACAATTCGCCTGCGACATAAGCCCCTCTATCGGGTTTTTTGTATACTCAGAGTTTGGGCAGGTTCCGCTGGAATGGACATGGACAGGTAACTTTTACGTACCATCAGAAGAGCACCTCGTTCGTTTCATTATTTGTTAATAATAAACCTAATACGGTCGTAACTGCAAGAGCCGGAATCGCAAATGAGCCCTGACCGCGGGTTGCGATACTGTGACTAAACCGATGATTCAAGGATATTACCTTGAACGCAATTTTTATGTAATTTTTCTTGACAGAGTGCAGTTAACTTTCGTCATTTGGAAATGCTTTGGTTTGGTAAATAGGCAAGTAGGTTACTTCTGTTGAGATGTGTGGTATTATTTATATAATATTATGAAATGGTTTGTCCGTTTCTGTCCAGTTACTTAGTATCCCTAGCACATTTTTTTTACAAGATTGTATTTAAATTGCAATGTTTGTATATGTAGGCCTATGTTTGTTTAGGTCAAAAAATTTAACTGAATTTTGTAATAGTTCTCGTAGCATGTTATGGTGAGCTGAACCTGATGCTGCTGCCGCGCCACCTGCAGATAAAAGCTTGTTTTAATAAATGTATTTTTTTTATTAAATAAGTACTTTAGGGTATTATTAATAATGTTATTTCCGTTACGCCTGATAATTCTGCTGTTTCGTTTCACTAACAACAAACTAGGTATTTTTAGAAACTTTTTGTGCTCAGAGATTTGGTAGAGGCTCCAGCACGTATTTACTAGTTTTACAGAAATATTCGAGGATCCCTGGCGAAGATCAGAAACAAAAAATTAAAATAGGAATTTAAATGCACATAATTTGAACGTCAGACCGCGAGATAGCTAACAGACGGAAAATATTAAAGGGAACTTTACCTACATTTTTTAAAGAAGTTTTCTTTATCCGAAGAATAAATCGAAGGTGGGAGGGAAAAGTTTACCCGCCGGAACAAGAAATCTGTTGTTTTATTCATGAAAAAAGCTAAGAGTGTATGCAATAGTATTATTTTTAGAAAAACTACTTGAAAGTGTTCAGTAACTGTGAAATAAATGCTACTAGATTCTACTAACGCAAAACAAATAAACTAAATATTGGTGGACATTCCACACAGCTCGCTATAATAGTGAGCTGGTTACCATAATAATTATGGTAACCAGATAACTGTTAGAATACGTAAATAGTTTTTTGTAAATGAAAACGTATTATACGTATATTATTTTAAACACTCAGACACAGAACAAACATTTAAGTTCGTCACAAAAATGTTTAGTGGACAGGAATCGAAGGCACACACCCACATCTAACGGTTCACAATGCAAGAGTCAAAGGGTTTATTCCACTTTGCTCACCTGGGTGGTGAACAGAGTGAAATATACTGAGCACAAAGCCAACAGAGCTTCCTAGCTCAAAGCTGCTTCATGCAGAATTATAATCTGTATATATAAAATTCAAATTCATGCAAAAATTCCAAAATCCAAAAACGTGGTGAATTTTGCGAGCAGGCCGAATTTCTTCCATACGCGGACGAAGTGGCGGGCGACCTCTATGATGTATGTGTCGTTTTAAAAATGATTCTTCTGTAACATCCCTTCAATTCAAAAGTTTCGAAGTTACACAACTTCGATAGCCGACATGATCGACAAAGTTAAAAAGAGTCCCAAAAATCAATGAAAATATACGACTTGGTTACAAATAAGTGAGGATTCCGATAAGTCCTCACGCGCAGTATCCATTAAATAATGCAAATCAGTTGTAATCCTCGTTTTGGCAAGTCTGGCAACACCGCCGTCGCCGCCACGAGTGAAATATTTAATTTTCATAAAGTATACATTAGCTGAACAAGTTGTCTTGAGGGGACGCTTGCTGACTGAATTCGCAAAGATTTACTCGTGTGGTAAAACAGTTTTCAGCTGTGCATATTTAAAAGGCATGCATTGTACGGGTATAGTTCTTATCTTATCGGATCTTATGATTGTAAATGTACACTACAATCGATCACATAAATGTTGACACATACAAGTAGGTAAATAAAATATTTTTATTGATTTAATTGTTAAAATTTTCAAACTTACATCTAAATAATATTTGATCTCAATTTTTTTACAACATATTTGCTCGAAAAATACATTTACGAAGCCTGTATACATCGTTCGAAAGTTGAAGATTACGCACCATACAACGGAGTGTGCGGTAAAATAAGTACTCTCAGCTAAGTACCTATTTTACCGCACACTCCCATGTCTATACATGGGAGTGTGCGGTAAAGGCTTTTCCGCACGCTCCGTTGTATGGTGCGTAATGTTTAACTTTCGAACGATGTATACAGGCTTCGTAAATGCACTTTTTGAGCAAATGTGTTGCAAATAACTATTCTTTATATTTATTTATTAAGCGTCAAACCGTCAACATAGGTTTGTTGGTTACTGTTTTCCCGAATGAAACTGCAGATGTTAACGCTAGTATTTTTATAAGCTAGGCGTTGACTTCAGCTTATTTTTGTCTAGCGAGGCCTATGCTAGAAAATAGTGAGGATCCCCACCATCAAAAAGAACTAATTACTTTTTGTAACTGAATAATTGTACTCGAGGGAACGGTCTATTAAATTATACGTCCAATATGTGTTCCTATATGTTCGTTCTATTCTTTTCCCAGGTTACACCACATATCACTCTCACTAGTCTCACGTTTAACCAAGGTAAAACAATAAAGTCAACAACATTTTCGTAAAATAAATAGGCACCTCCCTACCTCTTCTCTAATAAAAAGTCCGAAATCCTAATAAACCCAATACTGCGCGACTATTGTTCGATCGCAACAGATAGACGCGTTCCCGCAGCGAAATTTGCATATCACCGATATTATATCGTCACGAAAAACGTATCCCTTACGCCTGTGTACACACGAATGACGCGTGATGCTGCCGACCTTCCCTGACGTCATCCATCATTCGCCGTGGCGCCTGCAACTAGACTCGTCACACTGCGGCTGGAAAACTGCAAACGTTTCAAATATAGACTTTATTTCATACAAATAAGTTGTCGATTCGGCTGTGGCAGACGGAAAGGTGGCACTCCACCGCCTCGCTCGCGAGGGAGGATCCCTGTCAAACGCTGGCGAAGAGTTTGACAGACGCGGGGCGCGGAGTATTTGACATGAAGGGGCTTGTTTGATACGGGGGTGAGCTGACAGCGGGGAGGGGGGTCAAATTCTGCCCGGTCATGAATAGGCAATGGGCTCGCTTTATTTATAAAGATTGTTAGCACAACACGGGCTCAGTGAACTTCTGGGAGAAAATGCCATAGTCAGTGTTCATTCATAGTGGATTTTAGGTAGTGTCCTTTTCAGATTCGGTGAACTAGAAACTAAAGTCTAATTAGAAATTAAACAAATTTCCGTAGCTTATTCCACTAAAACGAACACCAAAATCCATGCTGGAAAGTTTAAGAAAAAAACTGTTTTGTATTTAACTTTTTCCTTTAGGGGTTGACTTTGTGTATAAATAAACAGAAGAGCGCAGTAAAGACTTTATCAACGACAATTTAATTCAAGCAACCGCAGAGTAACCCTCAGCATCTTGTTGGGGGAATAAAATCCATAAATGTGACGGCAGTGGTTGTATGAGCGGTGAGCGCAGCCTCCAGTACGAAATTTGATTATTCCGCGACGTTGGCCTATCGCCAGCGTTTGACTATTTATCAAGAGCTCTCCTCGCTTGAGACGGTTTACAAGGATACCTAATAATCATGGTGTATGATTTATATAGAGCTGTGGCAATACGGCTCTGAGACTACTTTCATTCATAAGCAACTGCTCCATTGCAATTTTCTATAGAACAAATTGGTTCTTTTCTATGCACATTATCTGACGGACTATAGAATATCTATATAGAATATAGAAAGTAACTAAATAAGAGGTTGCAGGTTCATGATTAGGTATTCATTTACGAGATATTTACTTATGTAGTGAAATGTAATGAATACCTAACCGTAATAGTTTTTTTTTAAATAAAAAGTTACTAACAACTTAGCTTAGGTAGCATCAATGATAATAATGTCATGTGGTAGATAGGTAGTAACGGTAGTTTTTATTTATTTTACGATACCACACTACTACTATTTTATTATCGTAATCTATAAACAATTATCCTACGAATATTATAAATGTGAAAGTTTGTCAGTGTTTGTGTGTATCTTTGTTACTCTTTTATGTTCAAACGGCTGATCGGATTTGGATGAAATTTGGTATAGAGCTAGCTTATACTTTTGAATAAAGCATAGGTTACTTTTTATTCCAAAAATCAAGAGTGAAACCGCGGGGCGCAGCTAGTGTTAAATAAAGTTTTTTAATTTTTTTTTTCGAAATTTTTGGTTTTTCCTTAGAAAAATGTAACTGGCCCTCGTCAATATGAATTGACTATCTGATATTTATTTTCCTATTTTCGCGTTGGTTCTTGGAGCATCTAGCTCAAGCGTTGGTCGGTTACCGTGCGTCCGAGTTAAGATCCTGGACCCTGGCTTCCAATTGGCTGACTGTACGGAAGCAGTAAGTACTTACGCCGGAATAAAACGAAATACTTATTAAAGCATCATTTCCTGTAGTCTTTATTTTTTTGGTCCTGTAACTTTATTGCTTGGTTCACTCTTATACCTATGGAGCATTCAGAAATATAGGAATAAATGATAATAGCTCACCTGATGTGATGCTCGTGGCGAAGCTTGACGCAACGGACGATCCGGTCATTCTTCGGATAGGTGACCGTGAGTGACATTTATATATGAGCGCTTTCGGGTAGAATGAAAAGTTAAATAGCTTGTCCCGATTGTTTATTCTATATTTCTATACCAACATCTGTCGTGCCATGTCAGGGGCCTTCAGGTGGCACAATAACTCTGATATTAGGGTTCGCCACTCAGCCTATAAGAACTTACTTTACTTTATTTGATGTTCGAACCCAGAGCAAGATCATTTGTCCTCCCGGACTATACTCGTACTGTACTACTTATACAGATATTTGGGAAGCACCGTACTAACCTTAATATTTAGAAACCCATAAAAATAATCATTAATTGTTTCACCCATTATTTAATGACATAATTCGTACTATTGCATTAAAAAGTTACTTAATGCAAAATGACATAGATAATTTAGTTATTAACACGATTCACAGGTAAGGTACGTAATTAAGTTCCATAGTGCTTATGGAGTGTAATTGAGCTATCATACATAAAATTCTTTAATTAGACGTATTGTAACGAGTTTGGACCTGGGCATGTCCTAAAACTGCATCCAGTACCACCGGAGGATGGGCAGTAGCGTCCTCTTGGTTAACGGTGGTAGCACTCTGCGATGCCCAAGTCGCCTGCCAAGTAGCCAATAGTAGTGATAGTATATATAGTGTAACGAATAGGTCTAAATATGTACCTACGTTGCATGAAATATGACGTATTTCAAATAATGTTCCAATCTTTATTGTTTAAATCCATTTATGCTAATTTAAATTATTGCTGAAGCCGTGGGAACCTTTAAACCGTGAGTTCGTGGGTCCAAATCCAGGCCAATGGCCAATGAGCCAATGAGCACCAATGAGGTATCACCAATGAAAATAATGTTCCAATCTTTATTGTTTCAATCCAATTATGATTATTTAAATTATTGCTGAAGCCGTGGGAGCCTTTAAACCGTGAGTTCGCGGGTTCAAATCCAGGCTAATGACCAAAGCACCAATGAGCCAATGAGGTACCAATGAGCTCTTTAGAGTTCGTGTTCAAATTTTCATACCACTGGCTCTGCATAGGTACGGAGAAGAAATTCAATGGCGCGTGTGAATCCACCAACCAAACACGAACGCTTTAACAACTTTAACTATAGCTTTCACATAGGGTCCAAAAATGTGTAATAGTTTTTTTGGGGGGTAAACAACAATGCATGGTGCTTGTAAGTCATACTCGTAGTATCATTTCGAATTCAAGAATACTAGTAATGGAATATACAACTTATTAAGTACAACATATCTAGCAATAGAACTAATTGAAATTAAATGATATGAAATGAATTTATTCCACCAAAAATAGAGTTAAATTATTATGAGCGTATTGATAGGTGTAGTCCAATCTATTTTGCCGTTCATTGGCATGTGGAAATGTCACAGATAAATCTAAATATTAGCATAGATACATTACATTGTGCTTGTTTAGAAACTCGTCCAAGCAATAGTTTTTTTTTCTAAAAGCCACATCTTCAATTTCTTGCAATTGGACGATATGATGAAAAAAAAAGAAGATAATAATGGAACTACTTACTTGGACAAAAGCGTCCAAGTAGTTACTTGGACAAAATATCCAAGTAGTTACTTGGACAAAATAGTCCAAGTAGTTACTTGGACAAAATAGTCCAAGTAGTTACTTGGACAAAATAGTCCAAGTAGTTGATATCAATGGAAGAACCAATAGAACTAGTGGGAATACACCTGGACCCTGTTTTATAAAGCTACAAGTACAAGCAACAATACAACAAATACAATTGTAATAGCTTCTTGTACCAGTAACTAAGTACAAGTTACCAGTTACAGTTAGATGGTTTGTCTTTATCCTATATACAAGTGCTTGTACTTGTTATTATGGTTATCACCGGGACTTAATCGCGTAAGCTACAAGTACAAGACTTGTAGCTTTATAAAACAGGGCCCTGGTGGTAGCAAAAGCGAAGACGATATAATTAAAAATAATAATGCGGCCATGGATTCGTTATTCGTATGGACGTTATTTTTTTTGATAAGCGTTTTAAGTACGTACTCGTATCTGCCACCAATTAGCACTCTGTTGATAGCGACGTGGAAGCAACAGTGATATACAGGGTTAGTTCTAATCAGGGCATATTCTGTACATCAAAATAAACAACTTTTACTATGGGGCCAACATTGAAATCGCGAAAAAAATATAGATGTTCTATACATTTTGCCCAAGGTCGATAAATTTTTTGTATGGAACAGCTGTTAAATTTTTGGCGTTTCAATGTTGGCCCCATAGTAAAAGTTGTTTGTTTTGATGTACAGATTTTCCCCTTAAAAAGATGCTAACTGATTAGACATACCCCTGTATACAATGTCAATTGCGCCAGCTAGAATAAGCCTGTGCTTACAGATTATCTATCAGTTACTATACAACCCTTGGTTGGAGATGTGGCAGGGTTGTTTCCGCGGCGTTTTTATGATTTATAGCGAGAGAGATTCCGTTTTGGATTTCGCTCAGGGCTCGCGTTTCCTTTTGTCAGCGGAACCGGCTTTGTGGCAACCCTTAGGTCGGTAATAGACAGTCGATGATTTGGTTCTTCGTAATGAATTCACGTCGCGTGTAAATTCAAATTCGAGTTTTTTTTTAAACATGATTCAACTGACTGAGAATGAGAATGAAATGAGACTGTACGAATCAGTGAATTCTAACCTGGATTGAGTATTTGTTTATAATTAGGTATATGGTTACTGACATAATATAATGAGTAAAAGTAAATAACATTATTATATTAGAAGTATCCAGTAGGAAATAAAAATGCCCATTAACAATGATGGGGATTGTTAAATGGCCAATAACTATAATAAACTAGAGGTCGCCCGCGACTTCGTCGGCGTACGGAAGAAAATTGCCCGCTCCCATTTTAGTGCTATTATCTTTTATACCGCTGAAGATAATAACACTAGTGCATTTTTTCCTATCATTTTGTCTATCTAAATACCAATTTATATCACAATGACCTCAAAAACAAATAATGTCCATATAATCTTCATCCCCCATTATCGTCTTACGTCGCCTTACGTCATCACTGTCTTAAAAATATTGAATTTACCATATTTTATTTTAAATAAAATCTAATACATCTAAATACCAATATTTGTCACTATAACTACAAAAAAAAAAAATACATACATAAAATTCATTCATTCACTCTAAGTCATCCCTGTCAAAAAATTGAAAATAGTATCTTTTTAATATTTCAAATGAACTATCCAAATAAAATCCATATCCATATCAATACAAAAGTTTTTACCCATTTTTACCCCCTTAGGGGTTGAATTTCGAAAAATCCTTTTATTAGTCCAAAAAACCCTACGCATCAAGAAAAATACATCCTCCAAATTTCAAGTCTGTACGACCAGTGGTTTAGGCTATGCGTTGACTGTCAGTCAGTGCGTCATTCAATCAGTCAGTCAGTCAGGACATTGATTCTTTTATAATAAACATCATTTAAAACCAAAACCTTATAAAATCACTTGAAAAAGGGCAACATTACCTCAGTTTACGACAAAGTAAAACCTCTAAGCTCATAACAAGCAACATTGGCCGCATTATGTTAAGCGATGATCCCTCATAATGTCTACAGGGGTGGGTTTAATAAAACAAAGGACAACAACATGTCGGCTCCGATCGCGTCTGTCAAATAATGATGATCATTTGTCAAGCAGAATCGGGAGATAGGAAAGTTGAAGAAGGAAAGGATAAATAGAACTACTATGTTTATGAAGTTCTTTATAGAGTTGCGGCTTCAAAGAAATGTTTTTTTTGTTGCCACTTAATAAATTAACAAAATTACCTTTCTATAGACATTGGCTTCATCGTAAGGATGGTAATGAACACTTTATAATAATACTATCATAACGGTGTACATTGTAGTGGTAGGACTTTACTGCAGAGTCCGCCTGGGGAAGTACCACCTTTGCCAGTTATTTAACCGCCAAGCAATAGTGTGCAAGCATTACTGTGTTCCAGTTTGAAGGGTAATGTTACCAGACAAATTACTGGGTATGATGAGATTTTACATCTAATATCTCAGGGTGACGAGCGCAGTGCAGTGTGGCGCAGGATAGTGTTCGCAAGTTCACTATTCTGGCACTGCTACTACTGTTAGTGGCAGGCGTGACGCTTACCACCAGGCGAACGTCTTGCTCGTCTCGTAACTTGAACGTATAACAATTTAATTTATTGCAATGTATTCGCATGTCTTCGTTAGTCAGCGATCATCTCATTTGAGAGGAAAAGAACGTAGTCAGTAGACTGATTACATACTGAACATATTGAGCCGAAAATGTTCGGAAGCATATCCTTGACTTTTTGTCTATTCTATCCTCACTAACCAACAAAGCTCATATTGAATAAATCAATCTATACAATATGATCAACTATTTTAATTATGTCTATGAGGATAATGTGATCGATTCTGACGGTTTTAGTTGACAGTTCTAAACTAACTACAGTATTGCTGTCCTTAGCTAACATGCCTAGTAAAAAAGTGACAGCAATATTTTAATTAGAGTAAAACTGTCAACTAAAACTGTCAGAATCGACCACATGCCTACAAATAAAAATAATGAGACGAATATTGTAAATTTTAAAAAAATGCGTACCTATGTACTTCGTTAGGGATTTTAGTTTCCTGAAGCGTGCCTACTCAGAAACACTGTTTTAAACATCACACACTTCGTTTTAAATCATAATCACTGTAAATATCCCGTAAATAATCATATAACTCTATTCCTATTCTATATCCTGTTTTATACCCTTGTTTCTAAGTTTTTGAAGATACTCGTGTCCCAAATAAAGCCCCAACACCCGAATAAGGAACCAAAGGGACCGGTATAAGCAGAGGATCGCGGGTCCTCAGAACGCCGATCCCGTCATTTCTTTTATATTTTTTCATCAATGTCACATGTGACGCCAGAATGTCATTTTCATATGACGAAAAAAAATGTTTATTAAGACGCCGCCGGAGCGTGCCACGATATTACAATATTTCCACTAGTGAAATATGGAAAGCTATTTTTTACGAGGAAATAACAAGGTGCGTATGATGAGATTAAAATCCACGCGAGAGGGTTCGCGTTTTATTAAATACTGAGTCTAATGGCCTATTTAGGTAAAATGTTTCTAAGTGAAACGCCAAATAAAAAATGTTGGCAATAGGAGCATGTCAGTTATTTGTTTAACCAGATAAATAGAGAGGTACTTCATTGACAGCCATAAGACGCCCACTACTGGACGAAGGCCTCCCCCTTAATAGGGAGGGGTTGCCATAATCCCCACGCTTGACAGGAGGCTTGGGGATCGCAGAGTTTACCACCGTTAACCAATAGGACACTGCTGCTCGTCCTCCGGTGGTTCTGGATGCAGTTTTAGGACATACCCAGGTCCATATAAAAATAGAGAAGATAAATAGAGAGGTACTACTCTAACGATATAAATAGAGAGGTACTACTCTAACGATATAAATAGAGAGGTACTACTCTAACGATATAAATAGAGAGGTACTACTCTAACGATATAAATAGAGAGGTACTACTCTAACGATATAAATAGAGAGGTACTACTCTAACGATATAAATAGAGAGGTACTACTCTAACGATATAAATAGAGAGGTACTACTCTAACGATATAAATAGAGAGGTACTACTCTAACGATATAAATAGAGAGGTACTACTCTAACGATATAAATAGAGAGGTACTACTCTAACGATATAAATAGAGAGGTACTACTCTAACGATATAAATAGAGAGGTACTACTCTAACGATATAAATAGAGAGGTACTACTCTAACGATATAAATAGAGAGGTACTACCATACTATTATTTATTCTGTGGTACTACTCTAGCATTTCGTACTCCGCAAGATAATTAATAAATGTGAATAACGTTGATAATCATGCTATTTGTCGATTTATTAATTTGTGTGTTCCTCTTATAAGTACAAATAAGTAATAGAACGACGACAATTATGATATCGGGATGTAAGTTATTTTTAGAAAAAGAGATAAGTTATTATACTTTACAAGACCTGAGAAGGTATGACATTATTACTTTTTATTATGGATCGATGGATAATTAATTAAGAATTTCCAGTGGAGGTAAATTATCTATGCGGCTAATTACTATAAATGAAAAAGTTTGCAAGTAAGAAGCATTTGATTAATTTATGTACTTATTTACATTAAATTGATTGATTGTATTGATTAAATTCTGTTTGACTTTTATTAATTTACCTACATTTTTACTGACTTTAATTTTGACTTTTTCCATTTATGACATTTGATTTTTGAATTTGATTTAATTAATTTTATTGTGATTTTATTGAATTTTTCTATGTTTTAAATGTCTGGGTGTAATTAGCCTGAATAAATAAATGAATTATTATTTATGTAATATAAGTACGTAAATAGCAGTTAAAACCGTTCAATGCTTAAATTTAAATAAAGTACACATGTAAGAAAAGCTGTCCGTGGCTCTATTGTCTTATCAATAATATAAAAGTCTTACCTTAACTACCATATAGAAATGTTTTCACAACAAGTTGGTATAGTGACAAGGATATCGTGCGCATTTGAAAAGTTACATCAATTTACCTAATTATAAATGTTAGTTTTCTGCTAAGTAAGCTTTCAACAGTGCATAATATGGGTGCATAGCTGCGACTCTGTGACGCGATAGCGCGAACGGCAGATGCGCCGCCGGTTGTGATTGTCTTGCGCGATGATTGATGATCTTCCGCGGCAGCTGGTGCGTAGGGCTGCCTCTCAACAATAAAAATAAATATAAACGTTTGTCTGTACTAAGAAATGAAAATAAAATAATTTGTTCGGTAAAATACCTGCTTTTATTAATTTAATTTTAATTTGCTTTTACCTGGTTCGATCCCCACCCAGGGCAAACATTTATGTGACGAACATAGATGTTTGTTCTGTGTCTGGGTGTAGTATGTATTATAAGTATGTATTTACAAAAAAAAAGTATATAAGTATTCTATCAGCTATCTAGTTTCCATATTACAAGCTTTGCTTAGTTTGGGGCTAGATGGCGCTGTGTGAAAAATGTCCACCGATATTTATTTATTTATTTTACTACAGATCTATGAATTTTCACGGGATATTTATGTTTGCTTGCCAGTGAATATAGTGCGAGCAAATGCTCCAAATGCTGCAAATCACAGCATTTGTAGCATTTCACAGCGTCAGCAGCAAGTTGAAGTGGCAATGGGCAGGCCACATCGCTCGAAGAACTGACAACCGATGAAGAAGAAAGGTTCTTGAGTGGCGACCGCGAACCTAGGTGGACCGACGACAACGTAAAAGTCGCGGGCAATCGGTGGATGCAAATGGCAGGTTGTCGTACAGTGTGGCGGTCTAGGGGGGCTTCGTTCACCAGTGGACGTCTCCGGGCTAATGATGATGAAATGCTCCAAAATATTTTATGCCATTAATATACCTCACCTATACCAAAGTAATCATACTAATTAATAATGTAAATGTAACTATAGTAAAAAAAACGTTATTACAATTTATTTTATGTTCGTTTTCAACAACTTCCTCTAGCAATCACCTAATGTATAATGCAAAAAAGAAACAACAAAAAGTCACTGTGTGTGTGTTCTGTGAATACGTAGGTATATTTTGTAAAATATAGTAAACAAATTTCCTAATTAGCACATCGTTATCTTTAGTCAATACTGATAAAGATAACATCCAAAGACATACCTAGAGATCAGTAGCAAACAACAAATTATCTAACTACTGGTATTACTTAATCGTAGTTTCAACTTGAACCCACCCTTAACAATAATACGAGCAGGTATAATCTCCCCTTTAGAAAAGTTTGATTGACAGATTTACTGCTATCTCTTTCTTTCTTTTTATTTGAGCTCCTCCTCCTCCAATCCAGAGAATTAAATATGTACCAGAGTACTTACTGACTGATAAGAAAAAAGGAAGCTATGTTTTTTAGAGTGTGTCTAGGCACATGTACTTAATATATAATATTTTGTAATTACTGTTTTTTGCTGTTTTAGTACCTAAGTACCTAATAAAATTGTAAATCTATTATTTTATGTAAGAATTGTTAGTAAGATGAAAAAAAAAAATAGACCACATTGCTTTAATTTTCTGATGGGTGGCAACCCTACACTTCTATTCAACTCACGTTTATTCAATATAAGCAAACGCAGGCGTAGGCCACGGGAAAAGCACTGCTCCTAAAACGTAGGTATTCCACATTCGTTTCGTCAACTGTCTCTTGATACGCTTTTGTATACCTACACTTGCCAAAGGAAGAGAATTCCATCCATTTACCTACTTTGATTAGAGAAAGAGGCGTAAAGCGTTTCCAAGGTGTGAGTGGTAGTTTTGTATCTTTGTTTTACAATTAATTGCGCAAAGTAATGCTCTTCTAATTTTGTATGCAATTATTGCAGATCACAATTTGAAAATAAGCAACACAATGCGCTTTAATGTGTTATGGGGGTGTAAAAAAATATAATGCATCCAGCTTAGTAGCAGATTGAAAGATTGGGTGCATACCAGCTTCCATTTGGGTTGCTTCTTCCGCCACGTGCTTCAAAACCAAGCTCAGAGCGTGGTTATAAGAAAACTTATTTCATGACATTGAAGCTTATTGTAAGATAAGAGATTATTATCATATTGTTATCATAATTTAATTTTTTTATGTGATTCTTACTTACATACTTAATTCAATTTGACGTGTAACTTTGGTGTTAAAAACTATTGTTTTGTATTGCATTGTATTGTAAAACATAAGGGTCTCATTAAACATGGAGTACTTTTCTAATCATATCAATTAAAATAATTCAAATTGTTTACCGAATTTTTCATTACACTAAACACGAGAGTTGAAGCTACTGTATTTTTGAAAAAGAACTATTTTATCTGAGTAATAAATATTATTAAAATTCTATAGCTCGTTAATACGCATTTGACGATATTAGTAAAGTAATGCAATTTTATAGGATCATGCAATCATAATGATCCTAATTTAATAATTAATTTAAATGACATGTAGGTACTTAGTACGCAATTGATGATTAGCAAGTTAATCTAGTAACTACATAATAGCAGGTGACACGAGTCGTTGAGTCAGCCAATGCACATGCTCACTTACATAATTAAAATGAAAGTGCCATGTACATGAGTACCTAATTACATTATTAGATAGCATTACTCGGCTATTATAATAATATGTAATTGATTTATTCAATTACTTCAAGGATTACTCACACTTTGCGAATGTCTCCGATCCACTGATAATACTAGTAATAATTAATACGAAATAAATCGTCGTAGACAAATATACTTGTACATGCATGAGATGCGCAATGATTAGTGAATATTTCTATAAATATCAAATGCATTTGATGGTATCTCCTATAAACAAGTGGTGCCATCTAAACATTTTCACTAAAGTTTCTAGAATAACATAACTACAATAACCGCTTCAGAAAAGCTTGTAAGCGAAGGACCGGAAACAATCCGTAGACAATGTAACCATTAGATATTATTTTTTTAAGATTTACCTAGTTTTTCATTGAAACATTAAGAAAACAATAATTTAAAATAATCCACAAGAATATTAATATGTTGTACCTAAAGCTTATTGGATACACATTTTACACCATACTCGTATAATGGAATTGTTGGAAGCAGAAAGGTTCATTGGTGTTTCAAGAGGGCGGACGCAACGAAGCCTCTTTCCTATCTTGGTTTTTCAAATATGCGCTAGATGGCGCTTGTTGAAAATGTTGTATTTTAAATTCAAAATTACAAACAAGATAACAATTATTACAAAAATTATTAAGTATTAAATGAAGTAAAAATGTAAGTGACTACAAATGTTGGTTAGCTTAGAATAACACGTGATATTAAATACGTACATGTAAGTATATCCAAAGTAGTAAGTACACTGGGAAAAATACACAGCTTTCGAACACGGCTCCAGTTTCTGTAGCCATGTAAACGACTGTGCCAGCCAGGTTTGGCAGCCGTGTGAAGAGCCGTGTACGCGGTTAGAGATTTTACACGGCTGTGTAAGCCAATTATACTGCTGCGTTAGCCGGTAAAGACGGCTACGCTTACTGTATTAAATAATTTTACAGCCGTGTCACAACCGTAGCCGCGCAAAAATACACGGCTACATTCTAACACGGTTAGCGTATTGGTGTAGGCAAAGCTCGTCGGGCCGTGTGTTAAACGAAAACGGTTTGCGGAGCCGTCCTAAACACGGCACGACTGGCCGTGTGCCAAACAATCTGGTTGCGATAGCCGTGTCAGAAACGTAGCTTGTATACATGGTTGCCGGAGCCGTTCTATACACGGGACAACAGGCTGTGTGATAAATAAGATCTGGTTACGATAGCCGTGTTCCAAATCGAATTCTCAAACATGGTTGCCGCAGTCGTTTAAGACATGGGATGACATACCGTGTGCCATACAACATCTGGCTGTGATAGACGTGTCAGAAACGTAGCTTGTATACATGGTTGCCGGAGCCGTTCTAGATACAGGACAACAGGCTGTGTGATAAATAAGATCTGGTTACGATAGCCGTGTTCCAAATCGAATTCTCAAACATGGTTGCCGCAGTCGTTTAAGACATGGGATGACATACCGTGTGCCATACAACATCTGGCTGTGATAGACGTGTCAGAAACATATGCATAGAGGTATTAAAGGATACAAATGTACCTAATTCGTTTTAGGGATCGTTTTTTTTGCGTTTCACCACCATTGTAGATGCGGTACTTATAGGTACGTCAGTTTTTTTTGGGACTTTTGTACATGTACATGTCAGTCTCATCGTATCTTCTTAACCTAGTGCTAAAAACTAATACAAACACATCTACTGGATAAATTGGCGGTGCGGGTCACTTAAGGCGACTTACACAACTGAACAGCTCACGAGCTGCGACAGAGCCGGGTTCTGACAGCAGTCTATTAAACCTCCCAACATCCAGTCTAGGTATGTCAGAGCACGCTTGTCTCTTACTTACTTCCTCATAGTATTGTATCTATCTGGAAAGATGTATGATTTATGATGAATCTAAAGGAGACAGGCCGAGAACACCTATCATCTTACCTTCCACTCTGGTCTGCTTTTGGTCATAGGCCTGTTGTAATCTTACTATACCTACCCCAACAACCTATACTTCCTACATACCTATTACCTATTTACTATACTATGTACACAAGTGGGTTCAATATACCTACATGACATGACGTATCTATAGCGTAGTACTATTATGTTACCTGTGGTTAAGCTATCTACTTCTACGTATCATAATACATTACAATATACACGTGGCGTAGCTTGTCTAGGTGATTCTAAACGATCACCGATGTTAAGCAACGGACGGTCCGGTCAGTCTTCGGATGGGTGACCGTGAGTGACATTTATTTCTGAGCGCTACCGTGGGTCGGGTGACACGTTAAATTGTTTGTTCTAGTTTCTATAACAACAATCGTCAGCCATGTCAGAGGCCTTCGGGCGGCACATTAACTCTGCCCTAGGGCTGGCCACTCAGCCTATACAAACTTACTTCATCATCAGCCCGGAGACGTCCACTGCTGAACGAAGGCCTCCCCCTTAGACCGCCACACTGTACGACAACCTGCCATTTGCATCCACCGGTTGCCCGCGACTTTTACAATGTCGTCGGTCCACCTAGTGGGAGGCCTTCCTACGCTGCGTCTTCCGGTTCGCGGTCGCCACTCAAGAACTTTTCTTCCCCATACGAGGATATTTGCTAAAGAACCAAAGTTACCGACATGGCTCGCAAGGTTTGCAAGTTGAAGTGGCAATGGGCAGGCCACATGGCTCGAAGAACTGACAACCAAACTTACTTAATATACATTAACACAAATACCTACTCAAAAGTAAATACGATAATAATTTGTAAATACTGTGCTGGATAATAACACCCTACAATACACGAAAACAAAAAGATGTGATCAACAAAATCTTTCGATAAGCTGTTCTAATGACTTGTTTTCGCTAGAGATAGGAGAACATTTTAGGAATAACAACACTTCTATCTCGTCCACGCCACATCGTTTGAAGAACTGACAACCAAACTTACTTAATATACATTAACACAAATACCTACTCAAAAGTAAATACGATAATAATTTGTAAATACTGTGCTGGATAATAAAACCCTACAATACACGAAAACAAAAAGATGTGATCAACAAAATCTTTCGATAAGCTGTTCTAATGACTTGTTTTCGCTAGAGATAGGAGAACATTTTAGGAATAACAACACTTCTATCTCGTCATTCTTAAAAAGTAAATGAACTCTCTTCTTATTGATTTTGGTAATGCTTGTGACCCATTATAAAATGTAAATCAATACCTATTTTGTTTTCGTGTAAATTGATTGGATTTCATTAGTTTATTGCGTTACCTACATTAGTCTATGTACAAAACTTCGTGTTATGGAATCATGGATTTAGTATTCCTTAGAATATTGTAGTTATTAGTAGACTGAAATGTAATCAGTATAGGTATGCCTTATATTACATTTTAGATATTTTATGGTGTATTCCACGCCTATTACCCAGCTCTGTAACAAGTGTCAACAGAATCAAATTGAAATTAAAAGTTTGTGAAGACAAATGATTTTTAAACTCAGTTAATGGTGGCGGTGAAGATTCTGCGATCCCAAAGCCGCCTGCCAAGCTTGGGAATTATGGCAACGCCCCGCTATTAAGGGGGAGGCCTTAGTCCAGCAGTTCGTCTTCTGGCCGGTAAGTAAGTAAAGTCAAATGTCTCTTTTTATGTGCGTGCTTGATCACTAACTAGACTGTCGGTTTGTGACGATGACGATGTTGTGAAAGATGAATAACGAAAACTTCTAAAACACTTATAGACTGTAATCTTAAAAATATCTAAGTGATAGGCAATAGGCAATACAAAAATGCAATGCAAAATGCAATGGCAGGTTGTCGTACAGTGTGGCAGTGTACAGTGTGGTGTGGTGTGTGTCTAAGGTGGAGGACTTGCTTCTGCAGTGGACGTTTCCGGGCTGATGACGAGGCAATAGGAACGTACCCAGCATTATCTTGTTCCTTTCGTAAGCTGTACCTTTAAATTAGAAATACTCATAATATCAAATTACCTATAACATAGCATTGAAATGAAATTTTAGATCTTACGTAATGTTCTATACTATCAATACTTAATACTACATTTTTAATTAAGTTACAATTGCATGTCAAGAAGTTCTTCAGTCTATAACGGCGACTATTTGACCAGTTGCTCGAGATTTTTTAATTATCCGTTATTTTCAATACTGTTTGTTAAATCCAAAATATCAAATTTAACACGTGGAAAAAAGGACGAATCGATTTAATTCATAAATGTAATAAAACTTTAATTGAAGTTTTTAGATATCACCAAACTTACACGTCAAGTAAAACATCAACGCACTCTAATTAAGAATTGAATAGAGTTTTACTGGTTTGCTAATCACTTTATGACACATACCACTGGGACACCATAATATATAAAATCGGAACCTAATTGGGGAAAGTATTATTAGTAGCTCAACTTTCGTTGAGTACGTTACTTTATTTTCTTTAACTTTATTGTTTTCGTTTACGACTTTTAGAAATATCAAGTGAAATGCTGCCTTCAACGACAAGTCAGTCACCGCAAAAAGTGTTTGGCACTTCTGAACAATGGAGTCCAGAGAATAACCAATCAAATATTATCCAGAGTGAAACGGTAATTGATAGTTTTTAAAGTACATTATTGATTTAGAAAAGGCTGTTGTTCTGTTGTTTGTTCTGTTTTCTGGTGTTTCTGTTTTTGTTTTCTGTTTAATCGAGACAAGTAGTAATTAAGTAGAAGTAATCTGGAGTCTCTATCTCTAAACGTAGTTTCTTGGTTTAAATAATATACATGGTGTTCGTAGGTAGTTCTTGAAAAACAGACACTTGGTAGTATCAGGGATGTTTGCATTTATACTAAAATTTTATAATATTTTTTTCTTTTCAGAACTTAGTATGGAACGCGTTACCAAACCACAACATTGTTCCAGTGCCCCCCAACATCAGCAATCCAGGACTCAACCTTCATGAAGCTAATAGTTATGCAGCACTTCCATACAACCCAGCACCAAACTACATCAATGTTTCCAATCCACCACCTTACCAGAGATATACCCATATCCACAATGGCTACCCCATGATGATCATCCCAAGCACACAGAACTTATCAGCTGTTCCAGTTTTGGTCCACCCGCCTCACAGACCTCCACCGCACACCAACACTCTGGCAACTCAACAAAATATCAAGCTCATACAAACTACTTGGAACAAGACAAATGGTGGAGTCAAAAAGCAGAAACGCATCAGAACCGCCTTCACAAGTCACCAGATGATGGAACTTGAACAAGAATATGCCAGAACCAGGTACTTAGACCGCACTCGCCGGATCGAGCTGGCTGAAATACTGCGTCTGAACGAGAGGACGATAAAGATCTGGTTTCAAAATCGTAGAATGAAGGAAAAGAAAGATCGGGCTGAAAGTATCGAAGAAGTTGACGACGTGACTACGACACAGTCTACTCCAGAAATTGGTGTACCAATGTATCAGGAACAATACCAAGCCAACAATGAGGCTTATAACAGGATGGGCGTGTACATGGAGGAATATCCAGTGTCGTCTACTTCTACAATAACTTCGATGGCTGAAGCCCCGATGTCTGTAGGAAGCTATCCTGGGTACCCCATCTCCGAAATGTGTCCGCCGCCGTATCAGCAAGTTCATCTCCAAATGCAGCAGGATCTATTGCCATACAGTGATGTTCGGTTATCTCCAGAATCAGCCCCACAATCCGAAACCTCAGTCTCCGTACGAACGAGTGCTACAACTGAAGTTGCGGCCGGAAATTGGGACTTGTCCTGGATTAAAAATATGCAAACTGAAGAAGAATGATTTTAAATAACGTTTTAAATTATGATTATTGTAAAAAGCTATAGAATTAAGTAAAAATTCTTAAGTAAAATAAATATAATAACACGAAATTATGTAAATAAACAAACATATAACATACTTCTTTTTTTTTTCTGCGTAGGAATTTGTATGAATTGGGTAAAAAAACAATTTATCTCTATTGTAAAGTTGATAAAAAGCATCAACAAAAGGTCAGGATTCTGCTGTCAGGTTAGGCTGACCAACCTGACAGCAGAATCCTGACCTTTTGTTGATGCTTTTTATCAACTTTACAATAGAGATAAATTGTTTTTTTACCCAATTCATACAAATTCCTACGTAGAAAAAAAAAAGAAGTATGTTATATGTTTGTTTATTTACATAATTTCGTGTTATTATATTTATTTTACTTAAGAATTTTCACACTGGTCGTATACCCTTGTCTTCAGACACTGCGGGATTTTGGACGAGAAGATATTACACAATTTTCTGAAGGCTGCCCATCCGAGTTGGATTCTTCGGGCGACCTCTTTGTCGAAGTTGGACCTACCTAACTGAACAAATGTATTTAATTAAAGTTAACTATTTATAATTTTATCACAATTTCTTAGACTATTTAGTGACACATCTGCTTGTACTACAAAATAAACACATAAAAATATAATAACATATTCTTACGCAGTCGGGTAATAATAATACTAAGGGGCAATAATATTATTTTGTATTGCATCACTGTAAGTACTAATTATAAGGGAGCAGGCACTGTGAAAATTAGACTTAAGAAAAAGATTTTCAGTTTTTTAAAGCGGCGCTGTTAATTCTCAAGTGCTAAGAGACATTCGAAGGAAGTCTATTGTCTCCTAATACATTGTTCATTATTAAAGTTCAGAACCAAAGTTTTAATGTAAGAAACGGTTATTTTATTTGCGATAGAAATCATGCTCATTAATTCGTAATCTAATTTACAAGCTTGGTAGATAAGAACGATGATGCTCCATAAAGTGACAACGTAAAACCGGTGAACTGATCGGTGAAAGAATGCCAAGAAAAGCAAAAGTCGGACTGAATAACGTACAATTATGTTTAATCATAATCATAATCATCATTCTTTGCCGCCTCGGTTGGTCGATAAACTCTGTGTCGAAAAGCTGCGCTCGTTTTTCTCAAATTTTATTGTTTAAAGTAACTTGTCTTGAATTAACTTATCATAATATAGTTCTTTGTGTCATAAGTAATTAATTAAACCCAGTGCAAAGTGCTAACAAATCGTTATTTGTTCTAAAAACCCAAACAAAGTGAAAACAATACGATACGTAATACTACGAGTGTGGGTAATTTTGCTTAAGTGGCGCGCAAGCAGCTCAGGCCAAACTCACGGTTGCGCGCTTCACAATACCGCGACAATCGCGTGCAGTGTGAGCCGCACGTCGTTGCGCTGTCACCGTAGTGTGCCTACCAAAGTCTAACGAATTAGATCGGATATCGGCTCAACTTCATGTGCCTACAATTGCCTTACCTCTGAGAAGATTTTAGGAAATTTTTATTTATATTTAATTTTAATTTTTATTAGTGTTTCTTATAATATGAAGTGCGCTTGCTGCTTCAAGTTCACTAAGGATTCAAACTGCATTATATGCAGTTCCACCTCCTGCGAAAAAGTCCTGGAAGTGTCCCGACTGCTGTGCAATGCAAAAGAAAGGGGGTGACAACAGCCTCACTCCAGTTCGAGCCTCTTCGGATTTGCAAAATGTCACCGCACGTAGGAAAAATGATTCTGCCTCCGATTGTACCTCCACAGCTGACTCCGAAATAAAGGACCTCATGGTTGTCATAACCCGCCTAACAAATGAGTTCACAGCCCTTAAAACAAAACTTGAGGAAGTCACCCACTCGCTCTGCCATTGCCAGGAACGGATGGACGAGCTGCATCTCAGCGTGTCATCTAATGAAAATCGCCTAAATTTTTTAGAGAAAAGAGATCAAGATGTGGTGAATCTACAGGTAACTGTTTCATTGCTTCAAAGCGAACTCAACGTGCAAGCGCAACAAAATCTAGTCAATGAGATTGAGATTATCGGTATTCGTGAGAATAACAATGAAAGCTTAGATCATATAGTAAAGGTCGCAGCGCTGAAAGTTGGAGTGCAGCTTGTAGACGGGGACGTGGACTGGATTACTCGCGTTGGTGCACGTCGTCCGCTCGTCCCAGCAGACACGTCTGACTCCGGTGCCAGGTTGCCGCGCCCTATTGTTGTGCGTCTGCTGCGGCAGTCTAAACGCAACCAAATCATCAAAGCTTCTAAATCTAGGAAAAATATCACTAGCACAGATTTAGATATAACTGGTGCAACAACTAAGGTCTTTTTTAACGAGAGACTTACGAAAGAAAATCGGATCTTATTTCGTGAGTCAAGATCAAGGGCTAAGATCTCTAATTATGCATTCTGCTGGTGTAACTATGGTGCTATATTTATCAGGCAACGTGAAGGGAAACCTGTTAAATTGTTACAGGTCAAGAGAATATCAATAGAATAATATACCTACGTACTAATAAGAGTACGAGTACGATTATTTAGTGACCACGGCCATTGGAACATGGTCGAAACGTCGAGGTAAATAAAAATAAATTTATTTGTGCGCGATTAAGTCCCGGTGATAAACATAATTATGTGTTCAAATCGCGAAAGTTTAAAAGTTTCATGAATAACGTACCTTGGCAGATACCTAACTGTAAGCAGAGAACTAATGTCAGCACATGTCAGATGATGAGGGAGTCATTAGGTTTTTTTGTAACGAGAAAGATCCTACCACCATGCAAAACATACCAATATGACATTTGACCGCATGCCTGATAACGTGGTTTATGGCGGAGCACGCACGGAACCTGTTTACAAAGTTTTATTCCATGTTGATGTTAGGTATATTTTTCGGATAACTCAAATTTCTACAGAAAGTTTATATCGTCATTCCTTCCTCACTATGCGATGTGAATTACGAGTAGGTAGCTGTTAATATACATTTCGTCAAGGGCGGATTATATTTTTATTGAAACATTCGGTTTTTTCGCAATTATAAGATCGGTTCCTTTGTAATAGTTGTTCACAATAATAAGCTCCTTTTACCATGATAACGTAATATAACATTTTTGCATTTTTACTTATGCGTACGTTTTGCTTATCTATTTGTAACTAAACTAGCTGACCCGCCCCGGCCTCGCACGGGGATAAATACCCATTTTAACCAATTCAAAAACAGGAGGTTATCAATTCGAAACCCCGCTAGCTGCCCGTTAGCTGTTCCCCGCGGTTTCACACGCGTGATGATGAAAAACGGCGAAGGTCATAATAAAAGAATTGCCTATTAATGTTATTCCGGGATATAAGCTATTTCCATTCCGAGTTTTATTTGTTTAAGCTTTATAAAGTTTTATCCCACGTTTAACCCCTCATAAATCATCATCCCTGTCAAAAAATATTAAAAACATCATATTTTATTATGAATAAACTACCCAAATATCAATTTCCATCACTATAACTTCAAAAACGAAGAACTTTCCATATAAAGTTACATCCCTCGTTTCACCCCCTTAATTCAGCCCTGTCGCAAAATCCGTTATTAACTGACGGCTCCAACCTATAAACTACCTACCTGCCAAATTTTAGCTTCAGCGATTTAGTAGTTTTCGAGATTATGTGTTTAGCCTTCTATAGTTTCATGTCCCGTTTCCCTCCCTCAAATCATCCCTGTCAAAAAATATTAAAAGCATCATATTTTATTTTGAATAGACCATCCTATTTTTTTATCACTATAACTTCAAAAACAAAGAACTTCCATAGAAAGTTTCATGCTCCATGTCACCCCCTTAATTCAGCCCTGTCGCAAAATTTTAGCTTCAGTGATTAAGTAGTTTTCGAGATTTCGTGTTTAGTCTGCGAGTGAGTGAGTGATTTTCGCTTTTATATATTATGGATATGGATAAAGCAAACTTTTTAGATTCGAAAACTGCTTGCATCAAAATTATATCTTGTTGAATATTTCTAATTAATATTTAGCAATTTCACTCATTGTGATTTTGATAACGATATTCGTGATTTAATATCTTCAAAAATGTTGCCATGACTATAAATTGATCCAAAAAATTATTATACATTGTAAATTACATGATGATTTCGATTTCCGTATCAGTAAAATACGTAATAGTTTAAACGTTTAGTTAATTGATCTACCTATAAGTAACATACTTCATTAAGATGCTTGACAGGGACGATGGGTGTCACGTTATGATTTTTTCATCTACGGTTGAATCGAATTGATAGTTCAGAGAGTAAAGGGGGTATGGACCTCTCAACTCGACTAACTAATTCAATTTAGAGGGTAAATCGGCCCGAATACGACCTTTGAATGTACTAATCGATTATTGCCAAAGACCATTAGTTAATTGTGCGCGATTTAGAAATATATCAATTAAATAATGTCCATAGCTATATATGAAACTTGGCTAGCTTGAATCGTTTAGTTCAATAATTAATGTGGCATCAATTGTCACGGTTCTACTGAAATGAGACAAATAATAAGTGGCTGCAGTGTTTCATCTAAGCTAGGAACTTACAAATTAGTTATTGACGAAGAATCATTGAGCGCAGTAAGTATTGATAGTTATTTAAAATTATGTCATCTAATTGAAGAAGGACTTTGGATATTTTACATTTTAAATTACATAACACTTTTTTGGGGTTTGCAAGTTGAAGTGGCAATAATGGGCAGGCCACATTGCTCGAAGAACTGATAACCGATGGGGAAGAAAGATTCTTGAGTGGCGACCTTAAGACGCAGCGTAGGAAGGCCTCTCACTTGGTCCACCTAGTGAGAGGCCTTCCTACGGTCGTCGGTCCACCGACGACATTGTAAAAGTCGCGGGCAACCGGTGGATGCAAATGGCAGGTTGTTGTACAGTGTAGCGATCTAAGAGGGAGGCCTTCGTTCAGCAGTGGACGTCTCCGGGATGATGATGATGAACACTTTGATGAGTAGGTATATATTGTACGAGTATTTTCATTAAAATGTATCGATACAAGTTAGCTTTACCCAATGGAAAAAAAAAGAAATGCCGATTCGAATATGTACTATGAGATACATTGCTGGTTCTCAGTGAGTGAATAATTGTAATAGACAAGGAAACGTTTGATAAAACAACATAAATTTCTATTATAAAATGTAATTTTTTTTAATTCCAGATGCAGTCCAACACGAAACAGCGGCGTGTACTTAAAAAGCCTAAAAGATTCAGAAGTGCTTTTACAACTGGACAAACGAATTATTTAGAAGAACAATACAAAAAATACCAATACATTAACAAAGAACAACGCCTAAAAGTTGCATCAGTTCTCAAAATTGGCGAGAGACCGATAAAAATATGGTTCCAAAATCGACGAATGAAAGAAAAAAAGGAAAATCACAAGGAATTAAACGACGACATTTGTGGTGATGCACAAAAAAATGATAAAGATCAATTAAATAATGTGTCTGTCTTGCCATCAGCTAACGATCGTCGTCTATACTCATTACCAATATTGTCGTTCACTGCAGATACACTAATTCACGCAAATAGTAACGATATGAAAGCAAACATAGTTGACAGCAAAGAAAAACCAACTACTAAGCTAAGTAGTCCTAATAACATGACACCTAGCATTGAACAGAAAATTCCGCCTCCAAGAGCAAATTTTTACAATGAAGTCAATTATCAAGAGCATTCGCCTCCTTATTTTCATGAACAACCGATCGTTGACACAACTGTTCTACTTACAAGTGATGCAATAAATAAAAACCCACCATCACAAGAGTACAAAAGCATAACATCTGCGGAATTTTCTATTAATCTGTGTAAGAAATACAAACAACATTCTGCTTCTACTACTGATGCTGTGGTGACCGGAAATCTTGTTAATGAAGATCAAAAGATGAAAACAGAACCAAAGCTAGCACCAAAAACAGACATGAATCAATTTAACCTTCCTAAAAATTTGCCACCGACTAAGAAATGCAAAGTGTCAAACCCGCCGCCACCTAAATTGTCTGCACAAATGAATTTGAACAATTCTATGTATTATCCCGTTATGCCAAGTATGTACTCTCCATCACTAACGTCCTTGCCTCCGCCTTACGTGGCACCTGATGGTATACTTTGGAAGCCTGTAAATTATATGCCAGTTTTGGCAACGAGTCCATCGCATATGAACAGCATTGGACATCGAGCTCCACCAGCACATGAACAAAACAGAAGCTGTATTTGTAATTGTCACGAAAGCTCTCCAAATTTACCTGTAACCTTTTCACCAAACATACAAAATCCGTATGCACAATATGTGATCACTGTACCTTTTCCAAATACCAGTTCTAGTTTTTAGTTATTCGCTACCTAATCATAGATTATTGTTTGTGTTGATAGTGTAAAATAAAGCCTTGATATATTTGTTCTTTATTTTATTTAATCTTTCTTATCTATCGTTATACAGTATTTTCCTCTATGTTTAGAAACTTTTAATAATTACCGTTATCTATACAATTAATATAGTATGCTTAGTAACATATAATAAAAACACAACACAAACTTTAAAAATAAACTACTGGTCTATAATTTTTCTTAATCTATCATATTATATTTTTAAGCTAAAATCATGTTTTTAACAATGACAAAACAAGATTATGAAAAAAGAAGCGTAGGGATAAAAGACAGAAACAAAAATGATAATAAGAAATCTTACAATAAGCAGTAACATAAATATTAACTTCGCAAACAATAATTAATAAAATTATAATACAAAATAAATTAAATTAAATTAATCTTAAATTCAATGAATAAATAAATCATTGATCGAAACTTCTTCGTTGTAATATAGTCAAGGTGTAAAATTGTTCCAAATCCAATAATTATTTTGCATCGAGTTTTCTTGTTGATCCTGATAGTAATTGTAATAATTTGAGTAATTGACACCATTATACGGATAATATTGCGTCGGGTACATATTATTATCGTAGAATTGCCCATTTACCTGTAATGTGTTGTGATCACTCACATGGACATTTTGAATCTGTTCATCATTTATATTATTTAAATGTAAATATGGGAACTCATACTGGCATGTTTCTGGAATAAATGTTACATTTGCTATATCTTCATTTCGGTCTATATTACATTTTGTGGATACCGTAGAAGGAGGACACTTTTCACAGCAAGTTTCATGTGAAGAATCACTCTCGACCGGACTCGATTCTGATGATTCTCGTTTTTCTTTCATTCTTCTATTCTGGAACCAGATTTTGACGCTCTTGTCACCTAAATTTAATGCCTTGGATATTTCTCGGCGGCGTTCTGGAGTGATGTACTTATTTTGCGTGAATAAGGTCTCTAATGTTCGTAATTGCTTTGTCGTAAAAGCCGTTCTATTTCTCTTGATCTTTTTTTTAATGGGTTTTTTGATATCTGAAATATTAAAAATCTTCAGTTACACGTATGATCCAACCAACTATCTCTGTAACGTATGATCCAACCAACTATCTCTGTAACTATGTAAATATGAGCTGAAGCAAAATCCTACTAATCACACCCTAGAATTATAAATTCGAAAGTTTGTGTTTGTTTGTTACCTCTTTACTATATATCATCATCATCATCATTACCGTTTTTCATCATCACGCGGGTGAAACCGCGGAGCGCAGCTAGTATTTCTAATAAATATCCAAGTTTGTTTATTTGGATCATAAGCTACTTCACAACAAAAAAAAACGGCTAATAGGAGTGATGGATGTCAGGTAGAATGTTGACTATGTGACGTAGGTACTTTTGATTTTACTCTATGCTTTTGCCACTATTATTAGCGTATTTACTTTCCTTGGAAAATTGACTAATTACCACACTCACAAAACAAACAAAAAAAACGCGGCTAAAGGCTTGGGACATTTCCCATACGCATGTATATATATATATATATATATATTTGGGGCGACGACATTTATTACACACAGCGTCCACCATCTAGCCCCATACTAAGCAAAGCTTGTATTATGGAAACCAGATAGCTGATAGAATACTTATATAATAATTTTTTTCGTAAATACATACTACACCCAGACACAGAACAAACATCGATGTACGTCACAAACATTTTTGTCCTGGGTGGGGATCGAACCCACGCCCTACAGCTCTGAAGGCAGACATGCTACCAACTGAGCTATCAGGCTGTCAAGATATGTGTTTATAGTAATAACACTTAGAGTGATAGTTTCTCTCAAAATTCCGATGACCAATGCAGCCGAAATAATCTGTGTGTGAATATTGCGTAATTACTGTCTTTGAAATGGACACAAGCATTCGAAAAATGTTGCAAATAAACAGACGTTTTCGCCATAAGTTGGAAAACTGAACAGAATCCCTTCTGTTCAGATGACAATAATTTATTTACTTCGTGAGAAAAACAGGTACTCAGCTTTTTAAGGCCTACTTGAAATTGCTTCACTTAGCTTGAGGCGGAGTTTTGGCGGGAACACGGAAAAATCATGTCGTTGCATTCTATTATTTTCTTAAACTTGACTATTTTCGCGAATTAATGATTAAAAATGGTGGTGTTTTATTCATTGAGTGTTGAATTACATGCACGAGTGTGGGCAAGTGATATAATGTGGTGAAACATGTCTTTTTGTGTTGTTTTCAAAACTCCGTATAAGCTCATAGTAAAGTCGCCACAACTTTACTAGGGCATGACTTGGACTCGACTATGACTAATTTCGTGTGACTGACTGTGATATCATTACATATTTGACTTGATTTACATATAAATACTTGAAAAAATCATAAACTTGACACTGGCAGAATGCACAACGTGCGATGCCAAGAACTAAGAAAATAAAAATAAAAAAAAAAATTAGCTTGAGGCGACTCGGGTTCTCGGCGCCTATTGTTTCTATGCCTCCGTGTATACACTAGGCCAAAATGTCAAGTGCCTTCAGTGCTCTCTAGATATTGCTATAAGGGAATCGCCACATCATGTCATGAGTTCGGCTTTTTCCAGGCAAGCAATATGCCGGAGCATTTTGCTTCTTTGTAAAAAGATACGATTAAGTAATATGTTAAGAAACGATGCAATGACGGATCGTTGACTGCATCTTTAACTTAACATCAGACGAGATATGGGTATGTAAGCCTATTTCTGTATAAAAATGCCAGTAACTCAAATATTATTACTGTAGGTTAGAGAAATATCAATATTTTACCTGGTTTAACTTGTTTTGGCTCAGGAATCGTTCCACTAAATGGACTATTTTCCCAAAAGTGCATCTGAAAAGTAAGTAGTTGTTTATTTGTCAATAACCATGCAGTGAGTTTTTACACCTGAGTGAGTTAGTTTTTTGGGACCTGGGTATGTCCTATAACTGCATCCAGAACCACCGGAGGACGGGCAGCAGCGTCCTGTTAGTTAACGCTGGTAACCATTCTGCGATCCCCAAGCCGCCTGCCAAGCGTGGGGATTATGGCAACACCTCCCTTTAAGGGAGAGGCCTTCGTCCAGCAGTGGACGTCTTCCGGCTGTTGATAATGATGAGTTTTTACAAGATTTTATAAGATTATTTCGTTGTAACAGACGGTTATTAAAATTTATATAATTGCTAGCAAAATGTTGCATGGTGGACGGATTCCATAAATAAAACAATTTCTAAAATGATACTTTGAACATACCTCGTCCATATTTTGAAAAGGTAACATGTTATACACCATTTTCTAAATGTTTACCAAAATGTGAGATATTTTGAAAAAGTAGAACAGATTCAATTCGAAAAAAGCTTTTCACTTTCAACGGTCGACAAGTGAATGACATTAACTATGGGACAAACCCGATTCTCTTATTCCTAACTACCCTCATAGTCTCAGTTTAATTTATATTAGCAGTACGATTACAGAATATTATAAACATAATAAAGACTGCCAAGCGTGGGGGTTATGGGAACCCCTCCCTATTAAGGGGGAGGTCTTCCTCCAGTAGTGGACGTCTTTTGGCTGATGATGAATCAGCATATTTAATAGCCCACTGCTGATTTTAGCCTTCGAAGGATTGGACCATATCCACCACGCTGGCCCATTTGCGGATTGGTAGATGAAAAAACGTGATTGAATTTCTTCTCCGTATGTAGCTGTATGCAGTTTTACTCTCGATGATTTCCTTGAACAATAAACCCGCGGTATTAAAACAAAACGGCAGAACAGTTTGGCTGAAACTCTGAACTATAGCTTACTTCCAGGAATAACATAGGTAATAACAACTTTTTAACATCATCATTTTTCATCATCACGCGGGTGAAACCACGGGGCGCAGCTAGTAGATATTTTTATATACTCTACACCAAAATTTTATATGCGATAATTAACTGAAGCAAAATAAATAGAGACTATATTTTTAGTGCCAGAGGTCAGTAAATTTAGCTTTCAAGCTATCACAGTGAACTAAAAACCTGTAAATATTTGAAAGCCTTCTCAATAGTTTAATTAGTTTTACTACACTGCGTGGCAACTAACGTGCTTTATGTGGCTTTTTGAGTGAATCACAATGGTGGATTAATTATTATAGTTACTACGTTTTAAGGTGTATGGGAAGGAGAAACCGCATAAACAAGGTGTTTTAGGGAACTTTTTATGGCAAAAATACAACATATGAAGTTATAGTAATATGAAGCTAAAGTTGTTTATTATTCAATTCTCTAAATTTTATCATTTGTTTTTTTTTCGAGCGATTGATGTTTCCCGAGTTATAAGTTATGAGTCGCAAAAGCCACCGGTGACCCAAGGCAGAGCGGAGTTTAAAACAAATTTGTGAGCCGCAGGCCACCTTTACCGAACATTTAACTATAGCTTTTCGAGAAAGATCATGGGGACTAAAGTTGTTCATTATTCAATTCTCTACATTGTATGGTTTCTGGCTACTGAAAAATTAGTTGCAAAAGAATGATAAAAAAACAAAGAGGACCATTACTAATGGTGTTTAATTACATTAACTCTTTAAAAACATCAATTTGTTACTACTAAGATCTCATACACCTCTACAAATAACGATGAGATTTATTGAAGTAAGGCAGGTAGTAATATAGGTACTACTTCACCGATACAGTTCGACTGGGGTGCGAGGGTGACCGGAGGTGTGACCATCGATATTCATATCGGTCACCCCTATCGTACACTGACGGTATCCTTTGTGGCAGTATTAAATCAAACTTAGGCAGCACACTGTCGAACTGTTAAACAACTTTGCGGCTAGATGGCACGCAGGTGATGGCTTATGGAATCAAACTAATGCACTCATTACTGGATAGATGGCGTGCGGGCTGCTAAATGCACAGTTTAATTTTGCCTTACCCTTCGCTTTAAACTTAGCACCTTACCATGGTATGAATAAACCTTCAGAGGAGAGGAGAAAAAATATTAAAAGTTAATGTTATTAAAAATGTATTCTTACTCTAAAATAAATTACATAAGTTACATAAATTAATTTGAATACTTAGTATTAAAGTTAAAAAAACCTGTTGGTTTCATATCACAAGCTTAATATGACTTTTAACGATAATTATGAAACTTACATTTCCAGGGTTGATAGCCTAACCTAACTTATGCCTAACACATAATAATCAGAATGTTTACATTGCTAACATTGATTCTATATCAAACACTTCTTGACCGATATCGGTGGTCTCATAGAATTGCCAATAATTTGCACTATTTTCTTCACAGGAATTTTCGCTAGTACTGGCTGGTGATATAGGTTCATAAATAGGCTTATATTCGTTTTCTGCTCTAGTTTCCACTGGAGATATCTTATTCGCAAAGTAACCATCTACGACATTCACCAAATTTTTCATAATTTGATCATCAAGAGTTACGTAGCCATATTCATCTGTTCGTTCATTGATTTCCATCTCCACTGTCTCAAGACGATCAAGTATTGAAACCTGGTTATCATCTTGTGCCTCTTGATCATCTACTCTTTTGTTCTTCAGTCTTCGGTTTTGAAACCATATTTTCACGGATTTATCGTTTACTTGTAGTTGTTGTACCAATATTTGCCTCTCGTCACGTGTTACATAGGGTTTCTTTGAGTACACATCTTCTAAGACTTCCAATTGTTCAGTGGTGAAAATCGTCCTTTTGCGCTTTCGTTTCGCTATGGCTTTGAAGTTCCCGTTTCCAGGTGGGACTACTGAAATTAATAAAAATAATTATTTAATCACACTAATATTATAAATGCGTTTTCATTTCAAATGTTTTTCGGTATTATGTGTGCGTATGTTTGTTCACTTTCTTCACGCCAAAACGGCTGAACGGATTTGTATGAATTTTGGAATGCAGATAGCTTATGGAATAACCGGAATAAAACATAGGATACTTTTTGTCATCATCTTATACATTACTATTTTCACCATAACGCGGGCAAACCCGCGGGGCGCAGCTAGTATAGATATATAATTGATTTGATTCATATGATAAAAAACCATTTACTGTGAACTTACAATTAATACGTGCTTGATGCAGTTTCCGATTACTAGTGCTCGCAGTATTTTGTATCTTCAAATTTGTAATGTTTCTTACTGTGCTATCAAGCGTTGAAACTTCTTGAACCTAAAAAAATAAAAACTATTAAATTAATATTGTTTGTAATAAATAAATAAAGTCTATATAATCATATTAAATTGAAATAAGCAAAGGTAAAATATATAGCCATTTCTCAATTACCTGTGTTGAAGGATTGAAAGTTGAAAAGTATGTCGACATATCCGTACATGTTTTTGGGATTTCAAACGTGACACCCTTCAATGTTGGTGGTGAAATGGGATATGATTCCATGGTTTCATGAGTAGTAGAAAACTGTATCTGTAAAAAAGTACATATTGATTATTATAATATTCTATGCAGTTGTTAACTTAATATCGATAAATAAAATATACAAAAGAAGCAAAAATTAAATTATGAACTTACTTGATGGTCTGAAGATCTAAGATTAACATTGCATTCAGAGTACATTTGAACTGCTGTTTCAGATACCTAAAAAGAAAGGCATTCATTAAACAAAACAAAAAAATATATAGATTAGAAGTAATAACAAACTATAAGTATCCATCACTCACATAATCAAGAGTCAAAGTTTATTTGTGAAATTTAAGAGGAACAACATCCGATTTTAAAGATTATTTCACCGATAAACAGCTACAATATGTTAAGGTGACATAGAGTACTATTCGGTTACAGACTACGTGAGCCAAGCTAGTAAAGTTAATTATAATTATGAGTATGTTACTTACTTGAGACTGGTAGGTGCTGGTGCTAGAGGCATTAGAACTAGGAGACAATACATTTGCCCAAAGGTTTTCTTCCCAGTTTTCACTGAGCTGGTCACCGCAGTAGGTGTCACTGATGCTTTGATGGGAGCACATGTTGCTTTAATGGACTGGGTACAAGTGTTCTTACTTTATGATATGATTTGATATTTATACTACATTTTGTCAAAAATAATTAGTAATTACCTCACCCCTTCCAGGATTAAAAACGTCTTCTATTGGATGCTACCTATTTAAGTCTTAATTAGGGTGACTATATTGGCACCTGCTAATAATAGAAGGTATTAATCAACTAATTGCTATTAGATAAGCTTTAAGTTTAGGATACGTAAACAAACTCAGGTAGGTATATAAAGGATTTGATCTTGAGTAAACAACTCTCTGGGTTAATATTTTATAATATTAAGCTGGTTTGAAAAAAAAATTGGTATCTGAATTAGAAAAAATCTAAAAGCTTTTCCGGTTTTTATTTCGTTTGTGCATAGTAAATCCCATGGAGGATTTAGCATATCTTTCTCAGTGATTCTAATGTTGTTTAATTCTGAAAACAACATCGGTTGGTATACACTATGCAGCAAATGCAATCGAGTCTTTGAAATTATTTGTCCCAATAGAGAACATTCCTAAGGAACTACAAAATCAAAAACTATGGTATCTATGTGTTCTTTTGGTACAGAGAATTCATCAATATTTGGTTCAAAATTCTGCCAGTACGCAAGACTTCTTGCTGTCTCGGGGCATCATTCTGACTGGACAGCGGCTCCACGCCCCTTCTTCTACACACCTCAGGACACTGCTAGATAATTGCAGCTTTCGCATCGCTATCGGTCTTCGATTAGGAGCTGAAATTGCAGAATTGGACTTCATGAACTGTCGTGTCAATGGGGGTGCTGGACAATTTTCCCGTTACGGTTCTTTAAATGACACCATCAAGTGGTAGCGCTCGTAGCGTAGCTTGACTAGGTGAATCTAAGAGATCACTGGTTTAAGCAACGAACGACCCGCAACCGTTAAATTGATGGACCCGGTTATTTGTTATATATTTTCTATAACAACAACCGCCAAGCTATGTCAGAGGCCTTCGGACGGCATATTAACTCTGATACTAGGGCTGGCCACACAACCTATATGAACTTACTTTTAATAACGTGGGCGCTTGTCACTATTAACATCCCGGCTATTTTAGTACCCGTAGGGATTGTCCTGAATGATGGCAAGCGCCTTGATAGCTTAAATTTGATCCCCTGGGAGCGGGGAAGGGCTCTTGTATAGGATGCAACATATTGACCTCAGCTCCTTCTCATCTCAGCGGGCAGCTCAAAAGGCCAAGCCACAGCGGAGGTTGCATTGGACGCCGAGCAGCGCAAGTATTCTTATCTTTCTAGCGAACACATTTTATCTTTTGTTAATTTTTCGAGCGTTTGTTTTTCCCGAGTTAAGTTATGTGTCGCAAAAGCCACCGGTGACCCAAGGCAGAGCGGACTTTGAAACAAATTTGTGAGCCGCAGGCTACCTTTACCGAACATTTAACTATAGCTTTTCGAGAAAGATCATGGGGACTAAAGTTGTTCATTATTCAATTCTCTACATTGTATGGTTTCTGGCTACTGATAAATTAGTTGCAAAAGAATAATAAAAAAACAAAGAGGACCATTACTAATGGTGTTTAATTATACTAACTCTTAAAAAAAAACATCAATTTGTTACTACTAAGATCTCATACAAACCTCTACAAATAACGATGAGATTTATTGAAGTAAGGCAGACAGTAATATAGGTACTACTTCACCGAGACAGTTCGACTGGGGTGCGAAGGTGACCGGAGGTGTGACCATCGATATTCATATCGGTCATCCCTATCGCACACTGACGGTATCCTTTGTGGCAGTGTTAAATAAAACGCTTTAGGCAGCACGCTGTCGAACTGTTAAACTACTTTGCGGCTAGATGGCGCGCAGGTGATGGCTTATGGAATCAAACTAATGCACTAATTACTGGATAGATGGCGTGTGGGCTGCTAAATGCGCAATTTAATTTTGCTTTAAACTAAGCACCTTACCATGGTATGAATAAACCTTCAGAGAAGAGGAGAACAAATATTAATAAACCTGGTCAATTTTCCCGTTACGGTTCTTTAAATGACACTATCAAGTGGTAGCGCTCGTTGCGTAGCTTGACTAGGTGAATCTAAGAGATCACTGGTTTAAGCAACGAACGACCTGCAACCGTTCAATTGATGGACCCGGGTATTTGTTCTATATTTTCTATAACAACAATCGCCAAGCTATGTCAGAGGCCTTCGGACGGCAAATTAACTCTAATACCAGGGATATATCTCTATCTATAAGATCTATAAGAATACATTTTTATACCGCTGGGCGTCAAAACTTTAGGGTATTCCCGATTGAGCATCAATTTTTGGTTACCAATGTTATAGATTAATATTTTTGATCACTTATTTTGATGATTTTTTATTAATTCTGGTTTTAAAGTAATTTTCACTACCTACCTTAAGTCTATAGATTAAAATTAAAGACAATGAATCAAATGATTTTGTGTATCAAATAAAATGAGAAGAACAATGAAGAACAACAATTAAGAATATGCAACGCTAAGTATATTAAATCCCTAATAACGATACTGCAATTACTAAATCTATTCTTAAGTAGGACGAAACTATCAAATTGTATTACATCATATGTAAACAAAGTAAAATGGCTAGCTGGTCATCATTATGTAGGTTGTAACCCATATAAAAAGAATAAACAATATAAGCAAAAAAATCGTAAAAGTTATTTCATAATAAAATATTTTAAATAGATTTTTAAATTGATTGAGTAACATTATGTACAACGTAGATGAAGAAATTACACTGCACTCCGATTTCATTAAATCGGATCAATTAACCGTCCAGCGTCCAACTTCACTCAGTTTTTGGCAATATGATCATGTATTGCCTTGTATAATAATAAAAAAAAAACCTCTGGCAATATAAATGCGAATAAGTTTATTTTTTAGCGGATGACTGAGCATAGTTTGGTACAGTTGCAACAATCAAATGGAGCAATTTAGTGAAGTGTAACCTCTTAACATAGTAGACAGTAGCAGAACCAAATTCAAAAAATTCAAAAAATTGCTAAAATTACTGCCCTCTACAAAACAACACAGAGCAAACTAAGCAATAATCAGATAGTTTTATAACGTAATGTATGAAGAATATTTGTTCGTTGAAGCTGCTTGTGATTGAGTAGTTGTGTCCGTTGCTGGCAGATAAGAAAAATACGAATCCTGTGGTAGCTGCAGACTAGCTGGTTTTGTATGCAAGCTAGTTTCTTCATAAGTAGGGGCCGGTACATTCGCCATCGATGGGTTAAACGCATAGGAATCAGAGGTTGGAGGATGTATTACAACTCCAGATGAAAGCGGGTTGTAATATGGTGAGGCAGTGGAATATCTCACCAAATCGTCGTTTAGCTTCAAAGCGAGTCCGTTGGGCACGTAACTATCTGATGCCAGCGAACACAAAGTTACATTCTGTGTCAATGATTCATCGGTGCCGTAGCGATATGCCTCAGGCATCGGTGAGTAAGCAGCTCTATTGGAACCGCCGCTATAGTACGACGAATAAGATAAATTCGGCGTGTATGACGGTAGTTCTATATTTTGTGGTCCTTTTATCACTGTTTTTATTGGAGCAACTGATGAATATTCAGGCGGTCTGGATAGGCTGTCGTTTGGAGTCAAGTAAATTTTATGATGAGAAGCGTGGTGATCAGATATCAAGCGTCTATGTCTATCGTGACCTCCACAGCTTCTTCCGTGACTCAACTTGTGATCTTGGCTAGACGAGAGTTCTTTGGAGCTAGATGGACTATCGTCCACTGACGATGACGGCTTGTTATGTTTGTTGTCTTTCTTGTATTTCATTCTTCGGTTTTGAAACCATATTTTGATTTGTCGTTCAGATAATTGTAAGTAATTAGCTAGTTCGATTCGTCTCGGTCTGCATAGGTAGCGGTTTTGGTGAAACTCGTTTTCCAATTCCACAAGTTGAGAGCTGGTGTAAGCAGTCCTTGCTCTCTTTGTAAAACTTTTTTGGTATGATGCTGATTCCGTAGACATTTCTGTAAAAAACAAATTAAAATAAATAAATGAAATTATGAAGTTTTATTGAACATGTTTTCATTATAATTTATTTTAAGATTACACTTACCGTTTCCCGATAATTCTACAGAAGCTCGTACACTGAGTGTATTGGAGGCCGTTTTATCAGTCCATAGAGCACTCTGTAAAACAGAACAATAAAAAAATAACTATAAAAATAAAGAAAATTAACGTCTTCTGTTGACTGCCATCAAAATAACAATAAAATAGATTTGACCTATTATTAATAACGCTGACGGCCGTTATCTAATTTGATTTGTCATTACGAATCCGGTTGTGTTGTGGTATTTCAAATTTATAGCATTTATTCTAATTGTTACAAGGTTTAGATTCTAAAACCGTACCTGATTTGGAAAACCCGATTCATGGAGTTCGCTGGTATCCCTGACTGGATCTTTTGCATCATCGCTGACCAAACCGCTTCTTTGGTTGTATTGAACAAGATCGTTAGCAGCATAACTTCTATTGTAAATTCCTTGATTCGGAACATGCGGTGCTTCAGTAAAAATGTTTTCATTTTTAGCGATGCCATCATTTGTAATTACTTCTTCAGTTCCAGAAACATAAGTACGTGGACTGCTGCTTATACTTTCATAATTCGGTATTTGGTAATCGTACCTTGGTTCTAATTCTTCTGTGGTTGTAGGAACGTACGCTTGATGCAAACCTAATATGTCTTGGATGCTAAAGCCAGTTGAATCTCTTGAGTTATAATCTTGCATAAACGATTGTGGTGCCGATGACAGAACTTCTGCTTTGCAATTTTGGAATGATTGGTCGTTCACATAGTTTACTTCATCTGATAATATATCTACAACAGCATGTGAAATAGATGCAGGCGCTTTCAAATCAGCTGTTTTTTGACTTATGTCAATGGCATTTGAATCATGTTTAGTCAATACTGCATTAGAAAGCTGAGAAGAAGCCGAGTCTCTCGAATCATCTTGTGCTGAATGTAGACTTGGTGGTGATGATGTGGATGATGATGACATGGCACCTTGTTATTTTTTTTAAAAACACAATTCTAAGAATTAAAACGTCACAAACAATCGATAAAAACAACAAACACACAGACAACTTTACGGATTGAGACTTGTTTACAAAATGCTTTTTTGGTCACCTGTATGTGGTTAATTTGGTAATGACTTTGTGCATTTGTGTGCACTATTGTTACAAGACCAATTTCTTTGTGTGCTGGTGATAAGACAAAATACCGGGTCTGCGATAGTGGTCAAATAGATAAGCCTTACTTGTTGGGTTACAGTAGCTAAAATACCTGTCACTATCCTGTCACACTCACTACTTATCATCACAACGACAATAGGCTAGGTGACTGGTTTTTTTTATTGTCCTATTCAAATGTGACCCATAAATATAGGTGATTAATGAAAAGAAAATTAAAATCTGATCAAAAATAACCAACTTATAAGCATTTTATTATCACGCTAGACAGAGAGGCGAAACAGCAAATCGTGACGTCACTTCTCAGTACGCCATATAAATTATATTCTGACAAGTAAGGCGTGACGTCAATTTTTGTTTTGTGGGAAAGGGGCAGAGTTGTCTCTAACAAAAACTTTAAACGCTCATATATCAGAATATTATTAACCGATTTAAATAATGTTTTCAATTACCATACTATATTCACTTAAATTCTTCATCAAAGCTATTGGTTTCAACGATTTAAACATCAGTCATCTAGCCTATTAATATGTACCAGGTAAAAGTAAGTACTATGTTTATTTAATTTAATATAGGCTTGCATTTGATTACATTCTGTCTGATTATTGAATATTTTATATGAACTGTTTCCACACTTCGGATTTTTCTGTTTTTAAACCAACTGGCTACAGAAAGTTACGTTACGTTTTAGTTGATAGCTTAAAACAGTTTGAGAATGATGACGGGTAAGGCAAATACTTCTGTAGCTTAATTTGCAAAGCAGTTGTGACGGAAACCCAGAGATTGCTCGTTCGAGTCATGCCAGAGGTCATAATTTTTTTTACGGCTTAAGCTTTAAAAACATAGATTCTGTCTGATGTTTAGCAACGGTGCAAGCAGGATGCATGCTTACCTAGACTGATTGATCCGAATAGATTATTCAACATTTTGACAAATTGTTTTAACTAACTTCCTTAATTGAAATAAGGCCTCATAAATCGTTGAGTCTCCTTTTTGATTTTAGGTCCATTTTTTTAAGCGAATTCAAAAGAGGAGGATGTTTAACGTTTTTTATTTCTATATTCACCGATTTCTCCTTTAATTGTGAATCGATTTCGAAGGAGGTAGTCCCATAATAGTTTGATGTCGGTAATTTGTTTAAAGTTAAACTTGTTATTTCTATGAGTATTTTTTACCTGCTACCGTTATCGTTTACGTAGGCATGGTTAGTGACGTGAAAGAAGTATTCTGACACTTAAGATATTACTTAAGATACTATTATTACTTCTAAGGGTGTAAAGGAACCGCTCCCGATAACGAAAACAGGTCAAAACACCGGTGATAAATAACATGTTACAACACAAAAAAAAAGCTGAGATTAGGGGTCAATGGACGGAGGCCTCTAGCATCACAAGTTTATTTTTTCTATAGTGAAATTAAGAATAATCATTTTTTTGCAACCATAATAATAATTTGTAAAGTCCCCGCAGAGCTGGAGTTTCTGATGTTTATGATAAAAATAAAAATATTCTAAGAATGAAAAAAGTTTTAATATAAACGGTACAACCTGTCTGTATCATGTCTTCGTTGTTTTTTTTAATATCGCTGGACATTTCACACAGCGCCATCTAGCCCCAAACTAAGCAAAGCTTGTGCTATTGAAATCAGATAGCTGATATAATACTTATATAATACTTTTTTTTTGTAAATACATACTTATCATACATACAACACCCAGACCTGGGTGGGGATCGAACCCACGCCGTACAGCCCTGAAAGCAGACATGCTACCAACTGAGCCATAAGGCAGTCAAAAATGAAATATAATATAACTTATAAAAATATGTTATTTGTTTCACAACCGATGTCGAAATGGAAACCACAACTTAAGTAGTCAAGTGATGTAGGTCCCTACCTACCTACTGATACTAAAGTCATTAAGATAGGAAGAAAACCTTCTGATCAGTAGGTCATACTCAAATACTTACCTATAATTTTCCATAGGTAGGTTACCTGTTATTTATCTTGGTATTTTAAGTGATAAGTGTTACGTATAAACGGTCCCAGTTGTTTGTTCTAAATTTATAAAACAACAAAAAACAATCGTCAAGCCTTGTCAGAATCTTCAAGCGGTATATTAACTCGTTAAGTTAATTGCTTACTTATTATAAAATTAAGTCATTCTATTTATTTATTTTTATTTTTATTTATTTTGGCACACAAAGCAGAATATAAGCAATACATTTCAAAACAAAAATGAGAATAGGTGCAGAACTAGACTACAAGACAAGAAGTAAGAGAGAGAGAGTAGATTTTACAAGTAATAAAACGAATAATATATAACGCTATTGTAACGGTAAGTGTTTTATTGTGGGTAAATTTTGTAGTGGTAGGACTCCACTGCAGAGTCCAACTGGGGAAGTACCACACCTTTGTCAGTTATTCAACCGCCAAACAGTAGTGTGCAAGCATTACTGTGTTCCAGTTTGAAGGGCAATGTTAACAAAGAAATTACTGGGTATGATGAGATTTAACATCTAATATCTCAGGGTGACGGGCGCAGTGCAGTACGGCGCAGGATTGTGTTCGCAAGTTCATAATTCTGGCACTACTACTGTTAGTGGCAGGCGTGACGCTTACCACCCAGGCGAACGTCAAGTTCGTCTCGTCACTTGAATGTATAAAAAAAAAGTTATAACATATGCCCATAATAATTGCAGCGTACACTAAACTTCTTCGGTACCACTTAGCACTGCATTAGCGCTCATTATTAGATACATTGGCTTGGTACAGTAATCCCCTGCGAACATCGATATATATGTACTTATAGGTTACATACTTATACTTATAGTTCTTTGCCTGCGAAGGGGGTTTGGATAATGCATCTTATCAGCCCTGTAATTAGACCCTAGCTATAATACTTTTAAACTGGAGCATAGTTATGTTTACATACAAAACAAGAAAAATATATTTATAATCTAGGATGCTTCAGGCAGAAGGGGTGACCTCAAGCTACCAGTGATCCTAGTAAGGATCTTTCTAGCATTGCGTGCCGTCAGTTGTGTCAAGGATGGCTGTCTTCTGAATTTTACCCATCACTTAATTTACATAGAAAAAATCTCTTCATAGATAATTGGGTAAAGTTTTTCTATTATAATCGGGTATTATAGCTATTAATTAGTGACAAACATTTAAAAAAAAACTACTTTAATTTCGATTACCTGGTTAGATTAAAAGACCAACCTACTAAACCGATTTCGATAAAATGTATATTATATCCTATAATATATATTACCTTTGAAGTTACCAACCAAAAAAATAATCATCAAAATCAATAAAAAATTGTCGGAGTACTCGCGTAACAAACATACAAAAAAAGCATAAAGCTGAATTGACAAACTCCTTTTTTGAAGACGGTTGAAAAGTAAAAAAATAGACCGACTGATAAAAAGATAAGGACTAAGATAGATACCTACTTGTATGGCACGCTCATCATCATCAGCCCTGAGAGGACTACTGCTGAACGAAGGCCCTTAGACCGCCACACTATACGAAAACCTGCCATTTGCCGGTTGCCCGCAACTTTTACAATGTCGTCGGTCCACTTAGTGGGAGGCCTTCCTACGCTGCGTCTTCCGGTTCGCGGTCGCCACTCAAGAACCTTTCTTCCCCATCGGTTGTCAGTTATTCGAGCGATGTGGCCTGCCCATTGCCACTTCAACTTGCAAACCCTGCGAGCTATGTCAGTGACTTTGGTTCTGTGGCGAATATCCTCGTCCCGGATTTTACGCACTTTTATGGCACGCTCATATCCTATCTTTGGCTATTATACGAGTAGGACTGTACTGTAATGAGATTTACTATTACTACTTCATTAAGTACTTAGCTAATTAACAATTGGCTGGCTATAGCACGCTCATAAGCCTTTCAGTTGCTGTTATTTAGTAATTTTGTTGCTGCTAATCCTTTTCACAACTTAAAACTGCTTATAATGATTACGGACATTACCGTAATGTGTAAAGTGATCTATTCAAACTGGATTTGTGTTTTAATAATCAGAAACCTATTGGTATAACTTGGGTTGCACTTAACGCGTGCTGGAGTAATTATGTATTTTAATTTGAATTTGAACAGCCGTGCAAGTCAACGCGACGACGATCACGTAGCAAACGTTTTGGTTGCAAGAGGACGTCTAATCACCGCCTTAATATGTCTCTGACTCGGTAGTGTAGAATGGGCTGCTGAATGGCTAACTGTTTTAGTCTCCATTGCTCATGCGTTAATCAAAATGAGTAGGTACTAATAATCTGCAGTGAACTGAGACATCGCGACCACCATATCTTCCAACCGCCTTAACCAATTTGGCTCATATTTGAACTAGATAATTGTATTTGCACGAACTATTTGCTTACAAAATTTCATAAAGATTGAATCATCGACTCGAGACGAGCGGGACTTTCGCCTGGTGGTAAGTGTCACGCCTTCCCACAACAGTAACAGTGCTAGAACTGTGAACTTGCGAATACAATCCTGCGCCACACTGTACCACGCTCGTCGCCCTGAGATCATGATAATCAGCCCGGAGACGTCCATTGCTGAACGAAGGCCTCCCCCTGAACCCCCCCTCCCCGCCCTTCACCCTGAGATGTCAGATGTGAAATCTCTTCATACCCAGTAATTTATCTGGTAACATTGCCCTTCATATATCGAAACACTGTAATGCTTGCACACGACTGTTTGGCGGTTGAATAACTGGCAAAGGTGTGGTACTTCCCCAGGCGGACTCTGCAGTATAGTCCTTCCACAACTGACCAACAATATAGACCAACAAAAAAAAAAAAACATAAATACAAACCCTTTTTTTTACTAGATCTATGATAAAAACACACATACACAGACTTGCCCTTTAAGACTAAGTTCAGAGATCTTCGTTGTTGCCACTTACACCCGTTTCGCTTGCTCAATAATAGGTGGAAAAATCCTAACCATATTTACCAGTGATACCACTTCATAGACTTCTGTTTCACAGCGTTGCGCTCGTGTTTGAGCAGTCCCCCATGTGTGTATGGTGTATGCGTGCAAACGCGATCAGCTGCGCGGGGTAGCACTCAACCATTGTTGATGTTTGATGGATGGGCTTCGGTCGTGAGAGCAGCGACCTTCCGCGGCTTACGTAACTAAAAGAGATTACCGACGCTACTGCGGTAAAATATACGATCAACTCACAAAGAGGATACTTTTTTTAAAACAACAACCGACTTAGAGTGGTCGCACATTGATTCGGCACGGCTCCCGACAGGCGCCGGGACGACCGTAACACACTGCGCAGAATTAACTGGTGCGAGCGAGACGGTTGTCTCGAGAAATTTCTTACGGTGTGCGGGACCTAGTACAAAATGTATGCACGGAGCGCCTTCGGGCGAAACCGGACGGTTTTTCTTACGGTTTTTCTCGTCGTATGCGCCCGGCGCCCGGCCTTTAACTTCGACTACCTGAATGACAACTTTTTTCAATTATTTTGATATAAAAACCAAACTATTTAATCAATTTCTATAAAATGTATATGGGACCACCTCAGTTTGAAGTATGATCTACCAAACAAAAAAAAACATTAAAATCAACTCATAATTTGGCGGAGTAATCGTGTAACATACAAACAAACAAAAACACATTCGAATTGAGAACCTCCTTTTTTGAAGTCGGTTGAAAACGCGTCTAAACATAGTAAGTTGTAAGTCTCTCGTAGATAAGTGCAGGTACACAACAGTGGAATGCGCTGCTCGAGTGGGTGTTTCCCGATAATTATAATCTGGGTGTTATCAAGTCGCGAGTGAATCGGTTTCTTCTAGGCAAGCGTGCTCCATCGTAGACTGCCATCTCGTCCACTTTCAAATAAACTTTCACAATAGTTAAACAAATTTCTGTTCACACAAAGGCATACTAAACAAAACTCAGAACACCATACAAAGGTTATAATGGGGTCACTGACCACTTTTTTGCAGAGGAGTAGCTACGTCTTCGCTTGCCACCTCCAATGGTTTATGCTCGAAGATGAAAACGGAATATACAGGGTTACATAATTATATGAGCTCGCTTATTACTTTATGATTAGGCAATGTACATTTATGATTTTTTTATTGATATCCAAATAACCTATATTTTGTATTATAAAGGACGATTCAAACATAGCCCTTCATTTTGCGTATTTCCATGATGTTATTCTCTCGCAAAAGTTTTTTGTTTTAGAAGTGCCACGTTGTGGTCATTGTGAATTCAGTAATAAGGGTTTACTATGGTGCAGATAGAGATAGTATTTTAATGTGAAGTCCAGTCCAAGCCCGATGTGATGTGAATAAAGCTTAATACCCCACATTTTTTAATCCGATGACTGTTAAATTTTGTCTTTTCGTTCATGGACCGTTACGCCAATAAATTTTACTGCTTCTGCACAAAAGCGAACTATCCGGCCGAATACCCCGGCTCATAACGTCAACCGATGATATATTACGATTTGTTCAAAGGGGACCCTTTTTTGTTCTCACCGTAATGGGTTTACTTTAATCGACTCTAGAATGGGACACAAACATAGCTTCAGCATAAGAGTAAGAGAGACGAAGCACGAAATTGTATCTGTTCCCGCCAAACGAAAGTGATCCGGCAATGAGTCGGAGTTTGGGTTACTATCAACAGTTTGTTGTGAGCTTCCAGTCGTGTTGGAGAAAAAATGTTAGTGAATCGAAGCCAAAAATATAGAAAAAATCTTTTTAGTAACCAGTGATAGGTACGTATTTGGAATTCTTATTGCGAGTTTATGGTTTTAGAGCGTTTGATCAATACCTGTGAAATCTGTGACGCAAAATACCATCTTATTATGAGATCTAGAAGTTATTGTGCATTTAATTTACTATCAGTAAGTTTTTAGTCATTTTATATCCATGATGAGACATTGTGTTGCGAATGCATTTCATTAGATTCCGATGTGTTTGTTATTATTTTGATGTTTACATTTAGAGCGACATCTCGCTGGTTTTCATGGAACCGTATCAGCACTGAACTTTGCGATGGTGGAAATTCAGCTGAAACGCGCATGAAAACGTTCCCATTTTCTTAGTTTCCCAGTTTTGAGGTGTTTTCTTTGTAACTTCTGTGCATGAATAGATGGCGCTAGTAGCACATAAAAATACGGCAAGTTTAATAGCTTACGGGTTTCCATTTCCAGCATAAAAGGTTTTCATGTCAGGTTCAGAAGAAACGTATTATAAATTTACATACAAATTATTACTTACCAACAAGTAGTCTTATTTTTAGTCTAAAACTACTACAATATCAAAACTAGCAGTGCCCTCCAGGTTCACACGTTAGCCTTCAAGAACCGTTATTTTTTCTGGGACAAGCTATTTCACTCTTCTTTACTCGCACATCACTATGACATGCAAGTAAAAATCACTTCGATTTTCGCTTCGGACCTTCGGACCTTCTTCAACAAAGGAACTAACAAAGTGATAATTATTGTATGTTGGTAGAAATAATAAATCGCAAGGGTATATGTTGGTATACTTTTGTAAGAATGTTCGAATTCTTTTCGAATTGTAGTCAAACAGAGAAACCTTATTCACCAGGTATTCAATTTGGAGGGGGCCAACCCCCCAACTCGTTTGATTTTAGGGGGGACAATTGGCCCCCTCTGCCTCTGTACTTGCGTAGCCACTGCTTGAAGGGCAATTGCGCCAAAGCCACCACGACGGACGGTCAGAATCTCGGACGGTGGACCTCTTTACATGAACCAGAACACTAGAAATACACCATGTTTAAGACTAGAGTAAATAGATTTCTTCTAGATCGACGTGCTACACCCTTGACCACAACCCACCCCAGCATTTACCACCAGGTGACTTGGTGGCCAAATGTAGATATCAACTTGTTACAAAAAAAAAAACACAAATTAATGCCCAAGTGGTAGTGCTACTGTGCAAGTGGTAGGTATTATCTTACCAATTTGCTTCGATCATTAACTTTGTTACAAAAATGTGAACAACCATAAATAACTAAAGCTCGTATTTTTTAATTATAAAAAAAAACTTTATTTCGGACAAAATATCCATAAGTACAGTGTTAGTAGTAGTGTTTTAAGCCTATGATATTATTTTAGTAGTAGTAAGTAAAATTATAGATAATATTTTTTCCAGCAAGAGATTGATACACACTCAATTGTAAGTATAAGTAGCTACAACCGAGTGTATTATGGGTACCTAAGTACTTTTGAATCTTCGAGAAAGAAGACAACCAAGACAAGAAACAAAGTCTTGAAAGTGGAAAAGTGCATTGGCATGCACCAGCTCAATATTCCCCGCTGCTCGATCAAAAACGGTCCAATATCCGCGCAATCGCTTCGCGTTTTCCTGTTCGTGGCGCAAAGCACTGAATTTACGAGTTTTTATATCGCTACACCGTACAGAAAGATTTCCAACTTCACCCGTGTAAATTGTACAAGTTTCGTCGCCTCTGTAGGGATATAAATCGCAAAAGAAATTCGCAAGTGTTGCAAGCGAAACCGCCTTCCAAAGCTTCCAAATTAATTTTGTACTTGCAAATTTACGCTGCCTCCTAGCAGTTTCTTGCCAGTCGTCTAGCTAGCGAATGGGGAAAATTTTGTAGTTTAATTTGACTCTGTCTGCAGTTGAAAAGTTTTCACATTTTTGAACTTTAACTTTTAACTGAAGTTTAACTTTGAGCTTACGATAGGTCTCATAAAAATCTTTATATCTAGCAGGAAACTTGCTATAAAATGTACTAAGGATTCATGATCTAAAACTACGAAAATAGATAAATCTTAAGCACCAGAGCAATATACCAAATGCGCTTACCAACTTGCTGCAATTTTATTACGAGCGTGTGGCAAAAGCTTATGCACAGAATATCCGACTACAAAGAGAGATAACTTCGTATGAAAGCATTACATGCATGTCACTTCTAGAAGTAAATAACTTTATTGGGAACAATATTATCGGGTCCTTTTTTAATTCATTTAATTTGTTGTAATTGTGTTAAAGTTTAATTTTATCGTGATCTGTAAAATATCTGCAAATTTTTAGAATAACGTAATGTATGTAACGTCCCTATGTCCTATGTCCCTGTTTACGTAATTTTTACTGTGAACTGACGGGCTTACAAATATTCTCTTTTTATCAAATCACACATTCACGTTCAGTTGCCATGCTGTGCGTCGTATCCTAATATACTTATATTATTTTATTGTATTCTAGAGGTCGCCCGCGACTTTGTCTGCGTACGAAAGAAATTCAGCCCACGCCTAAAATTCTCCACTTTTTTTATACCCTCCAACCCCCCAACACCCCCAACCCCCAAACCCCCAACCCTCCTTCCTCCTCCCCCTTGAATGAACTACCCAAATATCAATTTTCATCACTATAACTTCAAAACAAAGAACTTTCCATACAACATTCCACCCCCTCTTCCCCTCTTTAATCGTCCCTGTAAAAAAATATTGAAACCAGCATTTTTTATTTTAAGTGAACTATCCAAGTCCAAAGTTTCGTGACTAAAAGTTCAAAAACAAAGGACTTTCATACAAATGTTTCCCTCCTTTTCTTTTTTTTTCCTTTTACGTTTTTCCTTTTCCTTTTCTTTTTTCCCTTAGCGGTCGAATTTTGAAAAGTCCTTTCTTAGTACATTTCAAGTATGTACGACCAGCGGTTTGGGCTGTGCGTTGTCTGTCAGTCAGTCAATCAGTCAGGACAGAGCATTTTTTATATAATAGGTCTTTACCTATGAAATTGCCGTTCTTCAGTACTGGTCATTTCAAATAGAAAAAAGTTTGGAATGGCTTTGTATTCTGATATCAAATTAATTTTGTCTTAAAAACATGACATTATTTTTACAAACTCAGTCTTTTGTTTATTGATTAGCATTGTATTTTCATTACATTTGAACATTTTTCGTCATAATGGATACTTTAAAAATTCGTGTAATTATGGAATATGAGTTCCGGCGTGGCACCAACGCGACATAAACGGCACGTAACATCAAAAACGTTTACGGAGAGAACTGTACAAACGAAAGCACAACCCGTTATTGGTTTTGCCGGTTCCGTTCTGGAAATTTTGACTTGAAAAATGAAGCTCGTGGTCGTCCGGGGACTTTGGTCAACAATGATGAATTAAAGGCGATTGTGGAAGCTGACGAAACTCCACTGAGTGAACTACAGCTGAGCTAGCAGCAGCTTTTGATGTTAGCATCAAAACAATTTTGATCCATTTGCGACAAATAGGCAAGGGAAAAAAACTTGATAGATGGGTGCCCCACGAACTTAACGATCACCAGCGCAACGTACGCGTCGAGGCCTGCCTCGCGCTGCAGCTACAGACAGTCTCCAAGCTGCAAGAGCTGGGGTTGGAAGCTCTCCCTCATCCGCCATACTTACCAGACCTTGCACCTACCGACTATTACTTTTCCAAAATTTAGTGCTTTTTAACTTTTTAGTGGGTAAAAAATTCAATTCCCGAGAAGCAGTACAAAATGCCTTTGAAGAGGTTGTTGCCTCCCCGTCCAGCTAATTTTTACAAGAAGGGCATCAATAAACTGCCAATTCGTTGGCAAAGATGCGTCGATTGCATGGGTGATTACTTTGAATAACAGAAATAAAAAAGTAAAAAAAAAAAAGTACTTTGACTTATTCCATACAAAACGGCAATTTCATAGGTAAATACCTAATATATTGATAGATAGATACTAATGACGTCTTTACAAGCGCCTATGTCTAAAGTATCTGTCTTTTCTGTATTCTGTGCTTTATATTAGAATCGTTTCCACGTCGGCAGATGTACCGAACGCTCGCGTTAACGCCGCACTTCTGAACTTTTGCCAAACTCTGCCGTATCGACTTTTAAGACTTTAACCAACACTTGTTCGCTAAATAGCTCAATTTGGACACCGTTTTGATATCTTTTCTATAGATGCAGTGATTGGTAATTATAACATGGTAATAGTATCTACCATTCCGTTTCCGTAGTATCTAGTTGTTTGTATTTAGCTTTGTATTTAGTTAAACAGCTAGGTAGGTACGTGGATTAGCCTCAGAATAGTAAATACGTATTTTTTCGTTTCTTTTCATTCAAATTTGCAATGATGGATACTAATAAAAAATAACTATGATGGTTAAACCTCTAAAGCCTTTTCAGAGGTTTTTATTTTTTATTAAATTTAAACGTAATGAATAAAAACTAAATTTTAAAGTACCTATATTAATAAATCAATGTTTAAAGGTTTAATTAGAGTTAGATCATATACTGATTTGTTATGACACAAAAAAATACATACATATTATACGTATTTGTATGTACCTATGCATAAGAATTTTTTTTCAAGGATCAGCCACACACCAATGGAGTTTGTATAACAAAGTGCTTATGAAACGGTTCAGTGTTTTTTTGTAGAGACCACTTACTTGCGTCTTATGACGAACGAGTTAAGAACCCGACGTACCGTTTGCACCACTGACTTGCCCCATCAGTGGTGCAGATGCAACTGCTTTGTATCGTTTGCACCATTAATGGTGCAAACGCAACTAGAGTTTACACCCCGTACCGTTTGCACCACTGACTTGCACCATCAGTGGTGCAGATGCAACTGTATTGTATCGTTTGCACCATTCAAATTAATACAACTATTTCACCTTGCTTTCCTTTTAAAACTAATAACAAAACATATTGCAAAAACATTGATTGATGACATGTGAGATTTTATGGCTACCATCACGTTATAATAAAAACAATGTCAATTTCAAAAGCTATTTGCAGTATTTCATGGTAATTTAACGTCCTCTGTAAATTTTACCATGCAATTAAAAGCAGGATAATTTCCTTTTTATGACTGGGACAGAAAAACACTGCGGGTAAAAATGGATTCCAGTAATTACTTTGACTTAATTTAAACATGACAAACGTAAGGAAAATGGGTAGTAGGTACTATATAATTATGTATTTTAAGTAATAGTTTTCATCATCATCATCATCCTCAGCCGAAGACGTCCACTGCTGGACGGAGGCCTCCCCCTAAATAGGGAGGGGTTGCCATAATCCCCACGCTTGGTAGACTGCTCGGGGATCGCAGAATGGTCACCAGCGTTAACTAAGAGGACGCTGCTGCCCGTCCTCCGGCGGTTCTGGGTGCAGTTTTAGGACATACCCAATTGGACATTATACACAGCGCCATCTAGTCCCAAAATAAGCAAAGTACGTACTATGGGAACCAGATAGCTTCTATCAGCTAAACTTTTTTTTTGTAATTAGAATTATTATAAATACATTCAATACCCAGACTCAGAACAAACATCTATGTACTTACGTCACAAAAACGCTTATCCTGGGTGGGAATCCAACCCATGCTCTACAGCTCCTGAAGGGAAGACATAAGTACTAACACTTCTGACCACTAATAAGCTATACTAATAGCTGTTCTGAGCTATAATAAGGTAGTCAAATATATCTCAAACTTTGTTTGTGAATTTCTTGTTAGGATTCCTCCTAAAACGGAGTCTCCTCAAAAACTGTAAATATAATTATGTCGAATATTATAATTATTACCTTCTTTTGTCAGGATTCTCTGTAAGTACCTAACAACAATATTATGAAACCGAGTTACACAAGGAAGTTCGCCAACAAGCGGCGCGGGGCGGCAGCGTGGGGTCCGTCCGCTCTAGGGATGTCCCACGTCGATACAACTGGGATGGACAGTTTAGTTGATTGGCATAGATCAGGCTAATCGCCCAACAGTATCAAGTTTTGTTAAAGTTGGAAAGCTACCTATGAGATACCTGAGAGTTGTTAGGTAATTAACGGGCTATCAACATGTAATGATGTGCAAAATTTACCCATAAGTACTTACATGCATCATTAGTAGTGTAACGTACAGCGTTCGTTAATTAGTAGTAGCCATTTACGTCACGTGTTCACTATCGGCATTAGGTCGTTTATTAGCGCGCCTAAATCAAGCCTAATTGTATCGCGACGCGGAATCGGAAACTGTTATTAGTTACCATAAATTTTGGACGCAGATAATAACAGTATTCTTATAATGCAGAACTGACGTAACGGGGTACAATTATTAATATAAGGAAAAAGGACTTATGCCTGACTTATGACTTATGTATGCCTTTGACTGCCTTGTAGCTCAGTTGCTAGTTATTTATTTATTTATTTATTAAGAACACCAACATGATGTACGTCATTTCACACATCTGATACATGGTATGGTAGTTACTAGCTAAACGTCACCACAATTATAGGTGCAGACTACATGGGTTTATTAAAATAACAAGCCTGCCTGTCTGCCTTGTTGTGGTGGTTGTAATGTCTGCCTGTGTCGAGAGCTGCTTGTTGTTGTTTTTTATTCATGATCACATGGCTAGGCGTTTGACCACAACTCACTTATTGTTGGTGACTCAGTGATCCAAGATCATAAGCACACCTAGCCAGCATAACTGAGTCTCGAGAAGCCCAAAATTTCCTTTGCCTTTTAAATCCATTCAAATTTTACCCAGTCCATTCAAACGTCAATAATAATATTTCACTTCGAATACCCATAAAAATAAACTTGTACAAAGCATAATGGAATTTTCATAAATTCCACACTCTCGAGATGGAAAATGCAAAATGGCTATTCGTGATGCAGAGTCCCCGTGGGCCGGCCTCGTATTCCACAATGATGTCAGCATTATTTTTTATTGGTCTTTATATGACCTTGCTTCATGTCATTTTGTATTTATATAAAAAATATACAAGATATACAATTTATTCCTTTCTAATACTAAAAACTAATACCAATGGTATTTGTTTATTACGACAATAATCATTATATTATTCCTAACGAATACCACTTTTTAAAACGAAACTCTTAACTAATTTGTAGGTAGTACAGTCAGTAAAATACCTATACGTTTAATTATGGTGTTTTATTTACACAAAATTTATACAAGGTAGTGTAGGTACTGAGTACTTGCAGTGGTAGGGCTCGTCAAATATGTAAATAGCTGTAAAGTTTTTTCACTGGGCACGTGCCTATATTGCTTTAAAATCAATAATAAAATAAAAATAAGTATATACCTATAATCTTAGTAGGTCTAGGTACATATAATCTACCTACTGCGAAAAAAAAATCAATTGCTTGACGATGAAAATTTTGAGACGATCAAAATACTCAAGCCCACCAGCCGGCAGTAGGTACGAGGGGCGTTCAATAAAAAGTGAGAATGAGTATGTTACCGGTAACTTTTATTATATGTTATTGTATTTTTCGATATAGTCGCCTTTTAGCGGAATACACTTGTTTTTTTTTCTAATCTTAAAATTTCTGTACTGCAGCTACTAATGCTTCATCATTTTCGAACCTCTGTCCTCTTAGAGACTCCTTCAACCTCGGAAATAGATAGAAATCACTACGGGCAATGTCGGGTGAATATGGAGGAAGCCCAAGTATTTCGAAGCCAGCATCACGAATTGTAGCGATAGCAACGGCGGACTTGTGAGTCCTCTTAGAGACTCCTTCAACCTCGGAAATAGATAGAAATCACTACGGGCAAGGTCGGGTGAATATGGAGGATGCTCAAGTATTTCGAAGCCAGCATCACGAATTGTAGCGATAGCAACGGGGGACTTGTGAGTCCTCTTAGAGACTCCTTCAACCTCGGAAATAGATAGAAATCACTACGGGCAAGGTCGGGTGAATATGGAGGATGCTCAAGTATTTCGAAGCCAGCATCACGAATTGTAGCGATAGCAACGGCGGACTTGTGAGTCCTCTTAGAGACTCCTTCAACCTCGGAAATAGATAGAAATCACTACGGGCAAGGTCGGGTGAATATGGAGGATGCTCAAGTATTTCGAAGCCAGCATCACGAATTGTAGCGATAGCAACGGCGGACTTGTGAGTCCTCTTAGAGACTCCTTCAACCTCGGAAATAGATAGAAATCACTACGGGCAAGGTCGGGTGAATATGGAGGATGCTCAAGTATTTTGAAGCCAGCATCACGAATTGTAGCGATAGCAACGGCGGACTTGTGAGTCCTCTTAGAGACTCCTTCAACCCCGGAAATAGATAGAAATCACTACAGGCAAGGTCGGGTGAATATGGAGGATGCTCAAGTATTTCGAAGCCAGCATCACGAATTGTAGCGATAGCAACGGCGGACTTGTGAGCCGGGGCATTATCTTGATGGAATAAAACAATTTATGCTAGTTTGCCTCGCTGTTTCTCGCGTATTTCGTTACGCATTTTTTTTTGTTCTGCATACAAAGAGCCCGTTACAGTAGCTCCATGGTCGAGATATTCTATCATGACCACTCCTTTACTATTCCAGAAAAGAGAGCACATGATCTGTCCGGCGGAACGAATCGCCTTAAATTTCTTAGGAGTTGGAGATGATGGTCTTTTCCAAGTCAAAGATTGTAATTTTGTTTCAGGATCGTAATGGTGAAACCATGTTTCATCCATTGTTATGAATCAGCCTGGTTTTTTTTGTGCACCAGTAAGCATTCTGGGGACCCATTGCGCGGATACATTTTTCATCCCCAAGCGTTCGTGTAAAATGCAACGCACACTACCAGTCGAAATCTTTGTTTCATCGGCTATAAAACGTACCATGAAACGACGATCTGCTAAAACAATGTACTGGACTTTTTTTAACATTTATTCGGTCACTACCGTATGGGGCAGCCCGGGAGAGGGTCATCTTTGGTGGGTGTTCTTCCACGTTTAAATTCGGCACACCAACGAGCAACTGTGGAATAAGGTGGTGCATTTGCTCCTAAAGTATCCTGCAAGTCTTGATTAGTTCGTTCCGTAGTGTAGTATTAACTTAATAACCATTAATAATTGAGCGCAATTATCTTTTTTCCATTTTCGACAACACGCTACGACAGACTGCAAACAAAAGACTTTCATATTTTAGTAAACAAATCGTAAAAAACGTCTTACAAAATATACAATATTTTTAATAAATTCCTATTAAAGTAGTTTTACATAAGTACCTAATTACCTACCAAACTCTGAAATCAGGATCGGGCCTGGTGTCTCCTGGTAACTCAGCTTATAATATACTCAAGCTTTTCCTTATTTTATTTTTTGTAATAAATTAAATATTAAATGTGAACGAACCCTTTAATAAAAGGTCTCATCTGCTCATCAGAAGGCAAGAGACCTCAAAATTGACAAAATTACCGCAGATTTATAACATCTAGTGAACCGACAAAGCTCTGCGAGTCTTCATTTTCACCACATCAAAAATGCTAATTTAGCCACATCAAATTCCACCGCCATTCCCCGTTTTTGTGGAATATTTCATTAAAATACAAAATGACAGGCAAATAAAAGGTTTCCTCTTTTTTCAGGGTGTCGGGTTTGGTGCCTATACATGTGACGCTCTGAGCGAAAATGGCACGAGCTAAAATGGCGGATGAAAGATCAATATGACCTACCAAAAGGTGAGGGTGTCCTTTTCAGTCTTGATAATTTTGAGCAGCTTTCTCTGTCTGTCGCGACGACAGCGTCCCAGTTCCGAGAAGTCGTATGACGGTTCAGATTTCAGACGAGTTCCGCGCAAACCCTAGGTTTGAACATCCTTTTGCATTCGACGTTATGTTTGTAAAGCGATTAGCGGTTAATGACATTTTGTTGGTTCAAGGGATAAAGCTTGATTATGAAAATTCGGGAGCTCCGGCATGAAGTTAAATTAATTTATTTGTGCAGTGTACGCTTTCCGTTCGCCGTAACAATTATACAAATATGTATATATGAGAACAAAGTGAGAAATATGCCGGGATACAACATTAAGAGTAGCTTCATGTGAAAACAAATTAAAAGCCCGCGCTTTTTTCTACTGGCTTGTAAAAAGTAGGCTTAAGATACTTACTTCATATTTTTCTAAAACTTTGCAATCATAAAAAAGTTTTGTAAGTTTCACAGATTACGCCTATAAAACTGCCTTTTAGGTTATAAACCGAACTTTAGGAATCATTTATTAACTTTTTTTAGTTTTTTTTAAAAACTCTGTTCAGCAAATGAAGACATACCTACCGTTAAGAACATTATGTACCAAGATTAATTATGAAGGTACGCAAACGCGGTACGCGGAACGTTTCAAGATTTAAAAAAGCTTTAAGAGAGAACTATACATTTTACATGTTCATTATACATACATTAAAGTCCCTTCCGGGTGGCTGGTCATCGAAGAGTTACAGCTAGAGCAGCCTGATGGAGGCTCTCGATTTATGGACGGCTCGCATTTTAAACTTCCGACACTTTCAAGAAATTTTTGCCTTTCTTTTTATTTTTTGTATGTAAAGGAATACTTAGTTTACTTATATCGAAACACACATTCAACATAACTGAAATGATTAGAAATTATTAAATGAGCTTACTAGATCTCAATTGTGACCTTTGATTATTTCAAGCTTTATCATATTGTTTTTTTAAAAGAGCCTATAGTTGACTGGAATATAGGTATAAATCTACGAAGCAAAGAAATTTATAGATTCGAAGACTGATTAATCTGATTTCACGTTTGACATGTCAAATTTATGAAAAAATGGCGACGAACGGTTAGAAAATATTTTATGTATGGTCACGCTCCCGCATCCAGTTGCTGTGAGCTACACATAAATATGTATTGAAATTGGGTTATCTCAAAAATTGAGCCAACGGTAAACGCAATATATTCTGCTTCAGTTATCCATTTACTTTCCCACATCCGCACCATAGGATTAAAAAGTTCACGCGACAATCGGCTGACCTAAGTAAGATGAAAGGCTGGTCTACGTACTAAAAAATCATAGAGTAAGTTGTAACAATGTGTAGAAAGAGATGAATCATTTGAACAGCTAAAATTGGTTCCATCAAAAAGCTTACATATGTACGGAACTTACGGTAGACATTACCAGGCTAAAAAGCGTTTAGATTGATAGCGTCCGCTATCTATGGTACGTATTAGCAAAAAAGAATATAGGTACTTACCGTAAGTGATACTTTTGATTAGAGTTAGGACTCTGTTACCATTTATATTGCGTAAGGGGTGGGTCGAGTGATGATTTCTAAGAAAGTTTTGTAAGGGTTGGCCAGCCTCGATAAAAAGGGTGAATTCGAAGTGGCCCAATAACGAGAAAGTCGGTGACAGACCCTCTCTGGCGCTGCGAACATTTTTAATTTTTGAACAGTAAATTCTGAACAGTCGTCAATGCGTTGTGGATTTCGGACAATTTGAATTTATTGGAATTTTCTTAACTTTTGATTTTGTTCTTGGAATTGAAATGTATTTTTTTTATAAATTTGACTCTGTACCTAGATAGATCGACGAAATTGTGAAAGTCTCGGGCAACCGGTGAATGCAAATGGTAGGTTGTCGTACACGTAAGGGGTGGGTCGAGTGATGATTTCTAAGAAAGTTTTGTAAGGGTTGGCCAGCCTCGATAAAAGGGTGAATTCAAAGTGGCCCAATAACGAGAAAGTCGGTGACAGGCCCTCTCTGGCATTGCGAACATTTTTAATTTTTGAACAGTAAATTCTGAACAGTCGTCAATGCGTTGTGGATTTCGGACAATTTGAATTTATTGGGATTTTCTTAACTTTTTATTTTGTTCTTGGAATTGAAGTGTATTTTTTTTTATAAATTTGTCTCTGCACCTATATAGATCGACGAAATTGTGAAAGTCGCGGGCAACCGGTGAATGCAAATGGTAGGTTGTCGTACAGTGTGGCGGTCTAAGTAGCGCTCGTGGCGTAGCTTGTCTAGGTGATTCTAAACGATCACCGAAGTTAAGCAACGGACGGTCCGGTCAGTCTTCGGATGGGTGACCGTGAGTGGCATCTATTTCTGAGCGCTACCGTGGGTCGGATGACACGTTAAATAGTTGGTCCCGGTTGTTTGTTCTAGTTTCTATAACAACAACCGTCAGCCATGTCAGAGGCCCTCGGGCGGCACATTAACTCTGACACTAGGGCTGGCCACTCAGCCTATACGAACGAACGAACGAGGGGAAGGCCTTCGTTCAGCTGTCGACGTCTATGTAACAGTTGTCTCTCTACTTTTCTATCTCTATTATTTTATTTACTTTTTCACGATCTTGTCACAGTAGATATACAATCTGTAACAAAAAGGTTCAACAGTACAGTGCATGTACTCGTCATAATGAACAACTTTTACTATGTAGCCAACCCTGAAATCGCGGAATAAAAAAAACAGCTATTCCATACAAAAAAAACATTGGCATAAGACAAATGTATGGAACAGCTGGTTTTTTTCGCAATGCATGTTTGGCCCCGTAGTAAAAGTTGTACATTACGATGATGATAGCATACTCCTTCAGTCTTGTTGGACCTTTTTGTTACACATTGTGTAAATTAATTTATACATATTATAGGGTTTTATTAAGCAAAGCGACTCGTTAAAATCATTTAGGTAATATAAACTAGGTACCAAATAGTAGATAGGTACAACAATAAATTAGGTATGTTTTGTACAAATCATTTCACATTAAATTAATGAGAAACATTCACAATATTCTTATTGATCTAAGTATTTCTCCTAAAGGAAATACCATTTCCAATAAGGAAATAGAACAGGACATAGTTGAAATATTTATACACGAGCATAATACCCGCTTCACTTGCCTTGAATGTGGGGTTCTATTCTGGAGTGGTCGACATTCTTTCTATTACGCTCATTCTCATGATAATTTTGTGAGAGTGAGACAGTGACAGACATTATTTTAACTGAGCCAGAAGAGAGGCAAAAAAGGTAAAGTTAATAATTAACTTTACCTTTTTTTACCTTTTTTGTTCAGCTCAGTTATTTCTCCTCTAATAGGCTAGATGACTGGTTTTTTTTATTATTCTATTAAAATGTGTCCCATAAATATAGCTGATTAATGAAAATAAACCGAAAATCTGATCAAAAATAAGCAACTTATTAGCATTTTAATATCATGCTAGACAGAGAGGCGAAACAGCAAATCGCGACGTCCCTTCTCTGTACGCCATATAAATTATATTCTGACAAGTAAGGCGTGACGTCATTATTCGTTTTGTGGGAAAGGGACAGAGTTGTCTCTAACATTTTTTTTTTTTTTTAATTTTTTTTTTTTATGAATGGCTGATGCTGTTGGCCTCAGATGTCCTCTACAGCGTCACTGGACTTTAGGCAAGCGCAAACGGCGCTCGGCCTAGGTTTAGGTTAAAGGCGACTAGCTCAAGGGCACCTCAGACGGTACGAACCTCGGCTTGGCCGTCGCCGCGAGTGGGGTCAGACTTGCCCTGGCACCTCAGAAGGGGTATGCCCTGGGGCCCTAGTAGGTTGATCTGGTTGACTATTTGGAGAGAATCTAACCGATCTTCTGACAGATCTGGGGAGTCCTTGACCGGCGAGGTCGGTGCGTGTTTGTGTGCCTCTGGTAACCGGCGCCTATACCAAAAACGTAATACTTCCTGTTGCCAGGAGTGGTCGGATCGGGCGAGCCCAGCGCCGCCGAGGTGATGACGGCGATGGGGTCGTCTGGGTCGCCCAAGACGTGTCTGGGGCGTCTACGGAAGGGGAGTGGGTCTGTCGTGTCTGTCGTATAGTTGGAGGCTTGGACTATGAGTGGATTTGGATGGTGAGGGGCCGCATCGAAATAGCGGCGCGAGGCGTACTTAATGTACTGACGGATGGAGGGGAGTTCGAGATCGCAGTGCAGGTCGGAGTTTCGCATGAACCAGCTAGCTCCGACTGCTCTGCGGATGAATCTATTTTGTATGACTTGGAGTTTCTCTAGATCTATGCTAGAGGCGTGAGCAAACGCCACGGAGGCGTATGTCATGACGGGGCGAATACAAGTTTTGTAGATTGTAACCTTATTTCTAAGGGACAATTTACTACGCTCGTTGAGAAGGGGAGTGAGCCGGCCTAAGAAGAAGGCTGCTCGGTTGCGAACTATCTGAATATGCTTTGAGAACGTGAGTCGACGATCAAGGGTCACACCGAGATACTTGGTCTCGGTAGCCCATGAGATGGGCTGGCCGTGTAGCGTGATATGCTTCGAGGGAGGTCTTTTGGACGGATGAAAAGTTGTCTCCAACGAAAACTTTAAACACTTATATATCAGAACATTATTAACCGATTTATATTATTTTTGCAATAATCATACTATATTTACTTAAATTCTTCATCAAAGCTAATGGTTTCAACGATATAAACATCAGTCATCTACCCTATTGTCTCAGTTATTGTTTTTCCTTAATTATTAAGGTCTGTTAAAAAAAACAGAGACGTGTCTACAGTAGACCTAGACTGGAATGTTTAAATAAAAGATTGCTCTAGAGGCATTATCTAGGAAGAAAATAGGGGAATAAATTTGTATGGAGAATCGCTGACCAGATTCCTTCTTAATACTGTCTATTACTGAGCTTGTAACCAGCAAAGAAAGAACAGTAATTCTGAACTATAGGTATGTATATTGTTTACATCATCACTAGCACGAGGCAGCCTACAAGTAATGTAAACAATGGTTTAGTTCGTCCGCGATAGGATACCAAACCTTCGTCGAGCCATGATACGCGTAATCTCGTGGAAAGGGGTTTCGTGGGCCACTTGGATGACGTCTGCTCCCTATTACGGACCTCTAATATAAAGCCGCTTCTACACTAACTTAGCCGCCGAGTAAGAATGAAGTGAGGCGTTTTCTAGTCAATTTGCTGCATTTATTTATGACTAGCTGAGCCCGCGGGTTCACCCGCGTGATGATGAAAAACGTTGATGATGATGTTGATAAAAAGTAGCCTATGCGATATTCTGGGAAATTAGCTATCTCCACTCTGAGTTTTCCAGATCCAAATCCTTCAGCCGTTTTGGCATGAAGAGATATTATATAATTAGGTATAATAGTAGTGAAGGAAACATTTTTTGGGGGCCATCTATTGGCTTCTTCTGAGAACACTACTTAACTGAAAAGTCCTCCGTCTAAGTAGTTTATTGAAATACTGACAAAAGTTTTACTCATTAGATTTAGTTGTAACCAGAAGCAAATTTATTAGCTATCAGCTTGTATTAAATAACTCTAATGTAATTATTTGTATATTAGATGTATCAGTCCCTCTCTTTTTCTGTTTTTTAAATTATTACTGAGCGGCTGCACCGATTGTGATGAAATTAGCTGTTGTTTCCAAATCGTGGGACAACGAAAAAATACAAATTGCTAGACTCATTCGTTCACATCCTACAATAAGCCTAAACAACTAAAAAAATAAAAAAACTATTCGTCAATAACTGGTACATATTTTACTTAGAGGAGTCGCCTCGGTTTTTATTACAAGCATTTAAGTACTAAAAACTACTGGTAAATTAATACTAATAATAATCTAATATTAAATTATGATTTGACATCTTAGGGTGACGAGCGCAGTGCAGTGTGGTGCGGTGCAGGATTTTGTTCGCATTCTGGCACTGCTGCTTTTATGGGCAGGCGTGACGCTTACCACCAGGCGCAAGTATTTCTCGTCTCGTCAGCTCGTCACTCATTCCATTAAAAAAAACTTGATGTGTACTTGGTGTTTGATATAATTATCAAGTTCATTGTTACAAGTTAGTTCGTACTTACTTATGTTTATTTATGCACTTTAATTATTGATTGTGTGTGTGTGTGTGTGTGTAATAAGAGCGTGTCATAATACTAAAGTCAGGGTGCCGTATCGTCGTCAGCCATAAAACGTCCACTGCCGGACGAAGGCCTCCCCTTTTATAGAGGGGTGTTGCCATAATCCCCACGCTTGGCAGGCGGCTTGGGGATCGCAGAATGGTCACCACCGTTAACCAAGAGGACGCTGCTGCCCGCCCTCCGGTGGGTCTGGTTGCAGTTTAAGGACATACCCAGGTCCATGCCGCTGATGCAAGTGCGGTATACATGGTATAAAAAAACAATTATCATCATCATAAGCCGAATTCCTGCAAGGCACAGCTTCACATGTTAAATTATCTACTTACGCCCGTCATCACTGAAGTGAGAGGAAGCAGGGCTTTCGTTTTTCAGCTGTCTTCGTCTCCATTATCTGTTATTATAGTCTATCACTAATATGTAGTTAGATAATTATTATTTACTTTGATACAATCTATTCGGTATCCGCGCATGTATATAACTGAACCCTTGGCCAATACAAAGGCGCCCTAACACAAAAGTTTACTTTACCATACATATCGTATACACTAGGAGAAAGGGTGATGAGATTGAGAAAAGTTAAACACAATACTGAATAGGATGGTGTTATGAATAAAGTTTTGCCGATAACCACACGCCATTGTGCGGAGCTGTTTGGATTGTCACGGTTGTAATGGGAAACTTACTGCGAATATGAGCGAATATTTCATTACTGAGAAGTTAAATTGAAATCCAATCTTTGGTTGTGAAGGTTGGACAACAATATGAAGCTTTAGCTGCTTGCAAAGATCTATATAATTATAATTAATGACGGCTTCTGGAATACTCACAGAAAAGTGAAATCCCTATTTTCTAGATCATCATCAACCAATGACGTCCACTGACAATCTATAATCAATGTTGGTTAAATTTTGATCTAATTAAAGATGGTCATGTCATTGCATTTGGGTATGTCCTAAAAATGCATCCGGAACCACCGGCGGACGAGCAGCAGCGTCTTCTCTGTTAACGGTGGTGAGCATTCTGCGATCCCCAAGCCACCTGCCAAGCGTGGGGATTATGGCAGCCACATACAATAAGGGGAGGCGTATGTCGATGATGATGTAAAGAGTCGAGATTATGTATGACCTTATATAATCTGGAAAAAACTTGCCCGAAAATAAAACTCTGTACTGTCGATTTTGCTTTGGATGATTATTTACAGATGTTTCTATTCATCACATCTATTCAAATCAACTTACTTTGTTCTTCGCAAACAGGGCAAAACAGAGCTCTTTTCTGCCCTTAGTGAGGAAAAATGATTTGAATTTTTAATCTGTGGATATTGTTAGTCAAAGTTCCAATCAATCACAGACATTGTATGAACAAGTAACAGGCTGTTAGAAAACGGCAGGCGAGCGAAAAAAATAGTTGAGAAATAAACAAACACGCGCGAAATGCATTCCGCCTTCGTTCCAAATTGTTTACTCAAATTCGGATTTTACTGTGTGTCTTCCTCAATAAAAAGTGAGAAGTGAGTGTGAGAAGTGAGAATGAAATAAACGTAGGTAGTATTCTTATTCATAAGTTGCACTTACTTATTTTCTCATAGAGGTTGATAAAAAGTAGTCTCCACATCGGGATCAACACTTTCTTAAGCTCGAGTACCTACTTTGAATCTCTTGCTGCGCTCAGGATTCTACTTTAGAATCCTTCGCTACGCTCTGGATTCAAAGAAACACTCTCGCCTTAAAAATACTTGTTTCCTCCCTTGGTAAACAATCTACTATGTATTCTCTCCTTGTATCGTATACTTATGTACCCATCTACTTACTTACTAAAAGTTATTTAATTTTCTAAAACTTTATTTAGCACAGGCTACATCCAATATAATATCGATTCTATTGTACACACGATTTAAATGATTTATCGGCAATAAAACACGATTAAACTGTGTACGATATTTGTTTGTTTTACACTTTCATGTTGAAATAGGAAAGTTCAGGTTGGGATTAATGGTACGGGTTCGTTATTTTTTCTTTATTTACTTCTTCTTTATTTATTTACGTAATATTTACATATTTGTGTAGGACTATATAGGAAAATAATCATATTATATTCTATACTTACTATTATAAGAATCAAACTGACAGGCAACACACAGCCTAAGGCGCCGATCGTAGTCGTAGACGCTTGAAATTTGGAGGGTGTACTCAATGTAGTTAAAAACGTGGTGAATTTCTTCCGTACGCGGCGAAGTCTCGGGCAACCTCTAGTATTAGTATATATCACTCCTCTAGCAAACCTCTGTCTATCAGCTCTATCTAGAGAGAAAGAGAGATATTTCCATATATTTCTTACCGTTATTTGTTTAGACTAAAGGCCTAAATGCATGCAAGCTAAACTGAACGTACTTACTCGTATTTCAGGTGTTAATATTATTAGACACAAACACATCTGGGAGCATGGACGTCTGTTATCAGCCCCTGTTTGTCGGTCCTTACGGCTACAAATGGCCGCTGTATAATTATTATCACCCTGATTTATGGAAAGGTACAGTTAGCAGAACACAAACGGTAGCGTTATGGAGTATTATTTGGATTGTTTGCGCAATATTATGTACTTACCTGATAAATGTGAAGATTATTCACTAAAATCTTATACTTACAGCTACTTCAAGTCTACGTTTTGAAAAAGGTTGTGTTATAAAATATTATTATCACATTACTGCAAAAATATATTGAGCTAAGTTTTATGTATAATATACCGTAGTACCGTAGTAAAGATATCTTAATAACTAAAATGAATTTAAATAAATTTATTATAACTAACAAATATTTGCTGGTATTAAAGAAAACCCATAGAAAAAGAAGCTTAAACATAAACAGTAAAACAATATCATGGTAATTTACCTACGGTTCGGATTATGGCGCGTTGTAAAGCGATTTTAAAAATAGGGATTAGGTAAAAGTCTTTGTAGTGGTAGGACTCCACTGCAGAGTCCGACTGGGGAAGTACCACACCTTTGTCAGTTATTCAACCGCCAAGCAGTAGTGTGCAAGCATTACTGTGTTCCAGTTTGAAGGGCAATGTTACCAGAGAAATTACTGGGTATGATGAGATTTAACATCTAATATCTCAGGGTGAAGAGCGCAGTGCAGTGCGGCGCAGGATTGTGTTCGCAAGTTTATAATTCTGGCACTGCAACTGTTAGAGGCAGGCGTGACGTTTACCACCAGGTGACGTCTTGTTCGTCTCGTCAATTGAATGTACAAAAAAAAGGCTCCTAGACATTATTGTGTGGCATTTCTCGAATGCCTCAACTCAGCCTAGAAAGAAGCTATTCTAGATCTGGTATTCTCTCCGGCCATCATAAAAACCATTATCTCTGTTTTAACAATATTACCTACGTATGATGAGACCGTGCAGCATAATTATCTTTCGTGGGACTGAGAAGCACCACATAATTATTTTATACAAGATTATGCGTATCGGTATAACTAATAAACTAAGAAGAGGTAATTATAATTATGCGGATAACTTTGTCTATTGGGGAATAATAAATTCGCAAAAATCAGCTGTTCAGACTTGATTCGGTGACTTTAGTGCCTGATTTTTACTCTTCCCAATAGATTTCCCAGTAATATCCCAAAAATCACAAATGTAGGATTTAATATTAGATCCCAGCCCCGCCTAGCACGCGAGCCGTGATAAAAGTCTATCCACTCTATTTTCCCCGCGAAACCGAGACAGACTTACCCTTTTTCTAGCTTTATCACGTTCCCGCGCGCGTAAAGAACATTTAGTCCTCGGCGCGTGCTAGGGAGGCAGGATAAAATATATTTTGCCTGTCTAGCCGATGTACAAATCTGCGAGTATTTTACTTCTTTTTGCCAACCCTACGAATGGTTTGCTGTTGCACTATTTCTGCATCAAATTAATGACGTCATAAATTCTCAATTAAATTAAAGCTGCACACGTAGATATAACCAGATATAGTAAACATCAACCTTAAGTTCTGTTGGAAGCCTTGATCATTAATTTGCTTTAGCCGGTCATTGGTTGAACTTTAATATGCAGTATTTTACTGAAGGGGCTGGCAAGTAACTTAATGGTAGCACACATAAAAAGTATGGGCTGAGAAATAGCCAATGATTAAAAAAAGTCGAACAAGTATGGGACCACTCAACTGTCACAAAACTCACAAGAAAGCAATTTACACAATTTCGTTTACTATAAAATTATTTTAACATAAAAACAAATTACTGAACCGATTCTGATGAAATGTCCATGGGACAGATATAATTTTATCCTTTCAAATAAACAATATTTTTTCAAACCAGTTTATAAATTACGGAGTTCTGAGGTAGCAAACAAAAAAATAATTACGAATTGAGAACCTCATCGTTTTTTGAAGTTGGTTGAGAAACTACTGAATAGCTTTTTTGGAAGATCTTGAAAACTGAAAGATCTGTTAAACGAAACGAAAATCTATAGTCTGTATATTTATGTTGCCGTAGAAACTTCTAGTCGGTTATTGTAGAAACCTATGTGTACCATCACACACCACCACCACCCACTTTTCCAAAAAAAAAGTAACTACTACCTCTCTAACTCTAACTAAATATATAATATTACGCTTAGTAAGTAGTAAGTAAACATTACAGTTGTATGATAATTTACGAGATAAGTTGCCAGTTATTCAACCGCCAAGCAGTAGTGTGCAAGCATTACTGTGTTCCAGTTTGAGAGGCAATGTTACCAGATAAATAAAGTACCTACTGGGTATGACGAGATTTAACATCTAATATCTCAGGGTGACGAGCGCAGTACAGTGCGGAGCAGGATTGTGTTTGCAAGTTCACAATTCTGGCACTGCTACTGTTAGTGGCAGGCGTGGCGCTTACCACCAGGCGAACGTCTTGCTCGTCTTGTCACTTGATTATATATTTAAAAAAAAGTGTTTATCGTGATTGTGTTGTAAAATGGGCTTCGATATTGGGAACTGCGGAAAAATATTCTGAGAGCGTTACAGAACATAATCACGGTAAATACCCTTTAAATAATGGTAGAACACTGTAATGAACAGCCGAGATAGCTTCAAATAGTGTAAGTAAACATGCAAAGAAAAAGTAATTATTATAAACAGAGCACGATAAGACTCGAGTGTTTTAGTAGGTACCTCTGGTATCTTGCAAGTGGAAATGTTAGCATTAAAAGTGCACTAATGTCTCGACCGTTTCTCTTGCAGGCCCCGTAATGGAGCTCGTTGGAATTGCAGATGGCTGAGTTGTTTTAGAGGAAAGTTCTACGCTTCGTCTTCATAACGCGCGGGTGAGTTTTAGTTCTGTTTAGACTGGTTCAGATGGGACTGGTGGGTCAATTAAATTTAGTTAGGTAACTACAGTTCTATTATTTTTTCGTAGTGGTAAGACTCTACTGCAGAGTCCGTCTGGAGGTCTGGAGAAGTATCACACCTTTGCCTGTTATTCAACAGCCAAGCCGTAAGCAAGCATTATAATTGTGTTTTGGTTTGAAGGGCAATGTTACTAGAGAAATTACTGGGGATACTGTTAGTGGCAGGCGTGACGCTTACCACCAGGCGAACGTCTCCCACGTCTCCTCACTCGAGAGCAATAAAAAAAAATGTGAAATGTGCTCCTGATAGTTCGGCGCAGTTGAATGCACCATAATCATGAGCAGACTGATGATTGCGAGTGGTTGTTAAAAAGTTCAAAATATCAAGGGCATTCATAACGAACTATCACTGTCTCCTCGCTGTCTCTTTTTAACAACCACCGCATTCTTCAGTTCGCCCGTGAACTGCATGCAACTGCGCTGAAATATCACGGTAAATATCTCGTAAATAATAATATAATTGTAGTGCACAACCGGGACAGTTTATAACAGTGTTTTAGTTAGGTAACTGTTTTTGGTGTAAGGTGATTAATTTTATCTATTTAACCGCCATTTCTACGAGCGATGTGGCCTGCCCAATAGCCCATTGCCACTTCAACTTACAAACCCTGAGAGCTATGTCGGTGACTCGCGGCCAACGGAGGATGAAAATGACTGGTTGCCGTACAGTGTGACGGTCCAAGGCTCTTGGACCAAGGGCTTTCGTTCAGCAGTGGACGTCTTTTGGCTGGCCGATGAACCGCTAATTTACCTCAAATTACTTTGTGTGTGTTTTTGATAATTTTTACCTGACCGCTTAGGAGTACCTATTGTTTTAGAGGGGTGTGTACGTATACTTTATACACGGATTTGATTTTGGATTTGGACTATGATGTGCAAAGTGTCGTTAGTCGTTAGACCTGTCTTCATGTCCAAAATATCGTAGTCTATATTTATTGTATTTTGAATATTTTTGTATGAAGTGATTCCACACTTATTTCCACACTTTTCCACCAACGCTTAGTTGGTAGCTTATAACAGGTTCGGAAATTTGGCTTCTCAGGCAGAGACTTCTGTAGCTTAATTGGCAAAGCAGTTGGGACGGAAACCCATAGCGACTGCTCGTATGCAGGTTCGAGTCCTGCCGGAGGTCATAATTTTTCTTCCTGTTTAAGCTTTAAAAAATATATTTATTGTAGTCCGTTTTTTGTGAAATGTTTGTTACTTGATTTCAAGTTTTATTACAATGGTTATTATGTCAATGTATTCGGGGGCCTAACAAATAAATGTGCAAGTAAGTACAACTTACTTTAAAAAATTCGAATCTCATACATATTTTATTTATCGATACGACTACGTCGAAAGATAAATACAAAACGAATAAATCAAATCCCCAATACCACAAATAATGCCGTGAAAAATGTGAAAACCCATGAAAAATGCATCCGATGCTCCGATAAAATAGTTCAAACGCTGTTGCCGACGCATGTTCCTTCCGATTCTAAATTCACTGAATGCCAGTTATCACGATATGCCGATATCCACTGGATGCCGATTTTAAATTCAATTCAGCGGAATTGGATTCCACAGTTCTCTATAGTTCGACTTACTTACGTTAGTAGCTGTAGTAGTGGTCAAAAGATGGAACTAGAAATCTACCACAGGGCGGCTAAAAGATTTGTTTAGAAAACGCGACGGTGGCTCTCCTGTCCAACGCTGAACATCAGTTGGTCGCTCCGTACGTCAATGGTTGCGTCGGCAGCTGCGCCGATGATTGTTCTGAGTTCGAGTAGGAAAGGGAACGGAGCGAAATGTAATGGACGCGACGCGACGCAAATACAACTACGAATTGAATTTTTGTATTGTTTCGAGTCTTTCAAACACACTTCATAGGAATTTTGATAAAAACACATTAGTAAATTATAGACATAGACAACTTGTAAGGCCAGGAGCAACCAGGAAAGCATTGGACGAGGCTTACACAGGATAGGGAAAATGACGCGCTAAAGAAGCGCGCGCGGCTCTGTAGTGGACGGAAAGTGGTTGATGATGATGTGTTTAAAAATCATTTGACGTTCGCAACTCGATGGCGTGACAATGTGAACTGCAAACTTATGTCTTAAATTGCTTTAATAAAGACTAAACTAACTTAAAATTAGTTTGAGCATATGCGTATATACGAGTATGTAGTGTAGGGCTTTCGCTTATTATTTTGTTAGATCGAATAGTATATAATGTGTAGGTGTTTTTTTATTGCAAAATGCTGCTTAGTGCAAATATTACTTTACCGTACGTATTATTTCAGTGTAAAACTTGATTCTTACTTTGAAACAAGCTCTTACAAAACTAAATATCAAACGTCGGTTAGAAGGCACTTCTTGTGATAAAACTTTTCTTGCGAAGTGTCTGAAAGCAAAAAAGGAATTGCTTCCGCCAAGTTCTGACTCGTAAGTTGTCCCTGGCTCTCGGCGATTCTTGTAGCTCGTTATTAGAAACTTGTAGATACTGAACTCAAAATTATGATAAAGATTTCTTGGAGAAGAAAATTAATGCAATATGACATTGGTTGCATATGTAAAATGAGAAAGACACATTTTTAGCGAATATTCGATCTTAATATTGGTGACTTTTTTTTATACTGCACTAGACTTACCTATATATTTTAATCACAGATTTCAATAATATAAAACATTTTAAAAGAATAATTATTAAAATTTTCAGGAAAGTTGGAGAACGCGTAGTCTATGAGTTAACGTGCTGCAAATGAAAAGAAAAATATTAACTGACGAAGATTATTGAGGTTAGTATGGATTCAGATTATATAATACTATGTTAATATGATGATGGAGATCTAATGATATTAATGGAGATGAGAATGTAGGTACGGTCTTACTTTTTTTTACGCCGTTTAAAATAAATAACGTTTAATAACGATTAAGTATTCCGCACTTCATTTTGTATTGTACAGAAGTTAAATGACGTTTGTTAACTTTAACAGGCTTAACAGAATTCAGAAGTGGCGTCGCTTTAATACGTTCGCATGAAGAAAATAACTGTTGAGTTTGCTTATTTTATTTTTACTATGTGGTCGATTTTGAAGTTTTAGTTGACAGTTCTAAACTAACTAAAGTATTGCTGTCCTTAGCTAACATGCCTAGTAAAAAAGTGACAGCAATATTTTAATTAGTTTAGAACTGTCACCTAAAACCTTCAAAATTGACCACTATATATAGGGTTAGTCCTAATCAGTTAGCATCTTTTTAACCTGTACATCAATATAATGTACCCTGTACATCAAAACAAACACCTTTTACTATGTGGCCAACATTGATTTCGCGAAAAATTTATCAGCTGTTCCATACAAAAAGTTCATCGACCTTAGGCAAAATGTACGGAACAGATGTTTTTTTTTGCGATTTCAATGTTGGCCCCATTCCCATAGTAAAAGTTATTTGTTTTGATGTACAAAATATGCCCTTAAAAGGATGCTAACTGATTAGGACTAATCCTGTATATTGTTTATATTAGTGTTAGCTAAACATCGTTAACTGAGATGAAAGAGTACCTACTTAACATGGATCATCGTGAGCCAGAAGACGCAACTGCTGAATGAAGACTCTCCCTGAATAGGAGGGAAGGGTTGCCATAATCCCTACACTTGGCAGGCGGCTTGGGGATCGCAGAATGCTCACCACCGTTAACCGAGAGGTTGCTGTTGCTCATCCTCCATTGGTTCTGGATGCAGTTTTAGGACATGCGATAGTGTAGATTAGTGATAAGGATACAAGCGTAAAAGTTAAAACGACATTCTGTTTGGTACGTTGCGTTAGAATTTCAATAAGTTCCACTAAGTCGAAGGGAGTCCTTGTAATTATTACTGCAAACCACTTTCACTAATGGGGCACACTGAATTTACGAAAACAAAACCATGTTCCATAGAAACATTTCATTCACCCTCTTCAAAACATTATAGGAACTTTTTTTTCTTGATTTCAGGCTTTGTCCTGACGTAAATGCAGTTCAATGATTTAAAAAAAACAATGACCTCCTTTTGGGTTTGTAATACCGCTACAGAAACTTATATTAAAAGTATCATTAAAATAATCTTTACAAACTTATTTTATTCAGCCCATACTCATTAATGAAGAGACAAAGCTATAACTTTCTGTAGTAACGAGATATTTATATCATACGTAGTTCCAGTTGTATTTTAAATATAAAAGCACTGAATGGGCTAACGTCTCCGCGAATTACAGTGACCGTCGCGACATATTTTATGATTGCAAAAGCCTTATTCTGTAACCATATCGAACTAAAATGTTCCTTATCACATTATTAATATGATTGGAAACTAATATTATTAATGAAAAATATTCATAATTAAATTTAAATATCACACTATATCTTTTAGTATCTAATAAATGAAATTGTGAGATGAGAATTACCTTTATATACCTTTTTAGCTGAGAAATTAGAGTCAAGTCATTTTTAAGACTGGATTGAATTATATATTATTTCTTTAAGATTGCTCTATCTTTGCTCAAATATAAATTTGATCTATATGTATACGTATTATAAAGATGATAAATTTATTATTAACGTAAATTTATGTTATGGAGAGACCTTTAATATTCTACTTTCAAATTATAATTCCAAAAAATTTTTAGTTTCACTGACGATGAAATTGTGCTTTAGTGTACCCACTTAATCAAATGTATGTTTTTTTAAGCAGGGGAATCTGAAATAGATAATCTGAATAGATCTATGGATAAATTATATTCCACATATTCGTAGTTTCCCAATCGGTCTAGATATTTTTTTTTACCTTCTAGGTGAAAAGAGAGAAAGGAAAAGGATGAAGCAGGCCATTACAAATTTTATCTATTGATATTTGAAACTTATTTCGTTCTTTCTTCTTGAGAAAACGTAACAATAAATACGAATCGAATTCATAACGGAATCAGCATTTTTTCTTATCCACAATGAATTATAATGCTAGTTCCAGAATAAAAAAAATATTACAATTATTTTGGCGCAGTACCAACTGCCTTCAAGCCCAATTAACATGTTCAGAAGCTTGTGAAGTTGTAAGCTACTGATTAAAACTGCATTGTTACATAAATACGAGAAAGCCAACAAAAGAACACGAATATGCCTATATTATGTTACTCGCACTTTAAGAAATAAAATGATAAAAGCAGCCTTTGCTTACAAAACATACTGACATAAAATGTTATTACGTTATCCAATCTTATTATTGCCAGATTTTTATTGTTTTCTGAAGTGTTTTATTTTTACAGCAAATAATATTTCGATCAGCTATCATTTCGTGATTGCGATCGCATAAAATTTCACGCAGGAGTTCAGATGTAGTGAGGCCATGGTACTAAATATTTTCGGCCTTTTGTCCGACTACGCGAAAAGTAGGATTTTGATTTTAGCAGTGTAGGTACGTACTGTGGTCGATTCTGGCGGTTTTAGTTGACAGTTCTAAACTAACTAAAGTATTGCTGTCACTTTTTTACTAGGCATGTTAGCTAAGGACAGCAATACTTTAGTTAGTTTAGAACTGTCAACTAAAACCGCCAGAATCAACCACACTGTCTATTTATGTATGTAAATTTGTTTAAATTTGACCTCGTATTTCCTAAAATAAATCGTATTATTACAAATGCTGTGACTATCACTATTGCTGTGTGCTGGGCCCTGGGTATGTCCCAGACCCACCGGAGGACGGGCAGCAGCGTCCTTTTGGTTAACGGTGGTGACCATTCTGCGATCCCCAAGCCGCCTGCCAAGCGTGGGGATTATTGCAACACCTCTCTATTAAAGGGGAGGCCTTCGTCCAGCAGTGGACGTTTTATGGCTGATGACGTAACGCGACGTGTGACTATTGATGCGTTTTGCACTTCGCGTATCACATGACGTCACAGTTAATCTCATAATGCCAAATTTTACTAACGTTACATATCAGAAAAATACTAAAACTGTCGTACTTGGCAGCGAAACAAATAGTTTGACGAGCACATATAATTTGAATTAATTGCTTCAATTAACTTTAATGAATTGTATTTTTTGCTTCGACTAAGTAGATATCCTAAGATAATGAGATAAGACGCAAGTAGTTGCCAGATTTTAGTCATTAAACCAATAGCTTGTTAGCATGGTAACAAAGGTATTTAAAAATTTTTTTCAATGCCGGCATGATAATGGATCCTATATAATTATATTTTTTATAAACAAAAACAGCGATTTTTGTATTACCCATTCAAAGTTTTGATTACAGGTTCAGTGTAGTAACATTATTTAATGACTGTGTGGTTTAGTCGTGCCAAGCAATACATTAAATTGGCCGAAGCCCAACGAGTCGCATTTGTGTTCAATTAATGTAGCTTTAGAGGACGCCATTTGTGATGCAACTTCGTCTGTACTATTCTTGGGCTATTGTCTGGGTTAAAATTTAGTGCTTTTCATGGGATTGTCTGTTTGTTTGAAATTAAATTTATTCTGAAAAGTTACTTTTATTGAATTGATTATTATGATTTTTGATTGACACTAAAAAAACCTCAGCAGGAAGGGGGTAAAATTTTAATTACTAAGCTTGACCCAAAAAAACAACAAACTGGGTATGCTAAATAAAACCTATAGATAATAATAAGGTTTTAAAAGAAATACAACCGACTTCAACCTCGAATACCTGGATGACATCTTCATGTTTTCTATGTACATATTTCGATAAAATTTATATGGGACCATCACTGAAGTATTACCTAGCAAAAAAAAATTACAAAATCAGTTCATAATTGGCGGAGTAATCGCGTAACATACATTAAAAAAAAACATACAGTCGAATTGCGAACCTCCTTATTTATATCGGACGTAAGAGTGATTCGCTTTGTAGTTACAACATTATTTCATTTGGCAAGGCGTTATTGTTTCCTAAGATTGTTTCCTATCTCCGCATTCTGCACGAGTTGGTACGCGGCTAAGGGAATTTACTATGCTGAACTTAGAATGCAGTTAAGTTTCTACTTACACATCTTCCTGTGTTTCGGGAAGATACAAACTGACTTCTATAGTTTTAGAGATTATGCTTGTATATGGCACTGTCTTTGTGAGAAAATGGTTCCCGGTTGCGGTTTACATTTTGGGCGAGGTCAAAAGGACTATAAATTATTGTTGGTTAGTTAGGCTGTTAGGTAAGCAGAGCCGATAACCTCTGGGGTAGACGTGTTCTAGAGTGGAGACCACGAATCGGCAAACGTAGTGTAGGACGCCCTGAGACTCGATGGAGTAACGATATACGTCTGCTGGCAGTGGTTGGAAGCGGACAGCTGAGTGGCGTGCCTTGGGAGAGGCCTATGTCCAGCAGTGGACTATGGTAGGCTGATTATGATGGGTTAGGCTTAATTATTATCTGGCAATATGAATGTGTGCGTTATCTAAATATTAGGAAATGTAATGGCTTTTAAGTGTTTTTGTTTCTATGTGTTGCAGACTAAAAAAACTAAAGCATTATAAAGTTTTTGAATAGGCAATATACCTCTTACAATGTTGTCTATTGAAAATGTACAGACCTAGTTAAATATTTAATTTTATGCCTGAAAACGAAGTCTTAAATACATTTTCTTCACGAAACATCTTGCTTCGCAGATAATGTAATGAAAGCAAATTCAATTACCGACACTTTTGTTTTTCCGCTGGCAGAACCACCTAAAACCTTGATGGAAAGTGCACGTTTAGTGCTCGGCTGTACATCGACGGCTGGCACAGAGGACCGGCATCATCCGGTCCCTCCTCGCTAGTAACTGTTGTAGATTCTGTGGCACGCTCGCGAGAGAAAGAGCCGACAAGGTCTATTCAAATATCCCCTGTCTGTTCGCACCCCTCCCCATCCGCCAGCGCCTCGCAGTCTCGTTCATATTTCGGGATCCTATTTTGCGCAGCATCCCCGGCCACCCAATTGCAGTCGGCAGACTTCGTAACGGCACATGCGCGATTTCCCACGCTCTAATTTCAACCCTATCACAATAGTTTAAGGTCAGTTTTTCTTGAGGACATGTAAATGTATTTAAGCTATTAAGAGCTTGGTTGGTTTTGCCTCCCGAAACCCGGAGTGTAGGGGTAGAGATTCAGTACAAGTAGCGTGTAGGGGCGCGGCTCGCCGCAAAGTTAGACGCAACTGAGCTCTTGTCGATGATGGCATTTCACGTTTATTCAAATAGAAAATTTAAGAAGACTAAAAAAGCTGACGCTTGAATATTGAAGGTACGTATATAGGCTTATATCACCTCTGTCGTTATTAACGTGTTAAGCTGAAGTGTGTGTGAAATAAAACCGTGGAGGGCGCCATAATGCGATTTGCCACCCTAATGTCTCGCGTCGGTCGTGACGGGCACAAATGTCGTTGACTTGTTCTTGCTATTTTCTAACAATTTGTAATTTAGTGACGTGTTGCCAGTTTTATTCTGATTTTTAGAATGTTTGATGTGGATGCTTGTAAGCTTGTATTCATAACATTTTTCATCTTTTCAGATGAGTGCTATGACGCTGGTGAAATAAAATTGATACAAGGTAGAGTAATCTTTTTACTTTGTTTTGCTTCTAGAATTATTTTATGACAAAATTGCATGCGTATGTAATATTTTTGTATGGGTTTGATATGTATTTATTGTTTTTTTTTTTTAGACATTTATATTTGTTTTTAGTTGTAAAAAATTGCGATTTGTTTATTAGTAAAAAAAAAAACGTTAATTTTACTGACGCCCGAATACCCTTTTCGTCAGGTTTATTTAGCCTTTATTTACAAGTCGCAGTTTATTTATAAATTAAATATTACTTAGGTAAATTATTATACATTATATTATGTAACTACGTAATCATGTAAGATAATTAGGGCAATCCGAAAACACAGTCTTCACTTTGTAAATTTTTCCGAATTGAGTTGAAAAAAAAATAGAACAAATTATAGAATTTTATTTATATCCCAAATAAAATAAAAGTTTTTTTAAAATATAACACTAGGAAATTTAATATCGTTGAATATTCGAATTAGTCATTTAATAAAAAAAATATTAAATCTTTTAAAATAAAACGCCAGAATATAAACCTATTTATAAATTTTAAAAAACTTGTACTTTAACGTGTACTCGTACATGTACCATTTTGCTCGGTTCTATATAAAATAACTGAGGAAATAAAATTAGTTTCTTTTGCTCTATATAATATAATATAATATATATATATATATATATATATATAAAAAGAGGGAGGCCTTCGTTCACCAGTGGACGTCTCCGGGCTGATGATGATATAATATAATGACATAAACGTAATTTATGTAAAACGAAGTTTATTTTATTCCCATCTCTTTTACTGTAATTCGAGGTTAATAATGTGATGATGCTAAATTGTGAATTTGATTTAAACTATCCAACGTCATTTAACTCTGCTCAATACAAAATTAAGCACGTAAATGTGTTTCTGTTTCAATAGATCTTTTGTCCCCGTTTTTCTTATGGCAAACTATATAAGAGTGACAGGCCATAGAATTAGTATCGCAGATCCTGGAATAGCCCCGCAGTTTATTTTATAGAAGTCAGTTAAAAATGCAATCAGTTTTTTAAATGAAACGCCAGAACAAATATTCATAAAGCTTCAGGTGTGTTCACCCTTGGTATCATTCCGCTACGAGCGCCCTCTGGGGGACAATATTTATGCCGACGACACGCACAACGTAATAAGAAGAGCAAATAAGGATTTTGTTATCCCGAACGCGTAGACTTGTTTGTAAAACAAAACAAGTACTTAGTTGTAATAGGGTTCGTTATGTTTATGATTTGTTGAAGTTCTGTTTTTGTAAATAAAATCATACCGTAAATGTACCTACTACGACTACCTTCATGTACAAGAAATATTTAGAAATATATATCATCATCATCATCAGCCCGGAGACGACTTTTTCTTCCCGTTTAATCAATCCTGGCAAAAAATATTATTGTTCTGTTTTAAAAAGTCTATCATAATACCATTTTTTAACAATATAACTTCAAAAGCAAATAACTTTCCATTAAAAGTTTCATCCGCCTGGTTACGGGATGATTTAAGGGGATTTTAACCCCCCTTAAAAATATGAAAAATATTGAAAATATCATGTTATATTTGAAAAGTATCTAAATACCAATCAATTCTTAGCACTATAACTTCTAAAATGAAGTTTCATCCCCTTAAATCAACCCTGTCAAATCTTTTATTATATATGAACTATCCAAATAATATTTTTTTCAAAGAAAAGTTCAATAACAAAGGACTATCATACAAAAGTTTTCACCCATGTTTACTCCTTCAGGGGTTGAATTTAGAAAAATCTTTTCTTAGTACACCTCTATGCATCAAGACAAATACCTACACTCTCCAATTTTCATGTTTTTACGACTAGCCGTTTAGATTGTGCGTTGTCTGTCAGTCAGGACTTCGATTATTATATTTAAGCTATTCATTTTATTATGCCATAAATATTGTTCAACTGCCAAAAGTACTGTAACTTTCAGAAAGGGATATTTACATTTGCCTACGTAAATAATTTTGCATAAGTTATTCAGAGAAACCATCAGTACGGCTATAGCATTCGAGGTAATTTCCCTTCATGTTCAGTGCAGAACACAACCTACATTTAATTACGAAAGTTGTTTCCGCGGCCGGCATCGTGCGGATAGCAAATGGCTCTGCACATTACAACGAGGCAGTTTGGTCACTACTGCGTACTGCAGGGTTATTCGTTAGGATCCCGCTGGGATGCTCAAAATGTCTTTATGAATAGCCTGAAGTAAATAAACTATACAAATACAAAAAAAATGGTACCTATCATAAATTATAAGTTTGTAAGTATGCATTTACAAAAAAAGTATTTAATTCTATCAGATCTGCTATAAGTAAGCTTTGCTTAGTTTGAGGTTTGGGTAGGTAGGTGGGGCAGTGTGGAATGTTCACATATTTTTTATCCTCTTTCTATAGCTAACTATTACAGTTTATTTATTTATTAAGAACACCAACATGATACATGCATCATTGCATACTAACGGAGACAGGGCAGGTACTAGCTAAACGTCATCACAATTATAGTTGTAGACTACATGGATTTGAAATAGCAAGTCATAGTAAGATTGCTAGTGATTTAAAGTATCATAGTGAATTAAACAGTTCAAAAGATACAAGGCCATAATAGTTTTGTAATACAGCTGGATAGATAAACAGATAGATACGATATAAGTTTATTAATATGGTCCCGTTGGGTGCTCTTTGGGTAAGGAACCCTAAAAACATGTATCATCTTTAGCCAATAAACTCTCCGGGCGATTACAAAGATTCAGAAAACATTTTATTCTCAAGTGGTTATAATATGTCTGAAATATTTGTACCGACTCGGACCGTTGCGCGGAGCCTAATACAGTTCTCCAAGGACTTGTACAGGGATTAAGCGCTATTTACAAATAATGTATCTACTTTGTTAGAGGCAATTCTATGAATGTAGAAACTCCTTCTATATAGAAGGACCGTTTTAGAAAGTGCTTCGTTTTGTTTAATTGAAAATAAATGACGAAAAAACACTGAAGGACACCTGGAATAGTATGGGAACATAAGTCTTTGCTGTATGTGGTAACCAAACACCTATTTAACTGACGAAAACTTTACAGAAACGAATTCTAAAACCTTCTTTTTTTAAACGAGTGATCAAAAAAGGAGTATAATGTTTTAATATTTTCCGGATTCATGTATGTGAGTTTCTTTATTCCAACATAACTTCTAAATCAGTGATTAAGTACCCAGCCGAGAGAGAGAGAGAGAGAGAGAGAGAGAGAGAGAGAGAGAGAGAGAGAGAGAGAGAGAGCTAAATCCTCCAAGTTCTAAATGCCTGAACAGATTTAGAACTATGGGGTCTCATTAAAATTCTTGGAGGATTTAACTACCTCTTCTGTTAAAATTCGTACAACATCCCGAATGACATAGGCCGTAATTTTTTTTGATATCAGTATGGCGGCTATACTGCGCCACTTCTAAATGTGAAAAAACCTTCATTTCTTTTTAGTTCGTCTTTAGGCATTTTTTCTTTTTTAAATTAATTATGTAATTAATTACTGTGCGTGATTGAATACTTTAAATAATTTTTTACAAATTAATAAAAAACTACCTTTATTTCAATAAATACTTGGTACAATATTAAATAAATTATTAATATATCTAAAAGGCCAAGATCTGAATTCAAAATACCTAGTAATTATTTTAAATTCAAGTGAATTCCCTTAGATTATTAAATGTATACGCCGTATAATTCTCAGATAGTAAAATTCTTAAATGATTCTAAGAATCTAAGAAAATCCCCAAAAACTCCTAATTAATCTGGGTGTCTTCAAGCTGCGAGTGAATCGGTTTCTTCTAGACAAGCGTGCTCTATCGTAGACTGCATATTCGTTTCACATGTCGTTTCCCAAACGCAAGCCTGTCATTCGTAATAAAAAAATATCTAAATAAGCTAACGCAAGAACAAATTCTTCACAAAGCACAAAGTCGTTTCTTAGTAACAGAAATAAATATTAAGGCTAAAATTGATTCTCCTGATCTCCTCTCCAAGGTACGTATTTCTTTCTTTGTTAGATCCTCGACAACTGTCAATAACCTGGACTTACCTGAATTTGACTTGTTTAACATTTCTCTAAATAAAGTCCGTGATTTAATATCTGATAATTGGTTTGACGGCACTTCTTAACTATTCTTAACTATTATTAACTGTTTTTAAATGTATATTATTCATCAATATGTAAGACTTTGCAACTGGCATTATCTTTTATAGTTTTCATCTTTTGTAGCAAACAAGTAAATTTAGATTATAAATGCGAAAACACGTAAATGGTGTCTAGTAATAATACTTTTTATAACTATAGCTTAAATAACACTGTACGTTTTCCGAATATAATAAAATAAAATAAAATACGCGTTAGATCAGGTGCGAACAGAGTAGTTTGCAATAACTTCGGTTATTATTACTTCGTGTATTAAAATGTTATCTCTTCACACCCGTAAATGCCGGTATAAAATTAGAGCTGTAACAACGCAAATGAAAATGAATAACTAATGGCTCTGCTCATCAAGTCTAAAGGGATCTTTTATTACAAGCCCCGCGTAAATTCGCCTTATCTTACCCTCACCCTGTTTTAAATATCCCGACACCTTTATTTTACTCAGGAATAGCTAATGAAGTTTCCGTATTGCGAAAATAATGTTACTTTGTTTTGGACCATTTCCTTGATACTGTGTAATTAAAAGACAACACTTACCTTAAAAAAAAGTCAGATCAATCAATAGGATTTTATTTTTATTTATGCTGCAAATGAGTTTGGTTTTCAAAATTGCAGGTCTGTTTATTTTTTGTTTGAATGCTTTGACTAGGTATAAAGAGAGAGAGCTAGATTCTCCAAGTTTCAATGCTAATTATGATGGCAAATTATTAGGTTGTGTTACGTCACTGACTGAGTCCTTATCAGTGAATCATGTTCACAGATTATTAAATATTCTAACGTTGCCACTGTTGAAAATAGTGAGGACATGGGGAAAATATCTTTATTACTCTTGGAGTTATTAATAGGCTTAAACTGGTGTTGAATATAGGTACAAAAGGAGCTCATACAAATATTATAAGAAAGAGTAAAAAAAAAACTCTTACTACGTGTCTGTCTAATATGAGTCCCATTAGTACTATTCTCTGACGCATGACTAAAGACATAGAACTAACGAGAAAACCCTCTAGTTCTACCACAGAACTAGTGAAAAAAATTGCCCGCTAGATTTATTGTAGAACTTGTGGGGGGAAAAACACTAGTTTTATCGTAGAACTTGTGGGGCAAAAACACTAGTTTTATCGTAGAGTTAGTGAGAAAATACTCATTAGTTTTATAATAGAGCTAGAGAGAAAAATCCCACTAGTTTATCATAGAACTAGTGATAAATAACCAACTAGTTATGGTGTAGAAGTAGTAAAAAATTACCCAATGATTTTATCGAAGAACTGGTGAGAAAAAAACACTAGTTTTATCGTAGAACTACTGAGAAATAAACAACTAACTAATTATATTGAATAACTGGTGAAAAATAACGTACAATAGTTTTATCGAAGAACTAGTGACAAAAATCCCACTAGTTTTATCGTAGGACTAGAAATAAATAATCAACAACATAGTTTTATTGTAGAACTATTGAGAAAAAACCCACTGGTTTTATCTTAGAACTTGTGAAAAACACTAGTAGTACTAGTGAGTAGGTACTAGTTTTATCGTAAAAAAAACACAATAGTTCTACCGTAGAACTAGGGGATTACCCAAAAATCCAGCCACATATTATGAGAAAACGTATATCACGCAATAATGTAGGTCAGACAAAAGATTTACAAATGACAGCTTTCATGTCGGAATTACTTGTGAAATAGAAGCGCTTTATCATAATGCGAGCTGCCCCTTCGAAGGACAACCATTTGATGGATGTATTTGCGAGCGCCGAGAGGAATGTTCTTTCGCAAAATATTCTTAGGGGGATACTTTTGTGTTACATACAGAACTCGACTCTTTGTTGATACAGGGTTACGCGTAACCGTATTACTAAGCTGAAAGGAAGTCAGCAGTACTCATCATTTTGAAAAACTTTTCCTACGAAACCATCCATGAAATAGCGAAAAAAAATTTTGCTGGATCCAAACCAAACGATCCAATTTTGGATCACTGATCATGCGCGATCCGCGATCCGGGAGCGTAGAACATGGATCGTATTTGTCTGACGCGACGGCTTGAAATCTTGCGATCCTGCCGCGCCGCTCGTACACGCTCTAGCCGCTCCACACTGATCCGCCTACAGTTGAAATCTCACTCGCTATGGAGTCACGCGTGCAGCAATACCGACGTTGATCGCGCGCTCCGCACACACAACCGTCCACGCCACCGCACCAACAGGCTGGGCACCTTTGTGCTTAATACAATAACCAATAACCAAAACGGATCGCTCGCGGCAAGGAGCGTGCGCTCCTTGCGCGCAGTTTGGATTGCACGAGGCACGTTCACACCAAACACTCCTGTGGAGCGCGCTCCTGCTGAACGCGTTGGATCGTCTGGTGTGGATGCGCCTCGTTGGCAAAATGTTTAGATCAGCTGTTTTTTTTCGTGAATTCAGTTGGTACAATTGTAAAAGTGGTTCATAATGATGAGTACAATGACCTCCTTTTGGCTTAATAATATAGTTCTGCATAACCCAGTATAAAGTTGAAAATGTTATCACGCATCTACTCACAGCTACATAAAATATTTAGCAGCGATGATACGAGTAGCTCAGTAGTTAGCGCGTTAGGATCACACGCGGAAGGGTGTGGGCTCAAATCTAGTCAATGAGCTGGAGCTGCTGCCGACAGTAAACATCGTGAGTTATATATATAACGTGAGCTATAATATGTTGGTAGAGTACTTTCAAGTACACGACTCGGCTGGCAAACATAAAGTTGAAAATCTGACGCCAGCACATAGCGGTGTGTTCCAGCAATATTACTTGAGAGCCAGTTCCCATTCCAGGCTAAGTGTGTTTGCTGACTTCGACCACACTATCACTTAACATCACGTGAGATGTGGAAAACGCACCTACACTTCAGGTTTTTTTACAAAACATATTTTTTTATCATAGGAAACTCTTAACTTCCTAATAAGAAACATACGGTTTCTGAATAAAAGCCGGGTTACTGGTATCTCGACGTATTCCCAGCGGAATCAGATAGTGGGGTTTTCTGTTCATTCTATCACTTATAGTATGTTTTATCATTTTTAAATTGGAATTATAATAATTTCTGTTCATTCTATCATAGTACATTTTATCACTTTCAAATTGAAATTAATTATAATTTCTGTCCATTCTATCTCTTTGTGCTAGTATATTTTGTTCTAGTTCTGTAGCAATTCGCCACATAACTGGAATTAGTATTCGTATTCATAGAATCGTGCTCGGAATCCGTCCTCACCCGCGGGCACACAATCTAATACGTATGCTAATTTATGATGGCTCGCTGGAATTATAGATGTCGCTCTAGGCGCGAAATTACGATTCCCCTCCCCCTGCTCTCCCGCCGGCCCTGGCTACATGCTCCGCCATCTTTGTATTCCGTTCAATGGTTGGAGCGTAATTAAATTGTGGTAGGTATACTTACATTGTTTTTGTTTTTTAACCTAATATATTGATCTTAAGGTAAAGTTTATCGTTAAGGTATTCGTATTAGAAATACTGTGAAAACGCGTTTTAAACTAAGCAATTCACGAGATTTGTTATAAAAACACATTTTAAACACATGATGAAAATGTATGCAAAATTTCTAAGTAGTTACTTAGTGGTTCATATTCTTTTTACTTCCTTAAATTTTTCATCTATTCGTAAAAACATTTGTGAAAGTAACGTTTTGAAACATGCTTCTGAAAAAAAGATTTTCTAAAAGAACCACAAAATCTAGACAATGCTATAAACTATGCTTACAACGTATTCTCGATTAACATTGCAATAAAAACTAAAGCGTTAAGATAAATGCTTTGTGGAGAATATTATTCCCTTTAAATGGAAATTCGCTCTGTTAGAGGAAACTATAAAAATATAAAACTTCTACAAATATTATGTTTTTAATGGCCTGACTCTCGCCTTAGTCTGATCTGATACAAAGAAAAAGAAAAAAGAAATAAAAGAAGTATTCTCAATGCAAATGCAATTTGAAGTAACAGCACTCGGTATAGAGATTTGAAGCTTTAGTTCGTTGGAATAGTTTTGTGAACAAATGACATGGCTGTATTTTAAAATAGTAATATTTTAACAATTAGGTTGGTAGATCCACAGAAAAGCGAAGGCCCTACCTTAGGTCTTCAGTGGGTAGATCTACCTAATTGTGCGTAAGAGATAATAGGCTAGATGACTGTTTTTTTTATTGTCCTATTAAAACGTGGCCCATAAATATAGCTGATTAATGAATAGAAAATGAAAATCTGATCAAAAATAAGCAACTCATAAGCATTTTAATATCATGCTAGACACAGAGGCGAAACAGCAAATCGTGACGTCACAGCTCAGTACGCCATATAAATTCTATACTGACAAGTAAGGCGTGACGTAATTTTTTGTTTTGTGGGAAAGGGACAGAGTTTTCTCTAACGAAAACTTTAAACGCTCATATATCTGAACATTATTAACCGATTTTAATTATTTTTCGTTAAACATACTATATTTACTTAAATTCTTCATCAAAGCTATTGGTTTCAACTATATAAACATCAGTCATCTACCCTATTGAATTACCAGCGGAGTTCGTAATTTTTATACTTATTTATAGCAGCGTCTTTAGCATGAATTTTTGAGACCTTTAATGTTAGAGACTACTATTATTTCTTCTGTGGTTAGGGTCGAGAGTCCCTATTGAGAATTAAATGGATGATATACCTACAAGTTTATGGTATTGTTGTGATCTTAATACAAATGACACGTGATAATTTTGGCCTCTACACTACAGCCTAGATATGTCTGTCATATAGATGTTTTAAATGATGTGGTGTGTGTTTTATCTAAAGGCATGTGACCTATATAGACATGACATTTTGGCCTAGTTCATACAAAGAGGTTGGGAAATTTGGACCACTAGGCCACCTGCGTATGGGAAATGCCCTAAGCTTTTATAACACAGATATCAAGTCATTACGTAAAGTACAGTGAGCCTTTTAAATATTTTTTTTTACATTTAAGTGACGAGACGACCAAGACTTTCACCTGGTGGTAAGCCTCACGCCTGCCAGTAATACTAGCAGTGCCAGTATTGTGAACTTGTGAACACAAGCCTGTGCGGCACTGCCCTGCGCTCGTCACCCTGAGATATTAGATGTTAAATCTCTTCATACCCAGTAATTTATATAATATTTGGATATGTCTCTGATGCTAAGAATGCTGTTAAGAATATTAAAATGTGAATCTAACAATTTTATTGTTAAATATGCTAATGTAACAAAATGCACTACTATTACATTTCTCACCAATTGGTACGATTTGCATGTAAATTCTACTCGTACCCAATTCGCTGCCTTGCAGTAAGCCCACAGTAAATTCACACCAGCCTAGCACGAGCCAAGTTTATGCGTGAAGCTTAACTGGCTACCATTATGTAAATAGGACATCTGCAGTTTCGGTGTTGGGCGAAACTTAGCCACCTAATCTTAGTTACTATATTAATGCTTTGATGAACGATATTATAAAAGTTTGCAGGTCTTTATGTCATGAATGGTTTAGTATTAATGTGAAGTTACGTTTCTTATGGGGCAATAGTAGCTAAATAATAATAAGAATAAAATCAGTTTCAGTTGAAACTTTCAAAGCCTTTATCATAGCTTTAACCTAAACGAAGAGTTGACAAAAGTTACGGCTACGTTGTTAGCGGTAGTATTAATGCAAATACAAAAATTATATTATCCTGATATCCATATTACTTATAGCATTACAGTATATTACGTAGAGTTAAGTTCACCCAAAAGTCAACACAAAAATATCAAAAATATTCTTAGGTATCTCAGAACATATTCTTCTTTAAAGTATCGTTTTCTCAAATTACACTAATGCTAGGGCTTCACCTGCGTGTAATGTCATTATTTAGCACGGTATTTGATACAGTACGCAGATATGGCCGGGCGTTAGCACTCTAATAGGCTAGTGGCACGATTAACGTCGTTAGACGTTAGGCGATATTTCAAAGTCAAATGATAGTGTGGCCACTCATGTAGCGCGTTGTTTAGTGCATCATTTATTGCACGTTAATTATTTCCATAACTGGACGTAAAGCGTCACGCAGGTGAAGCCCTAGCATAAGAGTAAATTAAAACGTTTAGGTATGCTTTCTCGATTTGAATCCAAAGGCGAAGTAAATAAAAAATATTCCAGATTAAGTCCCGGTAATACACAATCATAATAAATTAAGAGTAAAATATTACACGAATCTAACCCAATATGCTTGCTCTCAAAAGCACGCTAAATTTGCACTAGCTTCACACGTAGCCAAGTTTACGACGTAACAAGAATAAGCTTACGAGTTACGAGTTCCGCTATGGAGATTAAGCGAGTTTGGTCAGTTCAGTCCTTAAAACTGTGCAATAAAACACATTTACACATATAAATTTTGCTTGAATTTGGATAATTTTAATTGCCTAGTAATATCTTAGCATCGCTTACCATCAGGAGAGTTGGTGCTGATCTATTTCTTATATAGTTAGTAAACCTTTGTGCTTGGGGAGGTAAAACCTTCTGAGCATGCATTTGCAGCGCAGCGTCTGAACTTGGCTTGTCGTTACCGCACGCTTAGTAATTTAGCATTTATTTTTTTCTGTATAAGTTCAAGAAATTGATAATAGTTATCACTATTCTAAACCAAATAGGCTAGCTTGCCGTAAAGCTGCAGTAAATTCACACTAACTTCACACACAGCCCAGTTTACGGCGCGAGGATAATGGGTTCTGTTATGCAGATAAAGCGACTGCAGTTTGGCAAATTAACTGCTCGGGTGTTGGTCTTGGTCGTGTATTGTAATAAGAGCAAGAGAGTAGGTATGTTTATATGTACTGTTCTCTGCGCTGGTTACGTAGTACATTGCGCCAACTATGATTGCATTTATATGAAACTCGCTATGCGTAAACAAAGCTAAGTGCACTTTAACTGCAGCTATCATGATATGTTACGAGTTTTGTGATAGTTTTTACAACCAAGGGAAATGTGAGTGTAGGATATATATGTGCTATAATTGAATTTACCACTGATTTACTCAGTTCTATTAACTTAGTACTTACTGATATTAGGTACTAGTTTACCTACTAATATGTTATCAATTTTATTAGTGGATTTTGTTGGGTTGCAAAGAAATAAGAAGAAAGAAAGATTTCCAGAAGATCTGGAAGACTGGCGAGACGTTCGCCTGGTGGTAAGCGTCACGCCTATGCTTAACAGTAGCAGTGTCAGAATTATGAACTTGCGAATACAATCCTGCGCCACATTGCACTGCGCTCGTCACCCTGATATATTAGATGTTAAATATTTTCATGCCCAGTTTTTTTTCTGGTAACATTGCCCGTCAAACCGAAACACAATACCTATGCTTTCACACTGTCATGGCAAAGGTGTGGTACTTCCCCAGGCGGACTCTGCAATGAAGTCCTAGGCTACCACTAAAAAAGGAAATAAGTAAGTTTGTACAATTATATTGAGTGGCTGTTATATTGAGTGCTGGTTACTGTTAGAGTTAATACTAAAGAGATAACAACTAAAGTAGAGCTTTCTATTTTCTGTGAGAATTGTTGTGCCTTCCGAAGGCCTCTGGACATTTATATATTAATGGTTGATATTTAAGAACAATAGAATAAACCAGAACCGTACGTTAAACGTGTTATTCGATCTACTGTAGCGCTCGTTGTAAATGCCAATCACTGTCACCCATCCGAATATTGTATATAGTATGGTATACAGTAAATACAGATGTTGTTGAGATGTTGAAAGATGTTGATGTTGATGTTGTTGTTGATGTTGATATTGATGTTGAAGTGTTGGAAGTGATTCGTCTTCCGCCAAATCGTCGCTTACTAATAAGCGACTTGGTAACTGAACGCGGACTTAAGGTTCGAGCATATTATGCCGGACCAAAGCGAGGCGGGTCGCAACGCAAAAATCTGCGCAGGTCACTTTTATGAATATAATTATTTTAAGTGAACTATAGCACCTGGGCATTTAAGTATTTGCATTTGGACCTGGGTATGTCTTAAACTGCATCCAGAACCACTGGAAGACAGGCAGCAGCGTCCTCTCGATTAACGGTGGTAACCATTCTGCGATCTCCAAGCCGCTTGCCAAGCGTGGGGATTATAGCAACACCTCCCTTTAAGGGAGAGGCCTTCCAGCCGTGGACGTCTTCCGGCTGTTAATGATGATGATGAACTATTGCACAAATGCACACTATGCCGAGCGGCAGCGGGTCGTATTATTGCAGACGGATATCCGCGAGTGCGATGACGCCCGCCCGCCCGCTGCAGCCCGGCGGCATAGTGTGCAATAGTTTATATTATGAAATGTAAGTAAAGAAATCCATCAATGCATTGCGGCCCGGCACTAATGTACCTACGCAAGCATTTTGCGTTGAGATGCGGCCCGGTCCGCCCCACTGCGGCCCGGAATAACGTGCTCGAACCTTTATAAACGCATTCTTTCGAAGGTTCAGCAAAAATATACTTGCAAGATTACATTTCTACTTCTAAATAAATTCACAATGAGCCCACTGAAGAGTTACAATTAAAGTCTAAAAGAACGAAGAGGAAGCTGGATAGCGAAAACTTCCCATTTAAACTTTTATTTGACGTCACGTTTAATTTCCCCGCTGTCGCTTAACTTTTACCTTTGTTTGAGTTTAAAGAAAAACAGTTTTAAAACTTTCTCCTGAATCAGTTTGTTTTTTCTTGATTGAGTTTTGCTCTTCGTTGGGCTCTGACTGAACAAAAACAGTGCTTTAGATAACGCGGGGCTGTTTTCTTTTTGTTTTTTCTTTTAACACATACCTATAATAAGCTCGAAAACAGTAGGTTTAATTTGCGATAATATAGTTTCAAAGGAGAGAGCTGAATCCCCCAAGTTTCAAAGTGACAAACCCCGTGAACAATTCTGTATGAGCACATGAAAACGAAGGTACAAACATGCGTCTAATTTACTCGGAATTTTGAGTTACCGTGTTACTTGTACGTTACATGTTCATGTATTCCTAATGCTAGGGCTTCACGCTTGACGTCTATTTATCGGAATAATTAATGTGCAATAAATGATGCATTAAACAATGCGCTACATGGGAGGCCACACTATCATTTACCTTTGAATATCGCCTAACGTCTAACGTCATTAATAATGCCACTAGCCCATTACCCTGCTAACGCCCGGCCATATCTGCGTACTGTATAAATACCGCGCTAAATAATGGTATTACACGCAGGTGAAACCCTAGCATAAGGAAAAATCCACAGGCCTAGCATGTATGCCGTTTCTCGTCTTTGCATTTAAACATTTGCCTTTGTGGAGCGAACATCAGAAAAATGGTAGAGATAATTTGTTACTGCAGCTGTCACTGTCACTCTAGGGATTGGACCAATCGATAGATTTTGTCGGTCTATTTGCCTAAATTACATTTTTTTTGTACACAAACAATTTAAATTTGCTTACAATCCAAATATATTGGGTGTTTGGATTGTATTTTCTTCTAGTTTATTTTTAACATAGCTACGGAATATACTAGTAGGTACCATCAACCATGACCATAGAGTAAGTAACGTAATAACCATGACAGTGTCACCACAGAAAAGAGAAGACACTACTCTTAGGTAGTGTCACGTACGACACTCTTCTTTTTATTATCAAATAGTATTATTATGATTCCACGACACTTGAATGATCAAGTGATATTGCTTTGGGTACGCTTTAATATTTGATAGAACAATCAAATTGTATTTCCTGTTGTTGTTACGAGTATATTCGTTTCATTGCCACTGCTTCTAGATTCAAGCATCACGTACCGCGTTTGTAGTCCATAAACTATGGAAATCTTTACGCTCGGTAAAGTATTCAGGAGTCAACAAAAGTGGAAGGTCGGCCATTCCCTGCGATAGGTTATTGATCGGACTCCCTTTTGATTCTGGGTATGGAAATATGTATGGACAAAGCCGGCGGGTGTCGAGGGTGGGGTATAAAGAGGATTCTGGCTCAATAGCTATCAGAGAGCCCAAAGAAGCCACTAGCTTTTGTTTATTTATGTGTTCACATTATTTTCTTTTCTTATTTTACCGAGTATAGTATTATTTAGTTGAGTTTGAAAGCACTGGCTCGAAAGCAAATAGGTATGGAAAAATATATACATATATAGATAACAAAATACTAAACATACCTAATTAGGTTAGATGGCAGTACCCCAGATCTAAAAGTTGTTTCTAATGTGTCTTTTATATACTCGCTTTAATGTGGTAGGTATTTTAATCATGAATTTACAGTACCTAACCTATAAAATTAAACAGACTTCAGAGCCGCCTGTTTTCTAGCTAAGCTTTTACATGTCCTAATTAAAATTTTCCATCCATCCCTCGTTAGTTTTTGTCTGCAATCCAGACAAGGGAGGTTTGGGGGGTTGGCTAGACTAGATGGTTGCAGCGCCCCTTTCACCCCCTTTTTATATCCCCTAGTCCCCCTTGTCTATTCAGTGAGTACTTACGCGCTCAGCAGCTATATGGAAATGGAGATACGATAGATAAATCTCTCGCGGTTTTGGCTGCTCGCCAGAGCAAGCGCATGTTTTCCATACACTGCTTGATTTAAGTGTTAGTTAATTAAAGTTACTGTTAGTGAACAGTAATGGTTACTGTAACGAGCGAGTGGTTCTCAGAGAAAGGTGGCACTAAAAATGGGGGTTAATGTTTAATGAGATCATTTGGCACTGTTACGAGTATGTGGGCAGCCCTATTAAGGTACAAAAGTAAGAATAGTAAGAATGAAACCGCTGGGAACTGCTTGAAGGCCAATGATCGTGATTCGCCGCAAGCATAATATCATACTTATAATAGTCAATGCTTTCATATAATGTACTGTTTTTTTAGTGTCCTATTAAAATGTGGCCCATAAATATAGCTGATTAATGAAAAGAAAACCTAGCCCCACCCTACCCCTTCTTCTTCCTTTCCCTTCTTTTTCTTCTACCTTTTTTGAGCTTCGATCAGCAGTGGACGTCTCCGGGCTGATGATGATGATGAATGAAAAGAAAATAAAAATCTGATCAAAAATAAGCAACTTTATAAACAATTTAATATCATGCTAGATCGAGAGAAGAAACAAGCGACAACTAGCAAATTGTGACGTCACTTCTCTGTACGCCATATAAATTATATTCTGACAAGTAAGGCGTGACGTCATTTTTTGTTTTGTGGGAAAGCGACAAGTCTCTACCAAAAACTTTAAATGCGTATAAATCAGAACATTAATAACCGATTAAAATTATTTTTTCAATAAACATACTATATTTACTTAAATTCTTCATCAAAGCTATTGGTTTCAACGATATAAACATCAGTCATCTACTCTATTATTATGACAAGCGTTCTAGACACTAGAAGACTATTACTTTAAAAATGTTTAAAAAATAAATTTATAAGTTTTTGTTGCATCTCCAGTCTTTATTCATGTGTATATTCTTCCTTATGGTTGCCTGGAAGAGATCTCTTTTAGCGATAAGGCCGCCAATTGTGGCACTAGCTCATAAGGTGTATCTTTCTCTATTGTATTTTTTTGGTGTGCACAATAAAGAGTTTCTATCTATCTATTTACTTCTACTATCTATTTGTTTGTTGACAATACATTCTCTATCGTACTAGAAAGGCGACAAATCTGCTTCCATTTCTGGCAGACAAATTACTTACATCAGATGTTTATGCCCCGTGTACTATCTCTACATTTGAAACATGATTTGTCCATGTTATTATAAAGGTAGTTGTAGTTTTCAGAAGCATTGAAGTAAGTAACTTAGCATGGCTTAGCATGACTTAGAGCTTAGAGCTTATGAGCGTGATATATTATAATAAATGTGCTAATGTGTTAGTTAATGGTTCCATGCACCCTTCTAAAGTAGTTCCTTCATCTTCATACAACCAGCAGAATGCTGTTATCATTATCGAATTAAATAGTAAAACTCTAAATTTTCACGCACAACGCACTTTCGTAGGTATTCTCCACAGGGTGCGTCCGAAGTTGAGTCGTTAGCTGAAATATTAAGAGCAAAGTTTATGCTAATGTGCTAAGTTTAATGTATGTCACGTTACACACACGCACTTTAAGTATATATCTACCTACTTACTCTCATTCCTGAGTTCTCACAGCACCTAATTAAGATGCATAAAATTTCATTTTCTACTACATTTAGGTAAGTCTCCTATAATTATTTATAATCTTTATAATTACATTTCAAGTAAATCTCTAAGTAGGAAAACAGAACTTTAACATTACGAAAACCACTAAGATAGGCGAATTACAGCTAACCAAACCCAAAATGTAATGGAGATCTTATAATTTAAAGTACCTATAATCTATTTTCAGGCTAGGTGCCCCAAGAACTGGCAGAATTATCCGATGGATACTCGATTTTTACGCGGCATAAAAGTTCATAAGTTCTAATGTAATATTTGTTTTTTTTTTGTCGTTTCAATAAACGTTCTTAATTTAGCGGTATAAATGTTTTTGAATTTTGTTTGGTTTCGATCTGTTACAGTTAGAATCAATAAAAGTATAGAAATATCGATTCAGCGAAAGACGGAAGTCGGTCGACGGCGGCAGGTAATTTAGGGGTTCACTCGCATTAGTTCCATTGAAAAGTTCCAGATGGAATAAACGCAAATTCGTTTCTCACGTTATAGTTTCATGGGACTAAAGTAAAAAAAAGCGAATATGATACACTCGCAGTAGTCCCATAGCAAAATTCGGCGATGAAACAAATTAATTTATTGCAACAATCTATTTTCGTGATATTCCTAATAAAAAAAGTTGTGGTTTGGTTTCATTAGCTAATAAAATTACCCACAATTGAGGTACAAATAATTAAGTATGCGCAACTCCTTCTTGCTGATGCCACTCCCGTTTTGAGCTGGATCGACCTGGCTGTTTTTTGGTTGACATTTAGAAAACCAGACCTGGATATTTCTTAAAACTGCATCCAGAACCACGGGACGACGGGCAGCAGCGACCACTAATATATACAAGAGTCAGAGATGTATATCTCTGATAATTGATCGCTTTAACTGTATATACAAGAGTCAAAGATGTATATTGTATATGCGAAAACGCGATTGAAAAAATTGTTTCTATAAAACAATACCAGTTTTTTTTATTCTTTAAAATACTCAATCGCAGTCAATCAAATTGACCTGCCAGCATTTATAAACGACAAGCATACTATTCAGTATGCTTAAAAAGTTGTAGGCTAGGTAACATTAATGTCATTCAAAACGAATTTGCATCATTTTTGGGTGCTTAGCACTTATACGATGAAATTATTGACCCCAATCCTAATTTCATACCCAACAGATAACATTTATTTACGACCGAAACAAAACTTTTAATACTCGCATAAATAACCAGTAGGTGCCAGCATCCAAAATGGAAACACATGGCACAAACACGGTCCCAAAGTAAAAGTACCGCGTGTTAGTCAGCATATTGAAATGTAGCACTTGGGACGGAATGTTGCAGAAGTCTCTTCCCCGGGGTAAACAGCCAATATGAGATACCTGGATGCCAGAGGTAAACAATGGCACAGTTACCTATTGGGGTGAAATATGGGTTATCTACCTGAGTTAATTAATGTGGAGGTTGAATTTATTTGTTTGGGAAAGGGTTCGAATACGGCAACGTAGATAGTTGAAGGCACTCTATCGAACCGTAACTGTAACCTGCAGTTAAAGTTAAGAGGTTCTAGTATAGGTTTGTTAACCATGCTCTACGGTCATCGCATCAAACTGACCGAGGCATTAGATGCCTATACGAGATCAAAAAACAAAGATAGCAATAAAATAGGCCATTTTAAACTTATGTTAGTTAATTTTTATCATTAGATCGTAAGTAAGTACTTTAAAAGGAAGAGACCATAGTACGAATAGTTCGTATATTTCGTGAAATGCTTATAATACCATGGCTGTTCCGCAAGTTGTTAGTAAAACCAAAAATAATAAGTGTATAAAGGATATTTTTATTTAAAGTTGTTCAAAATGCTCTCCTGCCAGCTTTATACATTTATTGTTCATTCGGTTGGAACAGTTTTCAAAACAATTTAAATACATTTCTTGTCGGAGGTCAAAAAATCATCGTACGAAATGCTACGCATGGTACGCTCATTGCTGCTGTTCTCTTTTTGACAAATGAAGACCGTAGCATTGCCGAAAAAATATATTTTAAAAAGTATTCGTATTCGGCCAGTGATTTTTACCAAGGAGCTTTGTATTGAAATTATCTAAAGAACTTTTATAAATTGAAAAAAATATTGGTACGTATAAAACCTCTTTGGCTAAAAACTTACGGAACAGCTTAGTACATAATATACGGCCTACACCAGAAGTAAAATATATTATACACGAATCATCTCGGAAGAAGAATTTCCCTCTAACATTTCGCTGTGAATCATGGTAAACATACGTCACATAGGTACCCATATTATGTCCTTACAAAAGTGAACTTTTCTAACATATTTTTTTTTTGGTAAAGAGATTCAGATGTCACAATACGGAAGGCTGATCCCGATAATCCATTTCGACTCAATCGGCAAAAGCGTCAAACCCTGAAGAGTATTTAAAAGGATAATCTTTAGATGTCAGTCATCCATTATCCCTTTTTAAAAGCTTTACGATTTTTTCAATACTTAGTATTTTATTATTTATTCGAGCGGTGATCGCGATTAATTAGTTTTTTTTAATACAGGTGACCTAAAAATGTTTTAGAGGTAGGTGGTGAATGGCGATGCAAAGTACTGTTACATTAATTTATTTAGACGCTGTTATTCAGAAATGATAAAATAGGTGCATTATGAAAGACTCCGAATCATCATCAGGGGAAGAAATGCAATGGCGTATGTCAATCCAATCAACCCGCAACTAACTCAGGGTGGATATGGCACAATTGCCTTTTATGAAGAGGTCTACGAGGGCGGAATATTACGAGTAAAAGCTTGATCTTATATTCTGAAATTATAAGACGCGGTGCTAGTTTTACATAAACCAAGTAATGCAATTATGAACCGTCTAGTAGAGAAAACCTTTTGACATACATAGCAACCTCCTCTACCTCCTCTTTCTAGGTTGGCAGTAATATCATAAAATCCACTTCATCTCTCGTGAGCAAACATTCCATTCTCGCTACTTGCTATTAATTCATCGTAAACTGGAATCGCTGACGTTAACCTGTAGCCAAACTCAATTAATTAGCGTTCCCCTCGGGTCTTCACTTAGTTCGCGATAGCTTGATTACATTATCGGTACCTGCGCTACGGTGATTAAGTAGCTGCGAGATATAGCGGTAGTTCAAGACACCCATCTGTAAACTAGAAATAATTGCAGTTGTTTTAATTTGTTTTTAAGCTTGCGTTTAACCTAACACTAAATGAAGATGCGGTCAATGATTTAGCGCACTTGCCTAGAAAATGCCGATTCATTCGCAACGAAAAAAAAAACGAAAGTAAAAACACAAACCAATCAACCAACCAATTGGGGTAGCGCATTCCAGTGATTTTTATTAGCTATAACAAAACTAATAAAATGCAGCTACAACTAACCCACTACACAAAAACTAAATGATTGTATCAGCCTCTCCAATCCAAATGCTCAAACCTACTACTATAGTTGGCTGCGTACCCAGCCAATCCGTCGCATCTTGAGACTTGATGAAATTTCGTGTCTCCAATTTGAGCATTATTGATTGTTGTGCTATCGGAAGATATTCATATCTAACAAAAGAAACATCGGTCGATTTGTATTTAATTTTACCATTTTCACAAACGTCTAATACCGACCGAAAGATATAATTCCACTTTTCTCTCCGATTTCTTGTTCTCTCACTGTTTCAACGAGCATGGAAGCTGTTTGCTCACCGTGCAAGATTAATGATGGCAGGAGGACACTACACAGAGCTTAGGGAGGCAAGTGGGAGGGGGCGACTGGGATTTCTGCTCTAGTCCCCTCTGCCACGCTAATTCCATCGACGAAATCGCTTGTAGATATTTACTCCGGGCGCCTTGTTAGATTTATAAATGAGCTCCAATTAAGGCCTCTCTCAAGGTGCGTAGTTTACATAAGTCCTTGCTCTTGCGGTATCGTCGAGACGTCGTTTCCTTAACATTAGTTTAAATGAATTGCTTTTCAGTTCTCGCAGATTTCTTTAACGAGATTTGTAAGTTTAAGGTGAGACGGATTAATGACATCACGTCTCAAAAAACGCTGATGTAGAAGTCTCATTTTAATCTAGGAATCGAGGCTCGAATGTGGGAATTGATGAGTCAGAGGCACGGTACAAAGGCCTCGCGGGAAACAATACTCGGTCGGCTTTCAGCGTCTTCCCTCGCGCAATTAAGTGAACCTTTTTGTTGGGGCCTTTTCTCCACTACATTATCGGCTGTACAATAGCGGTCGTGAATTGCGGAAATAGCTCGAGATTATTTTTTGCGAATCCCGCAGGAGTTGGTGCCGATTCTACTGATTTGTGGTCCTTCGTCATGATCAGATTAGAGGAAAGTGTTGTATTGTTGTCGTAAATTGAATGTTTGGCGCTCGAGTGGGCGTGATTGATTGTTTAACTTGTCTTTTATTTTTAGGTTTACTATTTATTTTTTATCTTTAACGCACGATGATTAGCTCAATATTAAAGCAGAGCCACAAATTATTAAATAAAATAAAATCAACTCCATCGTCTTCATATTATAATATATTAGCTCGTAATCGGTAATTTTTAAGATCGACAGGCTAGGTGTTTGTCCACAGCTCGTCATCAGCCATAAAACGTCCACTGCTGGAAGAAGGCCCCCCTTTTAATAAAGGGGTGTTGCCATAATCCTCACGCTTGGCAGGCGGCTTGGGGATCGCAGAATGCTCACCACGGTTAACCAAAAGGACGCTGCTGCCTGTCCTCCGGTGGGTCTGGTTGCAGTTTAAGGGCATACCCAGGTCCACAATTCACCACAATATCGGTGGAATTGAGTGCAAAGAAATAATACAACGTAAATAAACTAAACAATATGATTACGAAATTAACAGCGAACAGTCTGCAGCTAGCAATAAATCTAGCCGAGCTCAAACGCGTGCCACGTAGGATTTGCCAACACATGACATGATTGATAGAATACGCGTATGTAACGAGCTTTCCATGTGGAGCCGTGAGCTTGTTACGCTAATTACGGGATTATATTACACTGTCTATGTCTGTGAATGTCTAAGGTATAACTTCTTTTTTTTTCCTTTTTGTATGTATGTTACGCGTTTACTCCGCCAATTATGAACTGATTTTGATGACTCTTTTTTGTTTGCTAGGTAATACTTCAGAGGTAGTTCCTTATAAATTTTATCGAAATCGGTTCAGTAGAATGGTTTTTAAATCAAAATTACACGAAAATATGAAGATGTCATCCAGGTATTCGTAGTTGAAGTCGGATGTATTTTTTTTTAATAAGCCTATTATTTATTATTGATTACGATTTGCGACAGGGCTAGAGGTTAAAAACGATTGAAGCGCGGATAAACTCTTTATAACTCACACCAAAAATACCTCAGAAATATACCTACTCGTAATACATATTCGATATATGTGAAAAATACCTACACATAAAACATATTGTATTATAATATTAATAGCACAGAATACACAGTTTGACCACTGGTGTAACATGTGGCTGCCATATCGCTGAAAGCGATCTCTTCCATGCTACATTCTAACGTATAATAAGATGTTTAATTTTATAATAAGTTTCTCATGTCAATCGCAAAACAAGCCGCTTGCCAAGCGTGGGGATTATGGCAACCCCTCCCTATTAAGGGAGAGGCTTTCGTCCAGTAGTGGACGTTTTCTGGCTGATAATGAATCGCAAAACAAATCACAAAACTAGAAAACGAGGTGTGCTTCAACGAACAATAAATATTTGAAATAATATGAATCGTTTTCCTACATTATTACATATTATCTATCTAGAATAATCCAAATCGATGAAAGTAAAGATAGAGTATTCAGTGACAGTCTTAAACCTCAACCTTCTAAATTATAATGTATGTCCCAAGCTCGTAATTCTTATCTAAAAATCTCTACCCGACATTTGTTTTTTTAGGTACCTACTTTTAATTATAATAAATGTAAACAAGTAATGTTACCTTATATTTTATAACAAATGAATAAAGTAATATATTTTTATAAGTTTCAGATCCAGAGCTCAATCGCACGTCGAGAAAAAACTCAAGAAAAAAAGGCGAGGCCTAAGTCCCGAAACAGGAAGATTATCGAGCAAAGCCCGGAAAAAGAAAATATTGGCACATTCGTGATCTACCCTGTAGATCCGGGCTTTTGTAGAGTAATAAGTATCAGAAGCTCGTCTCTACAGGTATCTCACGGCTGGAAGACCTCGCTACTAGACATAGAAGAGTGAAGACTCCAAAGATGACTAAGATTACCAAACAAAGATGACCAACGCTATATTATTAAGTTAGGGGCTGTCAATAAATTATTGTGGTTTTAGCTAACCATACTCAACCATGCGATACTCAAGTAGGAGATATGATTTTCAGACATATAAATCTACATAGCTAATGTATGAGTTTTTTTAGGCATAAGCCTTTATTAACTACAACAAACTACAAAGACTACTTATCTTACTACACAAAAAAAAAACAATAAGATTACATCCAGACCGATGAAAGTCTAGAGACAATCCAAATGCTTAAACCCACTACCAGTCGGCAGCGTACCCAGCATGCTGGCGGCATTGCATTGTTTATGCGTTGGGCCAAAAAAAACGCCAGCATTTTGATCATGTATGAGTGGTATATAAAGGTTTATCTATGTACGAGTGCCATTTATGTACTATTGTAGCGTAAATGGCTTATCCAAGTTTGAAACATGAGGAGTAGTTAGAAACGTTTTATTTTCTAGAGTGGCGTAGGCATGTTAGGTATTAAGACTTATGCAAACACATCGCTTATAAATAATATAAGGGGAAAATACTTTTACTTTGTAACACATTTATCTATATCCAGGGATGTACGAGTATCAAAAATACGTACGTAACTACAATTGCTACTTAGGTATTTTGTTGATATTGTTGTAGGTACACGGCAGTCTTTTATTCCAGGTGGATGCTTCAATTTACACTTATAGTGTAAAATACTATTCATCGTTTCATACTCTAAGAAAACACTACACTAAGATAATCAAATAAGAACGGTTAGGATACATTTTTATTTTACATACTTAAGTATAAGTACCTATCAAATAAAACGTAAGCATGTACGACTGTACGTACTTAGCCAATAGACTACGAATAGCGTCTTTATTGCCGCAATAGCAGGCTATAAACTTAACATTATAGGTAATATATTTCTGCAATGTTTCGCCACTAAGCTTTTATAGAATTTATGACCGCGTGAAACTCATAAAATTGTAACTAAAATGTTTATAAGTATTGCAATAGAATGCGCTTTAAACATCCAACGATGCATTGTAAACTACTTTACTAGCCCATGATATTTCATACTTTTATGATTTTAGTGAGTACAGGTGAGTTCTGGATTACAGGTTGCCTGCATACAGAAATTATGTACCTACCTACCTACTCAGAATATTTTCACATTCGCACTTGTCATCATTTATGAAACTTCCAAACTTTTACATACCAAATCAAAAGTATTAACTCTTAGAATGGAATTTTGCTAGTTTGCTACGACATTATTTAAACCATGATTGCTAAATTAATAATATTATGTCTTGTTATAAATACTTATTCTTTTTTTGATAGCTGATTAGATAAACCTGAAAAAAATATGGTGAATAATTTCGTGTTTCCAAGTCAAAAGTTCATTATTGAATGTGATAAGGGCACAAGCCTTTACTATGTACAACAAACTATATAGACTACTTATACTATATATAGCCTATTACAAAAAAATAAAAAGACCGATGAAAGTCTAAAGGCAATCCAAATGCTCAAACCAACTACCAGTCGGCAGCGTACCTAGCTTGCTGGAGGCATTACCACGCTGAATGGCAATGCTTATGCGTTGGGCCAAATAAACGCCAGCATTATGATCACGCGTTGCGTCGGCCACGCGCTCGAATACATTATTAATAAATTAAAATATAATTATTTTAATTATTATACAATATTTTATTATTTATTTCACTTTCCAGCATTATGATCATAGTAATTTTAAAGGCATCAAATTGAAATACCACTAAATTACAGGTTGTTAACTGAATACCGGCAACCTAAGATGTTATTTCGATTCACTGCCGGCAACAAAAACAATTATCATGTGGAATTCGGTTTTGTTGAAAGTTACTAATGATTGGCCTGATGATGGCCTGGCCTTGGATGATGATATCTTTAAAGTCTTTAAAATATACGTCTTAAAGCTTAAATCTACCATTTACACAGGGTTAGAAATTAGAATACTAATATATCTTGCTTTATCTTCTTCATTCCAAAGCTGTGTAGGAATCTTAATCTTTTATGTTTCAGATCACACCGTTGCATTCGTCGATCGAAAATAAACTGATTTAATAAAATTAATTTAGTTATTCCCTACCTATCCCAATTTATTGGTCGCAGGCAGTTACGAGAGCTAACTGCCAGTTAAAAGTAAGTTATGGTCCGGCGAGCAGTTTAATCTGGCACTCTGGCACACATGTGATTGGCTATCGGGGAAGTGCACATAAATATGCTAGAGGTAGGCGTGTATGCATATAGCAATCCTCGATGGTAAATGTTGCTGAGATTGGCAGTATCGTTACTGCTTTTAGCTATGGAAATAAGACTGAATTTAACAAATACAAGTTGAGATATTCTGATTTTATTGTTCTGTCAGTTGTTTGAGTGGGTTTTACGTGCTTACCTACTTAATTACTTTTACACATCAGCCAGAGGTCGTCCACTGCTGGACAAAAGCCTCTCCCTTAATGGGGAGGAGTTGCTATTATCCCCACGCTTGGCAGGCGGCTTGGGGATTGAACTTTTACTACTTTTAGGGTAGAAAAAATAATGTTGGCTGAGGTGGCGGGGTATTCCCGTTGCTCAATCGGGAAAAAAATTGGTGCTCACCAATTTTTTGAGCACCCATGAAATTAGCACCTAGCATATTCCCAAAATAGCACCAATCGAAATTTCGGTGTGGGAAGTTTACGACACAGTGAATGTTTAATAAGTTCAAGGAAGACTGGCAAAAAAGCGGGAAGTTTATGTTATGCAGTGTGCTGATTATGCTGCTAATGATAATGATACAAATACAAGATCAATTTTTTTTATACAGCGTACATCCTAAAAATAGTACCTACAACTTGCCAGGTCCCTTGTAGCGCCACATCATTATCAATTTTTTTTAGTGCATCGCTATGCCGTGCACTGTACGCGTAATACTGTAATTATGAACTTCTAATGAAGTCGTGGCGCTGAGGGCACAAAAAATTATATAATAGGTTTTCTTGGTTGTGAAAAGCTTGACATCCTATTGGTACATGGATGCCAGGCGTAGAGGGGTAGGGGACTACCCTCAAAAAAATAAAGAAAATACAAATTGCAACGCACTTATCTTTGTTTTACCCGTCTGCCCAAAAAAAGAGTGTAAAGTTTACAGGGTTTATATACGAGTATGTATTGTAGGTACCTATGTGAGTTTCTTTATTCCACCATAATTTTTTAATTCCTGAACATGGCCTGAACCTGAACACATCGATGCCTCAACCATAGATTTGTAGGTTGGTACTGGGTAGGTAAGTACATAATCAATCTATGGCCTGAACATTCTAATTCAAAGTCTATAAACTAGTACAACATTGAGATCGCCATGCTCTAGCACCATGGCATGCAAAATATTTAGTATGTACATAATCATTAATATTATTCTTTACATTTGTTAATGCGTTATCAATGGGAAGTTTTCTGACAGCTGTCAAAACGCAACTCTACAGCCAAATAATAGATGGCGCTTGACGAGACATGATTCTCTTTTTTTCGCATTAGGATGAATAAGCAAGACACACTACTAATTGCCATGGGTAAGTACTTTCTTAGACAAACAATAACCACAAAAAAGAAACATGACAATATAGGGTATAATCACAACTCAATCGGAAAGGTTTCCGTTCGGATCCGACTCAGTCATCTACATTTCGGATGACAGAGACGGAGACGGACAATTTTTTTTATTGTCTGTTAGAAAACCGCCCAATATCCCGAGTGGCATCATGTTTTTTTTTAAATTAATAATTAAGTAGATGAAAATAGAATAACAGTATTGGCATTATCAAATACCTAGTCTTAATTATTTTAGAACAGAAAGTGTGGTTGGAAGAAAGTTCCATCGAATCAAAACGTCGAAATGCAAAATTCGTGCAAAGCAAATTAGTAAGCAGTAGGTGCAAAGTGCAAACCATAGATTAAGAATAGTTCATTCGTCTAAGGTACAAACCAATCGTGTACCTTAAGGTATTAGAGTGGTCACACATTGATTCGGCACGGCACCCGACAGGCGCCAGACGACCGCGGCCAGATGACTGCGGCGCGCACAATTAACTGGTGCGAGCGAGACGGGCGTCTCGAGAAATTTCTTACGGTGTACGGGCACGGTTAAAATGTATGCACGGAGCGCCTTCGGGCAAAACCGGACGGTTTTTCTATCGGTTTTTCTCGTCGTATGCGCCCGGCCTTATAGTATCTAAGGTACACAAGGTAACGCTGTTCCTAACACTATCGTCGAAAACTAAGGTAGCTTTTTTTTCTTTAGTTATTGGCATCGCACGTTTTGCATTCTGACAGTGTCAAGTTTATGAATTTGCAAGTGTTTATATTAAAATCAAGTCAAATATGTCATGAAATCACAGTTAGTCACACAAAATTAGTTATAGTCATGCCCTAGTAAATTTGTGGCGACTTTACTATGAGCTTCTACGTGGCGTGCTGAGCGCAGCTATAATCCGGTCCGCACAGTTTCGTTCGCTATCGTATAGGACTTCTTTTTGTGTCTATAATATATTTTTTACAAGAAAAGTAGTTTTATTCTCCTTTCCTTTAGAGGATTTTGGCGTCGCACTTTGTGCATTTACCAGTGTCAATTATTTTAAGATTTCAGGATTTTTTAATGAATTCCAGTCAAATGAGTCAAAGTCACACAGTCACGGTCAAGTCCAACGATGCCCGAACGAGGCAATGCATGAAAGCTGTGGCAACTTCTCTGCAATATCCTACGAGTATTAGCAACCCTGTAACCATGCAGTAAGTCAGATGATTAGATGAATTCGTGATTACCTATATAATTATGTCGCAGCTGCATTCTAGAGTTCGTCGTAGTACATAATGCTATTTTACAAAACTGAGCCGGTTTATATGAGCATTGCGATACTTACGTATTGTAACGGCGGCCCACGATGACCGCATTGTATTCAGGAATTTGGTATACAGTATTGCCAGGAGAGGAAAAAAAACTGTTTCAAGACCTTTTTCTGCAGTCAAAAACTAGACGACCTCTATCTTTACCAATCATTGCGGATAAAAACAAAAGTCTATTGTGTTGTTCATTACATTTCTATGATTATTCTTCGAGGCCTTCGGGCGGCACATTAACTCTGACTCTAGGGCTGGCCACTCAGCTTATACGAATTTACTTTATGATTATTTACGGGATATTTACTGTGATTATCTTATGTGTTGTATCGGGAGCTCGTTCCACAACAAAAATATCCCGTAAATAATGATAGAAATGTAAAATAAACGTAACTAGATTTATAAAAATATGGTTTTCATGAAAAAAAAAAATTAATACACCTCTATCGGACATAATAAATACCTTCCTTAATATTAGACCTCTGTGGTAGGTACATACTAACCATAGACACAGAATAATAACTAGTAACAGAAGCTTTACTTCGCAATGGTTTTCAAAGAAATATGACTCAATCTGATAAACAATATGATTTAATTTAGCTCGCGGTCCAGTCGAGCACGTGTTCATTTACATACCTACCAATTTCTTTTTGAAGGAATATGGGCCTTAATTCACTATACTACGGTTCATAATAAGTTATACATGGTTATACGTATTGAAAGAGCCGCGGACTAGGGTTGCTTACTTCGAGAAACTACTTATGCCATCTAGCGCACAGCACGAGCGTTTACTCCTACTTGTGGCGGGCAACGCGCAGCAGGCAGCGCCGAGTACGTTCATGTAGTCTAAGAGCTAGCTGCATAATTGTATATGCTATACGATTATTGCCAAAGATTTAATTTAATGAAGTAATAAAATAAAACACATTTTGTTCATTATACTTATATAGACAAAAGAATAATAGATGTTATGTATGTGTAAAAATATCTGGAATTGTTTTTGTTTCGGACAAAACATAATAATTGTATCATTTTTACCTCACTAATAAATTAATTTATTACTTAAATGATCTCTTTTGAAATAATCCTACTAATATTATAAAGGCGAAAGTTTGTGAGTGTGTATGGATGTATGTATGTATGTATAGATGTATGTATGGATGTATGTATGTATGTATAGATGTATGTATGGATGTATGTATGTATGTATGGATGGATGTTTGTTACTCTTTCATGCAAATACTACTGAACCGATTACTATGAAATTTGGTAGCTGAAGACCCAAAATAACACATAGGCAGAAAATCACGCCACCTCACTTAGGGGGTAGGCAGGAAATTCTAATATGGTTGATTCTTAACCAATTTTGATCAAACTTTGGGTAGGGGTAGGTTAGGGTAGGGTAGGGGTAGGGCGGAATAGGAATTAAAAAATATGTATATCGATAATAGATCTTTATCATAGATGCCTAACTCTTACATATTTCTTAATTTCTTTCTTTGAGTCTTTAAAATGACGGTTATTAAATTTCAATGTCGCATATATACGCAATCTGGTAAACAATTTCAAGAGATATTCAGTTGGAAAACACGAACAAGGTACTTGCGCAGTAATAGTTCTGAATAAATTATAAAGTTGTTTTCCTGGATTCGTTTGAATTACTTTTTCGAAATTCTGGGTGAAACTTGATTCTAAGTTTTGTATATAGTCTATAAATTCTTTTGGGGGCATTTTCAAACTTCCGTAGAATGAAGAATTCTTGTTGAAGGCTTTATAACGGGTAAACAAATTTGTTTTCCCCAACTCAGGAACAGTTTTCAAAACTTCGCTTAAATTCACGCACTTATGCTTATTTATACATTTAAACATAAGGTATCCCGAGACATAGGTCAATGCATTTTCTTCTGGTAAGTCTACTTCTCTGTAGTCTGATTCACCCTCCAAATACACTGCAGACCTACATAATTTCTCATTGTTTTTTTCACTCATAACTCTCAATTTCATCATGTCTTCAGCTTTCAAAAGAATTTGGCATATATCAAGTTCACAATTAGCATCGGGCGAGTTTTTTAACATGTTGCAAAAAAACAGTTTTGAAAAGGCCCTTCGAAACTGGATCGGCGTTGGTTCTGTGCAAGAGCCACCTTGCTGTCTAATCGACCCAAAGAAGTTCTCCAAGACATCTTGATTTAGTCTTCTCGTAAATATATACTTAAATCCGATTTCTTTTAGGTCTCTGAACAACATTTTGATTGCCTGTATACTTATTTGAAAATTAACGAAAGATTTCATATGTTTTGTGTTATCTTTTCCTGTTCTTTTATTTATGGCTTTAATCGTTGCAAACATATTTTGAGCTTCAACCAAAACTTCTTCTTGGGCGTCAGTGAGTTTGAAGGCAGTTTTAAATTTATTTTTAACTTTCACCCTACTAGAATTCAAAACATCAAAAAGGTTGTTCATAGACTCGATGAAGTTGGCAGTGGATCTGGCTTCTTCTGGTAATTTTCCCAAATCGATGTACGTGTGGAGTGCTGCAGACACAGTATGACTTAAAATTTGAACTGCATACTTCACTCGCATTTTTTTAAAGTTGTTGGGTTCAATGTGACACTCAGTAATTTTTGGTATAAGTCTTAAGTTTTTGTCTTTTTGGTCGTCGTAAAGTTGTTTCATAAAATCCCAAGATATTCTTTTACCGTCACAATAGAAGTCACTTGTTAACAAATTATTCCGTAAACATTTGATTAGGTGTGGCACGTCAAAAATATAATAGATTTTCTTCTCATTATACATAAAAAATGGTTTTTCGGCTGACACTCCTTTCACATCTTTGGCAAATTTGTCGAAGTTTGAGCCTTGGTCAGTGGTTATAGCTTTTATGTCGATTCCAATTCCGGAGAGTTTTGTAATAACTTCTTCTAACCATATATCTAATTCTTCGTAATGACGTGCACTGGCAAGTAGTGCGTATGCCATTGGTTGCTTCCATTTAAAGTAAATTCCTTGAAGCATTATCACATACGCATTGCTGGCAATTTCCGGAGTTTCCTTCTTGAGATAGATTAGGTAACGATAAAGTTGGGTTTGCATCTTCATTGAGCTTTTGTACAATTTAAATTGCTGATTTTTCAAAATGCAACGAACATACATAATAACTTGAGTGCTTCAAATTATCTTTAGATAGTAAATCTTCTCTACCTATTGCCAATAACCAGGTCCGTCGCCTGAAATAAACAAACAAAACATTTTAAATGGACGAAACCCACAATGCAATAAAATACAAAAAGTATCTACGTATTGATATCAGTTGTCTAGCAGCACCCATAGTACAAGCTTTGCGTAGTTTGGAGCTAGATGGCGCTGTGTGGATTGTCCCATTATATTTATTTATTTATAAATTTAGAGGTACGATTTCATTTATTTGAAGTAAATAGGTATCTATCTAAAACATTTCATTCAGTCAAGGCCTTTTATTTTTAATAATATTGAGATAAAATTGATTATGATATTTTGGGTTAGTTTCCTTTAGCACTAATCCCACTCAGCGCACATTTTATAATAGATTCATTAATAAATTTTGAGGTTAATTGTGTCTGTAAATTTAATACTTTAACGAAAAAATAATTAATACAGGCATTATGAACGACACAAGATATTTTTTTTATAATTTTAATTTTCTTTTCCGTCTGGTAACCATATTGAATGAATTTGAACGATATTCGACATTATAACTATATGTATACTATATTATAATTACAATGTCATTACTGGCGGTGGTTGCATATCTTAAAATTTTGTGAAATTCTACTAAATCGATGAAAATTAATCTTCAGTTAAAAACCGATATCAGTTTCTAAAATCAAAAACTAAGGCGCGAGCAAACCCGCGGGTATCAGCTAGTACCTAAATGTGTGCTTAGTGTGAATAGTGCTCAACGAAACTAACTCAATATTTTTTATCTTGCACCTACAGTTTTACTGCAATATTGCAAAATATTATTTTATTATCAGAATTATTTATTTATTTATTTCCAAGCAAGAAATTCTCAATATGGATTCGCTAACTTCCTTTAAGTTGAATAGAATTCCATAGGTATCATCTATAGTATCACCGAAAATATTTTGCGTTGGGCTCTTAGTCTAAGTTCGTAAATGTACGACAAATGAAATGCAACTCGAATGAAACGACTAAAATGTCTTTTTTATTGTACTTTTAAATACTTTTAGGATATTGGAATAGTACGGGGAGAAACGGTTTGTAGTTTGAATTAATTTTATTTCATATAGGAACATAATGTAATCCAGTCAAAATAGATTTTACCCTTACTTGTCAGCGTCTTTAGGTAACCAAAAAAAAGTTAAATTTCGATCACGATCCGTATTTAAACAATTAAATACTGCACAGTATCTTTTTGCTTTTTTTCGTTTTGTGTCCATCTTGCAATTATATAATGAATCAATCAAATTAAATAATTAAGTTGAACGTGGTCGAACATATAGCGCGCACGCGTGTGTTTTCTTTCGCTTGTGGCAGCCTACTAGATTGGCCATTGCGCAATGGCCGCCGCCCGTAGGTATGTTTTTAATACCTACACGCGGAGTGACACAGGCCTGCCATAGATTTTATTTTTTTGGGTTTCTGCCTTCTTCATAGAGTAGTTTTTTTGGGTATTTCGGATTGGTTCCCTATTGTTCCGCCTAAAATTCAATTTCATATTTTAGTTAAGCATAATTTCATTTCGCATAATAACTACAAGCATAATAAAATTTCAGCATAAATGGATACGCATAAATATTTTCCGCATCATTACAGTAACCTTAACAATAACTAAACATATTAGACTATAGCATAATATAATAAACGCATAACGACTAAAAATCATAATGCTCATCGGCATACCAAATATTAATATCAGAATAGGTAAGTTTAAAAAAGGTATTGTTTACGTTGGGTCATAATATTTTCACTTGCAAAATAAACATCATGTTCGCGGCATAAAGGTGACCACATATAATATTTTTTAATAAAATAAACATATTTGTATAGAATAAACAAAACACCTACTTTTTCATTTTAAAGATACCAAATAAATCTAACCTAACCTAACCTACTGTCACAGTATATCTAATATTAAATTCGTATAGAATAAACAAAACACCTACTTTTTCATTTTAAAGATACAAAATAAACCTAACCTAACATACTGTCACAGTATATCTAATATTAATTTTCTATAGAATAAACACAACACCTACTTTATCATTTTTCAGATACAAAATAAACAACCTAACGTACTGTCACAGTAGGTATATCCAAAATTCTGTTTGTATAGACCAAACAAATCACCAAATTTTTTATTTTAATATACAAAATACCATCAATAAATTGAAAGATGATGATGATGATGGATCTCTTTCTTCCGCATAACTTAATTACTTCTATTTTACAATCAATTGCATGTGTTTATTTTCTAACTAAAGTCAAAATCCTATTAGAAAAACATGAACATGAAATAATATGACCACTACATCATAATAATATGACCACGAAATAATATGAGTACGAAATAATATGACTAATGGCTCAAACATAGTCCAAAGCAAAATAGGCGAAAGTATAATTATGCCTTTCTACACAGTAGGCCAACAACCACTTATGCAAAAGTACTATTATGACATTAATCATTATGCCAGATTCACTATGCCAAAGTAAAATAGGAGTTACTAAATTATGCGAAAGAAAGGGATACCTTTCGGATTTACCTCTTTGGGTTTTTCCTAGTAAATTTCTCTGGGTTTATAGCTCAGTCGCGCTCAGGCTTGGATTTACCTCTCGCTCTTTTTTTTCCTTAGTTATTGGCATCGCACGTTGTGCATTCTGCCAGTGTCAAGCTTATAAAATTTCAAGTTTTTTTTATTAAAATCAAGTCAAATATGTCATAGAATCACAGTTAGTCACACGAAATTAGTCATAGTCGAGTCAAAGTCACGCCCTAGTAAAGTTGTGGCGACATTAGTATGAGCTTCTACGGCGTTTAGAAAACAACACAAAAAGACATGTTTCACCACATTATATCACTTGCCCACACTCGTGCATGTAATTCAACACTCAATGGATAAAACATCATCATTTTTAATCATTAATTCGCGAAAAAAACAAGTTTAAGAAAATAATAGAATGCAACGACATGAATTTTCCGTGTTCCCGCCAAAACTCCTCCCTCTCGCTCTTTCAGGCTTTAATTTTTTTCTTTTGTCTTTTCTTCTAGCTCTGTTGGTAAAACAGTACAACATTTTAATGCTCGGTCACGACGTCTACTGAAAATCGAAGAAAACTTCATAAAGAGAAAACCTCTTTTTACAGGAGCATTCCTGCTACTCGGCACTAGATGGCGGTATAAGCTATAAAAACAAAAATGATATTGAGGTTCTATTTTGTTATCCCAAAGAACGGCCAAACTTAAATGACTGTAGATGTCACTGCTTGTTATTAAATCTCTCGAGAAATAAAATTTCACTTTGGTCGGGAGATACTAAGCTTTTTTTTCCTTCGTTATTGGCATCGCACTTCGTGCATTCTGCCTGTGTCGAGTATATTATGTATGTTCCAAATTTGTATGGTATCAAATCAAATAAGTCATAAAATCATAGTCTGGTTAAATACAAAATTGGTCACATTCAAGTCCAAGTGATGCCCTAGTAAAGTTGTGGCTACTTTACTATAAGCTTTCACGGAGTTATGAAAACAACATGGAAAGACACGTTTCACCACATTATACCACATTATACCACTTGCCCAATACACACTTGTGCATGTTTTATAATTTCTCTATCATCAACCGTCCATGTTAGAGGCATTTGCGCGGGACAATACGGCTTGTCTTATTTATGGAAACTTACTTAGTAACTACTTAGTCATTTATTTATGTGAATATCTAAGTAAATGAGTAGGAGAATTTTTAACTAAGTAAATAAAGTTTATTGTGAATTTGTTACAAAGACTTAGGTAAGTATTTATTTAAATAACTATATCCAGTAGGCTTTAAAAGTCCACTGCTGGACGTATGGTATATGACATGAGGTAGTGATTATGATGATGATTTATCTAACTACTTAAATACAATTTACTTACTTACTAATTAGATTTTCTTAAAGCCAACTTTCCTATGCTAACATTAGTAGGTACCTATTACCTATACGATTAAGTGTGTACTGTAGAGTAGACTCAAAGCAACAATAACAATGATAAAAACCGAGCATCACAGTGATGTACCGATAAACGTATTGCCCATTGTCCATAAGACGTTGTCAATACATTGGTGCTATCACCAATCGCCAATATACAAGCACCAGCCACGTTGACCTCTCCCACCTCTCTTGGTCGGGTCCAAACTGGCGAGCGAAGAGAATCTGTGGACATTACTGAGGTTCTTTCAAAACTGGTCGAGATAGCCTTCCAATAGCATTCGGGAGTTATGAAACAAATTACCTGCCTCAGAACACAGACCGCCCATTTTGAAGTGTGTTATCATACATTGATTAATAGCGTATGTAAGGGTTATTTTTTAATAGTCGACTAAAAGCATCCGATACTGATCTAAGTAAGTATAAAAAATGCCTCGTACTAGTAGATAGTAAGCATGTACCTAATGTGTAAGTATTTTGGATATCATCTGGTACATATAATTATTTATAATTACATTATATGTCATCAGCTCGAAGACGTCCACTGCTGGCCTCCCCCTTAATAGGGAGGGGTTGCTATAATCCCTACGCTTGGCAGGCGGCTTGGGGATCTACTTCATCATCATCATCAGCCCGGAGACGTCCACTGCTGAACGAAGGCCTCCCCCTTAGACCGCCACACTGTACGACAACATGCCATTTGCATCCACCGGTTACTCGCGACTTTTACAATGTCGTCGGTCCACCTAGTGGGAGGCCTTCCTACGCTGCGTCTTCCGGTTCGCGGTCGCCACTCAAGAACCTTTCTTACCCATCGGTTGTCAGTTCTTAGAGCGATGTGGCCTGCCTAACCTGGGGATCTACTTAAACTAACAATAATATAAAAAATAAATTAAAAAACTGCTAGATATATCCTACTGCTGCACTAGTATTTTCGGCATTAATTAATTTACATAAGTAAAACGTTCACTATTACCAATGACTAGGTACACTAAAGGTTTAGGACATTTTCCTTACTCGGGTAGCCTAGTGGTATTTTCCGAAACTGTCTTGACTATAATAGGCCAAAATTTTATATGCCTTTACACATAATAATTTCTCTAACGACGTTTTGCATCTTTACGACAAGTTAGGAGATTTGGCAGGAACGCGAAAAAATCATGTCGCGGCATTGTATGCATGATTGGACTTAACCGTGACTCATACTGTGACTGTAAGTCAATTGACTGGAATTAATTAAAAACTTAAATATTACATTATTTGACAATGGCAAATACGCGTGGTGCGACGCCTTAAGCCTCTTAGGTTAGCGTACGAATTAGAAACATACATTATTGGAAACATATGTCCAAAATCCTTAGCACTTTACTTTTTACTTTCGAAAGACGAGACGATGGTTCGCCTGGTGGTAAGCGTCACGTTTGCCTATAAGAATCCGTAGCAGTGCCAGAGTTTGTGAACTTGCGAATGCAATCCAGCGCTGTACTGCGCTCGTCACCCTGAGATATTAGTTGTAATTCATACCCAGTAATTTCACTGGTAAAACCCTTTAAACTGAAACACAGTAATACTTGCACACTACTGATCGGCGGTTGAATAACTGGTAAAGGTATGTAGGTAAGTGCCGACAAGTTTAATTTTATATCTTTATATTTCCGAGAAAGGTTGACATTGGCAGTGGGAGCTGTCCCCGGTAGCTGCCGGGTGACAGCCGGATAACGCATTATTAATGTGACCACGGCCTTCAATTCGTGTTCTAATCTATTGAGACGATACCTGATATTATCTTAAGTTTATTAAGATTAGGCAGGTTGGCACTTAGGTAAGCATTGTGATAGTAAATAGTAAGTAAGTTCGTATAGGCTGAGTGGCCAGCCTTAGTGTCAGAGTTAATGTGCCGCCCGAAGGTCTGTGACATGGCTGACGGTTGTTGTTATAGAAACTAGAACAAACAACCGGGACCAACAATTTAACGTGTCATCCGACCCACGGTAGCGCTCAGAAATAAATGCCACTCACGGTCACCCATTCAAAGACTGACCGGACCGTCCGTTGCTTAACATCGGTGATCGTTTAGAATCACCTAGACAATTTAAGCTACGCCACTAGTGAGCTATATACATTTATTCAGCTGCGCCTCGGTGTACTGCTTTTCCGATCTTCCTTTTCTATCGAGTGGGTATAGTATATAGTGGGTATTTCCTAAAAAAATAATATCGCGGGTTTTTTTTATTCTTAATCTTGCAGGTTATTGGATTTAACACATATTAATAGAAGCAGAGATGTGATCAAAGGATTTTTCCTTAGAAAGACGCGTGACTGTGCGGGGAGATGTAGGTTCGCGGGAGGAGTGGCAAATTGTACTGCCATCTAGCGGTTTTCAGGAAAAGTTTTTGAGAATCGAACTAGTGAACTAACACTTAGCTGAATTAACACTTAATTTCTTAATATCACGCTAGATGTCACGTTTTTAAATTTTATAGAACAGATTACTACTTAAAGAAATAAAATTACTTACGAATGAAATTAGATGCCAATCATGTCATCTGAATTTTTCCCTCGGTCATTTTTACATAAAGAAACAGAGCAACTTATTACATTTTTACTGTTACTAGGTTAAAAAAAATCGTACGTCTACTACGTTTGAATGACCGTTACGCGTAGCGGACGTTAGCAGACTGAGCAAATAAGTATGACGTCACACACTGCGTCCGCAAAATAGGAGCTGTGGCTGCAAGTCGCTTATCGCAACTCATTACCCTCCATGGGATTTACATACGCTATGCAGACATAATGAGCCTTACTAAAAAGCCAATGATATGACTATCCGTACATAAGCTCCAAAGTGCTCGTTGGTACCCTGAATTTGAACCTACGCCTTTAGATACTTTTACATCGAGAAAAAGCTAAAAACTTAAAAGCCGTGGAGCTTGTTACAAAGTATCGAGAAGAATGATCCCCAATTTCCTTCCCACTTTAGAATCGGCGACTCACTTAAAAGTTTCCGATGAAACTGCTGTTTGCGAGTTGAAGACAATCGATATTGGATGGAGTGACTTTGATTAAATTACTTAGATAATTCGAATAAAGATGTCTGTATTTTAGACGACATTTATTTAGAAATGAGTTTTATTTGTTACTAGCTGTGCCTCTCGGTTCCACCTGCGTGATGATAAAAAACGGCGAAGATAATATTCAATTCAATTCTTTATTTCGATCCTTTTTCCTTCATAATATACGCTTGGCGACGTCAAACATTTACAATTTTCACGTAATATAAATTCACACTTCCACACAACAAAATAAAATCAGATTTACAAATTCGTAGTGACTGTAAAACATAATAAAGAAATTGCATTTTATGTTATTCCGGGATATAAGCTATCTTCATTCCGAGAAAATCCGTTAAGCCATTTTCCCTTGAAGAGGTACAAACATGCGCCCACACATACCAATAAACTTTCGTAATCATAATATTAGTGTGATTTATCTCCGAATACCAACTTTCATCACTATACCTTAAAAAACCAAGTACTTTACGTACAAAGTTTCAACACCCGTTTGACCTCCTATAGTCCTTCCTGTCAAAAAGTATTGAAAACACAATTTTCTATATAGATCAGGTAATTATTTATTCCAAAAGACTACACACACCACACACACACACACACTTATTTTTTAATGCTGTCAAGTGACGAGACGAGCAAGATTTTCACCCGATGGTAAGCGTCACGCCTGACACTAACGGTAGCAGTGCCAGAATTGTGAACTTGCGAATGCAATCCTGCGATATCACCCTCTTCACCCTGAGATATTAGATGTTGAATCTCTTCATGCCCAGTAATTTCTCTGGTAACATTGCCCTTCAAACCGGAACACAGTAATGCTTGCACAGTAGGTACTGCTTGGCGGTTGAATAACTGGCAAAGGTGTGGTACTTCCCCAGGCGGACTCTGCAGTAGAGTCCTACCACTACAAAATACGTTGGTACGTACGTATGTAGTAATTAATGATCCACCATTCTTACACAATAGAGAGAAAAAAGACTCCAAAATATATAGGTTTAATCAATATTGCTGTGTTTGTAGAAATCAACGTCTTTGTCAACATAATCCACTTAAAAATTAACGCATTCAGAAATGATTACAAAATTCTACAACCCTAACCGTCATAATATGCATAAAACGTTAGTTAAAAAGTGTTTTGTCTTCTTTTTTCAAACTCAAATCGTTTTTAACAAAAAAAAGTTTCAAATACGTTTTAGTGTTTTATGCATATGGCAGTTAGTATATAGAACAGAATAATGATTAAAATTGCCAAAACTGTGACCAAAGGGTCTTATGAACAGTTTAGTACATAAAAACACCACGTTTACCCATTGCATATTTTAGTAGGTGGGTCTGGGTAACCTACAAGTTAAGTGCATTTTATAATCCTAGGAATCTTAGACTCTAGGAACCACTTTAGGAACATCTCTGGGAATATAGTTATTTTAGGAACCATAGACTCTAGGAACATAGTCATTTTAGGAACCTTAGACTCTGGGAGCATAGTTATTTTAGGAACCTTAGACTCTAGGAACAGTTATTTTAGGAACCTTATACTCTAGGAACATAGTTATTTTAGGAACCGTAGACTCTAGGAACATAGTTATTTTAGGAACCTTAGACTCTAAGAACATAGTTATTTTAGGAACCTTAGACTCTAGGAACATAGTTATTTTAGGAACCTTAGACTCTAGGAACGTAGTTATTTTAAAACAAAGGTTAAAATCTTACACAACAGAAAACCCCAATTTTTATATTTACACCTTATTTATATCTATGCTATGATATAAGGGATTAGTAGTGATTTGAATATTAAGATAAATACAATATAGCATTGGATTTCAAGACAATAAACCGATCTCAAAAAAATGTTTCATATTATTATTACTTAGTATAATGGCCCTTTTCGGTTTTTAGATTTTGCGCGCATTCGTTTTTTACAGTTTAAATGCAAGTAGCAGTACGAAACCGATTAATGAAGCTCTAGACGTGGAAGAGATACGCAGACATAATCTTCATTTGTACATCCGCATCCAAAAGTATTCATTTTATTTTAATCTCGCTCCACCGCTCTCAATCATTTTATTCAAAACAACCGGATTCCAGCGATATCTCGATGCGGCCGAAAATTTGCAACACTTAAATACAACTGATTGATGTTCTTCATTTATCACTCCCCTCGTTGCCTTCTTGCTGTTAAAGATGCAGGATAGGGACGGAGATACATTTTTATCGATACTTTGTGAAGATAATCTCGATTGAAAAGTATCGAATACTTGTGGTATCTGCAAAACCAATTGTTTGTGAATAAGTAGGTACAGGAATTTTGTTGTGCATTATTAAAATATTTATAAAGTTACTCTTAAGACTTATGCAAAACTAGCGGTGTACTAGTGGTGTGGTAACGCGACTAATGTGATACATTACTTACTTGTTTTATTATTGAGCTATTTCGAAGTGAAGGGTCGATCGAGTGGCTATAGAGTCAGAGCTTGACTCACTCAGCCCACACGAGGTACAGTAGCCGCCAAACAAGTTGTCAAATTGTCGGCATGGAAAAGGTGAGCCTGCGCAGGTACGGTGTGTACACTGTTCAGGTACACCACTGAAGAGAAAAGCGGCGGGGCCTTCGCTTTTCTGTAGTGTACACTTCCGTGCAGTATATTTGGCAAGTTTAATGACAAGTTATATTTTTTTTTCTGCGCATCCTCACTTTTTAACAACTTGCGTGGCGATTACGATATGCAGGTGAGACTCACTTCTAATAATCGCTAAAAATACAATCGATTAAAAGGTAAGAAAACAATCGATCCTTTCTTTACACAATACACATCACTATTTTTTGTCTTTCTCTGAAATGAAACTTTTAAAATGGGTCACAGGGTCTCTCCTTGATTGCTTTGAGTTTACTGTTTGATTAATTAAAATTTAAAATCGATGTGCAATTGCTGTAGGGAAAGAAGGAATGAATGCAAAATTCTCGTCTTTTGTTATCTTTTACTCAATAAAACAGCTAGCACGTCGTCGGCTAACAAAAGCGGATGTAACTATCCCAGTGTGTTGTTAGGTTTTTATGACAAGTTTAGCTTTTTTACCTTAGTAAAATTTACTTGTGGGCAATAATAAGCAGTCGGCGATTACGTTTTGAAAATGATGGTGAAAGACACACAGGATGGAAAGCCTGGAAAAAAATATACGTAACTTTTCAAATAGTCGTTAATTAATCCCGCAAGGTGCAGTTTTTCAGCACTGACGCTTTAATTTACGATTATCCTGAAGCTGGTTTTTCACTACGGGATATTATATACCTACAACGTGTAACAAAAAAGTTCAACAATACTTAAGGGTATGTATGTTCTCATCATTATGAACAAATTTTACTATGCGGCCAATATTGAAATCACGAAAAAATTATCTGCTGTTCCATACAAAAAGTTCATAGATCTTGGACAAAATGTATGGAACAGCTCTTTTTTTTCGCGATTTCAGGGTTGGCCCCATAGTAAAAGTTGTTCATAATTGTGAGTACGTATATACCCTTCAGTATTGTTGAACCTTTTTGTTCCATATTGTATATTATTATCCCGCGATTGGCCTTCAGAGAGGTTATATTATATATATTAGGTACATCTCAGTGTGAACGTTTCCATATAAAAGTACGGCGAGAAACCAAATACTCTTATATCTCGAGCTACTTCACTTTACTTCAACAGCAGGAAGACGTCCACTGCTGGACAAAGGCCTCCCCCTTAATAGGGAGGGGTTGCCATAATCCTCACGCTTGGGGCTTGGAGATCGCAGAATGATCACCACCGTTAACTAAGAGGACACTGCTGCCCGTCTTCCGGTGGTTCTGGATGCAGTTTTAGGACATACCCAGGTCCATATCTACCATATTATATTTCATAGTTGAAGCCAGATTTAAAAATCACCTCGCAGTTTTTTTCAGCTTGTTCAAAACAAGAGTTATTTCAGCATTTACGTCTTATTTAATGTTGAAGCTTTTATTTATTATTAGCTACTGAGACGAATGTCTTCAAAGAACGGGTTAAAAGGCGGTACTAATGGATTTGTTCAAGTTGTTAAATTCAGCTTGTCACAGTCCAATTAAAACAATAATATCTTTACCCTATCAACATTTCTATAAAATCCGTTAAGTAGTTTTTTTTCAGAGTTTATTGTCTTTGAGCATAGGTATAGCATTGTAGCTAATGGCTGATCAATCTCAGTAGATACAGGAGCCAGATCCACGCTGGATCTAGTGAGATTTTATTTTCCCATTGGAACTTTCGATCCTACATAATTCATTTTCTGGTAGGTACTTTTTTTGTACTATCAATTGACGAGACGAGCAAGTCGTTCGCCTGGTAGTAAGTCATCACGCCTGCCACTAACTTTTAGTACTCAACATAAAAATAGAAAGAACAATAATTTAGAGTTTCGAAAAGCTCTACCATATTTTTAAATTTTGTACTTATAAAAAATACAGAAAATTATAGGTAGGTTATAGACCTGTGGGTTCTTGACCCGCAATAAGTAGGTTTGATTTGATAATACTTACTAGCGTATAGTTTCACACTATAAAACAATTGTTCCAATACCTACCGACATAGAACATTCGGTAGGAACAATCTAAATCGGAACAAAGGCCGTGAGCTCGTACCGTACCTAAGCCGATCCTTCGAGAAAAATAGTAGGAAATCCATTAATAACTGTCGCCGAGGCTCCTTGTTAAATGCATACAATACGGACTCTTTAAAAGACTCACAAAGACTTGGCTAAATTAAAAGTTTTTCGATACGCGAGCGCGACACTGCGCGGAACTGGAGAACTGGTAATTATTGTAAGCAAGTACAGTTAGCAAACAAAACACATACGACATAATGTATCTAAATAAAATCTTGGGCTTTTGTCTGGTATAAAAATTTAAAACCTTACCAGTAGATGAACCAGAAAAATTACTGGTTATGAATAGATTTAACATCTGATATCTCAGGGTGAAGAGCTTAGTGCAGTGCGGTGCAGTATTGTGTTTGCAAGTTCACAATTCTAGCACTGCTACTGTTAGTGACAGGCGTGACGCTTACCACCAGGCTAACGTCTTGCTCATCTCGTAACATGATTGTATAAAAAAAGGGTCCTAATAAATCTGTTAGAACGATCTAATACAATTAAAGATCTGGCTGAGTATTGGGAGAATCCTATGTCCAGTAGTCATGAAATACGATAACTGATTATGACGATGATAACTTGAATATAACGCCATGCAAAAGCATTGCTTACAAATAATATATTTTACGTGAAAGTTGCAATAGGCAATCTCATTAAATTTTCCGGTTTAAAGTTTCTGTTGCTCCTTCGGTAAGTTTATCTCTTTGAATACTTACTTCTGCAAATTGAATACCTTTCTAACTATAGAAAATTTACAGAAAAGGTAAGTGTAAGTCTATGGCATTTAATTTAGTAAGAGAGCTTTTATGTTTAGTCTAATACACCAACATAGGCAAAAACATGCTCTACCTGGAGATCGAGCTTACAATCACACCTACTATCGCGTCAAAAGCTTAAAAAAATGTTAATCATTGAGGTAAAGAAAAACGTTGTCCAAAGTAAAGAACGCAGATCAAGCTAGCGTTAATAAAGATTTGACTCCTCCAAGAGTAGTAAGTACTTATACAACTTTTTTGTAGAGGTAATATTAAGTTACGTGTTGTCTGTTACGCTATCACGATAGTTACCTTCTCTTCAAACTCATTGTCTGACGCAAATACTCGCTCTGTAGCGCTCCGTGGCGTGCCAAGCGAACCACTGAGCTATCATTGCCAAGAATATTTAAGAAATAAGTAAGTTCTAAGTATTGTAATATGACAATGCCTCCAGCTTGCCTCATGCTGGGTTCGCTGCTGACTGATAGCAAACTGCATTTGGGTTGTCTTTAGAATTTTCTCGGTCTATAATTATCAAACCTTTTGTTATTGTGTAATCTACTTAAGATTAGGTGTTAGATTGTTTGTATTTTCATTAGTAGGTCGTCGTCAGCCATAAAACGTCCACTGCTGGACGAAGGCCTCCCCCTTTATAGAGGGGTGTTGCCATAATCCCCACGCTTGGCAGGCGGCTTGGGGATCGCAGAATGGTCACCACCGTTAACCAAGAGGACGCTGCTGCCCGTCCTCCGGTGGGTCTGGTTGCAGTTTAAGGACATACCCAGGTCCAATAAAAATAGTATTGTATATACTAGAAATTAGAAAATAAGCACATGTTTTGTTGTTTTGCGAACCTTATGACACAAGTTTGTAACTTCGTACGTCAACTGCCTCAGGTCTGTAAAGACACATTTAAGCGGAAAAAAATCAAAATTAATGATATCGCTGGCAGCTAGTAGGGCACATAGTCGAATCCCTTTCATGGCACTAACACGCTTCACTTCGTTTTGTGATTTGTCTCATACCGGATTTTCAATAATCCGGCATTCGTTAGTTTATTTTTATCGTCGACTACATTTACTTACAGAATACCTACTACGGCTCAAAAAGTTTCATGCAAATAAACAGTTATCGCCAAATTGAAGCTAACGGTGGTAAACGTCACGCAGGCTAGCTCTGAAATTTAGGACATGTATTAATAAATAAAAATATCTGATACTAGTCGTACACAGTTCAACCTATTCCTATCACACTATCCCATATATTTGCATATATATAGATTATAAATAATACCCATGTTAGAAATCTATATTCATGCAAAAACACGCTTGCCTGTTTGTCTCTGTTGCTCCTCTTCAAGAGAGCTAAAAAATCACTCAGAGAATCTTAAACTGCAACATGTGACAAGTTTGTAACAACATAATCTTTCTTGCATTAGAGAGCACAATTTCATTTTCATCATCAGTCCATAGAACTCTACTGGATAATATGATGTCTAATGCACACGACTCAATCTTTGGTTTCCAAACTTTGGATTTTAGCTACTAATTACTGCTACAGAAATAGTCACGCCCAATGTCACATAGCGTCTTTTCTTACGTTTGCCAATTTGTAATTTCTAATCACGTGCTTAACAGAATTTAGAATGCTGTAATTATTTACAAAACTTTTATTACTAACAAAACCAAAAGATAACAAGGCTTGGTGTACAAGCTAAGTTTGTTTCAAGTCCCACGGCCAGGATCGCACCTTGATTGACTTATCTGATCGCCTTGAGTTTACGCAGACGTTGTCGTAACTTGGACGCGCATCAGCATCAGATAACATCTTCGACACTGACGTGACGTCAGTATCGCAGTCAGTAGTCAATGTTTTGACGTGAACTTTCCGATTGTTGTTGGTTTATGATAAAATGGTTCAGAGTAAAACTAGGAAGCTTGAAGTAAGTCGTCAAAGTTATCTCTAATATTTTTATGTTAAGTAGTTTATTTTAGGTTATTCATCAACTGGACTCGAGGGGCTGGCTGGACACACGTTTTCATAAACTGAAGAATGTGAATGAGTTTCTGCAAACAGATCACAATCTAAGTAGAAGTTATCTTGTTTCATAATTCTCGCTTCGACATCGTTTGTCTTAGCAGAGCGAATGGTAAGACTTTTTGCTAGGCTATTGCCATAAAAAGGTGACGCAAACCTTTTCAAAATACCAAAAATATCGGCTATTTCTAAAGAATCCAAATATTTTTTCAAACGTCTTTCTTTTGGTTGAGCGGTGTTTCAAATCCCTATTTCATCATTAGTCATCAAGGCGCAACCGTGGCGTAAAGATGTACTCTTTGTGAAAAATTTACTTAAATAGAAGACTAAAGAATACTGTTAGAACTGTTCTTTTTTTTCGTGAATGATACCTTATGACAACTACTTATAAAGAAAGCCCTAATTTAATAACATAAAATAAGAAGGTAGGTTCTAGGTGCCTACTAGGAAATTGAATTCTAACCACTTACCGCCAAAAGTTGATTTTTAACCTGCCCATCAGCCAGAAAATATTCACTGCTGGATGAATGGCACCCCCTTTAATGGCAAGGTGTTGCCATTATCCCCACGGTTAGCAGGCGGCTTGGGGATCGCAGACTGCTCACCACCGTTAATGGAGAGGACGCTGCTGCCCGTCCTCCGGTGGTTCTGGTTGCAGTTTAGTGGACATACCCAGGTCAAGGATGTTTACTACACCTGAGTAAAATTCCTGCATTATGTTAATAAAGAGATTTAGTAGCAAATACTTCTTGGTGCCACGTGTTTCATTAAGCAAATATTTTTAACTCAATAAAATTAATGTGGTTGGATGTTGCATGGAAGTTCATGTTGTTCCTTGTTACCCATTCGATAGAAAAAAAACAGACCATTCGAGTTTGGTAAGTAACAGTATCGATGCCTGATCATTCAATTTGAAATTTCACAATGTTATCAGCTCCCAAATGGCGTAGTTGTCTCTGTATCGAACCATTGTAATGCACAAGCGAAGCGGCTACCGTAACTCCCCCGAGATCGATCTATCAAACGTCCAACTCTTATATTAAGTTCTAAACCCCTCACAAAAGGAAGTCGAGGCTTCGAATAGCTCGAACTCCGATTGTTTCGTCATACGATACTCGGCTAGCGTCAAAATATTTACAGTGAATCAGTGCAATTTTCCGGGCAATCGATCAGCGTATTAGAAAGCTGGGACATAGTGGGAGCGTAAAATTGAAGTTTATTTAAGAATAATGTAACAGTCAGTGGTTTGATCGATTAGGTGCGATGCAGATTGTGGTTTGCGCTTTCATGACGACGCATGTGCCGTGATTAAGCGATTTATTATATGTTAAAATTCACGTGCGATAAGTAGGTATGTTTCGCTTGAACGCGTCTGGGTATATAGCGTGTAAAGCCAGAGTTGCATGCATACCTGCATTCGTATTTAAATAGCTATTCAGTTGGTTATAATCATAACAGTTAGATATGTTTAACCTATGAAATCGATAATGTGATTCGCCAATACTTTTGTAGTCGTATGACTCTATTACAGAGTTCGCCTGGGGAAGTACCACATCTTTGTCAGTTACTCAAACACCAAGCAGTAGTGTGCAAGTATTAATAATTATAATAATAATAATATTTATTTACCAAAACCACAATTACAATTATTGGGTTTCTTCACTCTATATATCTACAAGTTTTCGTTTTGTGATATAGCAGAGGTAAGAGTACAACACAGATTGGTAAGGATCTTGCAAGGTGAGTAAGGATCTTCCAAGCTGTCTATTCTACAAACTTCCATTGCTTATTCAATAGAATTAACCGCAATGTTTGCTTGCTTGGATGAACCTTAGTGTTTAATCCGTAATAATGTTTCCAAAGTTCATATCGTAGAAAAAAATATCCACAAGCATCTATTGGTACATAAAAACCGCGTAGCCCTCCGCATTTTAAATAAAAACAACAATAGGTACAACCCTATTTCGTAACGTTTTATCCGCGGAGGGACAATTCGCGGGATAGAGTGCAGAGTGACTGAGGGGAGAAAAAATAAACATTGACGGACGACCATTTTACAAAGACCTTAGCAGCTTTTGGATCTAACAAAAATTACTCTTAAGCGCCACACAATAATCTGCAGACGTAACTTGTAGAGATAGCAACATAAAATGGTTGTGATATTATATCTGAAGATTTTAAGATATCCTTAACCGCTCATGTGTAAGTATGTAATGCTAAATTATGCATTGAAATGTAAATTTGCGCTCATGCTCTTTGATGGAAATAAGGGGTGGAGGATAAGGGTTTGGGGTTGGACTTTCATACCAAGTAGCTTGAAATATTGTAAAGCGGAAAAAACAAGAAATAAAGACAACAGACCTCGTTATATGTAACTGTTAACAGCGTTTAACGTTTTTTAAGGCAACTATTGTTATTTGTATTAGTCAATAAAGTATTTAGTACAAAGGCTTTCGATGTTTAAATTTTTATTTAGTTAAGTAATTTCTCACTACGATTGTAATTATACAGATTAAAAAAACTTTTACACTTATAATTATTATAAAAGAACATCAGTAATTTCATAGTTTAATTTAATAGTACTTAATTAAATTATTTATCACATATTTTATATATAGCAACTGAAAACGTTGAATAAAAATAAATAAAAATTATCGACTTGATAATATTTTAAGCTTACTGTACTGACTTAACGATTATTTTCTCGCCAAAGGTACTGTAGATTTTATCGAAATCATTAAAACTAATTTGATAAAGAAATTACAAATAAAAAATTGTGCAAATATTGGCCCAAACCGTAATGGGACAAAAATGCTCGCTTCATATTGATTAGCGCATTACCGACCACCCAGTCTCTGCCAAGTTTCCAAGGAAATCGTGTCCAATATCCAATCTAAGGGCGAAAGAGGAAAAAAATTGTACCACGACGCCGGGACTGCAATGTCGCGACTGTTCACTGATTAATGAAAGACTTGCTCACTCAACTGTACTCTCACTTATCCACCCTCTACTGATCAAGCCAAACGAATCCCTATATCAAAGTGTTTAGAGTTTATTTCGATTATGACAAGTGTCCAGATATGGTCCTTCGAGTTAATAAAGTTAAGAATACCAAACGTTTTCCCCCGACACTAACATTTGACGTTTTTGTAAGACATACATACACATAAGATGGCAAAATATGAAAGCTGTGATAAAACAGTGGAGGTTCTCGTTGTGTCCATCGTATCTTCCTATAACAGTTAAGTTTTGCTTGATTTAATTTCATACAGCCATGACAGTGACATTCTTAGTGCACACACGTTATTACATGCGCTGCTTGAAGCTAAGTCTTATTTATATCCTAAGTTTATACATTCCATGTCCCTAAATAAAAGAAGATTTACATTGGCTAAAAAACATTTTTACATTGGCTGAAGAGCGGGGATTCTTAAGCCAATTGTTTTATTTTCTTGTTGTTTTACTGTTGTTGTTTTTTTTTCCTCAAAAGTCTACACAAATCAGTTCTTATCATCATCATTCGCTATACGACGTACACCGCCTGCTTGTCTTTTGGAGGTCTTATGGATGCAGTTTTAAAACTTGCAATTTTACATCCAGTAAACAGTTCCTATATCTACTTACTTAGTTCCATGTGCACTATGTGTTAGCAAACCGATTCCATTACTAATGGATTTTCGTTTAGAAATAATATATCCTAGAGACATTTCTGAATACCTATTATTCTTTGTTGAAATAGCGTCTTATAGCAGAAGAGATGGGGGAAATGTCAGCTGTCACCCATCGAACAAGCGTTGACGTGCGTAAGAAGCTTCTGCAATTTGCGTGAGCTTCGGATTGCCAAAATAAAGTTGAAAACCTACTACATTCGCAACTTTTTAGAATTACTTATCTCTAGTTTTTTTTGTGTGTAATCTAATCGCTATCATTCGGTAATATATATTATGAGTATATTGTACAATGCACAATGAAGTAATGTTGTACTAATAATTTAAAAAGGAATACATGATGTAATGTTAAATTGTTTATATTACCAAGAGTGACTTTATACAATATACTGTGTTTCTACAAAGATAAAATACAACACGATAAGTTTCTGGTACCTGCTACCGAAATAAGATTAACCCGATACTTATACCGGTGTTTATACAGTTAAAAAGAAAAATATTATATCTTATTATAATATTATAGAAATAAATATCGAATGTGTGAAAATAATAATATTCGCGTAATAATACTGTTATAGAAAACATACTAAGTAATAATAATAATCTAAAACAGTGGTGAATACAAAAACAATTGTGAATACAATTATATTGTATTTTATTTATTTTTAGGTATGTATGGTAGGTATGTAGGTATCTCAGAGCGACGAGTGCAGTGCAGTGCGGTGCAGGATTTTGTTCGCAAGCTTAGAATTCTGGCAGTGCTACTCTATGGGCAGGCGTGATTCTTAATGCTAAATGCCACTAGGTGATTGTCACTCGTCTAGTACGTCTCGTCGTCGTTATATTGCATTAAAAAAAAGGAAGTTCTGTTATTTGGTTATTTTCTTCAAATTAGAATTCTATCACATGAATCAAGTAAGGAAGTTAATGGCAAGTAATATAAAATACCTAAAGCAAACAAATTAAGCTTAAAAAAGAAGAAAAAAGAAGTTATATTTTCTAATATGTATGACGTCACCAACACGCTAGTAGGTAATGTGTCAGCTGTCAAAGTTCTGACGTACGATGACGCGTCAAAAATGCGCGGGATCCTGACAAGGCGTTGGCGTCGCCTTGTGGGTGTTTCATGAAAATTGGGGCACATCTTTTGTAATGGCAAGATAAATAACTTTTAATACCACGTAACAAAGAAACTTACACGTAATGAACTATTGATTTAATATAGGATGGTGTAGATTGTAGTTGATTATGGTTTATTGTAGAGTTGTTTATTGTATAATGGCCTGTTCAGACTACGTTATGTAATGCATCAAAGTTTTCTCTGCACTGCTCTCGCGACAGCTTATAACAGCACTTAGTATAGTATTACAAATTGTTTAGAATTAGCATTTATGCATTTGTACGTACGCTTAGATGTTCATTCTAAACAATGTTTGAGAGAAATATTTTCGAATTTTGTTTAGGGCCATAATCATATGGCTTAACCATATGGTTATGTTCACAGCTAAATAGGCGGAGTGATGTGGTGTGTCATGAAACTACTTTTTTTTTACTTCTGATATTGATATTGATACATAACACCTAGTAAATTATAGAAATACACCCGCGTCTAGATTGGGAACGGTACAAAAAAACTGGCTGTAAAGCTATTATGTAGTGTTTCTTGTAGCTGTAACAATTTTGAACTACCCACCGAAATGAATGGTTTTTAGAGCAAAAATTTGGCAAATAATTTTATTTATCCCCATTAAAAAAAACACAAAAAAGATACACATCATATTGAATAGATCAATCAAACCTATATTATGCTATTAGTTTATTATCTGTAAGTACAAAACATTTAGTATAAAACAATCTATGTAGTCCTAACGTACAAAAGCTAAGTAAGTACCTATAAAAATTGTAATATGAGTATTTATTGTCTTCTATTGTTTTTCTACCTACACCCGATGCTAGCAGAGACTCGTAGGTGAAAAAATATAGTATATCTCTAAGCTATATAAATGTAGAGTTTCGGCTCGCTGGGAGGGGCCAGATTGCAAAAAACGTCGGCATTCGACCCAACAAAGATAGGAAACGAAACCCGCCATTAAAGAAAATTGGGTATCCGATCCCCTACCCATCAAGATACCGGGAACGACACGAAATTTTAAATTATACCTTATTGGCGAAGTATTCTCTGAGTTTATTATTTGGCCGTCTGTTTTCGGTTTTATAATTTATGAGGCAAACGTAAAAATAAATAAATACATAGATACATTATGAAATTTAAAAAAAACAAGTAGACTACCGCAATAAATGTACATGTTTTGTCTAATTACAAGGATACGGTTCAATAGTAACAGTGGTTAAAGTTACAATAAGACAATACTTTACTTGATTAACGCTAGGTAGTATTACACGTTATTTTGACCCTACGAATATAGCTTAAAAATCAATGCGTCTCTTATATTATTACCAAGCTTCAATGTATAATTAAGCGTTAAGTGGAAACACGTCAAGGATAACTACATTGGCATCATCATCATAATCATCATCACTGGCCTTTTTATTGTCCACTTCGGACGTAGGCTCCTAATTAATGTACGCCATTGATTTCTCTGCATCCAATTTATACGCTGCTTTTCTCATGTCGTCACTCTTCCTAGCCGCTGGCCTCTGGTGTGATACGTTTGCCTAAGCTTATGAAACTTCACTCTACGAGTGAAACTCGTCAACCCCAGTAAGTATAAGTTCATCGAAAAATGTGACCGGTCTACTTCAGTTTAGAATTTCTCAGATGTTAGCTAAATCAGCCTTTTTAATTGGCCACTGCTGGACCAGGGCTACCCTCGAAGGGCGGATGGGCCATATTCACCACGCTGGCCCAGTTGCGGGTTGGTGAATTCACATACGCCATTGAATTTCTTCTCCGGACGTGTGCAGGTTTCCTCACGAAGTTTTCCTTCCCCGAAAGGTTAGTGGTATATTGTAGAGTATGTACATAAACTCCAAAGAGCTCAATGGTACGGACCTGGGTATGAACCCGCGACCTCACTATTACAATTCAAGCGGTCTCCCGAATATGCTACTATGGCTTGATGTAAGTACAAAGAATACTAACCAACCAAGTTTTTTTTTATTAATATCCTAACACTTTTTCTAAAGTCTAACAAAAGTTTACATACGTCCTTTTTTTGTTGGAAGGCACCTCTGGTTGGGATACTATCTAAAACTCCCATATAATTCAAGAATATGAAAATTACAATATTACAATTATTCAGCCTTTGAATAACAGGTTTCTGTACCCGAAGTTAAAACAGAAACAAATAATACGATAAAAGTCAGCTAAATAGGTTTTTCTCCAGCTGTGAAGCAAATTCAGAAGGACAGACGTGCGACTTTGAAGACGAGGAAATTTAATTCTTATAGTACAACCATTTAGGGTATCAATTGGTCTGAAAGGAAAGTTAGTAAATCCAAAGTTTGATTAAGGGCCTGTCGTATTGTTCATTAAACTTGGATTAAGTTTGCTCTGGATGGAACGAGCTGGCAGCCAGTTGGAGTAGACAAAAAACAAGGGAACGCGGAACTTCGCTAAAGAAAGTTTGTTGTTTTGAACGTCTTCATTGAGTATCTATTGAAATAACTTATTAATGATTCCATTATTCTGAAAGTAATCGAAATCAAAAATTATAATTATGATTTCGCTCCACACGATAAAAAAAACATGAGACTGCAATTTAGGCCTTACTAAAATTTACAGGACTTCTTCATTTAAGTGATATAAAATCAGTTAAATGATCATTCTAAATGTTCTAAACAACCGTGATAGTTCAAAAGGGTTTGAACTATCTGAGAATACTTAGACACCAAATTGTTGGACTAACGACACTTAGACCATTTCCAAGATTTCAAAGAAAGCAAAATAAAACCAATTCCCAAGCCGCATAGCCCACCGAAAAGAAACACGTCTATTTATTGATCAAACAGCCATTGACGGCGTGTTACCACCTTTTGTCGGCGCAGCCGGTTGGAAGCCATGACTCAGCAGACCAGCTTGGATGACCGCCATCCTACCATTGTGATCGCCTAATTCAATAAAATCACCGAACATTTTTGTTTATTTGTCGGGTCCCTTGTCGGGTGCTGTGAGTGGTATTAGCGACTTACGCTCCATGATACGCTGTAACGTGACTTGTAAGTATAAGCTTTGTTTTATTGCGTTAGTTAGTACTGTTTGTATGGTGAAGATGTCAGGATTAAGTGGGATTACGTTTACCTTTGCAGTATTGTTTTCTTGGAGTTGTCGTCTGATTGATTGTTTTGATTTTTACTTTAGTTTCTGTTTTGATCAGTGACGTTGTTATTTTGTAAACACAGATGTTATGTACTCGATAGTACCAAACTAAATAGTACTTACCAAAAATTTACTAGTACGAGTTAATCCACAGCAATTTATTTAGTTGTTCGCCTACTTCGTAGGTCGTAATACTTCGTAGTGATGCAACGTAGTTTCTTTTTTTTTAAGTTTTTCAAAGATTTTGGGACTGGAACTTCGGATGGGTATATCCTTACTTTTCAGATTGTTGGTTTGGATGTATCTACCTACGTATAAGTACCTACCTACAATTAAATTTATATTTATTTTAATTTCACATATAATAGTTTTGTTGTATCACATGCATCACGATTGTTGCTTGCTAAGTACTTATAATGTACTAAATATAACAATCTATATTTTTTTTATTAATTATAAAACATTTATTCGGGTCTATATCGTATTTACACTATTAATATCAACCTAATTATAACTCACTTGTCGTCCATTATTGTAATAGCCTGTATTAAAATGGAAAATAAAAGGAAATTGCATATTAAATATTTAAAGCACTCGTGCCGCTACGCGCAGAGACCATGTTCAGTTTGTATTATTACTAAAACAGCTTCTTAATCTCTACAAATAAAATAAATTCGGTTTCAAATTCGTACTCGCTTACTCTGCAATGTTAGCTCATAAGATAGAAAGAGATAAATCTACAAAAATTGCGTTCCGTTCGAGTTACACCATTCGTTTCCATTTCGTTCACTCGTATAGGGTTCTGAATGGGTGTGAGGGGGAATAACGTTGTTGCGGCTTAATGCTTCTGAAATCAGCTGCATGGCAAATACAACTTTATACAGCTGGTTTCATAGTTCATGTTTGTTTGAGGGATCGTGCGTAAGACATCCAAAGAACAGCTCCGCCTTAAAAATGGAAGGTGGTATGTAAAAATTGATGAACATGTATAGGAGTCCTTAAAGTGACAGAGTGCGCTGGCTTGTTGGGCAGTGTATATTGTCTCAAAATGTCGTTGCCGGGTAGAGCGCCTTTACCTTCATTGTTTATGATTAAAAAGTGATAAATCAAATGACTTTGCAATATCATTTTTTACAAAACTTTGAGTGGATTAAGAGTGTGATGAAGATCAAACTTTGGCTGTCATGCGTAAAACAAAACTGCAAGTGATAATAAAGTGTTTGCTGTGTTTAAAAACAAAGTAGATGAGATTGTAAAAGTTGTGTACGTGAAATATTTGTATATATTTGTGTTGCTCTCTGGATTTAAGCAGTGCAGATAAGTAAAGACTGGACCCATAACCTTAAAACAACTCATTTTCTTAAGAAACGTACCTTATTTGAATACGTGACAAAATATACCTACTTCTATCTACTTAATATTGGTCAAGTGTAAGATGCACTACACAGAAGATTTTTATACCGCGTTAAACTAGCATATTTATATGCGTTTATATATATGATTGTTTACTTCTGTCTGAGTGGAACAATTTACCCCATTTACAAGAACCACTGCCGCACAAATTTATCTCACCGAAGAAGATAATCCATATAGCAAAGAGATAAAACCAGATAATGCTACATATCTGAATGGCGGCCATGTTATCAGGCGTGTAGCGTACAAGGTGATGCGCCGACTCGACCACGCCCATCATGAGTTCCTTCCTCATGAACGGTGGGTACCAGCCGCAGCCGGACCCCAAGTTCCCACCCTCGGAAGAGTACAGCCAAGCGGACTACATACCACCAGGAGAGTACTACCAACATCAGCACTTACAATATGGATACCAGCACCAATATGCCCCAGTTCAAATCGGGACAGGCTATGGATATGGAGGTTATTACCACCCATTGCCACAGCATCCGCCGGTTGCGCCACCGCCTCGTCCGCCAGAGCCCTCGCATCCTTCTGACGCTGACCACGGATATGTCTCTCATAACGAACCTGCTCCGGGCTTAGCTGAACTCGGATTGAGGCTTGAAAGACATATAGAGGAAGCAGCACCTGCTGGCCGTAAACTCCATGCGCTAGGGCGAGAAGGATCACCAGCGTCGGAAATGGATGACGAAAGATTGCTGCTGGAGAGTCCACCCGTTGAAGATGATGATTCTTCAATATGTTCAGACAATACAGACAGGGTTATTTATCCGTGGATGAAGAAAATTCATGTAGCTGGTGCTTGTAAGTATGAACTCAACTACCTACCTTACTGTAAGGAACACTGACTTATATTAAAATTCCGTAAAAACATGTTAATAAAAATAAAAATCTAGGCAAACTCACAAGTAAAGAATAATATCAGTGCGCTTGACGTTGTTTATAAACAATGACTGTGATAAGTAGGCACCATTAAATGTAACCTTATCTAATATACCTAACCTGCCTTAATACTTATAAAGTGACATACATTTGCAGACCAATAAGCTTCTGATTCTAAAAACTAATCTTAATATCTGATTGAAGCAAAGAAACAAATTGCTTTGCAAAAGAATCGAATCGCTTCTTTTTCCAGCACATTTTTTACATAGCTCAAAAATGTACAAAAGATTAATGCATCTACATTAATATTCCTCTTATCCATAAGATTCGCCATTGTGTTGCTACCAGCCGTCGCCGTCGCCGCAAAATGAATTTTAAAATACTCCATAATGTTAGCGGCATGTTAAATAAAAGAATTAACAAATTGCCAGTAATCAATATCCTATGAAATGTTTGCGGGTACTCAAGATTTTTGAGGCGTGTGTCCTTTGATATGTTTTGACATTTTACTAATGTGGTGTCATTAGAAAGGTCCTGTAAGATCCCAAGATTGCATTGTACGATAGTTATGGGTCCTATTGTTGGGGGAAAATATCTGTGAGTGTTGCTCTTATGTTAATGAGCGTCATTTATTTTATAGCTTTTAAATACGAGTTTGTGGTTGTGAATTTTCTTGGGAGATTATCGATGCTTTTTTTCCTATTTGGGTTTGTTAGTTTTTTCTGAGAAATGGGTTCAATGTTCATAGTTGTGTGAACGTTTTTGATGCTTTGCATAATATTATTAACATTAAACATTTATGATATAATATAACATAGTCCTTTGTAGACTAGCTTATCGGTAGTAAGTAAGTAAGTTCGTATAGGCTGAGTGGCTTGCCGTAGTGTCAAAGTTAATGTGCCGCCCAAAGGCGTCTGACATGAATAAACGAATAAAAGGTCATGGTCGTCTATGAATATAAGGTTTTAATCTATATATATAAAAGCACATACCTTTCGGACAAGAAATCTCTAAAACTACCAAAGCTACGATACTGCAATTTTGCATGCGGTCTGTTGTTAGGATGTAGATGCTCACTAAGAACGGATTTTACGAAATTGCACTCCTAAGGGGGTGATATGGAGAGTGCAAGTTTGTATGGGAAACAATCTTTTTTCGATGTTACCACGATGAAATTTCGTACACGTATTAAGAAATGGGAAAAATAAATGTTTAGATTATAATATTTTTTCAATATCAACCCGTAAAAGCAATTTATGGGGATGCAAAGTTATCTATGCGAAATCTCAGGAACTGCTAAAGCTACGACTGGGATATTTTACACGAGGTTTATTTTCATGTTGTAGGTTCTACATAAGACGATATAACAAAATTGAGGGTGCCAATTGGTATGATGTTATTTTTGTATACTAAGTTTAAAAAAGTTAAAAACTTGAAAAGCAACCGACTTCAATGCCGTGCAGCGGTTTTTAGGTTATATTTCGCTCACATCTTGGAAAGTTTACATTGAATTTTCACCAAATATTTATTGTCGAATTGGTAACCTCCCTTTTTTTGAAGTCGGTTAAAATTTGGTTTTTGCCCCCGTGCGAAGCCGGGGCGGGTCAGCTAGTACAATATATTCCTTGAGCTGTAAGGTAATCAAAATTCCTTAAAATCTAGTGTATAACGATGCGTTTTTTATAGAAGAGCACGCTTCAGAAACTACCCACTACAATTGGCCAGTTATTAAACAACCAAGCAGGAGTTTGAATATATCAGAATAGTGTTCTAAGCGGTTCCGATGATGTAGCAAAGATGTTATATAGAATAAAACCTATCTCAGTAGCTCAAGGATAGTGCGTCGCTATGCAGTATTTTGAACAAAAAACAGTTCAAGTTTGGGTATGTTTGAAATGTTACGAGCCTATCAAGCGAATGATTTGCTCATCTAGCCACTTAGTAGCATACGAAACTACAAATAGGTTACAGTAATTCCTATTTTACTCACAGGTTAGTCATCAAATTATTATAAGGTAGTTATGCAGTTGTAGATACGCGATGAAATCATAGACTGGAACTAATTATTTTAATACCAGGATAATTTACCATTGTCCATACTGATGTCTACTTACATACTTAGATAATGATTAAATATTCCTTTAACTGTGTATAACTTTAACTTAGGTTATAATATATTCATTGTAGAAATTCAATAAAATGTGTAGCTATAAGTGGGTTTTAAGTTACTTTGGGGTTTTCTGGGATCTTTTGTATTGTTGGTGAGATTATCAGTGGGTTTTAATTCAAGATAATTATATAAGACATTTTCGTTTTTAATTACGTGATTTTTTAATGTATTTATTCTCTTGAGTTTCTATTGAATTCTGACTCAAAATGTTAGCTTTCGTTTACATTTGTGAGTTTTTAGTCGTTTATTTACTAATTTAATTCTTTATCAAATACTTATTAATATGCATAAAAGTGCAACTAAAACTTTACCATGGTTGTTTGTATTGTAAATATAAAGCTCAAGAGTTATGTTGCTAATGAATAATTATGTTCGCTTATGATTTGTAATAGGCCTAGATTACAATTGTTTTCGCGGGTTTCTTTTAAGTTATTTTTTCCTCATGATATTAACATAATCTTGGTCGCGTACGAACCAAAACGAAACTAAACTAAACCAAACTAAACGAAACTATTTGGACCTTATCTATTAATGAAAGTGAAATCGCTTCACAATGCTCAATCCGTATTTTATCTTTAGGTATCCACCGAGTTACAATAAATCTAATATTTCGACAAAGGGGATAAAATTTAGAAAAAAATATTTGAGATCTAATTTTCATTTAGTTTTTTCCTAACATACTTACTTATTTCGGACTCCACTTAATGGGGGAAAATAAATAAATTTTCATCCCTTTTTTCATGTTTCTTTGAAATGTAGTAAAATAAGTTCATTTTCAAACATAGAACTTTCACACAGTTTACTATATTTTAAAATGATATAAAATTGATTATGATCAGATTTTGAAATATTAAGAGGATTTCATTTAAGGTTCTCCGATCCTTTTTAGAGGTTTACAGATTTTATGAAACGTAACGATTAAAAACTAAATTTTAAAGTATTACTAATAAGCCCTCAGTGGTACGGAACTCGGCGCGCAAGTCCGATTTGAGTGCAAACGGTTTTATAACCATGGGATTAATATTATTTGTTTTAATATACGGTTGACCTTGAATTCATGAGCGTTATCTTAGAGGGCCATTTAACTTATCATAAGGAACAACTCGCACCATGAAACCAACCCTGAAAACGAAAAAAAACGGCTGTCCCATACAAAAACTGCTTTTACGAACGAAAACAATGTATGGAGCAGCTGTTTCTTTTTTCGTTTTCAGGGTTGGTTTCATGGTGCGAGTTGTTCGCTTTGATTCCGTTGTAAATGTTGTTCATTGCGATGAGTTTAATGGCCTTCTAATATAATGCCCATAAATTCAATGTCACCCTGTAGAAAGTAGCATTTAAGGCCCCGCACATTTCACGCCTCATTGAACCACAGTGGACAGGAGCACAAATTCTTGAAAAATGTGTCACTGTCCACCAGAACCACCACGCGGGAATAATTGGATCTTGCTCCCATATTTCAAACTTTTGGTGAGCCTTTGTTTTTTAATTCTCAGCTACTTCTTTCATCATCAGCCCGGAGACGTCCACTGCTGGACGAAGGCCTCCCCCTTAGACCGCCACACTGTACGACAACCTGCCATTTGCATCTACCGGTTGCCCGCGACTTTTACAATGTCAGCTACTTGTAAATCAGCTACTTCTTTACTGGTTGCTATTTTTCATAGTAATTATGATCCTTAATTTTTAAATCTGTCCGTATTTTTATGTATTTTATGTATGTATTTACAAAAAAAAAACTAGGTATTCTACAAGCTATCTGGTTTCCATATTACAAGCTTTGCTTAGTTTGGGGCTAGACGGCGCTGTGTGAAATGTCCACCGATATTTATTATTTGTTTATCTTAATTTTTTTTTAAATTTAAATATACGAGTGACTTAATGACGTTTAGTATTCTGAGCCGTAAAGTAGGATGCTAGGTAAAAAACTAATTGAAAATGTATCTAGCACACACTGAAAGATGCTATACAAGGTATTGTTAGTTCTGTACTGTACTTTTGTTACTGTTACTTTGTTACTGGACCTGGGTATGTGCACCGGAGGACGGGCAGCAGCGTCCTCTTGGTTAACGGTGATGAGCAATCTGCGATCCCCAAGCCGCCTGCCAAGCGTGGGGATTATGGCAACACCCCTCTATTAAGGGAGAGGCTTTCGTTCAGCAGTGGGCGTTTTATGGCTGATGACGACTGTTACTGTCACACCTACTACTGTGATGTTTACCACCAGGCGAACGCCTTGCTCGTCTCGTCACTTGATAGTATAAAAAAAAGGTAACGTGGAACAGTAATATTAAATTGAAAAAAACATTTTACACAATATTCTCATAGATTATACGCTTTACGAGTACAACTAATAGTAATTCGCAGCAAACTGAGACCTCGCGACCCTCATGTCTTCCAAGCCCCTTGACCAATTAGGCTCATATTCAAACTTGATAATCGTATTTACTTTATCTACTTGCTTACAAAAATACATAAAGATCGAATCAACGGTTCGCAAGTTAATATCGAACAAATACTTGTACAGACATACATACAAACATTATAAACATACATATACGCGCCGACTTGCTTTAGACTCTCTGAGTCTTCACTTCGCTTAGGTAAATTATCAACTTTACTGTGGGGCCAGAGCTGAAATTAAATAATACTTTAAAAAAAAACTGCAACCGACTTCACCTTTAGTATTTTTTCGTTTTCCTGGATTACATCTTTTTCCAGTTATTTTTATTTAAAAACCAAACTACTGAACCCATTTTGATAAAATTTATATGGGACCACCTCTAAAGTAAACTTATTACCTCATCATCATCATCACCAGCCCGGAGACGTCCACTGCTGAACGAAGGCCTCCCCCTTAGACCGCCACACTGTACGACAACCTGCCATTTGCATCCACCGGTTGTCCGCGACTTTTACAACGTCGTCGGTCCACCTAGTGGGAGGCCTTCCTACGCTGCGTCTTCCGGTTCGCGGTCGCCACTCAAGAACCTTTCTTCCCTATCGGTTGTCAGTTCTTCGAGCGATGTGGCCTGCCCATTGCCACTTCAACTTGCAAACCTTGCGAGCTATGTCGGTAACTTTGGTTCTTTGGCGAATATCCTCGTTCCGGATTCTATCGCGCAAAGTACAACCCGGTCACAATATCTGTGCACCTGACCTCGTGACGTCATATCGGCGGTCTGGGTACGGTGTGAAAAAAAGTTTTTTCGAGAAATGTGGAGGTAAAAAAAAATTACTAACCTTTTCAAATCAATTTATTATTGATGAAGGGTTTGTTATTAAAAAACAATAATTTTGATTCCGCATTCCAACGAGGTGCACAGATATTCTGACCGGGTTATAACTCCGAGCATAGCTCTCTCTATTGCCCGTTGCGTGACTCTAAGTTTCTCCAAAAGGCCAGTTTCAGTTCCATATGTATGTATATGTACTGGCAACACACACTGGTCGTATATCCTTGTCTTCAGACACTGCGGCATTTTGGACGAGAAGATATTACGCAATTTTCCGAACGCTGCCCATCCGAGTTGGATTCTTCGGGCGACCTCTTTGTCGAAGTTGGACCTACCTAACTGAACAATCTGTCCAAGGTAGTTGTAGTGGTCAACAACTTAGAGAGTATCGTTCCCAACGACAACCGGTACGGGCACAACATGGACATTGGACATGATCTTTGTCTTGTCCATGTTCATTTTAAGACCCACCTGTTGGGAAACATTACTGAGGTCGCTGAGCATAGTATTGAGGTCCTTCAGTGACTCTGCCATGATGACTATATCATCGGAAAAGCGAAAGTGAGTGATGTATTCGCCATTAATGTTGATGCCGAATCCGTTCCAGTCCAAGAGCAAGTATTACCTACCAAACTTTAAAAGAAACATCAAAATCAGTTCATAAATGGCGGAGAAATCGCGTAACATACATACAGAAAAAAACTTAGTCGTAGTTAGTAGTAGTACGCGTATAAACTTAATTTTCTAAATAATATCACAGTGAGTAAATCACAATAAGCAATCAGTGAGAAGTGTCCAGTGACACAAAAACTGCGCTAACAAATTCCTCTCCGCCTAAACAATAGCAAATTATCTTGTATTCAAAATCAATACACGAAAGGTCAGTGACAGATCCAGAAGGTTAAATACTCAAGTACCCTATAGTACTGTTCAACCGCAAATTATACCTACTATTTGAGGTAAGTATAGCAATAATAGTCAAAAACAACTATAAGGGTTAATACACATTATACCAGTTACACTATTTGGGCCTGGATTGGCCCCGATGATCCCCAAGCCGCCTGTTAGGCGTGGGGATTATGGCAACCCCTCCCTATTAAGGGAAGGGGAGGGTGGGGGGATCTATCGTCCAGCAGTGGACGTCTTCCGGCAAGTGAGCAAGTGACGAGGCCCGGTTGCCCAAATTATTCATCGTTAGGCAAATATGTATTTTTTATGTTAGGGAATGTCCGGATATTACTACTCGATATCGATAATTCGATGAAATTCTTTCCTTATTTGTGTGGGCAAGTGCCAAAAAAATACATACCAGCAAAGAAGCTTGAAGGAGGTAATTAATACTCGAAACATACAAGCTAAATACCTAATCTATTTCATTATTATTTTCTTGATTATACGGGGTGCTAGTTTGAACATCGTTATCCTTCTAGGATATCATTGTACTCATCATTATGAACAACTTTTACTATGGGGCCAACCCTGAAATCACGAAAAAAAACAGCTGTTCCATACAAAAAGGTTCATCGATCTTGGACAAAATGTATGGAACAACAGATATTTTTTTCGCGATTTCAAGGTTAGCCCCATAGTAAAAGTTGTTTATAATGATGAGTACAATGAAATCCTAGAAGGATAACGGTGTTCAAACTAACAGTCTGTATATAGGGTTCAAATCTCATTGTCATGCATGATCATCCGAGCCCATATATCTAATGTGCTTAGAGACTTTCATGATAGTGCATATTGGCACTTACTTTGCACTGATCGGACACCAATGTTAACTCAACAAAATACTAAACACCTTTTAAACTTATCAATGGCAAAAACCTTTATAATGAACATGACGGAGTATCAAAATATTCGCATTGATACGTCAGGTCAAGAGCAAAAACCGGTTTTGATCGATTATTGAGGAAATTTTGTAACATTGGCCTCTTCTCTTAAGTCTTTTAGACTGAGAGACACGCGGCCAATCACTTTACTATTAGGTAATATAGATATCTAAGTCTTGAATGAAGTGTTGAAGTATCATAATTTACCTGCATATAAAACATATAAAACACAACCGACCAAGAATAGTTTTAGTAGCACTAAAATTTGAATTGGCCATTCTTTAGTAACATAAAGCGCTCACATCTCGCAACCTACATAGAGTTCGAAATCGAATTTTCTGTGCTCTATCTCAGAGTTTTCTTATCATCACCTGTCAATGGGACAACATTTTTCACCGGGACACAATAGTGGGAGCTTTAGATCGCTGGTAATGAGGCGGGACCACCAGGCGGGACTGATAGCGCATGCGCGAGATGGGACCCAGACACGACGAGATGAGGCAGAGATTACGAACACAGAAAAATAATGGTACAGATTGACAACTTAGAAATAAATATTGCTTGCCTACCTATCGAACATTAGAGTGGTACCGGAACTTTAAGTCAAACACAAAACAAAGTGGGAATCATTGCATTCGTACTTGTTGCTTCGAGACATTCATTTTGGTAGGGGTAGACAAAATGATCCCTGTCTCTAAAAATAGCAGTCCTTGTTCTTCTTTTAAATGCTAAGTTTTGATTAGATACTTCAAGTCAACTCAGATTTTACTTAAATAATACTATATGCGCCCCGCAGTATCACCCGCGATTCTTGGGATAAAAAGTAGCCTTATGTTTTATTCCAAGGTACGCTACCTCTACACCAAATTTCATCCAAATCCGTTACGCTATTTAAAGGGTGAAGGAGTAACAAACCTACATACACACACTGATAAATTTCGCTTTTATAATATTAGTAGGATGACGCCGGTTAGTGCTAAAAATACTATGCCTGCCTAGCCATCTGTACACAATTATCATTAGCTTTTCGTTTATCATAATGGCTCTGTCAACATCTCTTTAGAATTCGTTAAGAAGTAAGTAAATTCGTATAAGCTGGGTGAAGTGTGTGGACAGTCTTAGTGTCTGAGTTAATGTCCCGCCCAAAAGCCTCTGACATGGCTTGACGGTTGTTGTTATACAAATGTAGAACATTAAGCCGGGACCAATAATTTAAAGGGTCATCCGACCCACGGTAGCGCTCTGATGTAAATGCCACTCACGGTCACCCATCCGAAGACCGACCGGATCATCCGTTGTTTAACATCGGTGATCTCTAAGAACCACCTAAACTATAGAGTTCGTTTGTTTGGATCGGTAGTTTGGTTTCTGTTCTTCATAATTTGGGCTCCCAGATCGCTCATGAGGTACTGTAGGCCACACGTAAGTTGCAGGTAGTCGGTAATTCAATTCAGATTGTCATCGTCCTGATGACGTGATAGTGGCTAACGAAGCGAAGATCGAACTGCCTTCCCGTTCGGTAGCACTAACGGGTTCCGCTGTTTTGCATCTGATGATGAATTATAAGCTGTTGTTTTTCGAATGTTCATTAGGTTTATTGTAATGTTCGTGTTTAGTATTTTTTCTTTTATGAGTATGTTTTCAAAGATGATTAGGTGTTCATTGACAATTTTTGTCATACTGAGTGGTTTCGTTCTTTGAGGTTCGTCCTTTTCAACCGACTTCAAAAAAAGAGGTTCTCAATTCGCCGTGTATGCTTTACATATTTTACGCTATTACTCCACCAATTATGAACTGATTTTGATGATTCTTTTTTTTGTTTGGTAGTTCAGAGGTGGTCCCATAATTTTTTTATCGAAATAGGTTCACTACTTTGGTTTTTAAATCATAATTACTAAAAAAATTAAGATGACATCCAGGTATTCAAAGTTGAAGTCGGCTGTTTTTTTTTAAAAGCGTATTATTGTACCGTTCCTAAGGTTATGTCGTTCTATAGATTCCAAAGTGTTTTCATTCTTAAATATTGCATGATCTTTTTAGCTAATTAAAAAGATTGGTTGGTTCATCTACCTATATATAAAAAATGCACGTCTTTTTTGTCACTTATTGTTCAAAGCAAATATTTAGAATAATATTATTTTATTTTACTAAATTTAAATTTCGAGAGTTTGTTTAGTTTTGGTGTTCCTCCATTTTATTTAACTTATGTAATAAATACGTGTAAATACGTAGTTTTAATCCTGCCCTAAATGCCCAACTCAACGTCAGACTGACCACTAAAATCTCGGGTCTAACCGCACATACCAGCGACTTGTGGAGATTCTCAAAGAATTCCCGGGCGGTGCCCCAAGCTCGATGGGAAGTGTGTTCTAGAACAGTGTTGTCTCTTTCTAACAAAAGCTGTTGTACCAGATGGTTGATTTGGTCTGTTTTACATACGCAATCTTTGGTTGCTTCTTTTTAATTTGCGTGTTGTGCACGTTCGTATCTTAACCCTCTACTTTGAAGAATGAAGATAATTTATTTTAGTAATTCAACAACAAAGTAACTTGTAAAACGTCAAGTTTTCCCTTTGACACCGACTACAAAGGCAATTTCCTCGGAGGGAAATTAACGGAATTGCTAGATTTCGGCGAACAAAAGCTCCTTTCTGGGACAAGTAGGAACGAGTATTAAGTCTATTAAAGTTTCAATACCATGGAACTTTTGTTGGAAAAATCTAGCCTACTTTTTTCATGACTTGAGGATTTCTACACAAAACGTTGATTAAGGTTTTATGGCAGAATGATTCGCGATCTAATGTATTGCAAGAATATATTCAGACAAGCCGCCAGTATTGCAAAATTAGCACCTAAAGCACACATTGTAACACTTTTGCGATTTACCTACACCTACCTGTTAGGTTTTGTGTTTTTTATTTACCGTTAGCAGCGGCCTTAATAATGCTGAAAGCGATATCTTTCAGTGTTATCCTTAGTAGAACAAAGTGACGCAACATAGATATACAGCTTGACTAAAAATAGTAGAAATTAATAGGGTCGCCACTATTGCAAATATTTCTAATTACTAGCAACCCTGTACGTCGGAGGAAGATGATTGGATGGATTCGAATTTTGACGTTATTATACTTACACAGTATTCACATCACACATCAACAGCCGGTAGACGTCCACTGCTGGACGAAGGCCTCTCCCTTAAAGGGAGGTGTTGCCATAATCCCTACGCTTGGCAGGCGGCTTGGGGATCGCAGAATGGTTACCACCGTTAACTGAGAGGACGCTGCTGCCCGTCCTCCGGTGGTTCTGGATGCTGTTTTAGGACATACCCAGGTACAGGTACACAGTATTGCGAGAAGAGAAAAAAGATTTTTTGCCTCATTTTTATAGCTCATACGACAACTCAATCACATCGCTCGAAGAACTGATAACCCATCAGAAAGAAAGATTTTTGAGTGGCGACCACGATCCGGAAGACGCAGCGTAGGTTTAATGGTAACTAGGTAGACCGACGCAATTGTGAAAGTCGCGGGCAACCGGTGGATACAAATGGCAGGTTGTCGTACAGTGTAGCGGTCTAAGGGGGAGGCCTTCGTTCACCAGTGGACGACTCCAGGCTGATGATGATGATAAGTACGTGAACAATAAAGAGAGATAATCCAAACGGTCTGTCTCTTACTTGTTTTAGCTATACCGATAATTATGTATAAATGCATCGGCTTAGTATCAAAATTATCATTATTATTTTCAGTTCATTATTATCCATTGCACCAAAATATTTAGTTTTGGGGTTTCTTATATCTGTAGCGCTCGTGGCTTAGCTTGTCTAGGTGATTCTAAACGATCACCGATGTTAAGCAACGGATGGTCCGGTCAGTCTTCGGATGGGTGACCGTGAGTGGCATTTTTATTTCTGAACGCTACCGTGGATCGGATGACACGTTAAATTGTTGGTACCGGTTGTTTGTTCTAGTATCTATAACAACAACGGTCAGCCATGTCAGAGGCCTTCGGGCGGCACATTAACTCTGACACTAGGGCTGGCCACTCAGCCTATACGAACTTACTTACTTACTTACTTATAGTCTGTGGATTATTTAAAATTATCCTGGACACGTGCTTATTATGTTTTTTTGTTCATTGTGACATAAATCAGTCCTCACCCGGTGCTACTCGATCAATAACTTAGGAAGTTCTGTCGAACGCACCCATTTGCCTCTTAGTATCTGAAAAATGAACTAATTTAGCAAGAATAATTAATCAAAGCAAAAAAGGAAGCTCATGTTCATGCAAGTGTAGGTAATTATTATGCACATTAATTAACGTAGGTCTGTACTTACGCTGAAAGCATTTCGTTAGACTCTATGTCGACAGTACAAAGTTCAGAGTAGATAGATTTTCTGGAACTAGTAGACTGTAGAATACATAAATTATTCAGAAACGTGTGGTGCGGCACGCAACTGCCTACCTTTTAGTCAAATAGTAAACATACACCTAGCTATTTCTGGAGTGATTAATATGAATTTATTATGATCATGCTCAGCAAGGGCAGGTATCTACTTAATGTCAGAAAAGAATGGATGTCAGTACCCTAACGCTTGTTTTTTTTTGTAAAGCATTACGCGGAATCCGGTTTTCATGATATTTTGATAGGACAAATCAACAGTTCAATGGGATTTATGCCATATTCGTCATGAGTCTTCGCCCCACAACATTAAAAAAGTATTTTCGTCCCGCATGAATAGGTCACTTTAACTGGTTTGTTTACGAAATATTTTTGACTCGTACAGGTTTTAAAAAGATGGCGTGAACGAGAGAAGGCCTATACCCCAGCTACGGCTGAACACGGCCTGAATAGATAGATATACCCACCTCATGACATTGGATAAAGTTTATCTTGAATCAATTAACATGATGTTTCTCTTTCACAGCTAATGGCTCTTACCAACCCGGGATGGAGCCGAAGCGCCAACGAACAGCATACACGAGACACCAAATACTAGAACTCGAGAAGGAATTCCATTACAACAGGTATCTAACGAGAAGAAGAAGAATAGAAATAGCGCACACTCTAGTCCTATCAGAGAGACAAATAAAAATCTGGTTCCAGAATAGGCGAATGAAATGGAAGAAAGACAACAAACTACCAAACACCAAAAACGTCAGAAGAAAAACAAATCCAGCGGGAGTCACAACCACGGCGAAAGGCACACCAAAGAGTAGATCAAATAAGAATACAAATAACAATGATAAGAAGAAATCTAATAACAACGGTCGACCGGATAGCATAGAGAATGTGACGGATAACATCATGAATGACTTGCATTTGGGAGCGCAGAATCTGTCGCACGACCCCGCAATGAGTCCGATGTCGCATCCGGGCAGCCAAATGAATGCTGGCCATCAAATGACGGCACACCACTTACACATGATGGGGATGCACGGGATAGACCCCGGTATGGTCACTAACTTATCAACACACGGCTCTCCAGTTAACTCTGGTTGTGGCACAGGTATCAACGCAAGCAATCAACCTCTCATCAAGTCCGACTATGGTCTAACCGCCTTATAATCTTTAGACGTGTAAAACAAATCTATATTTTCATTATTGGGCCCTCGAATACGTACCATTCCTTTGTGTTGATAAGGTGTAATATAGCGATGTTTAAATTGTATTTATAAGGATTACATATAAGTTGTGTAAGTATTTTTAGAATAAACAGTCATAATCGGATGTTTGGATAGTTAAGTGGAAAACTCTACAATGTCAAAAGTGTGATTATTCATAATTTAGTATAGTTGGAAACATCTCTTGAGTGTCGGATTTGTACTTTTCTCCGTAAGTCATTGTCCTGAATTGTTGTATTCTTGTAATATAATTGCCCAAGAATTGTAAGAAAAAACCTTTGATTGATTTGAAAAAATTTGATGGGACTGTATAGAGTGTATAGTTACCAAAAATAAAAATTATGAGACGCATAATGTATTAAATCAATTCCTGAGTACCTACATTTATACAATTATTTTTCTAAATTGGTTAGCTATATTTTTTTAGAAGAAGAAAATACTTTATTGTCAGTACTGCAAGACCTTATTTAATTTATTTTACAATCATATTTTTATTACAATAGTCAGTTTTGTGTAAATTAAATAGATAAAGATGTTTAAGATGTTGATAATTGTCTAAAGCCATATAAATAAAATATTATATAATATGTATTATTCGAAACACTGTTCATATGCGAGACTTATGTGATGTAGACAATGACTTAGGTTTAGGTACGAAATGTGGATTATAATTTTAAAACGAGTATTGTTTTTTAACTAAAATAGGAAAATCTGTGAATAAAAAAACCAATAAATATAGTGATAACATTATTATCTTACTTATTTTAAACCGGTGGCCTTTGTTAAGCGCATGAGTGCAAAATAACCTATAAAATTTTACTTTCATTAACTTTTCTGTAGATTTTAAAAAGTCAGTATTTTTACTTTGGAACTTAGTTGAATAGTTTACTTGAGTGAAGTTTTGCATTAGTCAATAAAATTAGTCCCATAACCATGGATGGAAATGGTTGTGTACTTAATCACTGATGGAAATCGATAATATAACTCGACGTAAACAAGTATTTTTAGCTTCACTGGTTCCAGTTAAACCATCTCCCACATTCAGTCATGCTCATAACACATCGATATCATAACCTCATGACATTCGTATATCATATCGAATGAAACGAAAGCAAAAATCGTAATGTATTCGTTGGATGGCTGTATGTAACACCATCCATCAACGTCGGCGGCTCATTGTGTGGCCGCACGCAACACGTCCCGACTCTGCTTGTACGATGGGACTTTCTGAGTTTTGTACGACATTATGGATCTAGGGCTTGATGTTTTGTAGGGCCTCGCTTAATTTATAACTGCTTACCTACTATAAGAAACTACCTAATTTTTATTGTTAGTAAGTATGTTCAAAGCTCTTTATCGCTTGCATTACATTATTGAAACTTTGTGGTCACTAAGTGTGAATTTACATTGAGATAGAAATTTTATTATGAAAACTGACGTGGTTTAGAAACATTTTTGTTTTATTTATACGGGAATACTCACTTTTTATTAAATCGGATACTCCGACTATAGTTTCGATCACATCCGGTGACCTTTTTCAAAGAGTGAAAACAGAGCCCGACGCGAGTGCAGCTGCGTCCTGCTTAGCTGCTTAGTCGGAGTATCCGATTTAATTAAACGTGAGTATTCCCGTATAAATAAAACAAAAAAAATATTCTAGTTTTGGTACCTGTCAACTTGATTGACGAAATCGTAATATTTTTTTTCAATTTTATTCATCAAGAATACATTGCATCAAAACGTGTAATGCTTTAATAAAAGCAGACAACTAAATACATATTTTTTTTAGAAATTATTGTCTTTGCAGGAACGTGGAAGTGTGCAAGTGAGATAGCCGTGTTACTTTTATAAGCAGTAACGAATAAAATTCAACTAGGAATAAAAATAAAATTACATTAATGAGCTTATTATTACATAATATTGTATTTTTTGTGATTTAAAAAGGTCTCAGACAGCTCTGTGTAGAGATGGAAACTTTCTGTATTTTTTAAATTAAATACTCATTATTTTAGTCCTAAGTGATTTTATGAAACGTTAACTAAATGCAAAAAGTTTGCAATTAATTAGCACTGGAGAGTAAAAAACCTGAACTGGCCTGAAAGCTAAAACTCGAAGTAAAACAAAAGCTAAAAAATGCGATTAAGTGAGACATGTCTACTAAAAACATCATTAGTAAAAATACGTAAAAACGCACTGAATCATTAGAAAAGTCATGACATGAAACTATTTGTCTCCAAGGATTTATTGCAAAAAGTCAACAAACAAGTAGCTTTTAGAAACATTAGCAAAAACTTACAAATTGGTTTTGAGACAGTCATTGTTCGTTTGAAAAGGATTTGGGACTTACAAAACAGTTTTTGTAACGCGCGTCAAAGGGTTAATATTTTTGCAGATTTTAAAATTTTACAAACAATAGATGTGGCTATTGCAGATTTTGTATGCAAATAATAAGATTAAGCTACCGTAACTTTGGACAGTGAAAAAGAGGTCGTAAATTTTGTATAACTTCTATGAGACACTGATCAATAGGATCAGACAGTAGCTAGTTACGCTGAGTATGCTTGGAGGATCTAGCTAAGTGAGTAATGCTTCTATAACGGACTCTATGTCTCATTTAAATACTGAAAATAACTATTCATAAGAAAATAAATGTTTTAATCTAATATAATAAAAGGCTCTGTCCTGACTGACTGACTGACTGACAGACAACGCACAGCCCAAACCGCTGGTCGTACAGACTTGAAATTTGGAGGGTGTATTCGTCTCGATGCGGAGTTTTTGAAGTTATAGTGATGAAAATGTATATTTGGGTAGTTCATTCAAAGGAAGGGAAGTTGGGGGGGGGGGGGGGTTGGTAGAGTCAGTAGAGTCGGTAGAGTCGGTAGAGTTGGTAGAGTTTGCTCGGAATGATTTAAAATGGAAAATTTTGGGAGCGGTCCGTATTTCTACCGCACGCGGACTAAGTCATAATATTGCTTTTTGCTTTTATATGATATGGTAAACGTCGTCACATTTATTATTTAATTATTTAAAAAACGGGTCTTGAATCATCATCATCATTTTGAGCTCGGAGACTTCCATTGCTGAACGAAGGCCTCCCCTTTAAACCGCCACACTGTACGACAACCTGCCATTTTCATCCACCGATTGCCCGTGACTTTGCAATGTCGTCGGTCCACCTAGGGAGGCCTACTTACCTTCCGTGTCGCGGTCGCCACACAAGAACCTTTCTTCCCCATCGGTTGTCAGTTCTTCGAGCGATGTGGCCTGCCTATTGCCACTTCAACTTGTAAACCCTGCGAGCTATGTCGGTGACTTTGGTTCTTTGGCGAATATCTTCGTTCCGGAGTTTATCGCGCAAAGTAAGCTCTCTCCATTGCCCGTTGCATGACTGAGTTTCTCCAAAAGGCCAGCAGTTAAAGACCACACACAGTGGCAACACACACTGGTAAAATACCCTTGTCTTCAGACACAGAGGCCTTCTAGCAGTGGAGTCTTCTGGCTGGCTGATGTTGCAATGGTGTGACAAGACGAGCGAGACGTTTGCCTGGTAGTACTAAGCATCACGCCTGCCCATAACATTCTACGCCACACTGCACTGCGCTCATCATCCTGAAATATTAGATGTCAAATATCTTAACGCCACGTAATTTCTCTGGTAACATTGCTTTTCAAACGGGAACACAGTAATTCTTGCACACTATATGTTGAATAACTGGCAAAGGTGTGGTATTTTCCCAGGCGGACTCTGATATCGAGTCCTACTGCTACAAAAATAATGTCAACCAGTACCATAATGTTATTATTATAGAATATTGCGAAGTTATAAGGTTACATGCAGAAGGGTATGAGAGTGATTTATAATTATTTATAGCGAGTGATAATGTAGAGAAATATAATTGTTTGTGTAGTTTCAAAACTGCAAATAAACTTTATGTGAAGTGTACCACTAATACTGGGGCAAGACCTAGATTTTACACGACTTATTTCGCTTGACTTTGACTGTGACTTGATCAACAATATAATTACACGTAATTTGTTTTTTTTTAATGAGTTGCTAATTGGTGATATACATAATACATAATATTCTATGACCCGATTACGAGGAAAAAAGTGAACATGAATAATTGTTTTGCAAATACCTAATTCTAAAAGACTTTGATTATTATAGAGACAGCTAGATCCTCTAAGTTAAAAGAGCATGATCTCTAAATGTTTCTAAAACAATAATAAAACTGTAAGTAAATTTGCCGTATCCTTTTAGTAAGCCGACAAAAATAGCCAGTCGGATCCAAAACGCTCAGTAGCTCACTTGAAATACCTCAGGGAAAAGACAAAGTAATTCAAAGACGATAGACAAAGGCGGCGTCGTAAAAGGTGGTTCAATCTCGAGATCATTCGGCAGGTGAGCCCCCGGGGACGTCCCAAGGGATGGTTTACGGAAGACTGGACCCGGTGACTTGCGGAACTACGAAATGCCAACGCAGAATTTTGGTATGTTAGCAAAAAGGTAAGTTTTGGAATGGTAAGATCAGTTTTTAGGTAAAAACTTGGTCACAGAATGACTAATGGATGCTTTTGATTATAATATGCAAGCGCTAAAATGAAACTGTAATAAAAGATTGTATTATACCTACTAAAGCCCGACCCTATATTATTTAAGGAGAAGTTAGATAGAGTTACACAACACAAGGACCTATTTCGCTAGTTGTAAGTAAATTTTACATCTTCGAATGTACTTAAAATTATCTTAAGTGCCTGAGCGACCTAACTTCCCTCCGTATTATTTTCGTCATTACAAGAAATACAACTAATAGGCAAAATTAAAAAGTAAAACCTTAGTAATCGTTAAACATAATATCCTACAGGAATGACTTGCTTACATTTATAATTAGATAGATATAATGATAAGTTATCATTACAATATGCAGTTGACCTGAGTATGCCGTAAAACTGTATCCAGAATCACCGGAGGACGGGCAGCAGCGTCCCCTTGGTTAACGGTGGTAACACTGCGATCCCCAAGCCGCCTGCCAAGTGAGGATTATGGCAACACCTCCCTATTAAGGGGGAGGCCTTTGTCCAGTAGTGGATGAAACGATGATGATGATGCAGTTGAAGATGTAGGGAAAATGTAGTAGCTGTAATAACTACCCACATAATTATTATCGCAGGCGTGAAATAGAAGAAAGTTTGTACAACAACAATAAGAACATTTGTCAAGGCAAAGCCGAGTTAAAATATAAGTATAATGTGTTTCCAAGAATGCCTAATTGCTACCAAGACTAGCTTTTACTTTTTACAATATTATTCTGAAACAGAAACAGTACATTAAATCTGTAGGAAAACTTCGCTCACGTATTAATCACACTCTTCTTTACTGTAATTCTGGCTATACCCCAATGATCATGAGCGAACGTTGTAGTGGTAGGACTATACTGCAGAGTCCACCTGAGGAACCACACCTTTGCCAGTTATTCAAACGCCAAGCAGTAGTGTGAAAGCATATTGTATTTCGGTTTGAAGTGCGTTACCAGAAAAAATACGTGGCATGAAAAGATTTAATTTTATTTATTTACATGGTTGGACACTACTGTGTTCCGGTTTGAAGGGCAATGTTACCAGATAAATTACTGGGTATGAAGAGATTTAACACCTAATATCTCAGGGTGACGAGCGCAGTGCAGTTCGGCGCAGGATTGTGTTCTCCACATTTCTGGCTACTGTTAGTGGCAGGCGTAACGCTTACCATCAGCAGAACGTCTTGCTCGTCTCGTCACTTGATTGTATAAATAAACTATAAGTATAATATTTGACCATATCCACCACCACGCCAGCCCAGTTGCAGGTTAGTGAATTCAAATACACCATTGAATTTATTCTATGCAGGTTTCCTCATGATGTTTTCCTCTACCAAATAGATTATACAAACCACCGAAATTAACATTATTAGAGTTTATATTTTTCATAAACCTCTTGAAGTTTATGAAAAACATAAACTTCGAGGGGTTATTGGTACGGGCCTGCGATTTGAACCGATGATCTAACGATTCCGAGTCGAGTGATCTCCACGATGATCTCTACCACGGTTCCCAAACCTCGGGTAAAATTAGAAGGATCAGCTAGTTTCAACTAGCAAAGTTGAAATAACAGCTGATGCAGAATTCATGTTCAGAAGGGGCGAGTCAGCAAGTTTGTTGCCTCAAAGACGGGGGCTGAGTTTTGAAGGCGCGTCGTCGAGACGACAAATTTCAATACATCTCCGCCGAGTGCTGGGGTGGGTAAGCTCCTATATAAATATAGCGGATTATTTTGCAAATGGTACAAGATACAAGAAGTTGTAGTTAGTAACGGCAACATTGCATAGTAGCTATTCTTTCATTTTCAGTTGTATGATTATGTGTGTGAGATTGTCTTTTCAAGTGTTACAAAAAGGTGTAGTAACACTGAAGGGTATGTATGTACTTATCATTATGAACAGCTTTTACTTTAAGGCCAACCTTGAAATCGTATAAAACAGATTTTCCATACAAAAATTGAATTGAACTTGGACAAAATGTATGGAACAGCTGTTTTTTTTTCGTGATTTCACTGTTGGTAATTTCGCTCACCGTACTTTTAAATGGAACCGTTCACATTCGTACTGAGTAGACATATTCTCTCCTCTCTGAAGGCCAATCGAGGGATATAATATATGACGGACGGAGGAGGAGGAGGGTCCTTTCGCCATCATCATCAGCACTCATCTTTGATCCTCTTAGCAGTGGGCGTCGTCGGTGGGTAGTGTCGGATGAAGAAAACAAGCTCGTACAATCAATCTTCAAATTATAATCGTCACAGGCACAGTGCAGTAATCAGGTAGGCACAAATAAGTTGTAGGTAGGTACGTATCACAGAACGCGCGATGGTTCAGTGTCCACCGCACGCGCCACTCGCCAAAGGGAAAGTGAAGTCACCGATCGACGGCGCGCACGTCACCGACTCCATCGAGTGCCACCAGGTGGCGCTGGCGTCAAGGATACGACTAGATTGCGAAACGGTCATCCTGCTTGCACACGTCCTCGTGTGATGGTTACCCTGCGAACAAATAGTCTACGACAGAAATTTGTTCCACTCGGTCACTCCTGACCAAACTCTAGATTCATTTACCCGATCAATATCGAACGAACTCTACGAACGAAAACGAACTCTACATTTTTATTTCTTAATCAATAATGTGACATTAGAATAACCGGAAATACAAACATCAGTAGCCTGGGCCGAGTATCACAGTCGTTCGATCAACTTTTCAGACTCTACAACAGAACAGATACCGTCAAGCTTACAGAATCCTTCGAGTAAAACCTCTAACGCCAGGTACACAGACAGAGCCACGCATCACAGTCGTTACGAACCAAATTGCTCAGTACAACTGTACACAGTTTTCACAAAACTTAAACTCTATAAACTCTCTAAACTCTCGAGTAAGACATCTAGAGCCCCGGCTATCCAGCCGACTAGCAATCGCATTGCTCTCACACATCCAGCGAATGGATCAGATCCCTTAAAGATCTCCCGTGTGTCACCCACCCCCTGCGGTGACCACACGTAATGGTCTTTACAGACCCCGACCTCGACCAGAGCCAAACGCACACCGCGCTCCCACGGACTACTTGAGTTGCCTCAAGAGATACCGATTTCTACCGGGTTACGACTACGAAATAGCTACTGGCACGGTCGAACACAACTCACTATAGCACCTAGAGTCCCCTTACTCAAGTTTCAATCAGAAATCAAATTTGAACTTCATCGTTAACATCATCTATATCGATTTCGACTGATACGTGACCTGCTGGCATTTTCTGAAGTCAAGACTCGAACCCAAAAATCTCTCATGGCTAGACTGCCATTCCACTTAACTAACGTTCGTCTATCAACGCTACGTTCATCCGCATTATCTTTAGCTCGTCGTAGGTAAACCGTTAATAAAAAAATCAAAGCCTAGGCATCATTGCCTGTTACCTACTGCAGTCACGATACGAGTAGCAGTTAAATCTGATTGAAGCGTGGTATCACTATTATGACTCATCGAATTTACACAAAGAACTTTAGTTATCGAAAGCTCCGTTGCCCTCATGTTTACAGAAAAACCCCGGTTTAAAATCTCGCGACCTCGTCACTTTGCAAATAGTTGTCGAGCAAAACATGCAACAAAATTTCGAGAGAGTGATCGTTAATCACTACACAATAAAATCTGCTCTGTACTGAACACTCGTGTTTGACCAATTACCAGTCATAGCAACAACATTACTAGCACGTTTACCACTAAATTTTAAAGCGAAACTAACTTTTACCAACGAGCATTCAGCGCCAAAATCATAAGCAAAGCATATCAGTTCACCTTTGTGATACAACACGCCCGATGGTGGTTGTACGACGCAGACATCAACGCGCCGCTCGCTGCGCGTGCCGCCGACGTCAGCCGCCCGCTGCTGCCGCCGCCACTGCCGCCGCCACCGCCGCCGCTTCCATCGCTGCCGCCTTTGCCGCCGCCGCTTCTGCCGCCGCCGCCGCCGCTGCCGCTGCCGCTTCTGCCACTGCCGCCGTCGCCGCCGCCGTCGCTCGTGCACCGGATGGCTATGTGACCCGCCCACACACCACATTGCATTGTGTGCCACATTTAAAGCACGCCAAGGGCTTCCCTGTCAGCTGCTGCGCTGATTGACTTGATGATGTAGGTGGTGCAGGTCTGCCACTCGAGTCTATGGGATTGCTTCTGCGCTCAATTCGCTTTGTCCGATGGTGATCTAGCGGTTCAAGTGTGAAAATGCGTTCAGTTACTGCTGCAATTTGTCTCCCTCGATGTAACGTTTGTAGTGAACGCCATTCTTTGAAGTCACGGGTCAAACTGTGAAATGTGTGCGAGCACTGTTGCTACGGCAATTTCCTCCTTGTTCACATCTTTCCAATGATTAGTCAGTGAACTAATCAAACGACTCACGCACGTGGGTAGTATTTCGTTTTCACTCGGTTTAGCGCCGTTCATTTTAATGAGGGTACTTGTCAATGTCTCGGTCGAAATAAACCGTGCCGTGAAAATTATCATAGACTACTGCCATGTTTTTTCTTCGTATGCGATTTGTGATAGCCACGTCGATGCTTTACCTTTTAGCGCCTTGCTGACCGCCAGAACAAGACGACTGCCGCTTGGTGGATTTTTGGCGAAACACAAATCTGCCGTCACGCACAATGATCTAGCGTCGGTATCTCTTTTTTCAGGATCGAATGTAGGTACTTCTTCACGGTAGGCTGGTTTCGGTGATTGCAGCGCCTCTATCAATGCTCGCGTGTTCTTCAAACAAACATGGTTCAAACATGGCTCGCCAGATGTCTGTCTTCTTAGTTCTGATCCAACACTGATCCCACTTCTGATGACGGACGGAGGAGGAGGAGGGTCCTTTCGCCATCATCATCAGCACTCATCTTTGATCCTCTTAGCAGTGGGCGTCGTCGGTGGGTAGTGTCGGATGAAGAAAACAAGCTCGTACAATCAATCTTCAAATTATAATCGTCACAGGCACAGTGCAGTAATCAGGTAGGCACAAATAAGTTGTAGGTAGGTACGTATCACAGAACGCGCGATGGTTCAGTGTCCACCGCACGCGCCACTCGCCAAAGGGAAAGTGAAGTCACCGATCGACGGCGCGCACGTCACCGACTCCATCGAGTGCCACCAGGTGGCGCTGGCGTCAAGGATACGACTAGATTGCGAAATATATATTATACAAAGTGTAACAAAAAGGTTCAACAATACGAAAGGGTATACATACCCTATATACTCATCATTATGAACAACTTTTACTATGGCGCCAACCCTGAAATCGGGAAAGAAAAATCAGCTGTTCTATACCAAAGTCAAGGAACTTTTTCTATGGAACAACTGGGTTTTTTCGAACTTGTCACATATCCCGATAGTTAAAACAGTGTTTTAGTAAGCACTCTTTTTTTATAGTCGTCATCAGCCATAAAACACCCACTGCTGGACGAAGGCCTCCCCTTAATAGAGGGGTGTTGACATAATCCCCACGCTTTGCAGGCGGCTTGGGGATCGCAGAATTCTCACCACCGTTAACCAAGAGGACGCTGCTGCTCGTCCTCCGGTGGTTCTGGTTGCAGTCTAAGGACATACCCAGGTCTTTTTTTATAGTGAACAGGTTAAAATAATGGTCCTGGTCGTATGTTCAAAAACAACCGTTAAACCATGACAATAGTTTTCGGGAAGCACATTAAGTCGGACTAGGGCTAGCCACTTAGCCTATATTACCTTATCTTTCAGATACGGATTTTCATTTTATTTTTTTCTTCATTCTATTCTTCTCGTTGGTTCTTTTAATTTCCTCATTTTTAGGGTTCCGAACCCGAAAGATATCTAATAGGACCTTGCAATAAGCTTAACCAGCGAATTCAAAAAAAACAGGGAAAATAATACAAGGTTAAAAATCTTAGTTTATTTATCGCTTCCTCTTATAACTTGTAGTTTTCTGTTTTAGCAGAGTACAGTGGGGTGGCTTTAGTCTTCGAGCGAATGTAATCCATACTCAGTTCTCTGAAAGCTGAAGAAACATACGTGAGATGATATTAACATAGGTATCTTTATATTCGTTTCTATTCTATTATGATTGATAAAATATAATAATGATGTGTTGCAGTTTCTTTTCGATATCGTCGTCGTCATCAGCTATAAGACGTCCACTGCTGGACGAAGCCCTCCCAATAGAGGGGAGGGAAGTTGCCATAATCCCCACGCTTGGCAGGCGGCTTGGGGATCGCAGAATGCTCACCACCGTTAACCAAGAGGACGCTGCTGCCCGTCCTCCGGTCTGGTTGCAGTTTAAGGACATACCCAGGTCCAGGTCTTTTCGATATAATAACGATAACCTACAAACAGAAAACTTGTCTGTATCAACTACTGATGGCGTAAATGAGAGAAGGCCTGTATTCCAGTGGGTGGACACTAGCTGAAAAGATAGATAGATTATCAACATCAACTACATATAACGGTAAAAAATTATGTTTTCAATGTCTTTTTCAGCTAAAAAGCGTCCAAGAAAACAAGTTTTATGATTTATTTATGGGATATTTACCGTGATTATGTTTTGAAACGAGCTCCCGATATTGCAGCGCAGTTGTATGTACCATGTTCTCGGAAAAGAAAAGCAACGTCAGTTTAAAACATTGGTAAACATGAACATCTGTGTATTTTTTTTAAACATCTACCAATCGCTTGGAGGATCTAGGCTGGGTATATACCTTTTGATTATATAAACAAAGGCCAATCAAGTAATCTGTGTAATCACAAGAGCTAGATCCTCCAAGGTAATCACTAAACTGTGTTTTGTTTCCCGAACTAACACTGTTAACACAAATAAGAGACGAGACTAGCAAATAAACCTAATTTATAACCAATTTTTTTTTTAATTTTTAAGTATTGTGGTAAGAGTCTATGACGTCTATAGCATGGGTATGAAATTTGCACTACCACCCAAATCTTCAATCTTCAAGTAGGTACCTATTTATACCTTTATATACGCGGTATTAAATTGCTGGTGATTTTACGAGTGAGTAGCTTGAAAATTAATTTTCAACACCGTTTAAACAATTTCGGTTGTTCATCACAGTTCTTTAGGATAATTATATTCATATATTCTTTTCATCACACTTGCTCGTAAAGTGGATCTTATTACATCGGTTTTAGGCTCATAATCCAAGCTATTACACACGCGTGCTTTTTCTTTACATTACGGCACTAGCGCTATAATAGGTATAACCCAGTAAAATCAAGTTTGTACGTGACTGCAATTAGAGGTATGTATACGAAGCACTCTTAATATAGCCGGGTAATACTTACAGTTTTTTGTAATACCAACAAAGAGTTCTTATGCCGCTGAAGTAAATGTCAACCTGCGCGCACATTGCTGGTTTGGGCGTCATTTTCCGCAAATGTTTGTTGACGTTTTCGCTGTGTGGTCGATTGTTATCAAAAACAGTGTGCTTTTTTCCTTGCAAGTGTGATGAAAACAGTAGTATGAAACTCTTGTGCTATGTTGGTCATTACACTCACGGCTTCCTTATCGCGCTCGCCTGCGCATAATACCGCCTGTAGTGTAATGACCAACATAGCACACTTGTATCATAATGTACTATTATAAACCAATAAAATTACAGCGAGGTTTGGTCCATAGTGCTTGGCGATTAGAAATTGCAACAACTGGAAAAATTACAAGTATGAGGGCAGTTAGTGCATGCTACATACCTATTTCAGTAACTCTACTTAGAACTAAGTGAATGATAGAAACCAGTACGAACCTACTTGAACTTTCTTACGTGGTTGCTACGAAATTACGTAGGAGCTGCTACGAATCCGAATCACTAAATAAAGATGTCGTGATGAGTAATTCTGATTATGTTGATTTTGCTAATTGAATTCAAATTCAAATTTTGACTATAAAAAGGTGATTGCTTATGCACTTTGGTTAACTATATACAGTGTTCCAAAAATCTATCAACCAAACTTTACTATAAAACTCAAGAACCCTAAAGCATAGTATAGCACATATCTCGGTACGGTAGTCAGTCGGGCGAGCTTTGTGCCCTCTGTCTGTAGCTATATACATACCTATGCTGTATACATGTGGTGACGTGTGCGTATACGTTGATTTCCCGACAGCCGAGCCCGCCCGGTACGGTTTCGAATGTACGGAAGACGAAAAGTGCTATTTTTGTTCTTTTGTTTATATAAAAAACAAGGTGAAGGTAGAGAAATAATAAGTAAAAATTTTAAAAAGATATTTTTTATGTGTTCTATCCAAAATGTTTAAAGGTTTATCTTTACGATGGGATAGATATCAAAACCTAAAAAATATATTTATGGGAGCTCAATATAGAAACCTGGGTATGTCCTAAAACTGCATCCAGAACCACCAGAGAACGGGCAGCAGCGTACTCTCAGTTAATGATGGTGAGCATAGTGCGATTCCAAGCCACCTGCCAAGCGTGGCGATTATGGCAACTCCTGGGGATGCCATAATCCTGCCATGATGCTGCTGGATGAATGCACCCCTCTTAAAACAGGGAGCTCTATTAAGAGGGAAACCTTCGGTCAGCAGCGGATGTCTTCTGGCTGATGATGTGTGATTAAGAATAACTATTTTTTAAATTTGTTTAAGTTTACCTTACTTACTCGTAGTTTTAAAATGTGGGTTTCACTTAAATTCATTATAAGTATTTAGTAAAATTTAAAGTTGTGAAGTTTTTAACCAATCATATACCAAATGTAATGTATTAATTATAAATACACCGTACGAATTGCTATCACAAACCCTATATTCCATAATTATGTTTTATTCTACTAGTTTGGGTCCAGGGGCCGTACCACGGACGCTTATTGTGGGACCGAATACGCTCAGTTGCCGACTGTGAATTTTATCGCCTCGCAATAAGGTTCGCGGTCACGCAATTTCGGCAGATGAACCTATTCGGTCCCGCTATAAGCGGTTCACGGTACGGCCACAGTACATACCTATATATCGTTGCGATATTTAAAAACACATTTTTATTTCTAAAAAAAGTGACCCAAGCCAGGCTTTGACTTGGGTCACTTTCACTTTGAAAATCATGTCGTCGTCAGCCATAAAACGTCTACTGCTGGACGAAGGCCTCCCCCTTAATAGAGGGGTGTTGCCATAATCCCCACGCTTGGCAGGCGGCTTGGGGATCGCAGAATGGTCACCACCGTTAACCAAGAGGACGCTGCTGCCCGTCCTCCGGTGGGTCTGGTTGCAGTTTAAAGACATACCCAGGTCCAGAATCACGTACCTACGTAAAATTATCATTACCTCCGAGTCTTGTACAGTACTTTTTTCTTCGTAACGGATAATATTTATACTTACTTTTTATTTTTACTGACATAAATACCTAATGACACGTGACCTGTAACTTTGTCGTCATCTACAAATGATTATTTGAATAATATTTACTGAAATAACACGACACTAATAAATGGTATTCCAAACATGTTTTATAATCAAAAATGTTTTAACACTTTATCACTTTCGTGCGCCCGTGCCCAGCTGTCAGCCGCTCCGTTCCAAACTCACTCACACATCAACAGTACAATACCACGCACACATATCCAGCGAGGGGTGCGCCGGGTGGAAGAGTGGGGACTGTATTAAGTTCCTTTCTTTTCACTAAAATAATTTTAGGGGTTGGTTTTAGTTCGATATTTTTTTCCACGCGCCCTCTCTGCGCTTCTGAATGCGTTTCGAGAAATGGCTGACGATTTATGGGGAAAAATTCACTTAGTTGAGATGTTATACAGAGCACTTAGGTATGAGTACATTTGATTTTGCAACCAGAATATTTGGAATGTGATTCGCTGAATTATTTTATGCCTCTCATACATCTTTTATGGACTTTTTAGTCTAAAGCCGTTTAAATATTATTAGATTGGTTTATCTTTATCTACCACGTACTATCCCGAAAGGTCTAGAGGCTAAAACTCTCTTGTTATGTTGTCTAATTCAGTTACCTGCTGCTGCCGAAGTGGATTTTTCATAGCTCTATGATGAATTTCAATATTTATTGAGTCAATATTTTTCAATGATTATGGTTCCTTTCCTCTATGCTTCTAACCGATTTTCTACGAGCTGTGAGTAAAATTTTTTTTTTCAGAGTTTAGTAAGTATTTTTACGTCATTATCGGACTACGGATTCGATGCCGAGAATAGTATTAAGAGACTGCATTCGATAAATCCACTGTAACGTAATTTTCTACAATTTTAGTCACGTAACACAAGTTCTCCTAAAACCGCCATCTTCCTCGCGTCGCTCGTAGTGATGTCACATACGCGGAAATTGGGTTGCAGGGCAAACTATTATTCGATTTTTTTTATGCTATGAGACGAGCGAGACGTTCGCTTGTTTGAGAAACTTGCGAACTTGCGAACAAAATTCTGCGTCGCACTGCACTGCGCCCGTCACCCTGAGATATTAGATGTCAAATCTCTTTATACCTAGTAATTTCTCTTATAACATTGCCCTTCATACCGAAACTTGGAGGATCTAGCTCTCTCTATATAATCAAAGTACCGAAACATAGTAATGCTAGCACACTATTGCTTGGCGGTAGAATAACTGGCAAATGTGTGATGCTTCCACGAGTAGCAACAGTCTTACCGCTTCTAACTTGCCGCGGATAATTATGTCAAACAATGCTTGTTTACCTACATTATGATAACTAGAGATATACATAAATTGAAGAAAACTCGTGTCAGATCCGTAGGAATCGCAAATAGCAGGGTTTACTTGAGTTGAGTAAGAGATTATTGCAGTAAAATATTATGAATCACTATCTACAAGTCACGGCTAGAGGTACTCAAGAGGTACTCGTATAATACATTTTTCAGTTTTCCGACTAAAAACAGATGATCAATACTATCCGATCAACGTAAGAAGTTGTGCGTGACAAAAAATGAGCAGAGGTACTAATTTACAATCCTATTACTTTATACTATTGAAGGAATATGCTTCTTAAAGCATATTCCTTAAAGATCTTGCTGTGAGTTAGATGTAGCTTAGAGATGTTATATTACGGTCGATGTTCAGTATTCCTTGTAGGTTTTCACGGATAACAGAATCTCTAAGCTGTTACTTTAGATAATCAAATAACAATATAACGACTGATCCCTGTATCAGTAATCTCGCTTAGCAGTGAGGTAAGTATAATAACCGCAAACGAGTTATTTACTAATATTTGACTTACTACTGAGTAACCTATTATGTACTTTGTGAGTAACATGTTATAAAATGTATGCCCTTAGATTATCCTATGTGTAACTATTATGAAAAATATATAAGACACTCCTTTATTGTAAAATCTAGATTTTATATCTGTTGATAAATATGTTTAAAGTTTTCAATGAAAACATAGAATATAGCAGCTGCACCCACAAATTATTCATCGATAAGAAGCAAAGTCTGATAAACATCGCTGCAACCTTTCGCTATATTTTTAATCAAAGTTTCTACCTGATATATTAAGGGGCGGCAGTTACCTACCTGTCAATCTCCCAAACGTTAGATTAAAGGCATCTTCTTTATTTTTTTGGGATCAAGAAATTATATTTTTTTAAAGTTTTGAGCCATGATTATAATGCTGTAGATAAAGTTTTGACGAAGGTCTGTGGGATCCGACAGACATGTTTGTGACCTTACCAATATTTTTACTCGTGTATAAATATAACCGGAATTCGTTTATGTTGTACATAGCAAGGCCACCCTGCTCGATTTAATTTCAAGACCACTGTATTCTTTTTCAATAAAAAAAAACTTCTATGATATAACGGTTCTATGTTAAATGGCTGACATACGGGAAACTTATGATGCATTTTGAAAGACAACGATTATGCTAAAAATCAACAGCATTTTAAAAAAGGAAATTTTTAAGAGAGCTGACTCATCTCAAACATATTTTTTTTCTTTAGAAATCCTTAGGAAAATTGAGTATTGCCATTTCAATTGAGGTTAGCAGAGCTCTTCACATGTAAAACTTTGGCTCTATAATTTAATAGCTATGTGGAATCGGTATGTAAAGTACATTTAGTTTTTTTAGTGTTAGTGAACTTTATTTTATGAAACTAGATAAATAAAATAAATAAAATAAATATCGCAGGACATTTTTTCACACAGCGCCATCTAGCCCCAAACTAAGCAAAGCTTGTAATATGGAAACTAGATAGCTGATAGAATACTTATATAATTTTTTTTTTGTAAATACATACTTATAATACATACTACACCCAGACACAGAACAAACATTTATGTTCGTCACATAAATGTTTGCCCTTGGTGGGGATCGAACCCACGCCTTACAGCTCTGAAGGCAGACACGCTACCGCTGAGCTATATGGCAGTCAATAATTTTAATATTTTGGATTTCTATGCGTTAGTTGATTTTTAATACGTTTTCAAACTTTTTACAGAGATGCCGTCATAAATTAGGTTGAATATGTATGCAATCCCCAAGCCGCCTGCCAAGCGTGGGGATTATGGCAACCCCTCCCTATTAAGGGGGAGGCCTTCGTCCAGCAGTGGACGTCTTCTGGCTGATGAGGGATGTATGCACTTGCCTTGTAAAAAGCCTAATATGTGACGTCATTAGAGGTAAATGAAAGTCAAGTTTATTTTATGTATGTATGTACGAGTATGCTAAAATAAACCCCACTTCATAGTTTAAATAATTTTAAACGTAAAAATATTGTACAGGTATGTAATATTTCGAAATAGTTTTGGAATCAGTGTCGTATTTATTTTCTTAACATTCCGAAATAAGGACGAGGTCGAGAAATGAAAATTGAACTGTTCGAGTTACTAATAAACCACGACAAATTCTCCAGTCCTTATCTTTATCTTATGCGCGTTTTTATTGATACTCTAATTAGCCATACGTAATCAGAACTAAAACATCCCTATTGTCTCTTCAGTTACAGTAAAATGTATCTTAGTTAATCAATGTTAGAGTTTAAATTCCTACTTCATGGTTATCTAATAAAGTTAAAGCAGCAAAAGGCAGGTGTGTCTAAAAGTGCTGAGTCAGCGCGGTGGCACCGGTAGTCGAGGTAGCGGGTTCGAGTCCCGGTCGATCACGATTTACATGTCAGTCGCACCGCTTGATATTCTACTGCCAGTCATTGGCGTCATGGTGATTCTATGTCATTCCACGTAAAAGAGATTATGGTAATTCGGATTTGTCGAATTAAGGCGACATGAGCGGACTAGAGGTAACTTTATCTTTATTATCGGCTGGAATTCATCTTAACAAGAGTTTAAGTTGATGTCTGATTAAGAGTGCGACTAATGCCAGAAAAATATAAGATTTCACCCGCGCGTCTTGCTTTAGTTTAGAGTCGAAAATCGCATGATACAATTGATGATGATCTCGGCTTTGAGCAATTTAGGTGGGATTTTATTTAATTATTCAAAATTTAGACATGATATAAAAAAATAAACGGCTACTGTGCTAAAACATTAGTTTGACTATGTTATTCGTAAAAAATAATGTGGGGTTGTCGCTGATAATTTAGAGCATTAGAATTAAAACAGTTTTTTTTTGTTGGTAATTTGTATATTTTTTTTAAATAAACCAGATTATTTTCTAAAATTCTATTCGGTTATTCGGCTTCTTTAGGTTTTTCCCCTACCTGTAGTATTATTTTTTTCTGATATTTACGTTCTTTATCATTAAACTATGTGTTTAAAAATACACCTTTTACTTACTTTTGGCATTAGTCCCATTAGCCCCCTTAAGAAGTAAGATCTCAAAACTATAAGTCAGTTTCAGCGGCGTTAAATGTTTGCGATAAGTAAGATACCGACCGAATAAATCATTTTAAGAATCAAAGCCAGTTCTTATATTTACTTAGCTTTGTTTTTTTAATTCCAATGTTTCGGTCAATTATTTTATCAATGGAGGTAATAAATCTACATTGATAAAATAATTAATCATAATAGTTATTACCTACTTTACTTCAATCAAATGACATACAGCCCAAGTATAGAAAATATAGATTTGGAAAATATAGACTTTGCGCAACCACAGAAACAGCTGTATAACCAGGCGAGTGGGTTCCATGGCATCAAGTATCTTATGTTGTTTTATAACTCGCACTTTACATCTCTTATCCTTCTATTAGTGGCAAACAAAAATAGCACTTATTCTGAACATTAAACGGCATACAAAAGCCATGTCGCGATAAAGGAAGGTGCGGGAGATTGGATCGAATGTAATCTACCAGTTTCCTTTATGAAGACGGACATGTCAATTGGAGCCAATAATATGACGAGCGCAACGCACGATCATGGACGAGACAGAAGTAATTGCCATTCTAATTTTAAATTCGACTATGTATATAGAGAAACATCTCGTTTGTTGATACGAAATTTTTAATGGAATTGCAGAGACATCAATATTAGGTGACCTGTTGTCATCGTCATTCATGTTCTTCCTACTGACGTGTGACTTGTAGACTTCTACCTAATTCTTTTTTTATGTAGGAACTCACTACTGATCTCTATTTTTCTGTGGTAACCAACTTCTGTTAGGGAGTTTTAGTTCCTATTTTATACTACCACTTACTTCGCAGTCCGACTAAAAGATTAGGAAACTTTGCGCCAAAGTCAAGCTTGCAAAATAGCATCGATAAGCCAATAATTGGGGCGTTTACAATGTAATATGTATTCTATTTGTGTTGTGCACCACTTCCTTTTTGAAAGTCATGCTTTGATGTATTTGTCTTCATTCATTTGACATCTCTATGCTGGTTGGTGCGAGAATGGCCAGAAATCTGATGGAATTAATACAAGCGATTTAAATAAGGCAACGATTCAGAATTAAAAACAATAAAACAACTGACCTTACTGTGCGTTTCATGATGATAAATTACACCAGCAATTATGCAATACCTGATATGTGGTAATAAACCAATGTTAGAATTATACAGATGATAACAGTATTTTTTTACATAATGGGAAAATTTAACCTTGTTATTTTTTTTATATAACAGCCCTGTTATGAATATATTAATAGTTAATAGTTATATAAAACTTATAAATATGTTGTATTTTAAGAATAGGACGTGACAATAATTATATAGCCTACATTATTTTCTGGCTATATCATTATCGGCCGGAAGACGTCCACTGCTGGACGAAGGCCTCCCCCTTATAAGTGAGGGATTGCCATAATCCCCACGCTTGGCAGGCGGCTTGGGGATCGCAGAATGCTTACCACCGTTAACTGAGAGGACGCTGCTGCCGTCCTCGTTTATGGCTATAAAGTTATATGTTATGTAAAATTTTAGGAATAGGAAGTGAAGATCAAATGGTCATTGTCTCATTATTAAAATTGTAAATAAGCTGAAAAAAAATAAAAAGCAATGTAATAAGGCACCCTTTTGCATCTACACCTATTTGTTAAGTATCTTTTATGCAGTAGTTTACGAGATGAGTGAGTCGTTTACCTGGTGGTGAGCTATCACACCTGCCCATAACAATAGCAGTGCCAGAACTGTGAACATGCGAACAAAACCCTGTGCCGACTGCGTCGGCACCCTGAGATATTATATGTCAAAACTCTTCACGCCAAGTATTTCTCTGGTAGTATTGCCCTTCAAACCGAAACACAGTAATGTTTGCACACTACTGCTTGGCCATTAAATAACTGGCAAAGGTGTGGTACTTCCACAGACGGACTCTGCAATAGAGTCCTATCACTACAATATTTCTAAACCTTATACACGTAATAGGGGAAAGGTTGGCTGTTCCTACCTTTATCAATTTCACCCCAAGGAACGTCATCTGGCCCAATCCCACCAGTATCCAGTATACCGTTGTACGCACGTGGCCACTTGCAACGTCATCGGCGAGTCATTACCAGGGGTCATCGGCCCGCTGATTACCTTCGAGCACGCCCTGTCGTTCATCATTAGCCTAGGTTAGGATGTTTGTAAACATTCAACCATTCAGCTTTTTTGGACACGGGTCATCTCGTGTGTAATTGGGTCAACGAGTGTTTGGCAGTAAGACTATTTGAGGCGATGATGCTTTACAATGTCGTTTGTCATGGAATTTAAGAAGTACATACTTTATGGTTATCTTCCAATCATTATGTCAGTTTTCAGTTGAAATTATTGTTGTTATTCATAATGCAAAATGATCAACCCGTCGTCGTTTCTGTGTTGACCGTGACTATAGAAAGTTTAACAGTAGATTGTGTATACAGGAAATAAACAAGTATTTTTAAGGCGAGAATGTTTCTTTGAATCCTGAACGGAGCGAAGGATTCTAAAGTAGAATCCTGAGAGCAGCAAGGGATTCAAGGTACGGCACTCGAGCTTAAAGTAGATGCTCCCGAGGTGGACACTCCACTTTTTATCACCCTCTATGAGATATTAAAGAAGTGCAACTTATAAATAAAAATAGTAACTACGTTTATTTCACTCTCAGTACTTGAGGAAGATACACTCCCTGTTTTATTAAACTAAGTTAAATCCGAATTAGAGTAAACAATTACGAATGAAGACGGAATGGAAACCGCACATTTTTTATTTTTTCGAAACTTTTTTTACGAGTTTACTCGTGCACTTTTCTTTATCATACAGCCTCTTACTTGTTCATACAATGTAATTGATTGATCTTTTTGATGATTAGAGCTTTTACTAACAATATCCACATTCCAAATTCAAACCACTTTCTTCCCTAGGGATTAAAGAGCTATTTTGGTCCCTGCTTGTTAAGAAGAAATTAGCTCTAAAAGCACGAAAGTACGAAACACACAACTTTTCACCTCACTACAGCGAGGAAATACTAGAGTATTTAGCTAGTGATTTTGTTCATGCTGTCTTCAAGGATAGCATTGGCCAGCACGCCAGTGCGATTATATGACGTTGGCGCACTGACATGAAATAAGTATTATGCATTTTCAGTTGGCTGGTGGTATAGAAAATTATTAAATAGAAAGGTTCGAATTTTAATAACTTTTTCCACGCTAGCGGATTAAATGAACGTTTGCACTTAGATTTCGAATGATAAATAGAATCTTTCCGATCTTCATCATCATCATCATCAGCCCGGAGACGTCCACTGCTGAACGAAGGCCTCCTCCTTAGACCGCCACACTGTACGACAACCTGCCATTTGCATCCACCGGTTGCCCGCGACTTTTACAATGTCGTCGGTTCACCTAGTGGGAGGCCGCGCCTACGCTGCGTCTTCCGGGTCGCGGTCGCCACTCAAGAACCTTTCTTCCCCATCGGTTGTCAGTTCTTCGAGTTTTCCGATCTTGTGAGGTGAAAATTTGATTTCATTTTATAACAGAAAATGACGAAAATAATATTATAATTTACAGACCGAGCTAATTAATTTATTTTATTTACACATTTAGGATAAAATGGTTACAAACTAGTATTGGGTACAACTCGCAGTGCTCTTCCAGATTTCTTTAAAATGAAGATTATTCATTCAAGGACAGACGTTAAGGCAGGTGGTAAACATTTACATTACCTACTAGATATTATGTTATCGTCATCGATGTCATAGATCTTTGAATTATTATTTTAATAATACAAGGTGAGTGAAAAGACAACACATTTAAGATGAAAGAATACAAAATGCTAATGTTAGGTCTTTTTACTAGTATAATCTTGAAAATCTAGATCATGAGACAGCGACCTAAATCAAACTTAAATCAATAAACAGTTTCTCAATCGTTACATTTTGCTCACAACTCTCAATCAATCAATCATATAGTGATTTCACAACAAAGAATTTATAGCCTGTCATTACTTCGATACAACTAATCAATTTACCGAAAATATTTAGATTTTCTACAAATACCTATAGAATGAACGCGAGAACACGGCGTAGAGTCTGTAGAGATTCTATTTATATATTTGTACATATTCTTCGTTCGCTTCTTACATTGATGGATAATAAATCAAAATGTACAGAGCGACGTGCCCACGATTCTGCAGTACAAAATATATCAAATCAGCTTGAAGCCTCACGAGTTATGTACTTGGAAACCTTTTGTTTTGTTCTTGAACAAGGAATGACTTCATATCCGCTAACCTAGTTTTCTACAGCAGATTAATTGAAATAAGAAGAATGAAATGTTAAAGGTATACAATTCTATGATTATTAGGGATATTTACCGACATTATGTTAAAAAGGCCATGAATTTGAATATACACACCAGAGTCAGAGGTAGAGCCAAGCCCCCAGCCAACTGGTGTACCACCAATATACAAAAAGATGTGAGGAGCCTGAACCAGCCAAGAACGGAAACCCAGGACCGTGCGACCTGGCGCCACGCAACGAGGAAACCCGACCCTAGATGAACTGGAAATAGGGCAAGAAAGAAGAAGAAGATTTACCGACATTATGTTGTGAAACGACAAGCAACCTTTGATGAAAATTCACCAACCGTGATAGTTAAAAACAGTATTGAAGGTATATCTTACAGTTTTTCCCGTTTGATTTGATTTTCAAATTTAGATCTTAAATTATATGGTCGTTTGCTGTTATTGTTAGTAGAAGATAGATAAATTAGTTATTTTGAGTGGTGCTTACTTTTTCATACTGGTTTCTGCCATCACAGAAAATAAATAAAAGAAAGGAAGTGTTTTTCTGTTGCTTACCACAATGAAGTATCTTATCAATTTACCTAGTACTATGGGTGATTCTTATCCTGCAGTCTATTACTGGGCTTATACCTACCCTCGAAATCTCCGTAATTCCAAAATGCTGGCCTGATGCGAGCTGGCAAATTCAATTGAATATCTTCTCCGGATATGTGTGAGGTTTCTTTACAATGTTATCTCCCTATATCTGCACTGAACTTAAATTCCATAGAACTCATTTCGGTCGCAGGATCGAACAACTTCAAGATCAAGGCGTAATTTCTATTCAAGAACTAACATTGTAACCTTTTTAATAGTAGACTGTTGGACTGCCCTAGGCCTTCCGTCAAAGAGTGATTAGGCCATATCCACCACGCTAGCACAATTGTGTTGGTGGATCCGCTATTGAATTTCTCCTCTGGACGTATGCAGATTTCCTCACGAGTTTTTCCTTCACCGAAAAGCAATTGGTAAGAAAATCCGTACATACATAAACTCCAAAGAAACAGTGGAGCTAATCGAGAGACCTCTCGACTTGAAAGCTTGAGGTCGCTGGGTCAAATCCAGGCGTACAAGGACTACCAAGGCATCCCAATGAGCTATCATAGCTTCTCACCATACATAATTACAATTTCTGTTTTATCTAAAATTACATTAAAGTTCGTAGTTGAAAATTAGATCAGATTATCTAGCTCTAAGTGAAATCATACACTGCAAAATTATTGCATCTACTTCAGAATGAGGTATTTTCTGAATGATAAATCTTTATCAGTAGAATGATAGTTACTTCCTAAACTCAGGTATTCAAAAAATCCGCATTATCACTCCATCTCCACTTGTCATCAGGCAATACTTTATTTTCACGCGATCTGCGCGACGCGTATCATAATTTACATTCACGTTGCGCATGAGTCGTCGGCTGCTTTGATCTCCGTTACAATCGCTGGTAATTGATGATTGCCAGTAAGGACATAGTTGGTATAGTAGTTAGTAACAAGAGGTCACAGAATGTGTTGTAGTTGCTGTGTAACGAGGCCGTAGCAGCAATACCGAAGGTAATATCTAATATACTACCAATAAATAACATATACAAGTAACGCCTATTTCTGTCATTAAATATGTGAGGGTATAGATAGGGACATCGATATATATGTACTACGTACGACAGGTAGATATAAGAATTCTTCCTAGGTACCTATACGCTCTTCATAAATCAAAAAAAGAATCATAGCTAATATTGATTCTGCCTAAAACACTTATACTTATACTTACTTTCGCGCACATTATCTAGTTCCCAGAAAGTGAAACTGGCTGACTGGCTGGGTGACTGATTCTTAAAAATACTTAATATAAAATTCAGGTATTTGAAGAATTCTAATAAAGCCGTGAATGCGGTTTGTATGTCACCCGAATAGCCATCAAAGTTAAATTTCAACGTTTTTTCAAAGTTTAATTCATGTTAAGTATTCAATTCACAAAGTATCCACACAGGCTCTAAACTAACCAATTATGTAGTTATTCTTATTCGATGTGGGAGCGATAAGCCCTGCTGTATTGTGCATTTCCCTCGCCAGCTGAGCCGAGCTGAGCGCCTTGAAGTAACAGAGCAAGACTGGGCCGCTGGCATTGTAGCTGTAGTTGGATAGATTTAGGTGTACATGATGGTGAAAAGCAGTCAAGCTGTTTGCGGTGACATAATTGGAGGTGAAGGTACCTCATCCAATCCGGTAGCAATTCTCGTTACTTCTGTGGTTCTGCAATGCCACAGCACAAACTCTGCAGTTTCATTATCCTGCATGCAGCCACGGCATAGCGGACTATCCGTGGTTACCAGTTTGTATAAGTGACTGTTCAAGTTGCAAAATGACGGGTTATAAGGCCTACTAATAGACGAAGGTCCTACCGTTGCAAAGTCAATAGATTAGTTAGTGATCTCTCAGTCCATCAGGATTAAGAAACCGGTTTTAGCAATTATGTACCCTTAAGACATTAATATTGATGGTTATTATACAACACCTTTAAAAAAAAGAAGAAAAACCGACTTCAACTTCGAATACCTGGATGACATCTTTATATTTTCTAGTAATTTTGATTTAAAAGCCAAACTACTACTACTACTAACTGTACCGATTTCGATAGAATTTATATGGGACCACCTCTGAATTATTACCTACGAAACAAAAAAAAACATCAGTTCATAATTGACACATACAAAAATATATCCAAAAAATATGTACTTAGTCGAATTGAGAACCTCCTTTTTTGAAGTCGGTTGAAAATCAATTGTCGATCCTCTCAAGAAAGCCATGTCAAAGTAATTACTATATATGTGTATTTTAAATGGCTTTAATGAAGTCACAACTCTCGATCATTATGGTAATGGATAAATGCTCTTAAAAAGTAATCGATCAACAGAGTGTCATGTTTTACTGCCATTTTGCAATTTTCAATTGCTCGCCAGTGTTAATAAAGACCACCTAACATTTACTTAGCTGACACAAAACCTAACTTTCAACGTAATGACTTGCTCTTAAGAAATTATGATGTATCTCTTTTTAAACTATTTGAACGTGTGTTGAATATTAATTAAATTTTTCATGGTAAGTACCTATCTAGTGATGACGAAAGGAGTGCTCTCTTGATGATAAGAGGTAACACCTAGCTAATTTACCCAAAATATGTTGGTCTTCTTGCAAGCTTCTTTTTTGCTTCTAATTGCAAAAACATCAGCTTTGACTTGCAATGTTTTAAAAACTGTTAAGAGCCTAAATTTATGTTTACTAAACATTTTAATGTATACAGCATTATACGAGTACGTCAAGGCGGTGATAAATCACTGAGGATTTTTCTTAAAAACCCTGCGCTTATGTTAAAACCTTCATTTAACTTCGGCGCAATACTACTGAATTGCGCAATATTAACTAACGTCTTTCTACTTTAAGCGCCGTTTTTAAGTAAGACCCTGACGCTTAGGCGTATTTTAATGTACCTACGTTTCATCGTGACTGTACGATACATGTGCATTAATCGTATGTATTGCAACCAAAGCGATTGAAAGTAAGAATATTGATTTGCCTTATTATAGTAAAATATTAAAATAAAAAGACGCTACTTTAATTTCGAAAAGACACATCATTATATATATACAACATTATAGTAAATAGTTGTAGTTCATCTAGAACGACATTGTTTACAGAGTTGTAATGAAATATCAGTTTTACAACAGACGTAACTAAAGTCGAGCACCAAAAATGTAATAGCTGTCACTGGCAGTGATTAATGCAATTAATCCCACAATAGCCGAGCTGGATTGAACGTACAGTGCACGCCGAGTTTTTCAGGGTGTTTCAAATATTTAATCCCAAGCAGAAATAATTATACAAACTCATTGAATTAAATTAACAAAATACATAAAATACACTTACAATCAGCGACGGTGATAATGGAATGGACGGGTCCAGCCCTTGCAAATCGATCAAAATTAACAAGACTACACAATCAAGCATACCTAGCTAAAAGTATGCTTATTACATTTGCCGGAAAACAGATATAGCGAATCTAATTACTGCATCACAAAAAGAGAACACATGTACATGTATTAGAAGTTTGTATTGTCGTATCGTACGGCTCGCATGTCGCAAAGGCAGAGTATGACTGAAGCGAGTCGAGAGCCGGCGCTCAACATATAGTCTTCAAAATCCGTGCGCTTATTTCCCGTCCATTCATCTTATCATTGTCGCTGCTTACAAAGTGAAGTCTAACAAACTAAACTTACTCCTACCCAAAAAGTCATCCTCGCATCGACGAGTACCTACAAGCATAACCATACATATCCATCCACCATAAGTAAGTACCTATATCATATAGTGGATAGTAGACTTAGTTCTCTTTGTTAGCTCTACTTAAGAAATTTGATATTTTTATCAGAACCAGAAACATTTATTGGCCCGATATAGTACAGTTTTTACAAAATTATAGAATTTTTTGTTTAAATTATACAGCTGTTTCTGACTACAACTGACAATTCTCATAGCTGTTCCAATTTTACTCGCTAGCAATAACAATGCTACACTTTTTTGGGTAAGATAATCGCAATAAGCCCGGTTATGAACGTGAAACGTTGGATAAGTCATTGATTTTCGAAAAATTATAGTGGTCCAGACTTCCTAAACAAGTTTTTGCGCAATTCATTTAACAATAACACACTGGACTCGGAACTAGTTTGGAAGAAATATATACACACGCTACGTTACTTATAAACATGCAGCCTACCATAAGAATTTTAAAGAAAACGGTTTAATCACTCTAATAAAATGCATTTATCCAAATTTCTGTCAAGAATATTTCATTTCCAAAATCCTATGGCACTTTTAGCACACTAATCCTACTAATAATTATTTTAAATACGAAAGTTTGTGGGTTACCTCTTCATGCCAAAACGACTAAACGGATCTGAAGAAACTCGGAATGGAGATAGCTTATTTCCCGGAATAACATTTATAGACTACCTTTAATCATCATTAGATATCATTACTGAGCAAGGCGCAGCTAGAAATATTATAAATATGAAATGTGTTTGGATATTTTTTCCCCAATCGCACTCAGAAAGAATTAGGTAAAAATTTTGAATAGAAGTAGTTTATGGTACCTTACAATAAAAAATTGGCGACTTTTTTCCCAGGCATCGCAGGTGAAACCGCGGTGCGCTACAAGTATTTTATATACCATCAAAATCAAAGCTTATTAAAACTTGTCTAGCTTTCTTTTACGAGCTAAACATTTGGCCAGCACTATACGCCGATACATCCGACTGGCTATCCGTCAGATAGATTTCATAAATAACGTGTAGAATTTTTGTACATAGATTTATTACGTTCGCCGAGCGAAAATGGTGGGAGATTGTTTTTTCAATTTAACCGGGGGACTCCCGCTGTTTGACATGCCGCCGCCGCCGTCAGGCGGGCACGGGCAAACCATGTTAACTGAATAGTTGAGTGAGGGAGCCACTATCATATTTCCGAACAAAATAGACAGCTTGTAAATTTTGATGAAAATCCCTTATCAAGCCCACAATATATTAGAAGCGCAGTATATGATTCTGTTTCATTACAGATGAGTCGGTCTATCTGAAAAGTGAGTGTAATATCTACACTGCCTGCTGACGCTGTTGCTCTGGGATACCGACATTATTATTTTGTTTACAAACATATCGCTAATAGCTTAAAGCTATCGTTAGTTTCTATTTTGGCCACGTGTAGAGTTACCAGCACAGACCTTCGACCAGCCGGCGCAAGGCTCTACGATATTTACTTGCATGTTTGTAGCATAATATGTAAATGAAGGTAACTTGAGAGAATTCAACAATGTACGTGTATACAGTAAGTATATAGAAGTTTTTAAAATGTATAAGTACCTAACGCTTGGAACTGAATATTCTCGTTGCGTTTATCACTTGCCTAACAATGTGGTTCAAAACTGTAGCTTCGATAACCATCATCCACAGCTTTTAATGACACCTTAGCTTTGAATACTTTTGGCATGAAGAGGTAACCCACAAACTTTCGTATTTAAAATAATTATTAGTAGGATTAGTGTGCTAAAAGTGCCATAGGATTTTGGAAATGAAATATTCTTGACAGAAATTTGGATAAATGCATTTTATTAGAGTGATTAAACCGTTTTCTTTAAAATTCTTATGGTAGGCTGCATGATAGTGCCGTCTACCCGGTCATGAACCAATCTAAGTCCAAATTCAACGTTAACTGCGGCTGACAGTCAATGTTCTGTTTATTTTGTCTCGGTCTTCCACTCTAGCACTGCCTTACAATGTGGTTGGTCTTTAACTACTTATAAAATAAAACAATCATCGCAAGACCTTTTTTTTTATAATAATAAATATCGGTGGGTATTTCACACAGCGCCATCTAGCCCCAAACTAAGCAAAGCTTGTAATATGGAAACCAGATAGCTGATAGAATACTTATATACTTTTTTTTGTAAATACATACATATAATACATACTACACCCAGACACAGAACAAACATCTATGTTCGTTACACAAATGTTTGCCCTGGGTGGGGATCGAACCCACGCCCTACAGCTCTGAAGGCAGACATGCTACCAACTGAGCTATAAGGTAGTCAACTCATCTGAAACTAAGGTTAGGTCCTTGCTATTTTCAATGAAAAACCTAGAACATAAAGACCTGTGGTCCATACAGTTTTGATTCAAGTTTCGCAAATGTATAGGTAACGCGAAATGGATACAAAAATAAAAATTCTGTATCATTTCAAGTTCATACAACTCTTGACATTGAGCTCTATGCCGTTGTCACGTCACGTCAGCGTCTGCAAGCCACAAAGGCCTACGTGATAACACGTCAACCTTCTATATCCAATAATAGTGACTGACAGACACCTTGCCGTGTTACGAACTTATTTCGACATAGACATCACATTCACAATTATTATTATCCATTTTTTAGAAACTGTGAATGTTGATATTAGCACACTTCACTTCACATTTGAGATTATTATCAAAGAGAAAGTCACTTTTTGTCTGTGTGTTTTTGTTTAAATTAATAACTGTTTGTCATGTTACTGTAATATACTTATCACAAGCATGGATATATTTATAACATTTATATAACATTTCCGCCTTTTTTTTTATACAATCAAGTGACGAGATGTGCAAGACGTTCGCCTGGTGGTAAGCGTCACACCTGCCCGTAACAATAGCAATACCAGAATTGTGAACTTGCGAATACAATCCTGCGCCGCACCAGCGACAGTGATAATGGAATGGACGCGCCCAGCGCATGCAAATCGATCAAAACTAACAAGACAACACAATCAAGCATACCTAGCTAAAAGTATGCTTATTACAGAAACAGATATAGCGAATCTAATTACTGCATGACAAAAAGAGAACACATATTCAAGTATTAGAAGTTTGTATTGTCGTATCGTACGGCTCTCATGTCGTTAAGGCAGGTTGAACTGAAGCGACTGGAGAGCCAGCGCCCAACATATAGTCTTCATAATCCGTGCGCTTATTTCCCGTCCATTCATCTTATCATTGTCGCTGCGCCGCACTGTTCTACGCACTTCACCCTGAGATATAATATTAGATGTTAGATCTCTTCATATACCCAGTAATATCTCTGGTCACATTGCCCTTCAAACCGGAACACAGTAATGCTTGTACAAAGTGCTTGGCGGTAGAATAACTGGCAGCGGTGTGGTACTTCCCCAGGCGGACTCTGCAGTAGAGTCGTACCCCTACCCCTCGGTCTACATTGAATTCATAGGCATTATCTTAAAGTGTAATTTAACTCATCTTATTAAACAACTTGCCCCATGAAACCAACCAAAAAAAAAAAAAAAGGTTTCATAATAGTAACCATCGCAATGGCAAGTACCTAAGCTTCTAGTTACGGGCTATTTCTGTTAATTGATTTTTGCTTTAATATTTGTCAGTAGTAAATCTTCCTTTGTTTTTTATTAATGACTAGCTCCATATGAGGTGTGAAAGTATGACCTTTTATAGTTGAATTATTATGGCGAAATGTAATCAATTCGACTAACGTTCGTGAACGAATTTAAATGATCATTGTATAATTATGTACTCTAGCTGCGCCGTGCGGTTTCACCCGCGTGATGATGAAAAACGATGACAGTAGCCTATAATGTTATTTCGGAAAATAAGCTATCCCTATTCCGAGTTTCATTCAAATCCGTTCAGCCGTTTTTGCGTGAAGAGGTAACAAACACAGACAAATACACACACACATAGCGAAAAACTTTCGCAATTATAATATTATGTGATTAAGAATTATAATCGCAAACGTTAGTCTGTCCGTTTGTAAAATAATAATTAGCGGTGCTGCAACAAAAGATCAGAATAGAAGTATAACCTGGCTACTCCAAAGAGTAGAACGTCGGATGAACGTAGTTTTCTAGAGACACACGGTGGAACAATTTTAAACCCCCTTCAAAAAAGGAGATTCAATTCAGGCTATTACTCTGCCAATTATGAATTGAGCTAATTGAGTTAATTTGCAGAAATTCATCTTAATCAAGTATATTTATTTATTTATATTTATTTCTTTCTTTCTTTTTCGTCATTTTTTCCCATTGGTACTCTATAAAATATTTACAGCGGAATTACACTAGAAATTTTAGTACATCACGGTTATTAATTATGAATTGATTTTGATACATATTTTTTTGTTTGTCATACTTCAGAGGTGGTCCCATATATATTTTATCGAAATCGGTCCAGTAGTCATTTTCATCATAATAATAGTTGTAAGCTGTGATTAAATAAATAATTGGAATAAAGATTTCATCCAGGTAATCGAAATTGTAATCGTATTTTTTTTAAATACTTGTTATTTACAGAATTCGTCATTCGTTTCGTACTAAACGACTGCTATGTGCCCCACACCAAACTGTGCAGCAGAAAAAATAATTATAAATAGATTGTACCCAGTAATTGATTTTGATTTTTAGTTATAATTATGTGTGTAGTTTAAAATAAAATATACGTAATCAAATAGTATGAGTAATCATTTAAGTAGCGTTTTGTGGAGAAGACTGTTAATTTTATTTTTATTTTGAGTCGTTAGTTATTTATGTTATGTATGTACCTATTAGTTAGTAGTAAATATTTAAGAGTCTCTGGTAAAAAATAAAATATTGTTTTGAAAAAAACCTAAAAACAGACAGAAACTGCTAGTCTGCGCAAAAAAACATAAATAGGTATGATTAGTTAGAATATTATTAATCAACGAGTTGGAAGTGATTTGTTTTGCAAACACTTTAGCGTGCGCTAACACCGCTCGAGACGCTACCATTATAAATTTGATTACAAGATAATGATGGATGTTTCGACTTCTTATTATAAACAGTAGAAAGCTAAATATTTGATTGAGAATAATTATTAGGATATATAAGTATGCACAATAAAATTTCAATAATTAGGTTCGCGTTTTTGAAAAATAACATCGATTTATTTTAGCTGAGTTTGAAGATCGGGTTGGTTCGGTTGGATTTTGTTTCGGGTCATTGTAAACTCGCCCCAAAACACTGTATTTTAAACATGGGCAGTCTTTTAAAGGTTTTACTTATAGCATTTACGTTTCAAGGGTGTTTTTTTTAAATTATTACAAACCAAAAAAACGTTTAGTTGTGTTTCAACCAAATAGGTTCTTTACCTAATACAGAAAGTATAAGCTCATACTGCTTAATGCTAGTTCGAAAAGAGCGGAAGAGCCTGCTTGTAACTTATATAAGTAAGTACCTTTCTTTACTTATTCAAGTGAAAATAGATCGAGTACCTACAAAAACTAAAAACGTAGGTACTTACTAATGTAATACTATATACTAATATCACAATCTAAATATCTTTTTTTGTATCTTAACTTCCGATTTTTTTAATTCTCAAATGTAAATAGTAGTCTTTTGAATATTACATATGTACAAAACTTAAAATAAATATTTAAACTATATACTAAAAACTACTTATTTACAATAAACAAATTAAAAAAAAAAAAAAACCCTAATACCTATAAAACAAAAACGCCGTCTAGATCGCCACCATCCAAATATCTACATGTGTCTATATGCAAAAGGTAAGAAAAAAATACTAATAAATAAGTTCCCACTCCTTAATATTTTGTTAGCCATAATTAACGAAAGCAAACGTTCCACACTCCACTACCCAACATAGCAGAGCTACCAATAGCGTGCGAGAAGCCAAAAATCGATAGCCATCCCTTAATGAAATGTCACCGCTGCCGACCGCCTCTCTGCTTACATTAAAAGCCTTTTATCAACAATCTTTAATCCAATTAAAGGTACCTCTCACCAGGTAAAGCCTTGATGAATAAAACAAAAGTCGCGGTGAAACCCATCCATTAAACCTAGACCCTTGATTCTGAAAGCATCTCATACCCTTCTCATCCTAAATTCAGCAAAATCAGAGAGGGGAAGTGGATCATTTTGTGGTGGTCAGTGGTCAGCACTCTACTGGACTTTAGGGATTTCGGTCGAAGGGTCATGGAGAAACAACAGTAATGCTAAGCCAGGGTTTTAGGCTTAATGGACTGTGGTCGAATGGTCTCGGGATACTTTTAATTAATAACCCCGAGGGGCGGACCAACCTTCTAAAAGTGTGACTAAAGTTTTTAGTGGAAGAATTTAAAAGCATAGTTTTAAAACTGTAGTGTTTTGAAACTATAATCAATTATTAAAACGTCCCATATTAAAATACAATGTGCAGGCACAATGTGTGGGCAGGCCACATCGCTCGAAGAACTGACAACCGATGGGGAAGAAAGGTTCTTGAGTGGCGACCGCGAACCGGAAGACGCAGCGTAGGAAGGCCTCCCACTAGGTGGACCGACGACATTGTAAAAGTCGCGGGCAACCGGTGGATGCAAATGGCAGGTTGTCGTACATTGTGGCGGTCTAAGGGGGAGGCCTTCGTTCAGCAGTGGACGTCTCCGGGCTGATGATGATGATGATGATATTAAAATACATTGAAAACAATGTTTATTTTCAAATAGAGCATAGATTTTTTAAATAGAGAATCTTAGTAGAGAATTGATTGAGACTCGCTCACTGAAGAGAGAAGTAAATCTCTCGCTTTCGCTTTTCTGTAGATTCGCTACTAAGTATTTTGTTTTACTCGTATGTTATTTAAGTTTTTTTTATTTAGTTATTTTCTATAGCGCAACATTTATCAAAATATTTATTACAAAATATCGAAGCGTTTCAAACAAAACCAGCGCTTTTCCAACCCCTAATTTCCCCTCTTGATTCGCCATGCGTCCATTTTGACACACAATTTCTTGATATCTCTCGGTCCCCCGGCCTACTGGACCCTTGGTCCATGTCCCCATCTTTAGGGTTACCCTGCTAGGGCGTGTTGATTGGCACTGCTCTTGTGGATTAGGGCAGTGATGACCACTCGGCCCTTTGGGATTTCTGAAATTAACACTCGGCTTGGTCGTTACTTTCGCTAATAAAAGAAGCAAATACCTACTTAATGAGAATGAAACACAATATATTATGAATGTAGGTAAGTATATAAATATAATAGTCGAAAACAAGCCGTGTATTTCAGGTATAATACAAGAAAAAACCTTTAACAAAACCATCAACGAAAAATATCATTTCATATCCAATATTTTTTAGCAAAAAAATATAACCGTCTGTCATCGGCGCCCTTCAATCCCACGTCAAGGAATAATGACATCGTTTTTGAAAACAAATCGATTTATTTCATTCGATTCGGACGCCAGCGGCTTGATGCTGAGATATTCGATTTTGGAAGGAATTTTCGAATACGAATTCTACAAAAGTGTTTTATGATGCATGAAATTGTTTTGTTGAATTCGCGGACCGTCGATTTTTCCATTTTCACGTCTACAATACAACTCGGATACGGGTTGTTAATGATGATGTTGCCGCAGTGCTTTCTTACAATTTATTAAACATAAATTCCGTCTCTTTTTAAACCTTTTTATTTTTATCCTGGCGCCAAATGTTATATACTTTTGCAAAAACTACTTTGACTTCAAGGTTTTATTATAGCAAATTTATTTCTCACTACATTGTTAAAAGTGTATCACTTCCGCTGTGTACTGCTATGTGTCAGGGTTTTTCGGCTTCTGGAGTCAACCATCAAAGGAATTTCTTCTTATGAGCCAGACCAAAAACGATGTACTACTCGTTTCAAATTATTTTTGCATAGATATGTAATTTAGCTCGAAGAAGTTATGTAACAGTTTTCTTTCAATAGGGTTGCCAATAAAAGTGTTAAAGGGAAAGGCAATCATCATTTTAAATTTGAACGCAGCTTTCACAAAAATTCGTAACATTTTGCGAAAGCTCTCGACCTATCAACACAATCTCTTGGCAAATGATCTTACCTAAAAATACGTTTTTATTTTTAGGCTCCGGTAAACAAAACTTGTGCTGATGAATCGTAATGTGACATTCTCGAATACTATTTCAGTTAAGACCGGAACACGCGGGTTGCAAATGATTAATAGTGTTGGATGTCATATGGCAACGTCGCGGAGTTCCTTAGACGTCAGCCTCGCATGTTGCCTATTATTTCAAGAGATTCCACGTGGAAACTGCTATAGATTGTATGAGAAAGAATATTCCAAGGAGTACCTACTCAGCGTTGTTGTACGAAGACATAGACTAGATTTCTCAGGATTTACAAACGTATATTTTTGTATGAAAGAAACAAGAACTATTATTGTAACTCGTACAGTGCGAAAACATGATAACACACTAATTAAAATGTTCATATTCTTTATGCCACTATTGGGTCTATCAAACAATAAAAAAAAAATCGTTCGCATTGTATTAAATGTAGTTTACCATAGAATTTGATACTTGCAATAGGCACGGAACTAATAAAGCGTTAGCAAGGTTCAAAAAATATTTTCATGTAACAAAATAAGTTTACTTAGCTTGATAATTGATAATAAGCTGATAATTGAACATTAATTCAAAACGAATTGAAAGGTTTGAACCTACTTGTAGAGTACACGCTATTTATTTATTACTAATTCACTTCCGTTTAATATTTCTTAAATTTAAAAGAAGAAAAACTTTATCTGGTAAAATTACTGGGTATGAAGAGATTTAACATCTAATATCTCAGGGTGACGAGCGCAGTGCAGTGCGGGGCAGGATTGTGTTTGCAAGTTCGCAATTCTGGCAATGCTACTGTTAGTGGCAGGCGTGACGCTTACCACCAGGTGAAAGTCTTGCTCGTCTCGTCACTTGACAGTATAAAAAAATTTACCATGTATAATAATAGGTGTTAACTTTGAATAAACTTTTTTTATTTCTTAAACCATAACGAACCTTATTCTTCTTTTATATTTAAGAAAAAATACACGGAACCGTAGCTAAAAAGGCCTTGAACACAGACTTCTTTACCGTTTACATTGACGACGAAGTTTCTTGGCCTGTTAATTAGGCGGTAGAGAAACAACGAAGCGTAAGACCCATGAACCGATCACCTCTTTTAAAAGCTTTTTGTGTCGGATACCTTTCAGCTGCAACCCGTGACCCAAATCCTTCAATCATTTCGTAGCGATTTTAGTATGCATAGTGTAATTATGTTGGCAGTAGCTAAGGTTATGCGATTGGTGCAGGATGCAGTCACTTCAAGTTCAGTACACCGCGCACCGCTCGGCGCTCACCGTATTTCTACATTTTTAAAGGTATAAAATTATTTAACTTGCTTGGATCAATTATGTTGTATTACAGATTATTGGTAACTTTGCGTCAGTACATTCACCGTTTTTTTTTTCATAAATATACATGTGACCGAGATCACGGCGCGTGGTATTCTGAAGTTGGTTTTCAGTTGATGAAAGATGTCAAATTGTCAAACTCTATTAATGTAGATATAACAAGATAATTACATCAGATATATCAATTTATGACGAGATAGTATACGATAATAACATTTTTAGCAATCCATTTTACTTATATTCCTTTTTTCTTAGCAAACCAAAATTTGGTTGTACACTCATTACAATACAATACAAAAAAAATATTGATACACACACAAAAGTACAGAAACACTAGAAAAACATTAGAAACTTTACAGTTAAATATAATAGGTAAATTTGGTTCAGTTAGTATTAGGCAAAAAACAAAAGCCAGACTTGACTGCCCCAAGCTTAATCACTGCGTTGCACTGAGATATCGTGCTGCTTGAAAAATAGCTAGGCGAATGAAAAACGCGTAGTTTTCGGAGACAAAAGGAGCGCGTGGGCGATTTGAATGTTAAGACCATCATTAGCGGGCTATTGTCGGGAATGCCACGACGCTCGGGACAGTGATGCTCAAACGTTGAATACCTACCATCCTAACTATAAATAGAAAATTGACTGCATTATTCAAATTAAAAGATTTATATTAAAACCATTTTATTTAAACGTTTTGTGTATTAATAATAGATTCGTGTTTTTTTATTACAAAATTACTTGCGGTTTAAGCATCCCCATTGTTACAAGCAGGTAATTATTAACGATTGGTCGTGATAGGCCTATGTCCGAGATAATGATTTTTTTATTATGTGCAATGAGATTTGATAGTATTATGGATATTTATGATTTTACCAGAATCTCAGCAATTTTACTTATGCACGTCTCGAAATAATAATTTGAACGCAGTCGTTTGAGATCACCTAAGTGATTACATTCAGGGAAGATCGAAGGACACTAAAGTCTCACCCAAGTGATCAGGGAGAGCGTGGTCAAATGCAAACTTATTTTGATTTTTAAAAAAAACCCAGGTTTTAAATTAGGTGACAAAGTAGAATAGAACAACACAAGTATTAGCCCTTTATACTTTAGTGACACAAAAAATAAATTCTCACGCCTACTAGATAGTTTGAGGAACACAGTACAAGTGATACCATTACAGTACCGGCTCGAGCTACCTAGTAACTGACCTACAAAGGCCTGTGACTTGCAAAATCCACCCTATTGTATAGACCACCTATATGCCACCATAAATTACTCAAACGAACACAAATTGGAACAACGCCAACGGTAGTTGCAAAAATCAGGAAAGGGTTGCCATTGTCTAGCTTAACAAAGTGTTTATATTGGCAATATATCATTTACTACCGTTTTCTTTTGTGGGTGGTTAGTGAAGAATTACGCACACAAGTACCGAAAAACTTTCGCATTTATAATATTAGGGTTAGAATAAGTGAATGATAAAAAACCTTAATAAAATTGCGTAAAAAAAACTATCAACGAACTTTCCCGAACAGTAACAAGGTGGTAATTTATTTTTTCCCATAAACTGAGCCCCATATGGCGGTGATCGGACGTTGACTACTGTTCAATCAATTCTCCCTTGCGATAATGAGTCAGCTGTAAAGTAAACTTATTACATTGTGCACGGGCAGCACGGGGCAAATTGGACAAGCATACAGTGTAAAATGCATAATTATTGTCGACATAAGCAAGTTGCGGTGATTCGTCAAACTATCACTATATTGACCGATATCTAGAAGTTTAGAACTTGCATAGACTAGAATACAAATTATAATATTATTCTGTTTATAATGAGGTAAATACTAAATAAGTACACAATAATTTTTCGACGGAAATTATATGAAAATGTTTGTTTCAATAGTGGTTGATGTTAGGAACTCAAAATCACGGTTTTTATTTAGCTTTTTACAATTTACTGTAGCTAAGGGATGTAGGTATGTTCTAAAACTGCATCCATAACCACCGAAGGACGGTCAGCAGCGTCTTCTCGGTTAACGGTAGTGAGCATTCTGCGATCCCCAAGCCGCCTGCCAAGCGTGGAGATTATGGCAAACCCTCCCCCTATCAAGGGAGAGGCCTTCGTCCAGCAGTGGACGTCTTCTGGTTGATGGGCACAGCGTAGAGTTTATGGATGATGTCAATTATTTACCGACTTAAAAAAAAGAAAAAGGTTCTCGATTCGACTGTATGTTTATTATTTATTTTTTTATAGATAAAAAAATCTACGAATACAGTGTAGCTTGAGCGTAGCGCTGCTTTCGTAGCCTGTCTGCGTAGCGCAGTGGTATATTCGTTTACTCTTAAATTTGTGTTGTCTTGAATTCTAGATGCATTATTCTAGCATTCATTTAGCTAGTTATCAGAGCTAAACAATGAAATTGTTGACAGCGGGCTACACAAAATATATATATGCAACATGTTTTTCGATGTAACCAAATCTCATTCATTAATTTTCATTGTGCAGATTAAAAATACATGGACCAATACATTTTTATACGTACAACTTGTCAGTTCCAGTAAAAAGTCGATAGTATGGACTCCATCAAAATAGGTATAAAGCGAAATGTGTTTCGTTTTATCCGCATCTAGCGATGTGTGCGGAGCGTGCAGCTAAAACTTGTGATTAATGATGCACTGCCTGCGGCGGGCGCCGGTCGACGTCTGCGACCGCGCCAGCTAGAGACAAGCTACACCAGATAGGATCATAGTAAAGTGCTTAAACTTTGTGAGCTTCTATGAGGCTTTGGGCCAAGATCAGGAGAAACAATGATAAGGGATGGGATTCGTTCACAATTCTAGCACTGCTACTGTTATAGTCAGGTGTCATGCTTACAACCAGGCGAACATCAATCTCGTATCGTAACTCCATTGCATAAAAAAAAGATCATAGATTAAGTACAGTCCGATTGTAAAAGCTATAAAAAAGGTATTAATTAAGTGCATATAAAATGCAAGCTTTTGCAAGCTCTTAGAGCTTTACCAAAAAAATCAAAGATTTACAACCATAGGAATAACAACCGCTCGGATATGAAAAAATATTAGGTTCAGGATCTTCTCTTCATCTTGAGGATCTTTTCTGTGGCCTTTACAGTGTCATACGACGTTTTGAAGCGCTTAGCTGTAAACGATACTAGCTGTCAACCATCTGCAGATTAACTGAGCCGTAAGCATGGAACATTTTACGAAAGGGGCATTGTACGTAAAAGGACATAAAGCGAAAGGGATATTTTGTGAAACACTGTACATAATGCGTTTTGCGTGCACTAAACATTTTAGGAAAGGAACATTCTGCGACGGACCCGTCAGCACTATACTGGCATGCATAAAAGCATGTTCATAAGCCTGCAGCTATTCATATTTACTAGTTTTGAGCATGCCCGTAAATAATGTATCAATAGTAAAATGTTGAAAGAGCAAGCAGCAGACTTGCTAAATCACGTTTCTTCCATCCGCCTTCAGGTAGAATATGTAATAAGCATGCAAAACATGTAGTTATGTAAAAAGTATGCCCATTACATTACATTACATTGACAGCCTGATAGCTCAGTTGGTAGCATGTCTGCCTTCAGAGCTGTAGGGCGTGGGTTCGATCCCCACCCAGGACATAAATTTATGTGACGTACATCGATGTTTGTTCTGTGTCTGGGTGTAGTATGTATTATAAGTATGTATTTACGAAAAAAAATTGTATATAAGTATTCTATCAGCTTTCTGGTTTCCATGATACAAGCTTTGCTTAGTATGGGGCTAGATGGCGCTGTGTAATAAATGTCCCCCCAATATTTATTTATTTATATTTATTTACTATAGCGCTACACCTAGAGATACACATGCTTTCTTCCCACTAATGACATGCTCATTAATCGTAATCGTAGTTTCCATCCCTAGTCTAGGCCCATTTAAGAACTAGCATCTAAAAAAAGTTAAGCGCGCTTATTATCTACCTACCACCCCTCTGACGCTTGTAAATCAAGTGAAGTGTCGCCTTACGTTAGTCAATAGTAGCAAAATCAGTTCTGTACACGTCCACAGTCACGTATTCTATGATCATAGCATATAAATGGTTTCTCCAGGACTTGATTAAAAGTTTGCTGTGCAACGTTGCAATGGGATTTCGATATGGAAACTGCAAAGTTATGGGTCTCCATAGGGCACTCTGAAAATGATTACTTTTCTTCTTCCTTGTGCTCAATTAACTTAAAACAGTTTTTTTTCGTAGTGTTCGCTATATATAATGGAAGTATTGATGAAGTTCTTATACTATAATATTTTCAGACGATTGTAATGTGCTAGACTTGAGCTTAAATCTTACTACAAAGCTGCCGTAGCAGTAGGACGAGTGTGACCAGAAATATTAATTCTAATAATTTGTATGATGTCAACAGTATTGTTAGTGGTACGAATCGATTCCGTCCCCTGTCCCTGTTTTACTGGGACATGACTTGGACTTGGCCATGACTTGCTTCGCTTAATTTTGTTTTGTTTGTTTCTGTTATCTACAAGGTAACTTCACATTTCTATAAAAAAAAATACACTAGCAAATGCACAATGTGCGTTGCCATAACCATACCTTGTTAAAAATCATCATGTTATAGAACAACGGTTTTCTGTCGCATTTTACACATTTTATAAATATCAAACGACAAATACAAATACATTTATTGGACATACATTTTGACAAAGTGTAATACTGAATCCATTGGCTCCGAACTAGTACTAAAATACTGTGTTTCGGAAACCAATGGCCTCTCCCAAATATAATATATATAATAAATAATATACCTGGGTATGTCCTAAAACTGCATCCAGCACCACCGGAGGACGGGCAGCAGCGTCCTCTTAGTTGACGGTGGTAACACTCTGCGATCCCCAAGCCGCCTGCCAAGCGTGGCAACACCTCCCTATTATGGGAGAGGCTTTCGTCCAGTAGTGGACGTCTAACAGGCTGATGAAGAATAATAATATATAATAAAATATAATATAAATATAAAAATAAACGGAATTATTATACTTATTCTCAATTCCTAATATGTACACAGCACCAGTTATTTACCCAGAAAGTATTATTTACTGATACAGTAAGAATTCGAAGACAGTAGGGAAAATATAAGAAAAAAGGAGTATGAAGAAAAACAGAATCCAGGAAAATCTTATTCAACCAATATATCTTGACCCATTCACTTGTATGGCATTTCCTTACACCATCGTTTATAATGAACCAAAAGGGTGGTGAGGGAGATCTAAGTGATTTGGCTGGGTTCCTATTTGTATCAAAGCGAAAGGCGCAAAACATTTTTCCTTGAGGAAACTTCGCGCAGAACGTTTTTGTCGTCGCAGCTTTGGTAGCTACGTGTGACGTCATTAGGTATCTGGCAAAAATTATGCCACATTCGATTAATGATGTTGGGATGGACGCTCAAAGGGTGTTAGCGATCATTTTATTTATATCACTCATCTCAAATGTTTTTGTTATATCGTACGACAAAGACGAAATAAATGTTTTTTTTTGTGTCAGTAACTTAACATCTTTTAGTCTAAGCCAAAGATAATTATAATACTATACTGTCTATAATAGGGCAATGTTTTTTTAGTATCTAAATTCTGAATTTAGAGAATGAAGTTTTTGTAAAAAATACAATAAATAGTAAGTAAGTAAGTACTTTTATGTTACACCTACTAATATTAAGTACTTTTCAACCAACTTCACAAAAGGAGGTTCTCAATAGGCGTGTGGCCTAATGTTTAATTTATGACAAATAACAGGCTTAGGGAATAATATAACTAAATACATTACACACACTGAAAAAATAATTGTATTAGCTGATAAATCTCTGAGATATGAGCGCTTAAAGTTTTAGGTGGGATAGTGAGGGGATGCTCTATCCCTGTCTCGCAAAGCACGTGTTAGTATAGCATTTGTATGCCGCGCCTGAGACTTGACGTCATAGCTCAGTATATAGCGCGCTCTCTGTCTAGCTTGAAATTAAAATACTTAGAACTTATTTATATTTTAATTATTCAAAATTTTGTTTTCGTTGATAGGCTCTATTGATGATCAGCTTTTTTATGAGGTAATAAAAAATTATAAAAAAGAAAATTGTATGTAAGTATGTTATACGCTTACTCCGCCAATTATGAACTGATTTTGATGATATTTTTTTTGTTTAGTAGGTCATACTTCAGAGGTGGTCCCATACTTTTTATATCGAAATCAGTTTAGTAGTTTGGTTTTTAAATCAATCGGACTATTCTATCGGACGGCCAGGACCTCGAAAAATCGACACCGTTTTATGGTTGATATACCAAAAACTCGTACGAAACGGTTTGATTCCTCTTTCTTTATTCGAACTGCTAAACAGTGGAATGCGCTGCCCGAGTAGGTGTTTCCCGATAATTGTAATCTGGGTGTCTTCAAGTCGCGAGTGAATCGGTTTCTTCTAGGCAAGCGTGCTCCATCGTAGACTGCATCTTCGTTTACTCATCAGGCGAGATGGCAGTCAAACGCAAGCCTTTATCATATTAAAAAAAATACTAGAAAATATAAAGATGTCATCCAGGTATCCGAAGTTGAAGTGGGTTAAAAAAGCATATTATTCATTAATGTTAATTTTTTTAATGTTTTAGAGGCCTGCGTTTCACTACCATCGCGCCTGATCTTAAGCGAAGATGCAATTTACGATAGAGTACGCTTGCCTAGAAGAAACCGATTAACTCGTGATTTAAGACCCAGATTGCCCGAGTGAGAACACCCACTCGGGCAACGCATACTTCTCATACAACATCATCAACCATAAAATGTCCACTGCTGGACTGCCTTCCCCTTAATAGGGAGGGGTTACCATAATCCCTACGCTTGGCAGGCGGCTTGGGGATCGCAGAATGCTCACCACCGTTAACCGAGAGGACGCTACTGCCTGTTCTCCGTACTACTCGGGTATGAGTAGTACTACTCATAACTACTAACTCTCAAACTCTAAATTATGCAAACAAGTACTTAAATTTTAAAACGAGCTGGGTATGTTCTAAAACTATGCATCCAGAACCACCGGAGGACGGGCAGCAGCGTCCTCTTAGTTAACGGTGGTAACCATTCTGCGATCCCCAAGCCGCCTGCCAAGCGTGGGGATTATGGCAACACCTCCCTTTAAGGGAGAGGCATTCCTCCAGCAGTGGACGTCTTCCGGCTGTTGATGTGAAGCACTTTTTAAAACCTTTCCACCGATATGCGGGGTGTTAGTTTGAACACCGTTATCCTTCTAGGATACCATTTTACTTATCATTATGAACAACTTTTACTATGGGGCCAACCCTAAAATCACGAAATAAAAAACAGCTGTTCCATACAAAAAGGTTCATCGATGTTTGACAAAATGTATGGAACAGCAGATATTTTTTTCGCGATTTTAAGGTTGGCCCCATAGTAAAAGTTTTTCATAATGATGAGTACAATGAAATCCTAGAAGGATAACGGTGTTCAAACTCACAGCCTGTATAACTGAAACTAACGAAATGGCCTAACTTTTGTTAGACAGATAAAAATAACACTTATTTCGCTATTACGATCAAAACATATTTACACTCATGATTCGTTACGCCTTACTCAAAACTATTTAAAATCGCAAAAGCCAGGTTTTTTCTAATTATTATTATATAGAGAATTCCTTTCAAAGAAATTGTCGGAACTTTTCAAACGTAAACGGTATGAATAATAGTTTTAAATGTATTTGAATAAGCTGTTCATTAATTATGTCAGGGTATAATAGTGATTTTTGACGGGCCCTTCCTGCTTTCAATGCGTTCAGTTACACAATTTTAGTAAGGGGCAGGTTTCAGTTTTTTCTAGTGCCAAATGTCAATTTGAGTCTACTTAGCAGATGCTTGTCTGAGAAAATGGTATAGGCGAGCTATTGTAAGTTATGGTAGGTCAAATCCATTAAAAGCTATACCACAGAATAAATAATAGTACCACGTACAGAAAGTTCACTCCGCAGGAATTGAAATAAATAAGGACTCTATCTACTAGGCAATAAAGTAGCAATTCAACTCGCACAGCGCTGGATACCGCTCGCTATATTCACCTAGATATACCGCTCTCTTTCTATCACGTATGCTTAGTTACGTGCGACGAGGCTAGCGTGCGGGCGGCCACTGACTTCAGCCTTACAATGTCCTCCCGGACGGAGCGCCAGCCGAACATACCTAAGCTGCGGAGTGACACCCCCCTGGCTATACTAAGAAATGTTGCCTTAAAAACATGTGACATTTTGGCCTAGTTCTTACATGGCAGTATGGGAATTTTGTACCACTAGGCCACCTACGTAAGGGAAAAGCCCTAAGCCTTTACCTACCTATTAACCAAACTTTATGTCAATTTGTGTCTTCGTGTTTATTTACTATAAGTACGTATCTATTATAGGATGCCAACCAAATATTTGTAACTTTCTAAAAGCGATTTTGCGGTCTAGGTGAAGCAGCTAGAAGGAACCTTTAGTTACCGGAAGAACACACCCATTATTATACTTTTTGGGAAACATAGACTCTAACAGAGAGTTCTAATGTAGAGGCTATGGCCTCTGCAAGAAATATCCATGATAAACGGATGGCCCTGTGGTAACGTACCTGTTATGCAAACTTAAAACCATTTTCGTGTAAAGTACATAAACCAAAACTAATGCTAATACTATGCATATATTATAATTATAACTTACTTAGCTTCAAAATTCTTAGGTAGGGTCCTCACATGATTGATAACTCTGGTCAGGTAAGACGAGTGTCAGATTGTCTTGTCTGCACACGTGACAACCCTATCCTAGTGCTTATGAATTAGAGCAGCTGATGTGGGTTTGAGTCGGATTAGCAGGATACTTGTGATAAATTAGGTATGCAAGTGTTTGCAAGTTGTGCAGAATTTTGAAAAATGATGGTTAGTCAACAATGAGTAGCGAAAAATAAATCGTTTTCAGTATAGTGCATGTAAAAAAAACATAAAAACGAACTGACAACCTCCTCCTTTTTTTAAGCTGGTTAAAAAGGTTTTTTTTCCTAGTCAAAACTTAAATAAGACAGAAAACAAGCATTACTGTGTTCCGGTTTGAAAGGCAATGTTACCAGAGAAATTGCTGGGTATGAATAGATTTAACATCTAATATCTCAGGGTGACGAGCGCAGTGCAGTGCGGCGCAGGATTGTGTTCGCAAGTTCACAATTCTAGCACTGCTAGTGTTAGTGGCAGGCGTGACGCTTACCACCAGGCGAACGTCTTGCTCATCTCTTGTCTCTTGAACTTGAAAGTTAACAAAAAAATAAAATAAAAAAGATTTGAGAAAAACTCAAAATACGTTCACACATCTCTACGGGCTAGCAACTCTGTTTTTTTAAGAATAGAATACAAAGTGGCCATATGATAGTCGGCGGTTCGTTTACCATCAAGCGGAACATAGCACCTAGTTTCAGTATTTAAAAAAACTCAGTGCTTCTGTTTCATTTTAATTACCTATACGTACTTAAATGAACAGCTAGTGAAGGTACCTACACACAGATATGTCTTTCAGAACCTTTAACAAACTGCCTTACACTGGGAAAAATACACAGCTTTCGAACACGGCTCCAGTTTCTGTAGCCATGTAAACGACTGTGCCAGCCAGGTTTGGCAGCCGTGTGAACAGCCGTGTACGCGGTTAGAGATTTTACACGGCTGTGTAAGCCAATTATACTGCTGCGTTAGCCGGTAAAGACGGCTACGCTTACTGTATTAAATAATTTTACAGCCGTGTCACAACCGTAGCCGTGCAAAAATACACGGCTACATTCTAACACGGTTAGCGTATTGGTGTAGGTAAAGCTCGTCGGGCCGTGTGTTAAACGAAAACGGTTTGCGGAGCCGTCCTAAACACGGCACGACTGGCCGTGTGCCAAACTAAATCTGGTTGCGATAGCCGTGTCAGAAACGTAGCTTGTATACATGGTTGCCGGAGCCGTTCTATACACGGGACAACAGGCTGTGTGATAAATAAGATCTGGTTACGATAGCCGTGTTCCAAATCGAATTCTCAAACATGGTTGCCGCAGTCGTTTAAGACATGGGATGACATACCGTGTGCCATACAACATCTGGCTGTGATAGACGTGTCAGAAACGTAGCTTGTATACATGGTTGCCGGAGCCGTTCTAGACACGGGACAACAGGCTGTGTGATAAGGCTTCGCCAGCTGCATAGGGCCGTAGTAAGATGGCTGGGAAAGCCGTGCTAACGTGGTTGAAGCAACCGATTTACACGGCTACTTAAACCGCGTCGCACACTGTTGGCAGTGACCGTGTTGAACTGCTGACACGGCTGCAACTACAGTACCGTGTGCAAATCTAGCCGTGTCTGCTCATAACCGTGTCGACCAGTTGACACGGCTGCAACTGCAGTACCGTGTGCAAATCTAGCCGTGTCTGCTCATAACCGTGTCGACCAGTTGACACGGCTGCAACTGCAGTACCGTGTGCAAATCTAGCCGTGTCTGATCATAACCGTGTCGACCAGTTGACACGGCTGCAACTACAGTACCTAGCCGTGTATATTTTTAACCGCGTGTCACCGTAGCCGTGTTAGCGACACACGACAAACTTTACCGTGTTGACACGACTGCAACTACAGTACCGGGTTTATACGGCTCTGCCAAGCCGATAAATCGACCCTTTTTTTTCCCAGTGTAGTCTTACCGGTTTTAGGCAGCTTCTTTGGGAAGCTGCAGCTGAAGCTGGGATTGGGAACTGAAAGCCGAATAAAATACTTTTTGACTGTACCCAAAGCTCAAACCCATTTGAATGTAGCCTCATATCCAACTCTTTCAAGTATGTACTTATCTAAAATTAGTAAATAGGTACCTTTCTTCCTTTCAAGTACCTAACTGGCAAACGAACAAAACGAATCCTTTATCTAGAATCCAGAATGGCCGGCGGTACCAGGAATGTATAAGCTGCAGGAGAAGATTAATGATAGGCCAGCAGACAGCGCGGCCAGGTTTGACAGGCGCAGGTGCGCTATTTTCATAATTGGCCCGACCTGCGCCCTTTCAGCTTTCAGGGAACTGCTCGAGTGGAAGGACGCGATGTATTTGGTTTGTTTCGATAGAGTTAGATACTTTTAATTAAGTAGTAGGTAAGTGCAGACATCATAAGGTAAGTGCATCTAAAAATGTCATTACTTACCAAAAACTGATGCAGCAGGATTAGGTATGTACAATAAGGGTAAGTTTAAAATACTAATAAAGTCTAGAGGAATTTAAATAAAGTCTTGGAATAGATGCCTACTTAACTTACCTATAATAACTTACTTAATGTCTACATTATACTTACCTACCAACCAAACTTAGGTATATCTATAGCACAGGTAGAACCTAATTACAAACATTATTATTAAACAACAGCGCGTGAAGCTTTAACTTAGAATAAACTCACTCAACAGATTATCACCCTGACGAGCCAGGAGTTGTAGTACTATCAAAAAACAACATTTATTACGATACAATTTGTAAAGCTTGCGAAAAAGCTACTAAACAGCTGGATGTCTAGTATTACAACGCCATCTATCAATGAGTAGCTCAGGAGAGTTTTTGACACTGCTGCCATCTGTTTTGGAGTAGCAGTACCACTGATTACAGGCTGAATATTGATTTTGTATAAAAACGGATTAGGTAATAATCAAAATAATATATTCATGTCGTACGTATGTATGTTTATGTAGTCGTTAATTATTATTTACGTCTATTTTTTGGTTCTACAGTTGTAGTGTTCGTCTTTGTGCGTTTCAATACATACTTACTACATATTAAAGCATAGGAAAGTACCGAATCACCAACGTTTTAAAAAATTGGTGCCAAAATTCTAGACCCATTTCAGAGTTTAGTGGTAGAACTCTATTGCAGGGCCCGCCTGGGGAAGTACCACACCTTTGCCAGTTATTCAATCGCCAAGCGTGTGCAAACATTAGGTACTTACTGTTTTGGTTTGAAGGGCAATGTTACCAGAGAAATTACTGGACACAAAGAGATTTAACATTCAACATCACAGGGTGTCGAGCGCAGAGCAGCGCGGCGCAGGATTTTGTCTGCAGGTTCACAATTCTGGCACTGCTACTGTTATGGGCAGGCGTGATGCTTACCACCGGACGAATGAGTCGCTGAGCCATTGGAGTGAATGTGTATTTTTAACATACTTATTATTAGATGACTACCCATGTAATCTACCTACTAATCTTTTCTTAGATACCTAGGTAATTAATACAGGTGGTCCACGAGAAGAAAAAAATGCCCCTGGTACAGCCAGGTGAGCAGTGTAGGTGGACCACGGACACGGAGCGGCAATACTCATAGCTGTATATAACATTTGTTAAATTTGAAGTTACCTTGTTTAGCGTAAGTAGAGTGCATTTTGGAAAATTCTAATTACCAACATGTGTACTATTTTTAATAACGAAAAGGAGTAGGAAAAAGTTATTTGTTGAGAAAACGATTATGGAAAATTTTATTCTGCTTTTACCTGTACATTTTATTCTTAAAACTAAAGAGTGCAACACACACATACACACACACAGACATAACTTAAGTAAAAGCTAACAAAGTGGTCAAAACAAATACACAATAAGATATTTACAGTCAAGTTAGAACAATGTTTTTTTTATTAAATAGTCCTTTCACCAATCAATACAACCCAAAAATAAATTCAGCATAAAATTATGACAAATTAATCTACAATAGTAAGTACTTAGGACAAGACTGCAATGCTCAAAGGTAGACACAAGAATTGCAAGTAAATTGAAAATAATGCTCGTTTCAATAACTTGCATAGACTTGTGGCATGACAAAGCAGATGTACCAAAACTTAGTTTACTATTCAAGTCAGCCAGAAAACGTCCACAACTGGACGAAGGCCTCCCCGGTAATAGGGTGGTGTTGCCATAATCCCCACGCTTGGCAGGCGGCTTGGGGATCGCAGAATTCCCACCATCGTTAACGGAGAGGACGGTGCTGCCCGTCCTCCGGTGGCTCTGGTTGCAGTTTTAGGACTACCCAGGCCCAGTTTACTCATGCTTGAATTAATTTATATTCTATTTAGGATGGATTTGTCTTACAACTTACCTATCTAACCTATATTATTTTTAATGTTTTTTTACGCAAATAAAGTAGATATTGGTGTCGACTCGGTGATGATTTTAGAGAACGCTTATGCTAGCTCACTTTTTTAGACTGCTCTAATAAAACTCAAATTTTCTTGGAGGGTTTACCTCTTTCTCCTATTTTTATTAGCTGTGTTCTAGTATTATTAGCTGTGTATATTAGCTACTTTGACATTTGACGTTTTAAATTTTAGACACAAACTTTTCTAAAATTGCAGATAGACATAAAGTAAGTACTTAGATATACCTACATTAAAAAAGCTCTTCTAATTGGTTTTACGTAATTTATATAATTATATTCAGGATATGTATACCTTGGAAGGTTTTATTATCAGGTTCTCGTTTGAAATAAATAATGTTTGTTATGATTTTACTTTGTTGTTTGTAACTTACTTTAGAATGAATTATAATTAATTAATGTTAATGTTATATTTGGCCTCATATTTTTTCTTATCCCCAATCTGCAAAAGGCAGAGTCTAGATCCCACAAAATAAATCTCTAAAATGGACATTGAACAATTATGACAATATTTTGTTTTGTCAGACTCTATTATAAATTCAGAGTTTTTTTACAAATAAAATGACTAAGTTTTTCAATCAAATACGTACAAAAAAACTTAACGCAATATCTTTTGCAGCCAGCGACAATGATAATATGAATGGACGGGAAATAAGCACACGGATTTTGAAGACTATTATAAGTTGAGCGCCGGCTCTCTACTCGCTTCAGTCATACTCTGCCTTTGCGACATGCGAGTCGTACGATACAACAATACATGTACATGTGTTCTCTTTTTCTCATGCAGTAATTAGATTCGCTATCTCTATTTTCCGGCAAATGTAATAAGCATATTTTTACTAGGTATGCTTGATTGTGTTGCCTTGTTAATTTTGATCGATTTGTAAGCGCTGGGCCCGTCCATTCCATTATCACTGTCGCTGTTTGTAGGCACGTAAAAATATAGGCAATAAATAATATTTTAGAGCAATATTACCTATAGTATTTAAAGCTTTGCGTTATGTCTGTATATCTAGCTACGTCTGAAGCCTTCGGGCGGCATAACAACTCAGCCATTACGACTATCCTCTTAACTTATATGGACATTCGTTTTATCCTTAACCACATTATGGCTTCACATCAACAGCCGGAAGACGGCCACTGCTGGACGAAGGCCTCTCCCTTTAAGGGAGGTGTTGCCATAATCCCCACGCTTGGCAGGCGGCTTGGGGATCGCAGAATGGTTATCACCGTTAACTGAGAGGACGCTGCTACCCGTCCTCCGGTGGTTCTGGATGCAGGTTTAGGACATACCCAGGTCCCAGGATCCAGGACATTATGGCTTAACGTCATCTAAATCGCGTTAATGAGTCACGTGGCATATTATCTGGTTTGAGTAGTTCTCAAGAGATTTTTATACTTGGTCTAAAATCTATTCTGTGTATAAATATCTAGAGGAGACAGTAGCACAGATCAGTGCCCTTATCATGGACGTTCGCGATTCTGTATGCGAGCGTGCGCGAGCAGGAGGGCGCATGGCGCGAGTGGTTTGGTACGAGCAGGATGGCATGCTATCGCAATCGGAATCGCGAACGTCCATGATAAGGGTGCAGGATCTAAAAACTATGATCGCAGAACCACAAATACATAAGTGAATATTTCTAATTTTCTGAATAAGTACTTAATTATTTTTATGGCAGAACTCTCACTGTAGGGCCGACGCCTAAGTACCTTCATATTAGCTAATAAAAAAATACAACCTTCTTCAACTTCGAATACCTGCAGGGCTAGCATGCGCACCGCGAGAAAATTTTGTCGTGTCTTTATATCGTGCGAAAACGAGACAAACTTATACAGATTCGTAGACTTGTGCTGTTTATAAGAATCGAGAAAAATTTCTCGCGGTGCGCATGCTAGCCCTGCAGGATGACATCTTCATATTTTCTAGTAATTTTGATTTAAAAACCAAACTACTGAACCGATTTCAATAAAAAATAATCATCAAAATCAGCTCATAATTGGTGGAATAATCACGTAACATACATAAAAAAAACACAGTCGAATTGAGAACCTACTTTTTGAAGTCGGTTGAAAATAAACGATTTTAAAATTATATTCTAGGTAATCTCTTGTTTCTTCTCCAAAGGCTTGAATGGACGCAGTGCATGCACCACACAAACCTCTCTAGAACCGAATTTGTCGCCTCACTTCAAACAAATTCGGATCTACAGGGTAGATGTAGGGCACTAATAGTGATGCCGACGAACAGCTTGTTCTGTTTCTTCTTTTAATGCTTGCTTTTTCATTCTGTTTCTTATTTAATCTATAACAGAGGACATAAATAATGTGTAGTGCCTATCAAAATATGGCAGAAAACCTTCAGAGAGGTAGTAATGGGAGGTGGTCACGACCCTCGGACATAAGGAATACGAGTCAAGGGTCATAATCGTCATCAGCCATAAAACGTCCACTGCTGGACGAAGGCCTCCCCCTTTATAGAGGGGTGTTGCCATGATCCCCACGCTTGGCAGGTGGCTTGGGGATCGCAGAATGCTCACCAACGTTAACCAAGAGGACGCTGCGGTGGTTCTGGTTGCCGTTTAAGGACATAAACCAGGTCCAATGGGTCATAATTATAGTGAAATTATTACATACGTAAATTATTAATCCTGGATATTAATTTTCCCGCCAGGCGTCTTAATTTTTCATACTGTCCATGCATTAATAACATATAATAATAATTGTTCGTCCTATCCTATTGTTCGGATAAGATCATGGTAAGGGTTTTGTTTTTTTACTATATATTATAACAAATTATGTTTATCTATGTCATCATCATCATCCCGGAGACGTCCACTGCTGAACGAAGGCCTCCCCCTTAAACCGCCACACTGTACGACAACCTGCAATTTGCATCCACCGGTTTCCCGCGACTTTTACAATTTCGTCGGTCCACCTATATATAGTGGGAGGCCGCACCTACACTGCGTTTATCAGTTCTTCGAGCGATGTGTCCTGCCCTGCGCCACTTCAACTTGCAAACCCTGCGAGCTATGTCGGTGACTTTGGTTCTTTGGCGAATATCCTCGTTCCGGATTTTATCGCGCAAAGTAACTCCGAGCATAGCCCTCTCCCTTTCCCCAAGCCGCCTGCAATGCGTGGGGATTATGGCAACCCCAACAATATGACAGCTTTTATGAATAGTTTGGCTTAATTCAAATATATTTTCTATCGAAAATTATTGATAAAACTAACGATTTTTGTCTAATATTCTTGTACTTATAATACCTATATGTATCTATAAATAAATTAAAAAAAACTTCTCTATATCCTTGACTTTTCCGTCCTTTTCAAGTCAGCACCATTAAAAAAATTCCACGTCCGCATCTGAAATAAATAAAAATACAATAAGTTTAGTTAAAAAAATATTTTTCGTGGCGCTACTTTTGGAATCAATTGACAAAGCACAGATCGATCACAATTAATAGTGTTGTCACGAGAAGACATTTTTTTATCGATATTTAACTGCTCGATAAACCGCGTCCACAATCGAATTCCATAATAAGCGGATAATGTCGACAGTAGCTGCCTGTCACGATCGATCATGGTACCGCGGTAGGTTATCTACTAAAATAAACTTTACGACAAGTGAGGACGTCAATGTTTAAACAGTCTTACACAAGCCTTTGAATTTAAAATAAGCATGAAACCAACCAAGGACGATATAATTCACGATACTGAAGTCATGAAATAAGTACTTGCGACTGAGAACCTTGAGATTTGAGATACTATAATATAACACAACACAAAGAAGGAAATTTAATAATGTGCCTTGCCAAAATTATGATATAAACAAGTTATAAAATTTGTCTTGTTAAAATTATAATGTCTTGCTTGTCTTTTGACGATTATAAGGTAGTAGGTATATCTATTTACTTCATTTAATGGGAATAATGTTGCTAAAGAAAAATTAAATTTTAAGACAACAAACCTTACGTAACATAAAAAGGCACTGACCAAGACTTTCTAAAAACCTAATTTGAAGTGTAGGAATCCTCGCTTGAATATACTCACTTTATCTATGGGAATGAGGTTAAAAGCGCCACAAAGGAAAGTTAAGTTGAGCAATACCAGCCATCACGTGCATAGTTATCGGAAGGAAATTGTTAACAAGCCCAAGAATGTGTTTTAGATGGTGCATGCTAATCAATGAGAAACAATGTTTGTGATAGACACGTAAAGTTGTTATTTTGCAATTGTTGTGTAACTTGGTCATTGAGTTTTTTGTACATACATTGATAATTATTATGAAACATACCTATATATGCCTATTATTCCAATAATTGGAGATAAAATTAAGTACAAATACTTGACATAAAAAATTACAAAGGTGTAAAAGGTTCTGTTGATAAATTTTCACGTTTAAACGACTATATTCAAATAATGAAAAATAATAGAAAATAATAATATAAACATAAGACACAGGCATTTATAGAAACCTATAATAGTTTTTACAAAACTGGAACTTCACAGTACTAAGCAATATACTTACACTCATCCGATAAATAAACCCATTTTAAATAATTATCGATTTTATAGCATTGTAGTTGTGAATCACAAATTAGAAAAAGATATTGAACAAAATAAGGACTCGCGTCACAGCAAATTAGCTAAGAATGATGCAAGAGAAAGCCTACGCGTTTGGTCCTTATATTTAGTCGACAACCTCAACGTTGAAACAGCTTTATTACTGTCTAATTTTATCCGATCTGTTCATCGAACTATCGTGTCGCGTCACTACGTCTGCTCGGGCAATTCGCCGTTGATTCGCCAACCTTGGTTTAACGAGGACGAAAGACCCGCGGCGACGCGACCGGCAATATGAACTAGGTCAGGACGCATGCGCGCCCGGACGCAGCCAATGAGCACCGCCCTCGGCATGCCAGCCGGGACAATGAATGGCCCCCCACTGAACCAGCTAACCCAGACCTCCCCTATTCTACACCTATTTATCGGAACGCGTTCGAATACTTCCCGCTCCCTCAGCAGTTAAGGAGCTCTTGTGTTTGGTCTTAAGCAGCTGTTGAGCAAATCTGTTGTTGCCCTTTTCCACTAGTTGCTAAGCGAATCTTTTCCTTCGATTTCGCTAAGACGTTGATTGGATATTTTGTGATCGAAAGGTCTACAACCGCTGCTAATGATTACATTGACAGAGATAACAAATTTGTTTGTGACAAAGTTTGAGAATCATAAGTCTTGATTCTTAAGTAGCAGGACTCCAAAGTTTAGAAATATAAACTTCAAGCTCAATTTTAAATTCAGTCATTTTTAAAGTAAGCTTATCTTGTTCTTCTTGGTACTATTCCTTCTTTTTATAGCTGTGCCTTTTACTGTAAAATTTAAAATACAAGAACCGCCGAAAGCATTATTTATATGGCTCTGGACTGGAATAATTTAAATCGGGAAACGAAACTAAAAGTGAGCAAGTTTTACAATAAATAAAAATCTATTCTGGCGAGTTCGCGTGGCATACATTAATGTTAAGGTAGGTAAACCAGAACCGGATTTTGGGAGCCAACGGTCACGATACCGTTTTGAAAATCAACTGTGATAATTTATTGCAAACCTTAAACTAAGCGTTATTATACACAGTTCAATTCAATAAAGTGATACAGAAATCAAAACTTTGAATGTAGAAGCTGCTAAAACAAAACATAATTCAAATGAAATAAATAGATTTAAGCATATTTATTACCACGGCAATTTCAATAAATTTCATACGCTCTAAATGCGCGCTTACGTTACGTTTTCTCCCTAGAAGCCTGCAGCGGTGACCTATTTGTGCTGAATAAATCTTCACTCGAACACATAACTAGATCTTTGAATTTATAGATTTAGGTTAAAATTTATAATAAACTTGAATGAAACTTTTAACCGGCTAAGATAATGATAATGTCATCTGTATAAAAATATGTAATCAAAATGTATTAGAAGAGTAACATTGCGCATTTCATGAAAGAAAAAACAAAAAAAGACAGTATTTTAAGTACTAAAGTCTAACTCACCAAGACGTAAAAGGAGTAGAAAAATAGACACAAAACAGTAAAAACAAAAAACTATATCACAACAAAAAACTGATGTGATCACCGCGAGAGACGATCTCGATCTGATGTGTTCCAACACGGCGTATCGCTTGAAACTATTGGTGATGAAAACTATTAGTAAGCCACTAATTGCACAGTAGCCTACATAGGCGGCGGTAATTGCCCCATTTACACATTTCGTTAGTTCGCCCTGCATAATTGTTGCCTGTTTGCACGGGAGATGATCGAATGTGTCAGCCACGACCAGAATGAAACTAGGAAACTAAATGATAATTAAAACACACATTTCAAACTGGCTGTTTACTAATAAGGACAATTATAGCTGGCCTAAACTTTGCTATACGTTGTAAAGAACAAAAAGATTGAATTAGATTTAACATCGCCGTATGAGTGAAATATTCGTGTTAGTACAATTATCACCAGAAGCAATATTTTGACTCGCAACATGTGATTGACGAATTACATACTCGTAGTTTAGGCATTTCATGTTTATTCAACGACCTTCAACAGTTGAAAAATATAGGCGACATGGAAAGAAAACCATGAACTAGGGTCAAATAACTTACTACTATTATTACGACATTTACAAATATTGAATACGTCTGGTTATTATATGGGAAACTGGTTATGAAGGCGCAATTTGTATTTGCTATTACATAAATATATTTACGACGACGGGACAATGGGTAGGAGTTAGATGATTCAAGCTGTTTGTACAGATGTGATATGATGACGGATAAAAGCGATAGGTAGCATTACAATTAATAGATGCAAAAGACACTACTGTTGCTTTATTTTGATTTGATGATGTCAGAGCGGCGACTATTAACTATGAATGAATAGGTAGGTGCATACCATGTTATAATCTAATAAAAAGTAAGTAAGTTCGTATAGGCTGAGTGGCCAGCCCTAGTGTCAGAGTTAATGTGCCGCCCGAAGGCCTCTGACATGGCTGACGGTTGTTGTTATAGAAACTACAACAAACAACCGGGACCAACAATTTAACGTGTCATCCGATCCACGGTAGCGTATATTAGTATAATCTAATACCAAAGGTACGTAAAAAGGACATATCTTATGATTTGGATAAATATGACATTTTATAGAGTGTAAGTACATTAATAAATTTAGAATAATATGAGAATAGTATGAGTGCAAGTAATATGATTTGAAAATCAATAAAAATGTGTTGGTACAAAATTACCAGAATTGATGAGTAACGCAGGAACCTTCGTTGAAACGCTAATAAATGCCGACCCAGAAAGTTTGTTCAAACAACAATTAACGGGACCGCTTTGTTACTACTTTTAACGCCCAACACATAGAAACTATTGTCTATGAATCTATAGTATTTTATGGCTCTTGTTCATAAAACGTTTATAGAAGAAAAAGATACGACGCAAGAAAGTTTTATGGTGGAACATTTGAAGCATTAAGACTTAGAGTAGAGTTGGACAAACATAAAAATGTGATAAAATGTGGACGAATGGGTAAACAAAACTTTGTGAAAAGCTATCAGTTATCCTGTATAAATAAAACAAAATGAGCTAACATTTAAGAAAAAACATTTTAGGCACAGTCTTCTATCAAATAGATTGATTATGTGTAATATATAAGTAGAGTACCCAATCAATGTATTTGATTTGTAATTAAAACTCCAATTAACAAACATATTATGAAATAGTGTAATTTATTTCATTACTCACCTAATCAATAATGATGCTGTCGTCTTCACAGAATCCAGAGCACCCGCGCAGCTCCTGAAATGAGTTACGCATCATACATTACTAAACGGAATTTCATCTACATAATGATAGATAATTAAATTATCGTTGTTCAATGTTGCAAATTCCACAGATCTTCCACTGATAGAAACCAACCTCATCTATCCTGCTTGAAACGCGCCAAACTGGCGTTGACTTGACAGTCCCGCCAAACATGGCTGCCTTCGTGTAGGAAGCGGAAATACACGAATTGCTACGAGTCAGAAAGGATAGAACGGTCCCGACGCGTGTGTAAAAAAGAGACAGACGACAGGTCCTGGCAGTTGAAACTTTTAGACAGAGATAACGATATCCGATTTGACAAGGGTGTGAAGGAATAGGAGTATAGTTTAAACGGTTTTAAGGGTGGAGCTGTCTGGACTCTCTGGGACGCGCAGATGTTAACAAAAAGGGAAGCCAGGACAAAATTTTTGGGAATAAATTGAACGACATTTTTGCCACATTGCTGAGAGCCCGTCCGTTTCGGGTCAGCTAAGTAGGTAGCACTCTGCGCAGGAATGGAAAAGGAATTCCAGTATATACAAGTATACCTTGCTCGACGCCTAAAAATACAGAAAAATTAAAGCTTTACTTCGTGTTGTTTTAGAATGAATGAATGAAACGAATATACAATTGAATAAAATCAAGTAGGTGTGAGGTTACTGACATGAGCTTTATTATAAACTTCCTGTTAGCCAGCATAGTAATGTTCATTACGCATCTATTACGCATAATCAACGGGGTGTCAAATCCTAGCTTCCGGATTTTATTACTCGAATTTTGAATTTTTATTTTTTACTTACCTAGAGTAGTTTTTAACTCATATTTTTTTAATATTTGAGCTCTAAGTTGACATTTTCGATTTTGACGGTTCATTTTTCACAAAAGCCTGGAAGGCTTTTAAATATACGTAAAATGTTTTCCGTTTTTCCTCTCTTTTATGTTATTTATTTTTATAAAATAAAAGGTCACATAGGCAAGCATACTTCATCTTGATGGTATGTATATATATGTATATATATATATATTTCAAGGCTATTTTATCAGTACTTCGTGAGCTCCTAAACATATAGTTCATAATAGTAATCAGCCTATAGATATATTATTATAGTGCACTGCTGGACGTAGGTCTTCCCTCTAAGGACGATTGGACCATATTCAGCCCGGTTTGATGGAATCTTCTATATACAGGTTTCCTCCCGATATTTTCCTTAACCAAAAATACAATGATATGAATATCCATACATAAACTCTAAAGAGCTCATTGATAAAGGCCTAGGTTTAAATCTGGTCTCTTGATTAGGCTACCACGGCTTTACATTACAATTAAAACAAGTAAGTACTTAACATCTATCTATATCTTCTATATGTGTCAAAATTAGTAATATATTATCATTGTAGTGAACTCTACATAACCATTTGCTAAGTGATTTCTACATTACCTGTAGATTCTACCATAGCTTAATCAAAACAACGAATTTTACGTAATTCTCATCCCATCCGTAATCTAATCTCAAATTACGTTATATCAAATTAACCTGGTTCCAGTTTAGTGTATCACGCGGATAGATTATAGGAACGGAAGCTGCCACATCAAATGTTTGCTTTAGATTACATCGTATCAACGGAGATTAAGCCAGGGTATTGTTTGTCATCTGTTCTAGCTGATAACAATATATTTGAGGTAGATAATACGGCTTCTGCTAAGAAATATGGTCAGATACGTAGCTCTCTCAAGGCGATCTTAAATATTTGAAATTTGAAATAAACATCATAATTATATGAAACCTCTTAGTCTTAAGAGTTAACTTTAATTATATGACGCTATAATCAACGGTTATTCTGTTTCTAGGGTTGATATGATTTTTATCCAAAATTATAATTAAGTACAATTAAAGATTGAGTTTTAGGTGTGAAATACGAAAGCGTTCCAATATCTTTTTCCCAAGAAGATCACACTATAACATTTATAACACTAATGTTATATTTATATTTGACTTCAATATACGTATGTATTGTGCATACTTATATTTACATTTAAATTTAAATTCAATATAATTCAGTACCATGCAGCGACAATGATAAAATGAATAGACGGGAAATAAGCGCACGGATTTTGAAGACTATATTTTGAGCGCCGGCTCTGCTCTCGCGTTAGTCATACTCTGTCTTTGCGACATGCGAGCCGTACGATACGACAATACAAACTTCTAAAACATGTACATGTGTTATCTTATTGTCATGCAGTAATTAGATTCGCCATCTCTATTTTCTGGCAAATGTAATATGCATACTTTTAGCTAGGTATGCTTGATTGTGTTGACTTGTTAATTTTGAACGATTTGCAAGCGTTATATTAGGCCCATCCATTACATTATCACTGTCGCTGGTACCATCTATATTTGTTTGGTATCTTTCATAATTCTCAAATAAAAAATAATTTAATAATATATATATATGTTTTTTTTCTTTGTATTCTTTCTTTCTTTCTTTCTTTGTTTTTGTTTATCTTTCAGCTCCGTAAAGATTGAAATAGTTTAGGTCCTGGGTAGGTATAGTAGGTTGCTTTTAATCCCGGACAATTGACAAGTTCGTGTAGAATAATAGTATAGGTACTTTGAAAAAAATCAACCGAAATCAATTTCAATTACTTGGTTTTTTTTCCATTTATTTTGATTTTGAAAAACCAAACTACCGAACAGATTTCGGTAAAATGTATATGGATCCACCTCTAAAGTATGACCTACCAAACAAAAAAGAATCATCAAAATCAACTCATCATTGGCGGAGTAATCGTGTAACATACATACAAAAAAAAACATACACGTCGAATTGAGAACGTTCTTTTTTTGACGGTTTCTTCAAAAGCATCCTGTTTTCAACCGAACAGGCGAAGCTTTAGAGTGCCGCAAATTAGGTGAAGATAAATTATTATATCTTATTATCTAACATATCAGACAAGTAACATCGTAGATTGTTCTTTATAGGCATATTTAACGACATTTTTGTAGCAATAATAATCGATGAAAATTGGGTGAAAAGTGTGTGTTAGTAAGAATTATTCAAAACCCACACTGTTAAATTACAAAACGCACTATTACATTTCATTAAGTGTTCAGAGTCGGAAGTTTCAATTGTCCACAACAGACAGGAAGCAATAAATCCAGACAACAAACATAAAAACATAATCTATTCAATAGAGTACAGGAAAAAATCCAAGAAATCGCATGAACACAGCAAATAAATACTGTATAACATAAAAGGACAGTAAAACTTAGTCATGATAAGTCAAACGTAAAGTATCTATGAAGGCACGCAACGAGTACTGAATTATTTATTTACAGGGCTGCTTATGAACTTGGGAAAATTTAATGAAAATAACTTAGGTAAGGTAATAAAATACATTAATTCTTATACAAGTTTGTCACGCGAGTATACCGCAAGGATGAGAGTCTTTGCTGTTGAATTAGGACTTAAAGGGCAGGACTTTCGTACGTCAGTTTCACATTACATAATTACAGATAATATTAAAAAAAAAGAACTGTGTTGTTTGCATCTAGCTAGCTATAACAACTGTACTATTATGAAATATTTTTGGCAAAATATTATAAAAATTATAGGTTATCAAAAGACCTACAGACAAGAAGATTTTGTTTTTAGGGTTACGTGTCCGAAAGATGCAATGGGATCCCATTTGTAAGCCTACAAAGTCGTTCCACCTGTTCTTTTCGACCGTTTCTTTTTTTTATTCAATTGAAAACACAGAATAATAATGCATATCATGACGGATTGCCATAATATGGCAGATTGCCGTGCTTACAAAATGAAGTTCGAACAATTACATTATATCAGCAGCTTCATGCAATATACTATTATTTTGTTTGGTACGGAACCCTCGGTGCGCGAGACTGATTAGCTCTTGGCATGTTTTGGAGTGTATATATAAGACGCTCGCTCATAAATTATAAGATTCACTCATTCATTTATGAGTGAGCCTTATATAAACACTCAAAAACATGGTTCTTTCAAATGTAAAATATATTTTGAATAAAAGACGGACGGAGTTGTAAAAAAAAGACGAAAATTCTTTACATGCACCTGAAGTATTATTGCGCTATGTTCGAACATGAAACAACCAACTAGTTCAAATCAAACAGAGTAAGAACGCATGTTTCTTGAAGCAGCAACAAATTATTATTTCAAAAGTTCCGCCCTTTTATGTACCTTTCCATGGCACAGTCGTAAAAGCGGCCGATTCTCATCACGTACCATCTGGGTGCCAGTTTGAGCGATTGAATTTAGTAGCGTGTTCTGCAAAAACAAGAACATCGCTTCCATTTTCCGGATTTGGTGACAAAGGTAATTGATAGAAAAGTAAGTATTTTAGGAAGTAAAAGACACTAACCAAACAACACTAAGTAGATTAACTACAAAAAAAAACATCTTTTCAAAAATATATCCGAGCGCCTGGTCGACGCGACGCTGGCGTTTATTTGGCCCAACGCATAAGCATTGCCATTCAGCGTGGCAATGCCGCCAGCATGCTGGGAACGCTGCCGACTGGTATTGGGTTTGGGAATTTGGGTTGTCTCTAGACTTTCATCGGTCTGGATACAATCCTTGTTTTTTTTGTGTAGTAGGCTAAATAGTCTTTGTAGTTTGTTGTAGTTACTCGTAATTAAGGCTTATGCCTAAAACAAACTAAAATATAACTTGCGCACCAGTAATGCAGGTCATATCAGAGTACCCACTGCAATATGAATATGATATTTTTTAAAGCAGAGACAGCTTGTAATTTTTTTTAAACTTAATCGATAAAACAAACAAATAGTGCGCCATATTCAGGAATCGAATAGTGAATACCGCTCCAGCTCATTACTGCTGCAAAGGCAGGTCATTGCCATCCAGCGTGGAAATGCTGCCAGGGTCATGGTCACTTTTGTACTAGGTACAGTCAGGTGTGTATTAATGATTATGTATAGAACTTTGTTTTTATTTTAATAATATTTTTTTTATTTAAGCTTAGTTATAAACTTAAAATTGACTACTTACGCAATTAAAGAATTTCGAAGGATGGTGTCGAATTTGCAATGAAAATTTACTGAAATAAAAACCAATGGCAGAAGCGGTATAAGTATTGTGGAACCTAGAACTTACTAATTGTACAGTTAGCACGTAAAGGCTGTTTGTGACGCAGCACTTGTTTAAAATTTCAGGCAAGAAGACGCATTAAATATGCATTTAAAGCAAAACATTTTAAAATTTAACTATCCTAATTTGTATTCAAGGTCTGTGTAAAGTCTGTAATGGTTTTCTAAAGTTTTATGTTTTTTTTAAATTAATTTCAAGAAGATATTTTTGTCCGCCTACCCATAAGACACGGTGGACTAGAGGAATTCTGGTGGGAGAGGAACAATGAGATGTTCCTAGATATCTACTCACATAAGTATATTTCTGTCAACACTATACTATATGTGGCTTGCTATAATGTTGTCAACGGATTTGTCTAAGTATATACAAAAATATGTCTTGCTGAATTTCTATATTTAATCGCTAAAAAGAGAAAGCCTACTAGACAAGCCTTAAATCCTAAATGCAAAACATTAATTTGAGGATACGAGGTACGCGCACCTTGCGCCGCGGGTCTTGGTGTAGTATAGGGGTACTAAGGTGGATGAATGGTTATTGGAAAACTCCGCAAATTAATCTATCGAAGGAAATGGAAATAAGATACACATACATTTTCAAATTTGTGCTGCAGCGAAAACCTTTAACGATAAGGGTGTTTGTCAAGATCCTTTAACGACAAGTGGAGAAAGGGAGATAGAAAGATTGAACCAGAACTCTGATTCCTATACGAGTAAAAGAGAAATGATTTCCCTTTTTCTATGATTATAACGACAAATGCACACGATAGAGACGAAAAAGATAAAACACAAAGATTGAGAATCAAGATGAAGATGCTCTCTCGTAGCATGGACTCTGGTAGCGTAGAAGAATCTAATTATGACGACAACTACCAGTAAGTGAACAAATGAGAGTCGAATTGGGTAGTTGTTATTAAAACACAGACAAAAGGATGTGAATTGATATATACGAAAAGCATAAGATCAGGGTGAATGGTATAATCAAAATAATACTTATATCCAGGGGTGGGTTAAAGTTAGTGCAGTTAATCGAAATGTGAACTTTATATAACTAACCAGAAGAGCCAAAATTTAAAAGAAAATACTTGTATGTTAAGTTTGATGATATCGAACATTAGCATGCATAACGGAGAAATCAGAATATTATCAGGCCCGGGCTCGCACATGCGTACTCTAGAGCTAAGTATCGACTTAAACCGCGGAAGCTTCCTTCCGCGCAGACTCCGGCCCCTAAATAATACAATAAAAATAATACAATCCTATTTCAATGCCTACTGGAGACAATTTTGTTCCGACTGTAGCGTAAGCTAAGTGAAATGATGCCACTAATGTCACAGTACAAAATAAGGGGCATGGAAAAGCCAACGCGCGTTAAAAAATTTGTATAGCTATTCATTATAATAATTAAACCCTTTGATTAATTAGAAGACTAACTATTACCTATATTTTTTAAATGTTCATTTGAATATCAAAGAATAACTAATATTAGGTATAAAAGATGATGAACAAAGGATGTAAATGGCATGATCTATGATCATCTAAATATGATTATAGATCATGTTATTGATGCGTCATTTTAGCTAGTATTTTTTTAACTATGATCAAATTATCTAGTCCTCTAGAGGCAAAATACCCATAACATAATTATATAATTAAAAAAATGTAGGTACCCACATTCGATTATTGCATGAAAGCGTGAAGGCTAGCATATCATGTGAGCTTATAAAGATAAATGCTCAATTGCTTGGCTATCTGGAATATTTTTTTTGTTTCTGTACACATTACAAAACTATCATGTTTGAAAATATTATTTAATTTAAACTCTTATGTTTCTAATCAGTAAACATTTTGAACAAATTGGGATGAAACTATAACAATATTAAAAAGCGTTTTCCAAAAAATTTACGCAAGAAATAAAAAAAAATCTTTCTTCTCTTATTATCTTATTATTTGTCTAAAAAGACAAAGAATAAAACTACAAAAAATACACAGCATTACAAATAACCTACGTATTTTTGTTTTATTTATACGGGAATACTCACGTTTAATTAAATCGGATACTCCGACTATAGTTTCGATCACATCCGGTGACCTTTTTCAAAGAGTGAAAACAGAGCCCGACGCGCGTGCAGCTGCGTCCTGCTTGTTAAACGTGAGTATTCCCGTATAAATAAAACAAAAATGTGTCAAAACCACGACAGTTTTCATAATAACCTACGTATTTTTTTAAAACGACATAAATTAAACTACGATGATGATTAACAACATTGGTCGTCGTCGTCGGACGTCGTTATGATACTCAAACTGAAAAGAAAGCACTAAAGCGATTCGCAATAGTCAAACAGTATTGCGGTAATAAAAATCAGAGGAACCAGGTATAATAAAAATTGTTAAAGCCTTAAAGCGTATGCTGCAGATATTAGGCAAAAATCGTACCTAGAAATAGATACCCACACGTTCAAAATCCAGTAGATAAAGGATCACAGTCCTCAAAGTATACGATTCTTTTACGACACCCAATGTAATTGATGCGGTGACCTCGCTTCTAGGACCAATATTGACAAGATAGGTAGGTACGTGCCGAAAATGGACTGACAGAGTTATTGATGGATTTAGGAACGTTGCTCAATGGACGTATCATAGACGTATGAATAAAATAAGTAATGGAATTATTCATTAGGCGTTTATGTCGCGGCTATTTGGGTTGATCGTTGAAATAGAAAGGTTACTCTTATTATTTGGTAGGTAGAGAGAGTAAGATTTAGGTAAATTATTGAGTACGTTAATATTATATTTTAGGTATAGGTATGTATATGATAGTATTAAGTATAATTAAAAGGTAAAAATTATATACATTTACTTATGCTGGATTTTTTAATTATGTAACGAATGTATAATGATAAATTTTTGAGAGATTTTTTTGTAAAATGTATATCTAAAATAAATTTTATTCGTCTGGGATGTCTAATGTGTATTTACATTAGTTTACACCAATAAGACAAAAATCGGTCTTATTGATCTAATGAGTATAACTAGCTACTAAAACTATTTAAATACTATAATACTTAAATAATACATTTTTTTTAAATCATATTTAATTTAGTAAATACTGCGTTTAAACAAGGCGATTGTTGAAAAATCTTTTCCTTTGACGGAAGAAAAGGTGAAATTATGACTGAACTACGTACGTTAATAAAATAAAATAAATTCAATCGATAGATCAAGAAAGATAATTAAATTGGTCTAAGGATTTTAAAAATCATATTCTGGAAAGCAAATCATAATACGGAATTTGAAAATATAATAATGGCGCTGGAAAACTTACCGGGTGCGGAGTGGTGTGCCGTGCCGGGGCGGCTGCGCCAAGCGACGAGCCGCGGACGACAGGGCCACAACGTCACACTCCCCTCCCACCGCACCCCACCTTGCCCTTTCTTCCCCCACAGATTTGCCTAGCTACCCTTCGCTACTGGATGCCAGGCAAAAACTAATATTTTTAATTGGTTTCAATTTAGATGTCACTAAGATATTTTGAAGTTGATCTGATTATTTGATCCTTTTATTACATTGTTACATAATACACTTTCATTGTTGCCATAGGACATTGTGTTTTTTAGAGAATTCACTCAACTGTCTAAGGAAAAGTAGAGTATCCCTACATTAAATGCACTAATATGTCATTTGTCTATTCATGTGACCTCCTGCAACCTAAACGGACATGACCATGATATTCTGAGGATATGTGAGGTGTAGCTCCTTTCTAAGACATTAGTTTTTATAAAGATGGAAATTAAGAATTTAAAAAAACTTACCAAAAACGTGTTGTAGTTTTGACAGTGGGACCGTTAAGGAGCTGCCGAGTGACGTAACCGACGCTGCCTGCGATGTTCCGAAGGACGCGTTCACATTGGGCTTTAGCGAGAGTAGAAGATTCTACAAGTACAACATGCGACGCGACCTCACGATACGACGACGTCACCTGCAAAATTTCCAAGTATACAAAAATGTGAGACAAAACAGACAGAGAAACTAAAAATATTTTGTATTTTACAGACAAAAACAAAATATTTTTAGCTGACGCAGGAATTTTCTATCTGACTTACCAACGAGAGAAGAACAGAGAATTATGCTTCTCTATTAAGTATTCACACTCGCTTTTTTCTGTAAATATATATCACTACTATTTCATTATTTTGTAGTCCAATTATATTAACTGAAATTTTGGAAATTTATAATGTTAGCCACTACGCGACAAGTAGGTACACACAAATTTTTGAAGTTGCTTAGTCAAAATGTTCCTACCTGTGCAACTTTAAATTAATGGCATATAATTATCTTTTTAACCCATTGAGCACAGTATCCTAAAGCACCTGGGTAAGTATCCTAACTCAATGTTTGAACCGCAATCATATAGCTGGTTGATATTTTCACAGAATATGCCACGACAACAGTGGCATGACAGGCTTATTAACGTGAAGGCGGGGTTCGTGTTTTTATTTGCAGTATCTTTGCAACGGCATAGATTAAGTATATGTTAACTATTCTTAATCTATGGCAACGGTAACCTTAAAAAACGTCAAGCTTAGTGTCATTATAGTGCAAAAACTCTAAACTCTACAATTTATCCATGAACGGAAAAAAACATGTTTTTTAAAACCGTTCACTGCCCACGAAACATGAAAAATTTGTGTTGTCGTGTCGACAAAATCGGATCTTAAATTTTTCCATTGTGAACGCGTCTTTGCTCCTGATGACGACAACGCTTGGACGTGTCATCCGGCGACTGTCCTACATCTACATAGAGCTACGTCCCATTTTGACAAAGTCGCATATTTTGTCAAACTAGAAAATATTTCCATTGTAAACTTGACTCTAGTATGTCGTCATCGCTCGTCCGGCGTCCGACGCCATATGGCATCTCAACGCTCTATGACTCAATACGTTTCATATGTAATTCTTATTGTCGATGCCAGTGAAGCATGCTAAATATATTACGATTAGGCAACTACAAAACTACGACGCTTCTGTACATACTTCATATTGGTATGTATTCTATGGTACAGTGTATCTTATTTTTATAGAAGTAAAGGTGAATATCCTATGTTTGTCATAGTTTATGTTTCTAAACTGTCTAGTTAAAATTGCCGGTTGGTAAATAAATTGCACTATGCTAACGTATGTTAAATCGATTTCACTTTGGCTTTTGTTTTAGTGGTATCTATTATTGCAGTAGTCTGTTGTTTTAAGAATTTAAACATGATAGAATAAGATTAGGGTTTGACAATTTTATTATGAAAAACATTAAATTTAATTTTAAGAACTTGTTTTTTATTTTTCTGTCTTTAAGTACTTTATAATAGAAAAGTATTCTTGGCCAAGATCTACAATATTGTCTAAACTAAAAATGTAATTATATATATATATATATATATATATTTAATATAAATAATTATGAAAGTGTACCCTGGTGTTGCAGTAGTACCTACCTGCAATTTTTATTATAAGCGCATCAATTTTATCTATAAAATAGTTAGCCGAGAAGTAATAATGTGGATCTAATTTTAAAAGGGTCTAAATTCCAGAGGACTTACTTTTGTTCCTTCAGTTGGTTATTACGATAGTAGCACTCTCTCATCGATAATTTTTGCACTCAAACCTAAGTAGGTAGATATTTATTTGTATTCTGTCTGTAATCAAAAAACAACCTGCACAAAATTTAAGCCAACAGTCAGTACTGTATGAGTGCCTCACGTCAATCAACGGCTTATTTCGCTCGGACGCTGGCAGCCAATCCCGCGCCACCCCTCCCCTATTGGTGAATTTAAAAAAGGAATTTCAATTTAATCCGCTCCCCTTCGATTTAACTGACAGCCGGCTCTCTGCTAGCTTTAATAGTGTTCGATCTAAAAATATTTGATGGCCATAGTTTGAAATTTTGCTGTTTCTTTTTGACTTAGTATGCACCTAGGTATATAATTACCTATAACTATAATAAGTACCTTCTTATATTTTTGTCGCATAACTTTTCGGTCTTCGTTTTTAAGTCCATAAACCTAGTTAAAATAACATAATATCACTAAACTTGTCTTGTCAGGTAAATAATCTAAGATTTAACCATGGATGTGCATGTTTAGAGAATATAGATAGGCACTTAGGGAAATTATGAAGTCACAAAACTGCTGATGTGCTAATTATTTTAGATTTCACAGGACCAAACTGCGCAAGCCTAAATTCGGCGCAGGCGCACCAAAACCTTGGCAGCCATTTTATTGCCTTTTTCAAATAAAACAAAAATAAAGCCATTCATAGGATGCAGGTATCGGGAGTCTGTTTTTGTTACGATGCAACGGACCGCTACCAGACAGAATTTTTAAATGTTAAGCTTATTTGAAGTTCATTCTTTGGTAGGATCAGCAGATTTAAATTTTTTTGGAAATATTTTGCGTAGAGGTTTACTTGCATTCAATGCTAGATATTAAAAAACAGGCTTAATACGAGGTGGGCTAGCGCACTGAGGGATCAGTACCTAGTACCTACCTACTTACCACTTTTAAGTTTTCTTTGATTCTAATCGAGGGTTAATATAAAAATATTTTATATTTTATATATTTTTTATATTTTTTTATATACCTATATATTAAATATTTTTGTATCTTTTAGGCCGTCTTATTTTTGGTTTATTAGAATTTAGTTGGTGAATACTTTATTTTTGCTCAAAAATATAAACCGTCTACTTACTACCAGTAAACCTAGCATAAAACTTACGATACCCTTTGTATTATCAGAGTTCTTACAGGTATGTACCTACATGCAAGTGTATAGAAATTAAGCAGCACCACTAAGTATGTTGAGCGTGAGCGGAAGAACAATTTTTTAAGCACATTTCCTATCAAATACTAAGTAGGTAGTACTAATGTATAGGTAAGGTACGTATAGGTCGGAACTTAGGTACTAAGTATGCGTTTACTATACTAACATATTTTACGAAAGCTTTTGTGCTATTATGGAAGGATATTACGGATGGATTGGCGGCGTAGGCAGCGATTCTTAGGACCCCGTCTCTCGTTCCATCTCGTAGGGTACGAAACCCTAAAAAGGCTATCGTTGAAACTAAAACAGTTTCAAATGGGTAGGAGAGCTATCTATAAATTATTATATTTAAGTACCTATAGGTATTATGTTACGCGACCACGGGACATGAACCCACGTTTTGAAAACAAGGAACAAGACAAGGGAGGAAAGGAAGGGCGTTATTATATGGTAGAATATTATAATATCGTAATAATTTTAAAAGTGATTACTTTTTAGGCGCTTTGTTTTTTTTTGTTTTACAGGAACTTTTAGCGCGAACGTGTAAAATAGTGTTGTCCTAATTATTACGGTGAAAAATAAAGGTAACAAATCCTTGGACTACAACTTATAAATAGGCAACTTAGCTAAGGCGTGTATCTGTATTTTGGATTTTACATTACGATTTTGTGACAAAATAACGATTTAGGTGTAAGGTACTTACCTACTTAGATCAACATAATTTAAACACTTTAAAAAATTGAAGACGGACAACATGGCCTGACAAATCTCGATCGTAGGTAATTCGTAATAATAAATGGGTGTTGCACGTTCTACTGGGCTCATTTGTTGACTCGAATAAATGGGTACCTATAAAACAACTAAGTACTTAGATAATTTAACTTTCGCGAAATACCTATTTTACTAAAACTTAAATAATCAGATCATAACATATTTTATTACAGCAACAGTGATAATGGAATGGACGGGCCCAGCGCTTGCAAATCGTTCAAAATTAACAAGTCAACACAATCAAGCACACCTAGCTAAAAATACTTATGCATATTACATTTGCCAGAAAATAGAGATAGAGAATCTAATTACTGCATGACAAAAAGAGAACACATGCACATGTATTAGAAGTTTGTATTGTCGTATCGTACGGCTCGAATGTCGCAAAGACTGAGTATGACTGACGCGAGAGGAGAGCCGGCGCTCAACATAAATAGTCTTCAAAATCCGTGCGCCTATTTCCCGTCCATTCATTTTATCTTCATTTTATCATTGTAGCTGTTTTATTATAGGTACCTATTACACACTACACACACACACACTAGGCTAAAATTTTGCTCACTTATTTTTTTTATTAAAGCACTCACCAATGTAAGTATCTGTATGGCGTCGTTTCCTCTTATCATGCATTTTTATTCGTAAAGTTATATTTAAAACCGGTTTAAATAATGGTCAACAAACAAAACACTAAACAAAACCAAAGCTCGCATTCGACTAGGAAAAAAGCTCCGTGCGACAATGCCAAGCCAAGACATAATTTCCAAGATAAAAGCGCTCGAAACTCGAAAACTTGACGCGTGCTGCTTAACCATCGAAGCTTGTGTGGGTAAAGTTACGCCATCTAGTGTAGAGTAGAATAACTAAGAAACGAACTTGTTCTACTCTTGTTATTTATTTACTAATAACCATAGAGGTATGAAATTTATTTTATAACACTTTGGTAAGGTCTAAAGAATAAGGGTTCGATTTTTTTATTCACTTATACTGTTGTTATAAACACATAGACCTAATGCTTAAAAATGTTCTGTAAGACTATAAACGAAACTGCAATGATTATTTATTTTTACAACTAGAGAATATAAAAATAGCGCCATCTGGCACTTTATAGTATAAGTAAATCAAATGCAAGCCTGGATGAATGACAAGAAAATTCCTTTCAGGCTTCTATTGTAGTTTCGCGGTAAAGTGCTAGATGGCGTTACTGAATGCATAGAAAAGTCCTGAAACGCCTAAAAGGTTTTGAATCGTTATCTAAAAGTGAACATAGTTTAAGAGCTTTTGTACAGATGGCTCTCTCTCTCAGAGTGTTTATTTTATACTTCTAACTAAAAGGTTTACCGAAGGTTATTCATTCGTTAAGTTTTACCTAGGATAAAGTTCGAGAGGCAAAGTGCGCATTATTGCTGCGATAATGTAAAATGTGAGTCTTAAACGTAGTGTTGACCAGCGACAATGATAGGATGAATGGACGGGAAATAGAGCACGGATTTTGAAGTTGAGCGCCGGCTCAGTCATACTCTGCCTTTGCGACATGCGAGGCGTACGATACGACAATACAAACTTCTAATAGGTACATGTACATGTGTTCTCTTTTTGTCATGCAGTAATTAGATTTGCTATCTCTATTTTCTGGCAAATGTAATATGGCATACTTTTAGCTAGGTAAGCTTGATTGTGTTGTCTTGTTAATTTTGATCGATTTGCTAGCGCTGGGCCTGTCCATTCTTTTATCGCCGTCGCTGGTGTAGACAACCTCTTTACGATTGTATTCAATCCTTTGCTTGATAATTTTCATAGAATTTGAATAGGAAAAAAATATTTATTAATGATGATGAAGATGTACTTGATTCATGCCATTCACCCCGTTATAAACGATACTGAGGTAGAGATGACACTTGTTGTGTGCCATCCACCCCGTTAAGGGGGCGACTAATGCCAAAAGTAAGTAAAAGGTGTATTTTAAACATATAGTTTAATGATAAAGAACGTAAATATTTAGATAAAAAAAATACTACAGGTAGGGGAAAAACCTAAAGAAGCCGAGTAACTGAATAGAATTTTGGAAAATTATCTGGTTTATTTAAAAAAAAATACGACAAAATACCAACAAAAAAAACTGTTTTAATTCAAACGCTCTAAATTATCAGAAACATCATTATTTTTTACGAATTACATAGCCAAACTAATGTTTTAACACCGTAGTCATTTTTTATTTATGTCATGCCTACATTTTGAATAATTAAATAAAACCCCACCTAAATTGCTCCAAGCCATCATCATCATCAATTGTATCATGCGATTTTCGACTCTAAACTAATGCAAGACGCGCGGGTGAAATCTGTTATTTTTCTGGCATTAGTCGCACTCTTAAGCGCCGACACCGGGGTGGATGAAACCCTTTTTCATAGCCAATGTCACGCGGGAACATAGACAGGGACTCGGTATCGGGGTAAGAATCCTAACGATAGCCCGATATCCAAAGTTGTTCAGGCATTTAGATCTTATGGTGGAATAAAGCAACTCACATACGTACAATACATAGATAGTTACATGAACTCTGAAAACATTACAATCCTTTTTTGGGCAGTCGTAATAAGTAGTCAATTCACCTAGCCTGGAATTGGAACTGGCTCTCAAGAGATGCTGCCGGATCATTCTGATAGGTGATGAACGGCAGTTTTCAAATTGAGGGTGGTAGCCGATTACCTACTCTAAAGTCAACGCCGACTTCAACATTTCCTAACGATGTTTTCTTCACACACAGCGCAAGCTCATTGTCAGGATTTGAGCCCGCGCTGTACAGCGTGTGATCCGAACTCGCTAACCACTAAGCATCACTACGCACTCATTACACTATCTTGGAGAGTACTTTGGTGTTTTCTTGCTACTAATAAAATTGTGCACGCGGGTGAAACCGCGGGGGTCAGCTAGTTTCTTATAATTTTGTTGTCTTTCATGTTTTGTGTACCTATATCAGGAAAAAAGAGGGTTACATTCGGAATGAAAATTAATCACTTTTTGCTTTTCCTAACCTAACCTGCTACCGGGTTAGGTTTTCGGGTTAGGTTCGGAATAAACCGTATAATTATGGCTATGCCAAATTATACCCCATGGAGGATATTATACCCCTTTTTGCTTATTTTGCTTTTGAGAAAATATAAATATTATTTTGAATTAATATACCTATACCAGGCTGTTCTGTAAAAGTTTTTAGCATATAAGCACATATAACATAATACAAGCGACATAACGTCTAAATTAGAACAATTGTGAATTGTATAATAAATAAAAAATAAAATAAATATTGGGGGACATTTATTACACACAGCGCCATCTAGCCCCATACTAAGCAAAGCTTGTATTATGGAAACCAGATAGCTGATAGAATACTTATATACTTTTTTTTTGTAAATACATACTTATAATACATACTACACCCAGACACAGAACAAACATCGATGTACGTCACAAACATTTTTTTGTCCTGGGTGGGGATCGAACCCACGCCCTACAGCTCTGAAGGCAGACATGCTACCAACTGAGCTATCAGGCTGTCATGCATGCATAGGTAGGTATGTACAACGGCACGTAGGTATGTCGAACGTTTTTCGACTGTTTTCACTTAGACACTGTGACTCTTTAGTTACTAGCTCAATGGCCGCATCACATTTCCCTTTCATTCAAAAATTACTCTAATGTATTTCGCTGTATATAATGAAAAGTAAGTAAGTTTCAGTTCCATGATTATTTACGAGATGTTTACCGTGATTATGTTGTGAAACGAGCTCCCGATATTTCGGCGTACTTATTTGCATGCACCATGTTCACGGGTAGACGTTACTGAAATGAACACATTTAGTAAGTATGTGCAGGTTCAGTATCCAGCCTTAATGTCAGAGTTATTATGTCGCTAAAGGCTTCTGGCATGACTCGTCAGCTGATGTCATCAGGCTAAATATCGGGGGCTCGTTCCGCAATAGCGTTCAGTTGCAAATGCTACTCGCGATCACCGATCCTAAAACTGCCTTGATCTTTCGTGAAGGTAAGAACCTTCAGTAATCTGCCTACGAATACATGTTAGGAGCTCACTACTAACAGAGCCACTAAATAATAATAATTATTACGACACATCAAAATAAAAACAAAACCACAAACACAAACCTAACCCAAGAACGCAAAACGGAATCTTATCGTACCTGTCATACCAACTTCATGCCACCATCGCGAAGCGCGGGCAATGAAAAATGAATTCTTACATTGAACGCACCTTAATGTAATGTATCTCGCAGTTCGATGTCCACAATCGGACGGACAGGACAACATTAATAATATTAGTCATTGTGATGTGGCACTTAGATACATATCTGAGGAGTATTCCAGCAAAAGTGTTTTAAGCGACGTGATGATAAAGAGTGACAATGGCTCAGTTGTAATATTATGTTGAGGGCTGTGTGTATAACTACATAGAACTGCAACAGAGTCGTTGTTACTCTTAATAATAACTTGTAAGATTTCTGCCTACTTAGGTGGTAAGTGAAAATCTTCTAAGCTATTATTATCATCACTATCATTATAGCCACCATCGTCATCAGAACCACCATCATCGTCAACATCGTCATCGTCACAATCACCATTGGCATCGTTATTATCACCATCACTAGCATCGTCTTTATCATCGGCATCGTTATCACCAACACCACCGATACCATCGTCATGACCAACGTCAGCATTGCTATCATCATCTGCATTTTTATCATCACCACCACCAAAATCATCGTCATTATCATCAGCATCGTCACCATTGCTATCATCACCACCATCAACTTTATCGTCATCACCACCATGATTATCATCATAAGAATCTTCTTCTTTATACATTTTCCATTCACTACTAGGTTAATACCTAATGGTTTCTTCTTCAGGGCGCTATGTTTTCCGGTTCTGTGATAGTTTCACTACTTCAAAGTTCTGTCCAATGAGCTGGTGGTCGCGTGCCTGTAATTTTGTGGCAGCTTTGTTCCACCATATCAGCATAAATTATGAATACTTAGATAATCAAATTTTTCTATTGTAAGGTGCAATTGATTTGCTACTTGCATCTACTGCATGCCTTACATGCTAAGTTATCCCTTGGCGCTGTCTAAGCTAACAGAGTAAGGAACAGAGCGTGGTCAAACGATTTTTCTATACAATAACGCCCTCGCTGACATCAGACCTTGAATGGAATTACGGCAGCAAGCTGCTTATCGCCACTCTGTTCCGTACACTTAAAGACAGCGCTTTATAAATAACAGTGTCACCAACATAATATTATAAAGGACCAATTTTTTCATCTTTATGATTAGATCAAACTCTTTTGAAACCACTGATATCGAAAAACAAATTCATTTGTTATGACATCAGATTTCTTTTGTACACTCCTACACGTCTATCTAAACATTAGCTGGCTATACATTTTATAGCTATACAGAATCCAGTCTTCATTCATACGAGCGCTCAGCCAAAACAGTACACCGTACAGAATGATTTATAGGTCCAGCCTCCGATATTCGCGACCTACAAACTAAACCTTCGCATTTTTCGACACTCCTTTGTTGGCACGTGGTACCCCAGGTTCGACTGTCACGTCATGACGGATCATTTATCATTTCTCAATATTCGGCGTCTCGGTGGCGCTACTCGATAGACTTTCACTGGGAATATGTAGCAGGAATGTGTTAAGAGAAGGACTTGATAGAATTGTCGGAAATAAAATGTTAGTACTGGATATTTTAAGCAACAGCAAAATGTCTCTTGACTTTCAGTACTCCTTAGGACCATAACAGTTTAGTTACATAGTCTATGATTCTGTTGCGATGAGGATGAGGAAATTATCGAAGGAAAACAATTTGGCAATACGATAACTACGCGCCAGTCATCTGTATAGGTGCGCTGCTGAATTATGTGGGCCTGAATATTTGGATTGTCCCTAGATTTTCATCGGTCTCTATGCAATCCATATCTGCATAGATTGCATAGATGTATTCTACGTAGATTATAAATAATGTTTTTCTTTTCTATTACTTGTATGATGTCTTATTATTTTATAATAAGTCAGATTCCTCTTGTTCAGAAGAGCGACACAGAAGTATAGGTCAATACTTATAAAAATGTACTTACAGCTAGTTCAAAATAAAACTTGCCATTATCATCATAATTTATTTTTTATCATTTTCACCAATTTTTCAAATTTAATATACTTTATTATTACAATACAATAATTTAAATGATCAAGTAGCATACTTCACTAGAGTCCTCATTTAAATTGGAATGACGATTAACATTACTGTATTAGTAAAAAGAAATAAAGTAACTAAAATATAGAAACAGAAAAACTGTATACTGTATTGACACAATTTTAAAGAAAGTAGGCCACTTCTTATTGCACAGAAAAGTTTGTATTATCGGCTCCCGCGATGCTTGGTTTTATTGCTACGACCTAGGTATTTAATTTGGAAACTATAAGGCCAATATATTAAAAAACCACTCTTGTAAAATTTTTTACAAGCATAGGTATAATTATCATACATTTATTGCAGTTTAAAACATAATTACCACATTTAACCAAATCTAAGTTTGGAAATTATATTTAAGGGAGGACAAGAACTACTTAGTTGGTGCATTGGTATGAACAGTTTGAAAATGATAGAAACTTCGGAGTCACCTCAAAATATTTTGGGGAGTTTCGTATAAATTTGAACATGTGCATGTCAATTACACCTTAATTATATTAGGTATTTACAAACAATAAATAAAATAAAGTAACAAACGAACCAGTCAATGAAATCAAAATAAGCGCTTACAAAATGTAACTGAATGTAAAACTAAATCCAAATGAGCGCATTGCTTCACTTAAGAATAAAATTTTAACAAAATATTATCACAGATGACCACGACATTAAAAAATGTGACAACAACAAAATAATAATTGATATCGTCGTCGTCATATAGGATATAATAATAAATGAATTTATATTTTATGAAAACATGGAAGGAAATACATCTTATTTACTCCTTACAGCTTTAAGTACATTTTACAATACGACATTTAAGATTTTAGAAATACGCAAAAGAAGTCACAGGAAATATTCATATGGTACCCCTTGTGGAATCTTTATATATCCTAAAGTATAGGTACATACTTAGATATTACCTTATTCTGCATAGCATAACATTTACTACTTTGTTATTTACAAACTAAGAACAGGAACATAAAACAGTTCTTGGGGAAGTATATAGATGAAATATATTAAAATTTTCATTGATAATAATCTAGGAAGAAAAACTATTTACATCAAAGAATTGTAGGTAGGTTCTATCTATTCACATAAACTTAAAGTTACTGAGCTTATTATCATCTAATTAAGTTCACAGCGCTTTTTCAAGCAGTATTTTTTAAATTAAAATTGTTTAAAAAATTTATAATTAGTAGGTATACTTGTATCCATTTCCTTAGCATTGATGAATTGTTGAAATATCTCTCGTCTACGCAACATGAACCTTTGAATTTTATGCAGTTTTCGTTCTTAAACAGTAGTGAATTGAAGTGAAGTAAGTTTTTGAGTTTTTGTATTTTACAAGCTCCTAAACGTACTCTGTTTTAGTTGTGTTGAGTTTATGATCTATTTACTTACGAATTTTTTATAATGTAAGTCAATTCAAACGCTGTTTTCTCGTGCATACTCATTCTTTGTAATAATTCATCTACTACTCGTATTTCCCTGTACATTTCCGAATTTGTTACTTGCATGATGGCTACTACATTTTACTGATATTCAATAGTTAATCATTTGATGTTTTACAAACAATAACTATTACCATATACATTATTCGGTTCCAATTGCTTATAACTTTACAACATTAGAAATATTTAGGTAATTCGAGTCAAATTACAACTTATGACTAGGTAAAATTCTTTTCTACAATTAATTTTAACATCATTCTGAGGTGTATCTAATAAATGTACAGACATTCCGATATTGTGTACCTACAATACACTGAAGGGACGTCTACAAGTATCCGACATATTATTGTTATTTGTTATTATAATACTTATAAACTTTCTGTGTAGGTATAGTTTTCACCAATCACTAATTTTCAAAGATGTCTCTCGGTTGAAGCACAAACACTTTAGTCTTTAACGTCACTCGTCACGTCATAACAATTCAACAAAATTTAACTAAAAAATATTGTTCCTAAAATTTTTCGAACAGCGAATAACTGACCAGTCTAGTTGCTGTATCACCTCCGTCACTCTCAGTGACTCGAGATGCTACACGCAACCCCGCGTTTTACGGACGACTGTCTACATTAAAAAATCAGTTATCCGCTGTTCGAAAAATTCCACTGATCCTATGCGGAGAGATGCGCAAACTGACTGGGGTGAAGGTCGAACTGGTACGGGTGACCGTATGGGTTCATGTGGTATGGGACAATATTCATCGATGCCATCTTGTGCTCCTTCTTCCACTTCATGCGTCGGTTCTGGAACCAGATTTTGATCTGCCTCTCCGTGAGACATAGTGCGTGAGCGATCTCGATCCTTCGTCTCCGCGTCAGGTATCGGTTGAAGTGGAACTCCTTTTCCAGCTCTAGTGTCTGATACCGCGTGTATGACGTCCTTTGCCGCTTTGTTTCGCCGTTTGCATTCACCGTACCTGAAAGAGTCGAAACATAATTCGTGAGTGGTGTGTCAAAATAAATAATGATATGGCATATTCATTGCATAAGTTTGTTAAGTATTATTCTGGTCACAAAACGCAAGACACGTTAATATTTAGAACTGAATGTTCGTTTGAGCGCCAATGAATAGTTGGCTCGATCGACTTCGTGCCTTGCTACGCTTGCTCGATTGTGATGTACAACTCGCGGCAACGCGCTCACGATGTGGCTTCTATTCAGAAATACAAATACTATTGCACAATTAATTTAAATTTATGTCCCGGAGCTGTCACATTTTTCTTAATTTATAGCTTTTATTTAGATTGCAACAAGTTTTCTTGTGATTGTTTTGGCACACGCATGTTCCTGTTTTTAAGTGTGGACTGAGTTCCAAAACAAACTTTGTCGGATTCCTGTTGCATTATCTATCAATGTGAATGTTATGAGTCGAATTAATTAAAATTATTTTAGCGTGGCGCTGTCGAGGCGTCACTGTTGATGGTTGCGAAAACATGTGCGGTTTGTAACGTATGACCGTATATCAGAATTAAAGGAGGGAGTGCTATGAAGGTACGGCATCTCTCGAGTCATGGGTTGCATGCCGCACCTGTCACGGCATGTCGCCGGATCGGCCCACCGCTTGTTCGCTTGGAACCTCGCCAGTCCTCTCATGATAGATACGCTCGCGTCTCGAGTGTGTCTACCAAATTAAACTGTACGATTTGTTTCAATTCTTTAAGCAGCCGGTACCACTAATGAGCTGGACTCATCATTACAGCTGACCTGAACCAGCGTGATGAGCCCTATATATCAACTTGGATTAAACGTTCTGGTGCAACTATTGTATCGGACTAATTTTGAATTTAAATTGTCTAAAAGGTCGGATCCCGTTATTCATTGAGTTGTCAACGCTCGTGTCGATATAGATGTTTGACAAGCTTCATAAATATTTGATAACGTGTGTTACAAAAGTGGAGAGCGGATCCGTGGCAAAAACCTAACAGATTGAAATGTTAGTGACAGCTTGATGCACAAACATCATACAGACAGCAATATTTTAACATAATCCTTGTACAGAAATGAAACAAATGGGCCCAATAATACGCGGAATTTGAATTTCAAAATGGACACTCGTACAGTTCATGTTTATTAAGCGTTTATATCAATATTGTAATTTCGGTATGATTGAAATGATGATATTATTATGTTCAGGAAGTGCACAGGCTGTTACTATCATATCAAGGTGCGTATGAAAACATACATAAAAATCTTGCGTAATTGCAGCTTTGAATGTTGTTCAAGCTTATGAAATAGGTGTCCAGTTTCATCATCAATTTATCATTACCTAAAAACCAATGTATTGTTACCGAAACAAATTAAGTTTTGTAAAACTAGTACCTACTTGTGATTTACTTGTGAGAGAAGGATGGCAGATTTCTAACATTTTAAGCTCTTCCACCAAAATGAAGCTGCGTTCCTAAATGAAACTTACACGTATCGATAGAGCGATTTAAATACATCTTTATGGAAATTAGATTATTTCGTAAAAGTTGGGCGAAAAATGTTATTGTAGAATGGTGGTCAATGCTTTTGTCAGGCCCAGTTGGGCAAACATTTTGTAATAATTGGTGTTTTGTTGTGGTAGTTTATATGCTTTGAATATAAATCTGAATCAGAGCGCCTTGTGGCACGCCGGATTGTATAAGAAGAATAAGAATATATTTATTGCCAAAAACACGAGGAACAACACTAAAATAAAACATAACATTCGTTGTTAAATAACAATCAATTGTTCGTTGTTGTATAATGTATGTATAAAATGAAGATGCCTATTTTATTTTTATTATATTTTTTTGCCTTCACTCTACTACTACTCAGAAACTCTGAATGTAAAACACTATTGTTAACTGTCACGGTTATTCATTACATTTATATGATTATTTACGGGATATTTAGCGGGTTATGTTGTGAACCGACCCCGGACGAGCTTGGCCTACCCATGAACAGGGTGCATGCAACTGCGCCAAAATATCGGGAGCTCGTTTCACAACATAATCACGTTAAATATCCCGTAAATAATCATATAAATAAATTTAGATAATAATGCTAATTAAGAAAGTAGATATTGTTTTGATGTTACAAAGGGCTTTTTAACTCAAATTTGCTGTCACAATAGTTTATCTGCTCACCGCTTTGTGTTAGGTCTTCGTGCACCTCAATACCATAATCATGATGTCCGACATGTCCTAAGTTGCGCGTGCGCCTACATAAACTGTTTAGAAATCAACAACTCAGTGTTCATGAGTTATTTAATAAATTGTTAGCTCACTCAGCGTTAATAGCTTTGCAGGTATTGTCAGTGAAAATTGCTTTGCAATATATCATACTGATACTTGCAGTAGGATCTAAACTGACAGCCTTTTTTATCCGCAGTAAGTAATTCTAGGTCACAGACCATTTATATTCCGTCTAGACATATTGCATGGTCGAATTTAAAACGAATGGCATCACATTACTTATGGATGAGACTTTTCAAATTTGAAATCTAAAATAGGCAACGCCGACGTTGGGATCATGAGACGAATAAACGTGATATCTTTTTGAAAATGTTACCTAAGTTTTCTATATAAGTAAATACTTAGAAAAGTTATAATAGAGACATATATAGATAGATATAGATAATAGAGAGAAATGGTCAATTAGTATAAGTAACTTCATAACATAAGAAAACTCTACCTTATTAAGTATGATTTTAAGGGTAGTTTTGCAAAGGAATGAAATGGTCTAGTGGTAAAAGGTTTCAAAATTGAAATTAACGAGAGAACAATCATACCTACCTTTAGTGAACAACATTTCCCAAATGGTAAACTTATTACCCATCCTAACATTCACTTCAATTCATTAAATAGGTAATATCCCACCTTGTGTGCGCCCAAATTTATTATTTCGACAGCAATTACAATTTAATGTAGTTTACAGTACAAAAAAACTATAAACATCATAATACGGTATAAACAGGTAAGTAAAAACCCAGTCTAGTGTTTCAAGTCTCAAATCTAGTGTCCAAATCTATTATACAATTCCAATGCCGTGGGGTAATCAGATTTCAAGGTATCCTGAATTCAGGTTTATTTCCTAGTATAAAACAGTGCCTGTTTGGAAAAACCAATGCTATAATACAAAATGACTTTGGAAATTCGTCGTTGTTTATACTGCATGCAGCCACCAGGCGAACGTCTTGCTCGTCTCGTCACTTAATTGTATATATAAAAAAAAAAGATCTCAATCCATTTATCGATATAAGAAGATCTTTATCATATACAATGTGGTCGATTCTGACGGATTAACTTGACAGTTCTAAACTAACTAAAGTATTGCTGTCCTTAGCTAACATGCCTAGTAAAAAAATGACAGCAATATGTTAATTCGTTTAGAACTGTCAACTAAAACCGTCAGAATCGACCACAATCTCGATCTAAGATCGGAATTTCAATCTGATTTTACCAAAATGAGTTTCAATATCCAAATCGTAGATAGCAGTTCGTGCATTTTCAATATTCGATCTTTTTACTTTGACAATTCCATGAGAGAGGTCGGTCGGGAGATCACATTCTATCTTGGATTGACCCGATCTCTCAATCTACGATTTGGATATTGAGACCCGCCGTAAGTCGATAGAAGCCAGTTAAACTACTCGATTCAGATATTTTAAAAAGTATCCATGTATCAAAGTCAGTGGCGGTAGATCAAAAGATTGAACTAGTCTTAGCCTAAGTAGTGCCGTACTAAAATATAACCCCAATCAATTATTTAAATCTTTCCATCAACACGCTACTTAAATAACCGTATGCTACTTTAGATACGGTGGCATAAAAATGTTTACCGATAAAATATCAAAGAGAACAAGACTAATGATATCAAGATGAAAACCTATTACACGAGTAATAAAAGTGTCTTATACTCCCATATGTTTTAATTTGTAGCGCAATTCACTTTGTTACCGAATTTTGGTGGTCAGTAAAATCATTGGCGTGGTATAATTGACGTTTCATTATTTTTTTACTACTTTGCACGGTTTTTTTTATTTACTTCAAAGATACTATTTTGGTGTTTACATTAAAAAACCCCATGAATTAGACGGGTCTAATAAAAATTAAGTATTTTTTCCAGAAGGAAAGTACTTAAAAAAAAAATATTATATCTGATATTATCCTATTTCGAGTAGCATTTTTTTACCTTTAACTCTAGATCGAGAATCTTAATACGGTTCCGGTATTCCCTGCCCTATATAAGAGCCGATTAAAACGGGACCTTTGGGCTTGCGGGAGGTCAGATTTAGGGATTATCAGATCAGTGATCACCCTTTCAAGTGAGCCCAGGGAAGACAATGGCGAGGTGTGGCCCACGCTCTTGTAGAGAAGAAGTTGAAATGCTCTAGCATTCCCCGGAATGGTTGCCGAAACCAATGTGGTTTACCGGTGCGTAAGGTATTTTTAATCTGAAGTAACAACTTCACAGTTCTTGCACGTTCCTATAATCAAAAATCAAATGTTAGCTATTAACATAATTTTATTTTTGAAACTGTGGGGAAAAATAAATCACGCAAACACACTAATATTATAAATTTGAAAAAGTTTGTGTGAGCTAGTGTTTGTGTGTGTATGTGTGTGTGTGTGGTCTCTTCACTCGGAACGAACTCGGAATGTAGATGCATATTTCCTGGAATAACATAATTATAGGCTACTTTTTATCATTATCATCATCACCGTTTTTCATCATCACGCGAGTGAAACCGCCGGGCGTATTTCTATAATTTCTGAAAGAACGCCAAACACAGTATGTCAACATGGAAAGTCGTTAATCTAATTACATAATGTTACGTATAAAAATTTCTTCGCTAGATTAATCAGTCGGTATTGAAGAGTTATTTATTTTTAAAATAATTGTATTATTATTCATGCAGGCCGTATAAATCTTTTTTAATTTTTCACTTTTTAACCTGACTTATATGAGAGATTGGTTTACTTCGGTGCTATAAGAGTAAGCAGAAAAAAAAAACATGATCATGTCGCAAGCCTGGGCTATTTGGCTATGCCTAGTCTAGTTTACTGCCGCATTTAACGCCGCACAATTTTGAAGCAGGGCCGTAGCCATAGACCTGAATTTAAGGTAGGGCAGCTGTTGTTACAGGTAGGGCGCTTCACAGTATTTTGCTTATTAATAGCTCTGATGGTATTTTTTAAGGAAGGGCATTGGTATTTTAAGGTAAAGCATTGCCCCTTAATGCCCCCCTCCCCTCCTGGCTACGGCCCTGTGTTGAAGTTAAAGAAGTTGTTGAAGGCAAGTTTGGCCACTTCCGCATGTTAGCTCGCATGTTGGCTTTATCAGTAAAAAAACTGGATACACACAGATCTGCTGTCAGAGCTCAGAGGCGTACATAATAATAAGCTATTAAAAAAAAATACAACCGACTTCAACTTCGAATACCTGGATTACATCTTCATATTTTCTAGTAATTTTGATTTAAAAACCAAACTACTGAACCGATGAACTCGTTATAATTTATATCCGAAAATAGATAACAACATTAAACTTTTTTGTTTTATTTATACGGGAATACTCACGTTTAATTAAATCGGATACTCCGACTATAGTTTCGATCACATCCGGTGACCTTTGAACGTGAGTATTCCCGTATAAATAAAACAAAAATGTGTCAAAACCACGTCAGTTTTCATAATAACATTAAACTTACCTGTAGAAGATATTATTATGTACCTATTGTATTAGGTAGTTTATTTTTACCGAACCGATTATATTAAAATTTATATGGGACCACCTCTGAAGTATTGCCTACCAAACATAAAAAAACATCAAAATCGGTGCATAATTGGCGGAGTAATCGCGTAACATACATAAAAAGACAGACGAATTGACAACCTACTTTTTTTTTAAGTCGGTTGAAAAGTTTTTCCACCGAACTCTAGAATCGCATCAAACAATTCCTTTAACGCACTGGCAATGGTCCGGATACTATACCACGTACATCAAGGTAGTACTAATTTATTCTGCGATCAAGTGGCTCGTTGCTACTTTGCCACTTAAGAAAAAAAAACATACGTTTATCAGCAGTGGACTGAAAGTAAAAGGCCGTAAATATAGAACATGACAAAATATTAGACGTGTAACTTTGGTGTTGTCAATAAACTATTGTATTGTTTTATTTATTTGTTCAAAAACATTTATATTGTGTACCTTCTACTGTGCGAATACTGTACGAATATACTGACGTGTCTAAATGAACCGGATGTTATCGTCAGGTGTAACGGAGGTCAAACCGAATAAACATATCTTGAAAGTGACAATATCCATCAACGTCGGCTGGACGCTTGCACATTGCCAATGGTCTTCCTGAATTGAAGATCATCCATTCAAATATCACAATTTTATTAAAATGTGGTGACAGAATCAGTTGCTACAGAAGTTCTAATTTCTGTGCAAACGGTATGGATGATCCCGTGAAAACTTCAGAGAGCATTTCGCTTAAAACAAAAGCCAAGATCACTAATCTAACAGATTAGTACTTTCATGTTATCGTTATCTATTGCTTGCTTGTTGAAAATTATACATACCTAGTTAATGTGGTCGATTTTGAAGGTTTTAGTTGACATAACTAAACTAATTAAAGTATTGCTATCCTTAGCTAACATGCCTAGTAAAAAAGTGACAGCAATATTTGAATTAGTTTAGAACTGTTAACAAGCCTTCAAAATTGACCACAGGCAAGCTTCGTTCTCTTTTTTTTTAATATATATTCAAGTGACGAGACGAGCAAGACGTTCTCTTGGTGGTAAGTGTCACACCTGCCACTAACAGTAGCTTTCCTAGAATTCTCAATTTACGAATACAGTCCTGCGCCGCACTACACTGCGCTCCTCACCCTGAGATATTATATGTTAAATCTCTTCATACCGTAATTTATCTGGTAAATTTCCCATTCATAGCCCTTCAAATTGAAACACAGTAATGCTTGCACACTACTGCTTGGCGCTTGAATAACTGGCAAGGGCACATAGGTTTAATAAACCGTTTTATTTTGGAAATGAGGGATTCAATACCAATGCTCCTCAATTTAAATCTTGTTCTTTGATATGTTCGCTTGTTTTGTTTGTCCAAAGTTTTGGATATTAGTTGCGCTGTGTTTCGATATCGGTGTTTCCAATGGTTCTGCTATGTAAAATAGTGACGGTATATCTTCCAAGCTCTTCCTTACTGTATTCATTTTATTTCAGCAATGAATGAATAACATCTGCTCATAACTTAGTAGTCGGTGCATCGTCAAACAGGTCTAGCCATCTCATAATATTCAATACAAGCGAGTTTATATTTAATTCTCTAAACCTATTAATAAAAGTAGACCTATTAATCATGGTACCGGGTGAATTTTTGTATCTGGTACCACAGACTGGCCTATTTTGAATTTACAAAGCAGAGTACAAAATGTCCTTTTGATAGATAAAGTATGGCACGGAAATTCTGCCTAAGTTATTGTGGTCGATTTTGAAGGTTTAAGTTGACAGAACTAAACTAACTAAAGTATTGCTGTCCTTAGCTAACACGTCTGATAAAAAAGGGACAGCGATATTTTAATTAGCTTAGATCTGTCAAGCTTTAGCCTTCAAAATAATATCCGTGTAAAAATGTTAAGTCAAATAATGTATACTTATATTTATTATCATCGTCACATACGTTATCTCCAATACTATAAGAATCAAAATCTGGTCATAGAGCCTTGAAATTTGGAGGGTGTATTTGTGTTAATGCGTAGAGGTGTACAAAGGATTGTAAATAAGTCAGAGAGGATTTTACGAAATTCAACCCCTATATAGTAAAAGTGGGTGAAAAGTTTTGTATTTGGATATTTCAAAATAAGAATGCAGTACCTATCCAATATTTTTTGACAGTGATGACTTAAGGGGGTGAAATGGGAGATGGAACTTTGTATGGAAAGAACTTTGGTTTTGAAGGGTGTATTCCACTTTGTTCACATGGTGATGAAAATTGGTATTTCAATAGACTTTATGAAACAAAATAATAATATCTTTTGCCAGAGTTTATCTAACGGAGTGAAAATGGCAAGGAAAAAAAATATAACCCAGCAGTGTGAAAGATAATTATTTAGGAGCGGGGCCCGTACGCGGACGAAGTAGCGGAGAACATCTAAAATAGCTACTCCCTGCAATTTTGCACCGCAGTTTCGTAATTTTGATCGCGTAGATTCTTCGAGTGTCTAGATGACGATCGAAGTCGATCTTCGATTAGATCGTCTTAAAATATTTCTGAGGTGAAAGTATTCTGTGACATTCTCCGGCTCTTCAGCTCTTGACACGTCCTTCTATTGATAATATCTTGTTACATGTAAGAGAAATAATCAAACAAACACAACAACATCTCTTTTGTATTTATAAGTAAATCTATTTTTGCTATCCGAGCTCTAAGTACTTTACCTAAGCACATTATAATTAATTAACAAGTTACATATCATGCTACTTATTTGAATCATTTAAGACTATCGCTTATAATAAGATCTCCTATAAACATACGTAGCATTTAATTACTTGTGGTTAACCAAGTATGGTCAGGTGGATTAAGTTAGGTTAGGTCCAAATATTATCAAGATGTAAATAACTTTCATTATCTGTTTGAATCTGCATTACTTAATAGGCTTATCTTGATGTATGACATATTAGATAGAAACTTTAACCATCTACAACTTACATAATAGATGAGTTTAAACAGTAAAGCTATTTGTCCACAGCCGCCGTCACCGTGACATCAACGAGAACGAAATAACGTCGCCGATGTAGCGGAACACAGATTACTATAGCCGCGTGTCCACAGCACGCCCGTCACGGCAGCGCGGCGCTCGGATGGCTGTGGACAAACGGCGTAGCCCTACCAATACCCAGTTCTACCGACAACTTGACTGGTATCGTCTGTACGCTATCAGAGCTATGTGTCTGCCTGTCCCGCGGTGGCTCTTACGGAACTTTTGATTTACTTTAACTCGACTTTAACACGGCTTTCTCGTTTAATGGTTTCGCTGGAGAGTTGTGCCGTTGTGGCTTATTGAATTGGAATATCGGGTCGTTTGACGTGCGGAGATAATTCGAATCCGGATGAGTAAAGTTCAAGGGATTATGTCATTGCAGGTCGTGAAATTTTGTTGGACCAAGTGAGATAGTACTTTTTAGAAAATATACTGAATAAAATTACGTAATAGACCAAATTTAAAAAATCTTCAACATCTATCTCTTACAATAAATTAGTTAATTGCTAAATAGGAATTTCGGAAGAAACGACATTATACTCAATCCATAGTTTTCCTAGCCTAGGTATGCCTAATACTGCATCCAGAACCAGCGGAGGACGGGCAGCAGCATCTTATTAGTTAACAGTGGTAAGCATTCTGCGATCCCCAAGCCGCCTGCCAAGCGTGGGGATTATGGCAATCCCTCCGTATTAAGACCTTCTTTCAGCAGTAGACGTCTTCTGGCTATTGATGTGATAGTTTTCCTACAAATAAAAAAAAACTTACAAATATAATAAAAAAATACTAATGATATTATTTACTACGCGACGTTACATCTGTACTACTTTTTCACAGGTATCTGTGGGAAAAGTATAGATTTAGAATCGGAGGAGTCACAACTTGAACATTTCCATGTAATATTTGACAATTGATGATGATGATCGTGGACCGCGCTAATAAAGATTCGGCAGGAGTCATTGAGATTGCGAACTGTAGAGTAGTCCCATCTTACACATACCTTGAGGCTTTAGGAGGGTGCATGGATGAAATAAGGAGGCGTATGGCGATTAAGGACTGCCATGGACAAAATGAAGAAAATATGAAGGAACAAAAATATTACCACAGCCCCAAAGACTATGCTCGTGTGCACTTTAATTTACCCATATTTCTATACGCTATAGAAACATGGACGCTGCGAGAGTAGCTTTAGAGATGTAGTGCTGGAGAAGATTGCTTGGGGTATCGTGGACCGATTTTCGCACAAACGTCTCGATACTTCAAGAACTCGGTATCAAGCAGCGTCTATCTGCTATTGTACAGTCCCGCATACTCGCCTTCTTCGGACACATTTCTAGGCGAGGCAGCCAGTCTATAGAGCGCCTTGTCGGCCAGGGTACAGTGGAAGGCACAAGACCAAGTAGAAGTACACCCATGCGATGGACTAACCAGATAAAATCGGCTGTGGACGGTCCCGTGCATGAGTGTACTCGATCGAGCTCTAACAGGGAGAAATAGCGAAATATCGTGAGACGCATCACATCTACCCCTGCCAGTACTTCATGACGACCACGACCGCTATTCCAAGAGCGTAGGGACTAAGAAGAAAATTTGAAAAATATATTTAGTTTTCATAAATGGCAAGATAATATGCTAAGTCGTGTGTAAAAGGTTTCAAAATTGGAATTATTCCAGTCAGTCTTTTCATGAATATAATATTTATTAAACAAAGACCGATCGATCCCCAAGTCGCCTGCCAAGCGTGGGGATTATGGCAACCCCTTCCTATTAAGGGGGAGGCCTTCGTCCAGCAGTGGACGTTTTCTGGCTGATGAGAGAGTGAAAAATAGACTGACACAGAAATTAAAATTATTCAAACACTTCTCGCTAAGAGTACGAAGGCATGTAAGTGAGTATGTTTGTTACTTTTTCATGCTGTAACGAGATTTGGATCAAAATTGAGTATGGAGATTTCCAAAAATGATATAGAGGCTACGTTTAATCCCCTAAAAAATATGTATTTCACATAGAATACTTTGTGGGTGAAACTGCGGGATGCTATTCTAATTTCATATAAAGAGAAGAATGACTACCACAAGACCGGAAAACATAGCACGCTAAAGAAAAAGCTATATGTACTCAGTAGTGGTTAATGAAATTGATTTTACAAAAATAACTATTTAGTTCGATTGATCGGAGTTTAAAAATAATTCGGATGTTATGTCTATTTTTCATTTACCATTCCTAAGACGCCACATACGACTTAAACTCATGGTAGCGTTACAAGATGAATTATAGCGACGAAGTCTGCGCGCACGCATGCTTCAAATTATGTCATCAGCCAACGCGAGATCGTGTTATGTTACTCCAAATGTCACTGGCTCCTAGTCTAGGTTAGTTATTATTTGGCTCGTTGCCTCGCAATTATTAACTTTAACATCCAGAAGTTAATGCGCTATAAATAAATTAAAATGACGCCATTTAGATTATCCTGCTTAGAAACTGTAACGCTCATTGTAGGTTATTTTCAGTACTGCAGATATAAGATTTATTTGTGTTATATTGACAAACACTGAAGAGAGAAGAGTAGGACCTTCGCTTTTCCGTGTTGACAAAGATGAACAACCCAAAGAGCTGTAATTTATAAAACAAAAGGAGGATATTACTTATGTCTACATACGTAACGTACGTAACAGTATCAGCAGAAACAGAATTTAACGTTATTTATCAAGTAAATTACCAACAATATTTTCATTTAGTACTAGTTGTAACTGGCAATTGATTAAAAAAAAGTTATTTTTTTACTACAATATATTTACGTAAAACTGCATTACCACATTACATTACTGACGATACTCTCGAAGTTGTTGACCACTACCACTACCTTGGACAGATTGTTCAGTTAGGTAGGTCCAACTTTGACAAAGAGGTCGCCCGAAGAATCCAACTCGGATGGGCAGCGTTCGGGAAATTGCGTAATATCTTCTCGTCCAAAATCCCTCAGTGTCTGAAGACAAGGGTCTACGACCAGTTTGTGTTGCCAGTGATGACATATGGAACTGAAACGTGGTCTTTAACTGCTGGCCTTTTGGAGAAACTAAGAGTCACGCAACGGACAATGGAGAGAGCTATGCTCGGAGTTACTTTGCGCGATAGAATCCGGAACGAGGATATTCGCCAAAGAACCAAAGTTACCGACATAGCTCGCAAGGTTTGCAAGTTGAAGTGGCAATGGGCAGGCCACATCGCTCGAAGAACTGACAACCGATGGGGAAGAAAGGTTCTTGAGTGGTGACCGCGAACCGGAAGACGCAGTGTAGGAAGGCCTCCCACTAGGTGGACCGACGACATTGTAAAAGTCGCGGGCAACCGGTGGATGCAAATGACAGGTTGTCGTACAGTGTGGCGGTCTAAGGGGGAGGCCTTCGTTCAGCAGTGGACGTCTCCGGGCTGATGATGATGATGATGAAAACTGCATTAAACGAATAAAACAAGAAACTATGACATAACAATGGTCAAAAATGTTACACTTTGGCCTAGTTCATACAATGAAGTATAGGAATTTTGTATAACTAGGACACTTGCGCATGGGCAATGTCCTAAACCTTTATTCATTACTGTACGTAATGACACATGGTATTTAAAAATAGAGTTTTTAATCCGAGACTTTGACCACAAGGTTTTTTTTCCTGTTGGACAAATCAGTTAGACATTTACGGCCTTACCTAAAATAATCTCGATTCTCTTAAACTTCTTTGTCCTTTTCTAGCACGTGCAACTTCACGTCAGAGAGAAGATGGCAGAGAATCTTAAGCAGTGACTAACGGTTGAAAAGTTTTTTTTAAGTAAGACCGATAGTTTGACCACGAGGAGTAACCCAAACAAAATTAATGAGATAATATAAAATAAAATTTATTTAATAAAATTATAATTTTGAAAGTAATCTCGATTCGATCACACTAGTACTACTATTTATAGTTTTTTGATTATATTATAAAAATGTTATTAATATAATTATCGTTACATATTATGGTAATAAGTATGGTGCCAAGGTACGGCTTATATTCTTTATCAACATCATAATTATTGATAAAAAAAACTAGCTAGGTGCGATTTTGCTTGTACGAGGATTCAAATCATTCAAAATCAAAGAAAATCAGAGATCATAGAATTTACCTTTGTGTGAAATTCTACCAGTAGGTACTACATGAGCAAGTTTTGCGAACATTGTATGGTAAACATTCACGATATACTTACATTTTATGTATTTTGTACTGCAGTATGGTACAGGATCAATGTGCGTATCCGACTAGCACTAGACCGGTTTTTATAACAATAACAACATTTCCGTGTTTTTCTCTTACTTGATACACTTTCATTTCCTTTTTAATCGACTTCGGAAAAGGAGGAGGTTCTATGTTCGGCAGTATGTATGTTTTTTTTTCTTCAATTTTTTAATGTATATTCACCGATTTCTCCGTCAATCGAGGACCGATTTTGAAACTTCTTTCTTAAAGGGTATAGGTACTACCGAGGTGGTCACATATTAAAACGAAGTCGTTTTTTTTTTGAAATGCTACTTTTGTGTAAAGCAAAGGAACCATAACTTGAATGCAAAATAAGAACGAAACTACCAGATCAGAGATTCCCCAAGAGCGTGTAAATGGATCAGATGATTGCCCGATCGGTTCTCGCTGATCACGAGCACAGCCGCATTAAAAGCGGATATCTCACGCTCAGAGGCAATCGCGACGTAGAAATATTAAGGACACTAATATCTTGTACACATTTACATAACACGCTATAAATCTGCGCAGCCGCAGTCGGCGCCGCTGATAAATTCGAGTTGGTGATTTTTAGAAGGATTCTGCCGGTAGCGGTCTGGAATCTATTATCGTTTACTGATTATAACGCTGCTCTACAGATTTATAGCTACCTGTAACTCTTTGAAAGAATCCTGTTTGAAAGTAAGAAAACAATTTTCTAGAGAATACATAAGTAAGCGAAGAGTTAGCTAAGTGCCATTTATTTGCCTTGGGAGCTAGAGGCTTTGATTCCCGGTAGGTTAGATGTCTGAATGATGAATTTGAATATCTGCTCTGGGCGTACAGACGCTTTGACTTAATTTTATCATTAAAAAACTTAATCGCTTTTTGTCAACTCATGCAAAGATGACGACATAAGTTTGTAAAGCGTCTAGCAAATTATATCCCATGTAAAATAATGTATAGTGTATAGAATTATAATATTAACTAACGCTAACTACCCGAAACTTTGACAAAACATCGTTGTCCTACAGTCATTTATCCCGATAGCTCGACTTTGATACCAATCGATTCTGACAATTTGTCATTCGAGTAAACAACAAACTATTTAGTTTATAGCCTAGCACATATCGTTTATGGTTTGATACTATCTTTGAGCAGTCGTCCATCTATCTTTAGTGGAGAAACCGGTATGCCTTCGTAACCTGTTAAGGAAGTACAAAACCTTGGTAGGTATGGCAATGTTACGTATGATTATTTCTGATTTATTGTCTTGTGTCCTGGTGAGCGAACATTAGTCATAATTATGGACATAAGCAAAAAGTGTCTTTTCTCTTTGCAAAGATATTAATCTTGTGTGTTTATCGATGTTGGATTAAGGAAAATAACATTTTGCGTGTTCGTCATTCGCGTCCAGTTTTAACGAAGCTTTGGTTAAAAAATGAAAAGATTTACTTTTTGTATTTTGGTTGCATAATTGAAAAGGTTATTTTTTATTATTACGTCATCGTGCTCATTAAAATAACGGAACTACTCAAGAAAATTGATATGAACTATAAACCTAGAACTGTCAGGTCTGATGATGAAGTTTCGTAACTGTTATTTATCAAATGAAAGCTAAAAGGATGCATGAGGTCACATCAAAGAGCGTTTTAAAAAATGTTAGTGATGTCCCGTTACGTCCACTTCCTAAAATTGATCGCTGCACAATTACCGCAGACGCCGTGAGACCGGTAATAATTTAAAAAATATCGCCCAGTAAATGATGCCATAAATTAAATTTAATAATACGTACGCCCAACGCAAAGCCATCATGTGCGGAAAGCTAATTGAATATTAATTTCATAATAAATCTGGTCGAACGAGTCCCTGCTTGTATCGCCTTTATTTATAACTTAACTTTGTAACGTTTGGCAAGAGTTGATCATTAATAGTTTTAAATAGTTCTCGATTTATTGTTTGGCGGCGTTGTTTCAAGTTAAAGTCGTTTGTAGGTTTAGTTTTTTATTTGGACGCAGTCGCCTAATGTTGCGAGCCACACCTCTAGCGGCGACCATTACAAACACCTTCCGTTTCAGTTAATTTATTAGTTTTATCTCGAACACAGTCGCGGTCAGTGCGCACTAACATAACACGACTCTGACAATAAGACAAATCTACCGATTACGACTCTACCTGCACGCGGGCGGTCTCACGCAAATTCTCCCCTTTTTTTCTTTTTCAAAAACAATATCCCCATCACACGTTCCAGAAAGTAAAAGTATAATAGAATTTCGACAATAGATGCATTAGTAGATTAATTACTGTGACATTCTCCAAAGAAAGTTTTCCAAACTCTCCTTTGATGCACAATGGTAAGAAATTCCAAAAAAAGTGAACCAAATTTTGACCTTGAATTTTGCAACATTCGGTAATTTTTGCTCGGATTGTGATTTATATCTTCTGGGTGGTTATCATTGTTGCAACACAGTTTAAGTTTAGACTATATTGGTCTCAAAGAGACCACTTGCGGTGTCGTGCCTTAGAGTAAAAACTAAAGAGTCACATTGGCAACTGCCAACAATAGATGGTAATAATGAATGCATTAGCAACTAAGACTATTGTATGTACAAACAATGATGAAACGAATATAAAGCGTATAAAGACCTCGGCGTGAGCGTGGATGGATACGTACCTACGCTCTAATGGGCCAGGAATAGATCGTGATATCATAATTTATCTGCCAGGCAATTTGGCTATGATCACAAACGAATGTTAAGCGACAAAACTGCATATATCTACCATAGACTAAACAGTAACCAACAAGTTACCGGCGATTATAAAAAGAAACAGCGTTTATCAATTTCAAACATTCATCTAAGACTAGATAAAGGCCACAACACGGTATTGTCGAAAGAAATCTCCATACAAAACATTACTCTGTTGTGTTGAGCGATTTATGCGACGGACTGAGGCCTCCGCAGTCCGCACCACTGTGCACTCTATATTGTATATTATTGTAGTGACACCGACTAATTTGTTGGTCGACTGATGAGCAGACTGCGGGGAAAGAGATTGTTTATTTTTTAGTAACTGTTTTACTTTATTAACTCTAAAAGCAGCGCGGCTTATGTCGGCGCCTACTCACGGCGTGGAGTTGGATATCCACAGGCATAACAGTCTTAATCAGCTGATAATGTTTGTTAAAAAACAAGCAAACATTCCAATCTCAAAATAAGTCTTTTTTTTGCCTTAAAAGGTAACCTAATCTATGCTATAAGTACAGAACTTAAAGTCTTATTTAATAACGCTGTTTAAATAACATAAAGTCCGCGTATGTCAACTTCTCATAGATAAGAATCACAGTTCTGACTGTACGACTGACAGACAACGCACAGCACCACTGGTCGTATAGTCTTGAAATTTGGAGGGCGTATTTGTCTTGATGCGTAGAGGTCTATTTTACTATTTTGTACTGTTTAAATTTGTCATGCGTTTCTATTGTCTTGTCTTGTGTACAAAATGTGTTTTTTTCTACAAATAAAATATTGTCTGTTAAGGACTTTTTAAACCCAAGGGGGTATAAATGGGTGAAAACTTTTGTATGAAAGTCTTTTGAATTAAGTCGTGAATACTACTGTCGTCGTACTTGTATTTGTGTTGGGTTGATCTAAAGTTGTTAATTTGGGAGAATGAGTAGTTCACCCAGCTGTGAGGAAGATATTTAGGAGCGGGGCAAATTTATTACGTATATACGCGGACGAAGACGCGGGCGACCAAGTATGAACTACGCAATATTAAACAACGTTATTTAACTTAAGGGGGCGACTAATGCCAAAAGCAAGTAAAAGGTGTATTTTTAAACACATAGTTTAATAATAAAGAACGTGAATATTCAGATTAAAAAAATACTACAGGTAAGGGAAAAACCTAAAGATGCCGAGTAACTGAATAGAATTTTAGAAAATAATCTGGGTTATTAAAAAAAAAACAAATTACCAACAAAAAAAACTGTTTTAATTCAAATGCTCTAAACTATCAGCGACAGCGCCACATTATTTTTTACGAATTACATAGCCATACGAATGTTTTAGCACAAGAGCTGTTTATTTTTTTATTTCATGCCTACATTTTGAATAATTAAATAAAAACCCACCTAAATTGCTCAAAGCCATCATCATCATCAATTGTATCATGCGATTTTCGACTCTAAACTAATGCAAGACGCGCGGGTGAAATCTGTTATTTTTCTGGCATTAGTCGCACTCTTAACAGCGTTTTCAAGTACATAAAGCTCTTAGTGTACTTATCTCTGACAAGAAGACGTGTCAGAGAAAGTTACACAATCCGGTGCTTGCTTATAAGTTCCTCTTATACCTTGAATCTGAGTATCGGTTCTCTTTATACATGCATGTGGTTTTTTTATTGACTCACAAAAAAGCTGACTGGAAACAAAACAATTCATCGAAAGTAACATTTTAATATGTGCACAAATAACGAAGTTATAAACATTTTAGTTTCACGTTAGACAGGGACGGCACTATACTAGGTTTATGACGTCAAAGTTCACGATTCCAAAAAATATATAAACTATGCACGTGTTTTGCTAGAAAGGGACAGATGACCCTCCCAAATACTTTGAACGATATTTCAGAACTTTACCAGCCGATTTCAATAATTTTTTCAACGTAAACATCAGATTCTGTTAAACTCTCTTTTTATCATATTATTTTAAATAATTGAAACACATGCATATTTCCTGAACCGATACGCGCATAAGTGGCCTAGATCGTGCAACTATCGGACCCTGAATAGGTAAGTATAGGGTAATAAATGTTTAAAACTCATACCCATAAAATTCTTTTACGCTACCTACCTACATACAAAAAGAGACCAATTTAATTTCAATAAATATCCCAAAGATCGAGCCATTTCATTCGAGCTTTTAATATTAGCCAGTGGATTTATATAATCCATGACTTTGACTACATCCTGACGTATTTTTCAGCTATGTTCATTGGAAAATAAACCTTATGTTCTATAGCTTTATGATTGGTTAAAAGATTACCTCGAGACCCGTCAAAGTTGACAGCGGAAATCGGCGGCGCACGCGCGTCTCTTTTCAACTGGACAGTGGTAGCATGTCAGTGTTGGGGACAAAATTATTTAAAACTATCCTAGATGATATTTTGATAGCACGCAATTAATTTCTGTTGGTGTTTTGGTAATATTAGACGTAACGTTGTTGGCATTAACATGTGAATATTTAGGTTATGCAAATATTCATGGTGTCTGCTGTAGGAATTTACAGAGTATGGTTGGTTATCTGTAAGGAATTGATGATAATGATGGATCGATTTAAATTAATGATTTATATTGGTGTATTCCCTTCTGATCCCAAGGACTGATCCCATGGATCCCACATTGTTAATTTTTAATGTAAATTTCCGGTCTGATCCCACGCCTAATAGTCGATTCCGATCTGATCCCACCCTTGGTTTTACGTCTTCGATTAAATAATATGTAGTTACTCTATTAGCCATTGTACTTGGCTCTAGCAGCGAAAAACAATCTAAAATATTTAGTCGATTCTTTATCAAAGGGAGCTAACAACAATTTTTAGGCGAGAGTATTTCTTCGAATCCAGAGTTTCAAAGTACTCGAGCTTAAAATAAGTAGTGTTGATCCCGAGGTGGACACTTTTTATCATCATTTTATACTTTTTCTCTATGAGAAAATAAGTAAGTGCAACTTATGAATAAGAATAGTACCTACGTTTATTTGATTCTCACTACTTGAGTAGTGAGAAGTGAGAATTCACTTTTTATTGAGGAAGATAAAAAAAACGAAATATAGAAAATAAAAACTAAGTAAAATCCAAATTTGAGTAAACAAGGCGGAATGCATTTCGCGCGTAATATTTGTTTTTTTGAACTTTTTTTTTTTTTTGCGCGCCCTCTTCATACAGCCTGTTACTTGTTCATACAATTTTCGTGGTTGATTTCTTTGGTTATTGGAACTTTTACTAACAATATCCACATTCCTAATTCAAATCAATTTTCGTCCCTAGGGCAAAAAAGAGTTCTTTTTTGTCCTGTTTGCGAGGAACAAAGTAGCTCTTTTTGAATAGATGTGATAAAATATAAAATATTTTGTATTACTTACTAAAAAGGAGTTACTAGTGTATCTTTTCCCTTTTTTAAAATCTGTAAATACTAAAAATGCAATGCGAAAACTTGTTTGTTGGTTTGTATGTTCCTCTTTGAAGCAGCAAAAAGATCAACGTGATTTTAAACATGGATAATTGGATATAGATTAAGGATCGGATAGTGAAATTGGCTGATTTTCATGGTTTCGTCATTTTATACCCGCGAGGCAATAGATATATACCTAATTCTGCTTAAACTTGTAACGTTTTTCATTGAATCAGTGTTTTACAAAACGTATACGTAAGTTAGGTAGGTACTTACATAAAGTTCGAAAATTATTTAAAACTACCACAAAATTCAAGATATTTACTTTCTAATTGCACTGTAACATTCTCATAAACAAAACGTATTCATCATGACATGAAACGAGTGGCCGAAGATAGCAACACACAACGACGTTTCAAAACAAACCGATCTTTCAAAGCGCGCCAGCCTGACTTACTTATTGTGAACTTGAACAGAGGCGCCACCAACGCATTTTCTGAATAAAGCAGGTAAAAATCAATAGAAAATTTCAGTCTTCTCATGTGGCCACTTCTGCAGATAATTTGGTGGAAGCTTACGTCGGCACTCCAGCGCACGTTGGTCGGTGTCTTGATACTGTTTGTACATATTTTGACTGTTAAGATTGACGTGTAAACCACTGTCCGCATAAAACGTCCATTTTAGTTTAATAAGGAACACATTTGGTAAATATTTTGAGGTTTTATAAGAACAGTTTAAATGTGGTACAAACTAGACTCATCATCACCATAGACACATATGTTTAACGTCCTGAAAGAGATTTTCGAAACGTGCATTTTAATTTATTATGAAACACTGCGAACACATTGTAGAAAGTCAAAGTGACAAGTGTCCAAGAGACAGGTGTCAAAGAGACAGGTGTCAAAGGGACAGGTGTCAAACTACCATTAGCAACACGGGTAAAAAAAACTTCCCGTGGTACTACTGGATCGCTTGGTAGTACTACGGGGTATTTTTTTACACGTGGTACTACTGATAAAAAAAAGTGCAATAAACGTTACAAACTACAAACCACGAACATTGGCTGAAAGATATTGCTTTTCGCGATAAGGCTACCATATGTGTCACTAGCTCGTTAAAAATTATTAAGTATTAGTAAATTTATTTTAGTTTTAGGCGTGTACTTTTTATTTATTTATATTTTTTAGGGTTCCGTACCTCAAAAAGAAAAAAGGAACCCTTATAGGATCACTTCGTTGTCTGTCTGTCTGTCTGTCTGTCTGTCTGTCAAGGCGCCTTTTCTCTGGAAGGAGTGGAGGTATAAAGTTGAAATTAATATCGAATGCGTATGTCCACGTCTCTTAGAGCCGTAAAAAAATCAAGCTTCTACGCAATCAAAAATTACAGCCATTTTTCTAGTCATTTTCGTTTTTTGTAGACTCTCAAGTAAATCAAAATTCATAGGGTACTTCCCGTTGACATAGAATCACGAAATTTGGCAAGAAGCAAGGTCACATAACATTGGTTATGGGAAAATCTGAAAATTGATAATTTGTAGATATATTGTCAATTCTCAAGCCAAAACTTGAATGATTATTTGGTTCGGTTGGCTTCCCTTCTTTAGTTCCCAAAAACTGAAATAGATGGCGCCACAGGGAAAATTAGCCCGTGCCACTCTTTTATCGCAACTATTTCGTTCGTCCTTGTGGTGGCACGGCTGCGCCCATAAAAAATTGTACTCCCTAAGGCTGAAACGTGGTTTCTCTTATCTGAAGACTGGCATCAATAAGTAACCCTAGCACATTTCATAGAAACGTTTCACATTTCATACAGAAAAAGACGAAGTGCGTACCTAAACGATAAAAAAAAATTAAAAACTGAAACATCTTGTTGAACGTACATTAAAACTCCTTTTTAGGGTTCCTTAATCCTTCAAATTCAAATTCAAATTCAAATTTCAAATTCATATTTCATAGAATATTCGTTACATACTGTCACGGATTTTCTTTGTACTTGTCGTGGTACGGAACCCTCGTTATCCAAGTCGCAAGTACTCGTATTGACCTCTTTATTTATTATTTATAGGCTTGTGTTTGCCTGCCATCTCGTCAGATGTTAAACGAAGATGTAGTCTACGATGGAGCACGCTTGCCTAGAAGAAACCGATTCACTCGAGACTTGAAGACAACCAGATTATAATTATTGGGAAACACCCACTCGGGCAGCGCATTCCACTGTTCAGCAGTTCGAATAAAGAAAGTGGAATCAAACCGTTTCATGTGAACGAGTTTTTGGTATATCAACCATGAAACGTTGTCGCTTTTTCGAGGTCCTAACCGTCTGATAGAAGAATTGGCAGGGGAAATAAGATCACACAAACCCGAAGCACACTCTCCGAAATGCACACTCTCTACTTTTCACCCCAATCCATGGCTTTAATAAGCCTCTCTCAAAAACCTTTACTCATCCCAATCCACTGTTTCAGGTTTCTAGTTATTACCAACTGTCTTACAGAGATAAATAAGTATGCTCAAACTTTTTTAACAATATAAAAATCGTATGATATGTGATCCAACATATAACTAGTTACCAGAAAAGCTCAAACTCAAAGAAACATTATCCACTGAACAGAAAATTAATTTAATTATACCTAGGTACTAATATTGTGCATTTATAATGTATAAATAATAGTCTATTTAAGTATGTCGAAGCATATTAGTTACGTAAGTAATTTATTTCTCACATAAGTGAATTTTTAATGTAATTTCTTGTTGAGAAAATAAATTTCATAAACCTTTCGGGTTATTTCGGGTATATTCTTACCGTCATAAGCATAAAACACTGAAAAGTATTTCAAACCTATTTAATAGTTAAAAAGTGTTTTTTCTTCTTTTTTCTAACTCAAATCGTAACTAGCGGCCAAACTTAGTGACGTGCATTGGGAAAGGCTTACGTAAACGTAGACAATAAAATTACGGTGATGATCAAGTATTATTAATAAATTGATCTAATAATACTCATTATCATAATTAATTATTTTCCTGACGAAAGGAGCTGTCACGAGGGTCTACAATATAATTTTATTAAGCGTATATTCATAGCAACACTGGCAAGTGTTGTTGTAAAAATGAATAATAAAAGCGTAATTATGAATTGAATGGACATTAACATCGCCACCTAGCTGAGTCCCCTGGGTTGCCAGTTACATTAATCATAACTTAATGATGTGTTTAGAACATTGGCTTTGGGTATTACGAATGTGGGTGATACGTGACGATTACTTAATGCATCATTTTTAAATTATAGGCTATTGTGTCGTTCAAAGAGGTATTGATTATAGCAATGTTTTTAATGATTGATAACTTTTTGTTTGGTGGCGATTCTGTTGTACCACACACTGGACTAAACTTATCGTAGGACTAAAACTGTTGCTATCATTTTCACACACATTGAAATGAAATGAGATGCAAATAATTTTGGTCCAGTTAGATTAGTTTATATTTTAGATTAGTTTAGTTTATGATTATGAGAGTAGCAATAGAATAAACACCATTTTTTTACTAATTCAAAGTACGTGACTCAACTTTTTCGTTCTTCACACTAATATATTAAATGAAAAAGATTTTTCGTTGAAAAGATAGTATGTTTGTTTTACTTAACTTTGAGCCTGTTGATAGAAATTTAGTTTAAAGTTATCAAGATTTAGTCTACTGTTTATTTGAAAGAAGTGCTGTAGTAGGACTTAAGCAGGTTTCGCAACACACTACTATAACACAGGTTGCAAGTAAGATTTTAAGGGGTGTTGAACAAACTAAGTTCTGTGGAGTTAATTACAATATTAGAGATAGTCATATAAAAAAATGAACTAAATATTAATAGGTTTATTTTATTGCAAATAAAATAAAATTGGTACATCTTTTTAGCACGAGTACTTAAATTAAGTGGTGTAAGTACCACTTAATTTTATTGTTTTAAAAATAACTACCACTAATTAGTATCACTTATATCTACCAAACTTGAAAGGGTACATAACTATGTACGGATACGTAACGGGTATGTAACTAATAGGTCTATGAAATTACCGTTTTGTATGGAATAAGTGAAAGTACTTATTTTTTTAAACTTTTTTTTTATTTTTTTTAAAGTAATCACCCATGCAATCGACGCATCTTTGCCAACGAATTGGCAGTTTATTGATGCCCTTCTTGTAAAAATCAGCTGGACGGGGTCCCAATATTAATTGGGATTTTTAAGTTTTTCAATAACATGAACACACATTTTAAGCAAACAACATCCGCATAGGAGACAGTTTCAAATTAAACGAAGCGTCTACAATCGTAAATACAGAAGCTCTAATACCGGTTTTACTAAGGGGTTTATACCTCCAAGCATAATCCTCAGACCAACCTTGATAACCTACCTTGCATAAATGCATTGACCACGCCCATTCAGCCTGAATAATAATTAACCAATTACGGAGTGACAAGCCATCGCCGCCATTTTAATTGGCTCGCCATTCGTGGCAACCATGTAGTAAAATCAGATAGAAGTTTAACGAGTTGTTGAAATCGATTGTAAAATAACTATCCTTGTAGGTCTGCATTTCCGGTTTTCTGGAGATGTCAAAATATTAGCAGTGTTTAATTGGACATGAACTTCGATCATATACCGTTGGAGATGCCAATTGCGATAATCTGCCCTCATAATTTTCTGTTTTTTTTTCGGGGGACGAGGAAACACGCTTTGTAGAATTTCAAGGTAACTTTCACAATAATTAACAAATTCCTTTTCGTAATACAACAAATAACACACTACTTACGCTGTAACTAATAATAATTTTTCATCAATAATTTTTTTAGATGACTTTTTTCTTGTTACTGAAGTCATAATCACTGGTAATGTAATTTGGCAAGAGTCTAAATAACTCAGTAATTTTCTGTTGCTAGCATTTCTGACCCACCATTTTCGATCTTGGAGAAACTATCAAGGATCGAAAATGGTATAAACTAAACTATGGAAGATTCCAGCCACTTAACTATTTCAACCTACCTAACTTATCACTTACAGACCAACACTTTTCTTATTTGAAGGCTCTGAAAAAATTTAACCTTTATAATGCCAGCCACTTTGACGAATTGGGTAATGATCAAAGATGAAACATTGCATGTTATGTTGTAGTGGTTTAGCCACTTTCTGACCAGTTTATTACTACTTTCCACCCAACAAGTTCCTAATTAAGTAATCACTATCATACAGGGTTACGCGGAACCGAGCCAAAAGAAGACCATTGTACATACAATTGTGAAAAACTTTCACTACGAAACTAGAAATCGCAAAAAAGCTGTTTCTTACAAAAATGCAATTTGCAGCCAACAAAAAGTAAGCAAGAGCAATTTATTTTTCGACAAAAAAAATATATCTGTATAACGACCACAATTAACTCTTTTAGGCTTAGTACCTACTACAAGTACCACACTTATATATAAAAATACTTTTAAAAAACGGTGTACGTGTGTTTGTTACCGCTTTACGTCAAAACGACTAAACGGATTTTGGACTAAACTCCGGAATGGAAATAGCTTATTTCCTGGAATAACATAATTATATGCAACTTTTTATCATCATTATCATTATCAAACTTTTTCGTCATCAAGCGGGTCACGCAGAGCGCAGCTAGTAGTATTATACATAGGTACATAATATAATCTGTAATAAATAGGTACTGTCGTATCATGTAAACGCGACAGCGGATCAGCAAAATGTTGAAATTAAAGGTAACACGATTTTTGTCGGCTGTCGACAGACTAGAGAGGTAGGCTTTTCTATAAGTCAGTCACTTTTAGACCAATTACTCCCTCCGTGCCTTGCGCCCAACACGTATTGTATAAACATTCCGACAGCGGGTCAGGACATGTCTCCAGTCAGTCGACAGCCGACAGGGGTCGACGTGTTCACTTCATTAATTTCTAACCGATCAATGGGCGAGCAAGTTCGGTGACGGATGGATTGTATAGCTTTTAAGGGAAAATCATTTTATTTTGCAAAAATGGATAATATGTATCCACCCTTAACATGAAATACTTCGTTTGAAAAACCAGCGTCAATTTAACTAGAACCGTAACAAAACTTCTATTGGTTTTTTCAGGTCATAAGAAAAACTGGATTCATTTGTACAACCGATCTGCATAGCTCTTTTCAACAGTTTATGATGACCTGGCTTTCAGTTTTGTATGCCGAGGTATACAAAAACGATGCCACACCATCGAATAAATCGACTTATTAGTAGGAAAGTTTGAAGAAGAGAAAGTTTGAGAGAAGAAGAAGTTTGAAACAAGACTTTGTAGTGGTAGGACTCTACTGCAGAATCCGCCTGAAACCACACCTTTGCCAGTTATTCTACAGCCAAGCAGTAGTGTGCAAGCATTACTGTGTTCCGGTTTGAAGGGCAATGTTACCAGAGAAATTACTGGATATGAAGAGATTTAACATCTAACATCTCAGGGTGACGACTGCAGTGCAGTGCGGCGCAGGATTGGGTTCGCAAGTTCACAATTCTAGCACTGCTACTGGCAATGGCAGGTGTTACGCTTACCACCAGGCAAACGTCTTGCTCGTCTCGTCCCTTGACTGCATAAAAAAAAACAAAAATCTAATCCTCAGAAACGAGGACAACGAGTACAGATGCGGAGAATAAAAGTTTTATTTCACCATCTTTGTACACAGTTTCACAAAAAAATAATATTCTATGTTATTTTAGATTTATTTACCATATATCTAACCTATACTTGATTTGTATTTATGTTATAGAGCAATCTTACTTAGAAGAAACTTGTATACTCTGGATATAAAGACACTCAAATTGTAAGTGCTTAGGTGGAATATGTTTGGGACCAATCATATTTTCTCAAAGTAAAGAGCACCAATGAGGTCACAGGCAAAGCTTTTCGCAGATGGCGCCAGTCCGGATGTGGCAAAATCAAGTTTTCTTGTTACTTAAAACTGTCTGCTCTTGAGGAGGGCGTTGTCGATAATCTAGTCCAAGGAAAAATACTGGGTACTGTGCCTTGTTTTAAGAATCTATACAGCTGTTGACGGCTTAAAAATAGATTTGTAGGTTAGATAGTTGTTTACATTTTATATTGAACAGATCTTTAATTAGAAGAATTGCTGTGCAAACAATTAAGTATAATGTAGATTCTCCTTGGTTATCCGAGCCTAATAAGAGTCATCATCAGCCCGGAGACGTCCACTGCTGAACGAAGGCCTCCCTTAGACCGCCACACTGTACGACAACCTGCCATTTGCATCCACCGGTTGCCCGCGACTTTTACAATGTCGTCGGTCCACCTAGTGGGAGGCCTTCCTACGCTGCGTCTTCCGGTTCGCGGTCGCCACTCATGAACCTTTCTTCCCCTTCGGTTATCAGTTCTTCGAGCGATGTGGCCTGCCCATTGCCACTTCAACTTGCAAGCCCTGCGAGCTATGTCTAATAAGAGTAAAACCATTAAATTGTAGAAAAAAAGCAACGAAATGTATGAGATTGACAGTTGACTAATGCCGCATGGACGATGAACGATGGGCCTCCATTGAAATCAGTGATGCCCTAGACTTTGGTAAACTTCTGGGTACTGCTGAAAACGTCATATATCAAGGCTTATATCTCTTACATGATGAGAGCGCCCTGTTTGTTTTATTACTTGTTACCTTAAAAAAGTCTCCATGCAGGATTGAAAATATGGATGTACGGATAAAGTAACAATAAGGCGGTAAAATGCAAATTTAGCAGTGGTTACATATTTTATCCGTTTGGCGTTAAGACATTAGGTCCGAGGGCCTTGGCTCATCTTCTTTTCAAACATTCATCTTAGCGCCTAGGACTCGATTTTTTTATCATTCGCGTGGTTTCCGCGTATGAATAAGGCCAACTTTTGCAACATTTTGTTTGAAATTCGATTATAATCATCTATGCAAACTCTTACGTATGATAAAAAAACCAGGAACCCAGGGACCTTATTTATGAATCGTACCTAATGTAGCGCATGCGAGCGGACTTAACTTCCGAACAATATTGAACCTTTTTTCAAACAATATCGTTCGAAGGTCGGCTCCACTCTTGCGTACGGTTTAAAAATAAGGCCCCTGGTCGACGCAACGCGTGATCGAAATGCTGGGGTTTATTTGGCCCAGCATATGCATTGCCGTTCAACGTGGCTATGCCTCCAGCATGCTGGGTTTTTTTCTTACCAGTAAAAGTTCAGTTCGTTGGAGTTTTTGGATTGTCTCTAATAGACTTTCATCGGTCTGGATACATATCCAATTGTTTTTGTGTAATAGGTTAAGGGTTTATTCCACTTTGTTCACCTGGGTGAATTCAACAAAGTGTGTAATGATACAAAAACATTTTAGTTACTCACTAGGTAATTCTGTAGGTGCGGCTTCTCTACCCTCCACCGCACAGCGGAGCAAACGCGTCCGCAGAGGAAACAAAACCGACAGATATTAATGATTATATGGAAAAAATATTGTTGCATTTTCCTTTCCCCAGCTTTTAAAGCGCAATAAACTAAACGCAATTAAAACGCCAATACCAGATTGATGGATTGATTAATTGTAGAAAACCGAGTTTTCTGATGTTTCCTTTATGTTTTTGGTGTTTATTGGTTGTTAAGACATTCTATCAATTATATCGATATTCACGATACTGTATATTATATCCACACCTAGATACCCTAGATACATAGAATACCCTCACTGATTTTTGAAGTTGACTCGAAAGTTGGACTTGTAGCTTGGCAACTTTTGTTACCAGGCAAAATGAGAGAATGAGGCAAGTTAACTGGCCACTCACTGGCGTAAACGAAATGTCCGACGGCCGATTATCAACCTAAACAGCCTGTCTCTTTAGGTCGACAATGTTATGGAATTGTCAGGTCGAACCTGGGTAATATTGGCATAAGATCTGGGGCTTGATTATTTATACATACGCATGAGTTTTCGCATACGAATATGACCGACTTTCAAACGATATCGTTCAAAATATTCATATGCGAAAACAATACGAATGATTCAAACAACAAGCTCTGGGACGAGTGGCTTACAAATAGAAAGTCTTACGTTTAACAATAATCCATTCCGGGTTGAAAATAGTCACAATGATAAATTATTTTAATTATACTTAGAACCTGGTGTTTTCGCAAAAAAAACAGCCACCTTTTCTCATACAACTCTCTACCACTGTTGGAGACCGTCCAAGACTAGTTTTTAAGTATGAGCCTTTAGACAAACGGCTCACAAATTACAAATGTTTCATTACGTTATATTCACGTAAGAAAGAACCTATTAAAAATACCAGACGTCGATGAAAACATGTTTAACAAGGAAAACACTACTAAGACCTATTTAAACCAGCCGTGTCCGCCTGCAAAGGTCATAGCACCGTTGGGGCTAGACTAACCGAGTAGTTAATTTTTAATCCCTTCCCCACAAAGCTTGTTTCCAATCTTAGTGCATTGTACATTCCCGCACTATCAAGGCTAATTTGAACTTTATTCCTCAAATTTTAAGACTGACTAATACGAAGTCAATCTTTATGTTTGCGAGTGTACATTGTAAACGCGTAGATATATACCTAGATAGCAATTTAGCAATTTATAAATTATTCAATTTAATACTTTCTTAAGCCTGTTTCTAGAGCAACGGTCTAGTGAACGGCTTATTCAATTTGATATTATCGAAAATTATTTCAATATAGAATTTGCGTAGTAATTTTTACGAGTTTTATTAGGTGGTAAAGTTTCAAGACTTATTGCAATCGTTTTTTTTTTAAATTAAATAAACACTTTTTAAAACAGTCGATACATTTAAAGAGACCATAATTAGCTAGTGAGACTGATTTTAGGTTTTAGATTATAAACAACAAAATAAGATACAGCTTAAAAATCTACACCACACATTATTACATTTATTTTGTAAAGCTTAGAAAACATAACTACAATTTAATTTACTAATGCTTATTTGTAGCCAACTCATAATAGGACAATCTACGTCACTATTTTATTTTATGTGATTATTTGAAAGGGCCAAACAAAGGGCTTAAAAGCTTCAAGTTCGTCTCGAACCTTGTCAGACTAAAATTATTCAAAACTATGCCCGCAGATGGACGTCCGCAAACTTCTAATGATTTTTCTGCAACAGTATTGGAAAATTCACTTTGTCAGAGACATTCTAAATAAGACTCTAGTACCTTGATCGTAGACGTTAGTTTCGTATGATCAGATTTTAACTTAGATCATTTCGATGTCGTTGAGTGGTGGTAAAGGCGTCTTCAGACTATTTAAATTCCAGTACGGTTCGTTGCTTCGATGGTTTATACGGAACCGTTAATTTCAGACAAAATTAGGGACCGTATCGATTTTATAGAACGGCACTCTTTTATTTAGGTAAAATAGGCAGTATTCAACCACCTTGGTTTAGTTTGTTTATTACAATGTTCTGGCTCTGTCTATAATCCTAGCTTTTTTATTTTATAGGTAGGTTTATAGGTACCTACTATAAAATAAGAAAGGCAAAAGTTTTAGAAATATCAAATGAATATACTTACGAAAAAGATAAAATGTATTTATCTCTCTTTTGTATACGATAATTCGCAATAATTGTGTGAATAGTGTTAATAAAAGTTAAAAACATATTAAACCTGTTTACAATTTTAGATATTTACTAATGCATAATATTTTATTTGCCACCCATATAGAGATAGTAAAAAATATATTTAAATAATCAAGTTAATATTTTCATAGGTTTACTTTTTTCGATTCAAATAATGGCCTTCGAACAAAAAAAATACATAAACCTACAAGTTTACTGTGGGCTGTGAATCCTGTAATCGTGCAACGAAGAACGGAACTTTTTAGTAATCTTAATAATGGCTGCCTGAGGGTTGGAACATTGAACTGAGCTAGACTGCTCATGCTCATCGAACACAACGACTTAGTCATTTATTAAATTTGTTGGTATTGGAATCAAAACGATAAAGAGAGGTACTTAAATTATACAGTAGCAAACACAGTATTTCTACAACTTGATCCTCGATAGACCACTAACGAAAGAAACCGTGTGATATCGTTATAATTTTAGTATTATATCAACCTCAACGTTACTGTTCTATATTTATTCTTTCCATATTATATTTATATAATATAATGTAATTCTCCTATACGTGTGTTTGTGACGGAAATACTTAAGCTGCTGGGCCGATTTCAATGATTATTTTGTGTGCGTTCGAGTATCCCGGAATGGTTTAAGGCCGTCACGTACGATGAAGATGCTATAATATTTTTTTCATCACACTTGCTCGTAAAATGGATCTTATTACATCGGTTTTAGGCTCATAATCCAAGCTATTACGCACGCGTGCTTTTTACTTTACATTACGCCACTTGTGCTATAATAGGTATAACCCGGTAAAGTCAAGTTTGTACGTGACTGCAATTAGACGTATGTATACGAAGCACTCTTAATATAGCCGGGTAATACTTACAGTTTTTTTGTAATACCAACAAAGAGTTCTTATGCCGCTGAAGTAAATGTCAACCTGCGCGCGCATTGCTGGTTTGGGCGCCTTTTTCCGCAAATGTTTGTTGACGTTTTCGCTGTGTGGTTGATTATTATCAATAAAAGTTTATTTTTTCCTCGCAAGTGTGATGAAAACAGTCGTATGGAACTCTTGTGCTATTAGTCATTACGCTCTCGGCTTCCTTATCGCGCTCGCCTGCGGCTCGCGCGCATAATACCGCCTCAAGTGTAATGACCAACATAGCACACTCGTATCATAATGTACTATTATAAACCTTTTGCTCAAAAAGGGCATTTACAAAGCCTGTATACATCGTTCGAAAGTTAAACATTACGCACTATACAAAGGAGCGTGCGGTAAAGCCTTTACCGCAAGCTCAGTTGTATAGCGCCGTGCGTAAACATTACGGTTTATTTTTAATTTATATATAAGTATATAAGAATTCCATCACAGAGTTTCATATTACGAGTATAAAATAAGCTGAATGATCGAATCTCCTTAGAAGCGCTTTTGCTTAATACATTTGTCTCACATAAATAAGTACTAAATTTAAAATGTGACGAAAGATGTAATTCTAATTTGCACCACGCGCACGTAGCGCCATTTGTTAATTCGCGTCATTTCATGTTTCCTCCTAGGAGGATTGTGGCATCGCACTTGGTGCATTTGCCAGTGTTAAGTATTTATTTGTATCAAGTTTTTGATAATTTTCAAATCGAATGAGTCTAAGTCACAGTCAAAGTCACACTTAGTAAGTCACAGTGAAGTCCAGACATGCTCTAGTAAAGTCGTGGCAACTTTACTACAAGTTTCTTCGGAGTATTGTAAACAACACGAAAAGACACTCATATTAGAAACGTTTTAACGAAAATGAACTTTGGAACGAAGTTTTTTTCTTCTTTCCTCCTAGGAGGATTATGGCATCGCACTTTGTGCATTTGCCAGTGTTAAATATTTAGTTGCGAGTTTCCGACCTATATTAATGAACAATATAATCATTGTTTCATTATCTGTTGTACTTCTGTTATCTGTTTTCTCGCAAATGTGTTGTAAAACGTTGTATGGCACACGTTTGGAATGGGTTTTTACAAACTCGTGACTATGGTAACATTCGTCTACTTGTTTGTAAAAACCAACTTACCGCACTAGTATCATAAATAACTATAATGTTATCATAGAACTTATTTCAATATCGCTACTCATACATATTTAAAGAAAAACAAATGACGATGATAATAATATATTATAATTTTAAAATTGTATGGCGAGCGATATTTTAATATCTGTAGCATCTTCGTCACCTGTGACGCCATTAAGATTTACATTTGGCGCCGATAGGTGGCGTTGCAATCGGGTACCATGTTTTTTTTATATTTTCAGCGCAAGACGCCGTTTGCCAGGTCAGTTTACTTATGTAAGTATAATGAATTATTCCCATGCTAAAGATACTTGTAGGTAAGACATCGCTTTTAATGATAAGACCACCACTTGTCACACTAGTTGGTTACGCTAGACGCTATTTGTTTTATGATATTTTTGGATGTTACACACGAAAAGTTTTATCTATTCATCTATTCTATTCTTTTCTGTTTTCAACCGACTTCAATATAGGAGGTTCTCAATTCGACTGTACGTTTTTTTTATTTGTTTGTATATTACGCGTTCACTCCGCCAATTATGAACTGATTTTAATAATTCTTTATTTGTTTGGTAGGTAATAAATCAGAGGTGGTCCCATATACATTTTATCGAAATCGGTTTAGTAGTTTGGTTTTTAAATCAAAATTAATAGAACATATGAAGATGTCATCGTATTCGAAGTTGAAGTCCGTTGAATTTTTATTAAAGATTTTTATTATCTATTTTTCTATATTTTTTGTAAGTAGAATAATGACTAGAACTGTTTTGATCTCAACATAGTTAAACAATGCTTGAACTGTGGTATGTTATACCACTAATCAGTCAGCCAATTATGAATAATTGGGTCAGCATTTGACTACAAAAAATAAAAAAAACAGTATCAATAGCAGCGAATGAGATAATAGTAGCAATAATAAAATCACATCACAAGCCAAACAATTTAAAGGAGTCTAATTAAAATAACTATGAATGCAAATAGAACGTGAATCACATGTTGCCTCACGATACAATGTAGAGACGGAAAGAATGACAATAAAGCTTACACGAAAGAGATGACAACAGTACTAAAGATAAAAGACCAGTCACATAACTACATAGTACTGTAACGTATTGCATACCTAGGTTCACTAAATCAAATTGAATTACGAACTAAATGAAAAGCTTGCACCGAATAGCCGTCGACAGATGTTATGACAGCTAGGATATTAATAATTGTGACGTCACGCTGTCGTTAAACCCAGACGGTTCTTCCGCTTCCACGTCATTAATAAAATGAGCAATAGTCGAAATATTTATCAATGGCATAATCGATACAGAAACAATTATAACCACATCCATCAAAATTCTAAGCTCTCCGGACTTTTGAATTCTTGAATTCGTGCATCGGACTATCGACTGAAGACACCTACTCAATAGAGCTCCGAATTGATTACAGAGTCATGAGACCATGAATAAAATTACAATGAAGCGTAATTGATTAGGCATAAGGTGTAAATTGCCCCGGCAGTTGTTGCCAATGGAGTTCAGAGGTATCGAGCAACATTAAAATTCTTATCTCTGGTCTGTCACACAGCAAGAACGTCAAACTTCGAAGTGAAGAACGCATTATAATTAATAGTCGATGATACGCGAGCATCGTAAACAAAAGCAATGATAAATGGATTAAAGTCTGATACTAGATAGTAAGAATTGTGGGTTGTAAATCGTGATTTCATAAGCGGTGGTCAGTTTTTTGACGTCGGAAAAGGTGCGCTATTACACAGACTTACTAGACTGGACCCTGACCAGTCAAACCGTAATAGAATTTAAGATTTTGTAATAAGAGCTAGTCTAATATTCAGGGTTACCATACTTGTTCATCTTTAGCGGTTGCTTTGAATAACTTAAATTATTTAATTTAAAAAAGTACAATCACGTTAATGTAAGTATAATGTATCGAGATTCAGTATATTATCCAGTTCTTGATTGACAGATTGATTAACTCTATTGGCACCTGGATTTTCACAAATATTATATTTATTATAATGTCACAATTTAGTAAGCAATTTATTTATTGCAAAGTGACCTTGCCATTGTAAGCATTGCCATTTTTTTCTCGTAACGGTTTTTGGAAGTTTTGGTACACCAATTTAGTTAGTTTATACATTAAAACTTCATTATAAAAACGTGATATGAGGCTTTGTGTTGTTGTGTTTGCCCCAAATTGTATGCCGGATATGTTAACGAACTAGAGCAATTCTGCTTGGTGTGGTACAATACGGTGTGATAGACAGTCAAACTTATATCACAGAGAGTTTAGAATTTAATGACATATTGCTGTCAGAAATACCTCGATACATTTGAGCGAAACTTGTTTTATTAAAACCTATCATTAGAAGTCGATTTAGGTTCTCATGGTTATCAATTACGTTTGACAACGATTTGTAATGCTATTTAATTTTTTAACATCTATTAATGAGAACTTTTCAGAGTAACAATTTAAACAAAATGCAGTCTGGTACAAAGAGGTTGATCTAAAATGAAACGAGGTTGTCACAATTTCTTCACCTTCGCTTCAACGTTTTTTTAGGCAATAAAAATAAATGGACACTGTAAATCTATTATGTATTGCTCTATGATTATTTATGAGATATTTACCTAGATTATGTTGTTGTGACACGAGCTCTTGATATTTCAGCGCAGTTGCATGCACCATATTCATGGGCAGAATGAAGAATGCTGGCAGGTATGTCAAAAAGTTCGAATTGGTCCATTGTGAATCTGATATAGTACTGCTACGAGACGCAAGATAGCGTTATCTAGTAAAGCTTTCGGAAAGATCCGTGAAAGCTTTCTTCGAAGACCAGTTTTGGCGATGATGCGATGACAGCTTATTCTGTATCATTATAAAATCTAATGTGACATTAAGAGCTGTTGATTGAAAGCAGCTACATTTGTATACAGCTCCTTTTTTTTCTTTAATACCTATGGTCCAACTTTGAACGTAGCTTTTTAAAATCACAAAGTAACCATTCACTGAAATGTTTTTCTAGAATTAACAGTTAAAGTGTTATTTTTTTATTTGATCGTATTCAGCTTTTGTTTTGCTCACCAATTAAACATAGATTAAAAAATATATTTTCATAAATTTGTTAGGCCAATTAAGTACCTACCTAAATTGTTTTTAAGAAAGCGGGAGTAAACCAATAAATTATTAAGTAATTTTCAAAATAATGATATTTAGATTTTTATTCAAAAAGCTTTCCTCTGGACATGAGTCACAAACCGATCATACTTTACATACAAAATTGTCGATTATACCTACGACCATAACTTGCGTCCAAAACGGCCTCAACACGTGTGGCTCCGAAATCAAATTAAAACCATGTTTGATAACATCGTGTGGCGGTTATGGAAATTTATGACTATATTACCTGCGCGGGCGCACATCCACCGACAAAAACCGGGGTCGAACTGCGCAATTATTTATGGACTCCGCGAATGATTATAGTTTACGACCGGTCTGGATCCGCCTCTGGCCTTTTGAGGCTGGTACTCTGGTAGTGGCTAGCTAATGTGCTGCAAAATTGTTGCAGCTACCTTTTATTTGTCAGTACTTTTACTAGCTAGGTCTTAGTGAAAAAGGTTTTATTGTCAATGACTTGTATTACCTATGTGTAGTGAATAGAAATGTGTATGGCAGTGTTTGATCCAGTTTTGTGGCGTAGGTACATTGAAAAGAGGTTTAGGTTCTGTGGTGAAAAACGAGAATAAATTATAATTATTATAAAATAATAAACAATTGCGTGATCCACGCTCGGGTCAATATTTGTCCCAACATATTTCGTTGGCCATTGCATACAACGCGAGAACACTGCCAGCCTGATGGGTACGTTTGGGCGAGTTGTAGGTTGACGTGATCTTTTGAGATCCAAATTAATAATTGGACTGCATAAACTTTAAAATAGCATTAAATATTACAAAATATACAATGAATATGTGTATATTTTGGGGAGGTTCTTTCAACAAAAAAGTAATTACAAACTAATACCCGAAAATAAATAATCATTTTTTTTAACTACTATTATAACTTACTGCGCAGGGGTTTGGTATGGACTTTGTAATGCTTGTATATTTATTTCGGGGTTTTCCTTAATAAAAACAAAACAAAAATATGCAAGTCGATGTAAAGATATGACGCATATGATATGTGGATTCTAAAACCGTATATCATGTCAGGGACTTACATTTTTTAATAGGTAAAGAGTTGTGTAAAAAATGTTTAATCGCCGAGTAAAACTAAAGAACTGTAGACAAAAAAAATTTGAACGCAAAAGAAAAAGAAATAAATCAGTAGGATGACAATTTAAAGTGGTTAACCCACTAACTGTGACCATTTTAGATGCTTTGATCAGATCTTGTAGAATTACAAGCTGTTGTTTTAAAGCGACCTTATGAACCTTATTGGACAAGTCATAAAGTCTTATTTTATTTAACTCATTGATTATTTAGTGGGTGTTTGCACAACAGTTTTAGAGATTTATGTTTTTATTTAGGATTTAATGGTGTGCGAGCATTCGATTTTATTTTAATTTTACGCATTAATGATGTTTAAAATTTTTAATGCGAAATAAATGGTTGTGTGGGATTAATTTTATTAATTATTATGTGTGAAACACTGACTATGAATACGTAAGTACATAGATACTTTATTATCTACATGATGCATATTTATTTCCTTCGTACAATAAAACATTTCTGTACGTTAAGTATTCAGCTGGCAAGAAAAATCTAGCGTCGTTTCTGTTCTGACTCCCAAAACCATTTCAATGAAAATGACGTATCTCAATCGAATTAATATCGAAAGCAAAAATATACATTAACCATTACAATTACAAGTCCTCTACAAAAAACAATATCAAAAGTCTTCTGTGGTATATATTATTAATCACTGCCAATTCAGACTATACGAGTAAATTTGATAAAATAGGTTATCTTATAATACCTTCCTCATAAGTCCGAGGGTTACAATCTTATTCAATATTCCCCTCAAACCCCAAAATTATTCTACCATCACCTGGCGCCAAGCCTCTTCCCTTATACTTTACGATCTGCTAAAAGACGAAATTCGCTGTCCAAATTAACACGAAATAAAAACGGTATCGATACCATAAAAAAAGCGAAGGCAAAGATAAAAGCTTAAAAAAGGGCCACGTCAAAACATTTGATTGTATTAATATTTATAGGCTTCGTACCGCCGCAGGAAAGCTCGGCTCACGGAGAAAAAAAAATGTTTATCAGCCAGTTTAGCTTTTAAGGAAACCGCTGATCTTTTGTAAAAAGATATTTATGGTCACGAAAACAATTGTAGTGTTACCATTATTTCACATTTGACAGCAATAACTGTATTATTTTGGTTTTTGTGGCTTCTCGATGAAGACGTTCAGTTCATTTGAGATGATTCAACAGTTAGGGTATTGTGTTGTATTGTTGGGGTTATGTCTCGATTGATACGGTTTTTATTTATTCCGAATTTGCGTTTTTGTAACTGTATCTCTATCATTCACAAAATTTAATAAAGAATAGCATGTTTTAGCTTCAGTCGTATTTTTTTAGTATAGCAAATTAAGTTCATTGATTATTTACGGGACATTTACCGTGATAATCTAATATTGAATACATACTGTGATTATATTACGGCATTATTTCGGCGAAGTTGCATATACCAAGTTCACGGGCTCATAACGACAAAGGCACTTGAACATGGTGAAAATCACAACAATTCAACATTCAATTGCGCCTAAATAGTGGGAGCTCGTTTTACAACATGATCACGGTAAATAACCCGTAAACAATCATAGAACTGAAAATTTAAAACAGTACAAATTACTTAATCAATGATGTACGAACGCAATTTCGGATACCCAATAACTGTAATGTAATGATCTTTCTTCAACACTAACTACTAGTTTACTGTTTTATCTTCCTGAAACTTCCTTATGCGGAGTCAATAAAGTTTAAAACAACGAATATTTGTATCGATAAAATAAAAAGAGTAACACGATACTTAAATGTATAGAAATAGTTAATACTGGAACTGGTTTAAAAATGACAAGTAAAATAATAGACATATATGATTGCAACACTGCAAAATGAGCAGAGTAGTTGCAAGCTAATACAATATGCGTTTTGTAAAATATGTACATCCGTATGCAGCAAGGATAGTAGGATTGCAATATGCAAACCATGAAGGACTGTTCAGATTACGCCATAATATAGTAGTATCATATTGCAACTCGTAATACCGCTTGCTACGCCGTAATACATAGTTACTTGGATGGTAATACCGTAATACTAAGCCGAAAGGTGTCAAGTAAAAATCTCGTTGAGAACAAAAAAAAAACAGAAAAAAAACCTCTTAATAAAAAGAAAGATTTTAGGGAAGAACTAGGTCGTACAATTATTTTATACCTTTGTACTTACTGATAATATTAACGATTTTAACAGTCTGTTGTTTGCATGTGACTTTATTAGCCGCAACTAAGTCTTGACAACTTAAATTACTACACATAAACAAACGGATCATATCCCATTGAGCCATATGCGTAGTAATATACCTCAATGTCATATCCAGACTTTCCATTAGAGCCAGTTCATATTCTTGGTTAAAAAAGGTGGTGCGTTAACCATGTTCAAACACTTTACAACAGTTAATCGATAATCAAACACTTACCCTAGCAACTATAACAATACTTTTTACATTTACAGTTATTCTTAAATCTCTCTATATTCTTAAAGATTAGTCTGTAGAAGCCCTGAGTGTGTATAGTCTAGAGGCTTATACGGTTGTATAGAGGATCAGTGCAGTTCTTATGAGAAGCTTAATCAGTGTCAGCCGGCGACACGGGTTATTGAAATGAAATTAAAACGGCTTAGTGCTGCTCTCTGTCGGATTTTAATTAAAGCGAATATGAGTTGTGTAGGTACAAACAACTCCCACTATTCAGTGAAAATAATGTTTACAATTATCTTTATTGGTAAAATTATCAGTGTGACATTGGAAGTTTTTCATATAATTAATTTCGGCCGTATCGATAGATCCCGGTGCAATTGTAACAACAATGATATTTTTTTATGTGGTCCAAAACGAACTTACAAAAACAAACATCACAAATTCAATTGTTATCGATATTGGCTAGAAATGTGTGAGGTTTTCTGACGTTGTCGTTTGTTTTTGTGATATATAAAATAAGTTTACATTGACGCTTTGCACATGAAAACTATGCCGTACGAGCGCCATCTAGTGAAACTCTTGTGAAAGATTTTATTTTATAAAAAGTACTCTTTTCTTCTGCTTTATTGTGTTGATAGTTGTTAAATGCGTACATTTTATTTTCTGTGTTCCTAAGCATAAAATAAAACCTACTTAACAAATAAGCAGAAAACAGAGTATCGCGCCAAACAAAATGTATATTCCACTTCAAATTATTAAGTAAAAATTTCAATATGGAAAAATGTCTTGTATTTTATTAATACGTTCATTATAAACTGAGAATGAGGGACAAACTCTTTGGAACCGAGAAAAGTAAATACTGGCTGGTAAAGCTGGAATATTGATAAGATTAAAAAAAAGGAAATAATTTGAATATCTTTTGTTTTTAAAAAATGGAAGTCATTTGTTTGCAGTCTGTTAGCAGCTTGAGTTTTATAGCCGATGAAACAAAGATTTCGACTGGTAGTTTGCATAGCATTTTACACGAACGCTTGAGGATGAAAAAAGTATTCGTATTCCCCAGAATGCTTACCGATGCACAAAACCAAACCAGTTTAAACATTTCTCGAGCTTCATTAGAAATGTTACAACAAGATACTGATCGATTTTTGTCTCGATTCATAACAATGGATGAAACATGGCTTCACCATTACGATCCTGAAACAAAATTACAATCTATGACTTGGAAAAGATCATCATCTCCAACTCCTAAGAAATTTAAGGCGAGTCATTCCGCCGGAAAGATCATGGGCTCTCTTTTCTGGGATATTAAAGTAGTGATCATGATAGAATATCTCGCCCATGGAGCTACTGTAATGGGATCTTTGTATGCAGAACAAAAATAAAAATTGCGTAACGAAATACGCGAGAAACGACGAGACAAACTAGCAAAAATTGTTTTCTTCCATCAAGATGATGCCCCGGCTCACAAGTCCGCCGTTGCTATGGCTGCAATTCGTGATGCTGGCTTCGAAATACTTGAGCATCCTCCATATTCACCCGACCTTGCGCGTAGTGATTTCTATCTATTTCCGAAGTTGAAGGAGTCTCTGAGAGGACAGAGTTTCGCAAATGATAAAGCAGTAGTCGCTGCAGTACAGGAGTTTTTAGGTGCTCAGGATGAAGAGTTTTTTAAGATAAGAATTTTCAGCTTAGATAAAAGATATTCCAAGTGTATTACGCTAAAAGGCAACTATATCAAAAAATAAAATAACATTTAATAAAAGTTACCGGCAACATACTCATTCTCACTTTTTATTGAACGCCCTACGTATATAAACTTTGACGGCAAATTTAAATAATAACGAATAATTGCAACATTTAAGTGAAATCATAATTATTCATAAATAAAATAAAATATTGCATGAAGGATGCTTGCGACGGCGCAGTAACAATTTAAGTAAGTAAATTTAACTTAAGTACTTCTTAATTATTAATGGCAATAGTAACCATATCGAATAAGATTAGAGCTATTATTGTAAAAGTTGTGCCAGTACAGAATGTAATTGCTGCGTTTAAGGAATTGTAATTTACTTAAAATGTACCTACTTATTACGTTCTACAGAAATTATTAATATTTTCTGAACACAGTGTGTAAAACGTCGTATTAAGTATCGCTTATTTTTCCTTTTTATTGCTTTAATTTTCAGCCAAACTGCATAAAACACTTTTTATAATTATTGTAGCATTTTTTTCATAATGACTTTTACGGCTTACAAAAAATGTGACTACTTAAGTAGAGAGCGGTGTTAGTATGACAGCATTTGGGCAGCAGTACCCGAATATCTTCCAGAATTAAATAAATATATATATATATATATATTTAATTAATTCATGTGTCATAGATTCATAGGACCTACAATATAACGTTCTTCGGTCGTATACATTATATTTGCAGTCTCACAAGATTATTAATAATAGTAGTTAAACAAGCACTTTCGCGATTTGAACACATAATTATGTTTATCACCGGGACTTAATTGCGCACAAATAAATTTATTTTTATATTTTTATTTACCTCGACGTTCAGTGAGCCACGGCCATTGTATTATGGTCGAAACGTCGAGGTAAATAAAAATAAATTAATTTGTGCGCGATTAAGTCCCGGTGATAAACATAATTAAGCAAATTACATACTAACATTTTGTTTTCTGGTAGCTTTAACCAATAGAATTTTTTAACAGTTTGGATGTGGGTCCAGTTAACCAATAAAAATACAGAAAAAAATGACGTGGTCAAGTGGACCCGCGAGTCTATTGGCGAGCGGATCCAGTTGACCAAAGACTCTCATAGTCGAAGTTCCCCATTTATAATTCCTTGAGAGAGGCAGAGATATCATGTTTGTTCAATAAACGGAAACTAACCCAACACTCAGACTCAGTGAATTATACAAAAATGTAGATATTCTTACATTTATCTAGTCTAGTTTTGAAGCCTGGGCTGTTTCATAGTAAAATTTAGATTTATGATGTGTTTAACAATTATTACAATAATGTTTAGTATCTTACTGTCATCAGTTTAAGCAGTGTATACACCTGCGCGAAATTGACGTGCATAACTTATAGCATATTAAAAACTGATGGTCATGAGTTATAGCAAACCTCCTTTTTAATTTAGTGCCTATAAATTACGTGCGAGACTTGTATAAATAAAAGATAGTTTAAAGGTAAACTAGATGAGAAATAGTGGTAGAGTTCCCCTATATTTTATAGCGGCTAAAAGTTGCCATCAATAATTGAAGTTGCAATCCCTAGAGAGAAGGGCTCAACTAGTGGCCGTGATGTGAAATTGACTTATAGAGGTAGTTCCCTACGTTTGTAGACTCGCCTTTAGAATATTAAACTTTGTTTTTGCATTAGGATTTGAAAAAAGTGTAACGATATTAAGATGCATTATAGGATTTGAAAAAAGTGTAATTGTAAGAATTTTATTTTAATTTTGCAGCTTTTATGTAGATAACTTCCTAAGAGGACGATAATTTGCCTATTTAATAAATGGTAGCTAATTTTATTTTAAGAAACTCTTCCTTAAAATTTATTTCTTAAAGTTTACTTTAATATTTTTTGATTTACTTTTTACCAACTTTAAGGCATGAGTTTCTAATAAATGTATTTTTTTTAGTAAAAAATTAAATAAAAATCACATGCCAGTGCATTTAATGCCAATGCTCTTCAATTCATCATCGTCATTCACAGCCTCTCTCATACTATGCTATGCGTCGGTCCTTGCTCTTCAAATGTAGATTAGACCCATACAAGTTTGTTGGAAAAAACAAATTACTGCATTTGCCATACAAACAAAACGTCCCTGCAACAATGCTGACAACATTATGTAACTCTATACCCGATAAATAATAACTAACATGTTTCCGCAAAATCACCAGCCGCCATTGCTAAGCAGGCAACCAACCGCACGTCGCAAACTAATCCCTTTACAAAACTTGATTTTTTTACCCTTGCATATTTAAAACCTCCTTTAAAACTTTAGCCTTTTTTTAAAGATACCGGGTGCGCCGGCCGGTACTGGAATCCTGCAATGTGATTTTATCGTGATCCTGAATCTTAGTTGGAGCTATGCAATTAATACATGTCTTGTTTTGTTTAGATATCATTTGTTTGTGATTTGGATCGTGATTTAAAAGTGGAACGTGTTGGGAGCTTTGGTATTTGTCGTTTATAGCAACCTTACCAGCTTTAAGAAACATGGTTTCTGTTTTGGTTTTCAATGGGATCGCTGTAGCTATCTATTATGTCTGCTGAAGTCAGAGAGAGAAAGCTAGATCCTCCAAGTGAAGTCATTGCGGTAAATGTTAAAAAGAAAAACGGGTGAATTTTGCAACCTACTCGTTCAAAAACCGATGTATACACTTACCGTCTTTTGTATAAAACACTAAAAAGTATTTCAAACCTATTTTTATTAAAACGTGTTTTGGCTTCTTTTTTCAAACTCAAATCGTAATTCGAAAGAAATTTGCCAATACACCTTTTAACTAAAATAGGTTTGAAATACGTTTTAGCATTTTATGCATATAACGATTAAACTACTCGTACATCATCGGTGAAAATAAAACGTGAAAACGTGAATAATTCAATGGTGAAAATGAAATGAAAAACCTACACCTAATCTACGTGAGAGATGAAACATTTTTTGATGTTTACCCACACTTTATGCATTATTTTAATTTAAATGTAATGTATTAGATGTACTTTGTTTAACGCACACCACCTGACCTTTACCATAACAAAAGTGTAAAGTGTGTATGTAAATGACATAACCTACCACACGCAGAACGAAACATCTTTACAATTGGAAAAAACCGAGACAACAATTACAAAAGGTCTGTAAAACAGAATGTAAGCAGTCTTCTGAGTGTTTAAAGTTGCGGGTACACTGGGCCTTTAGCATAATATTATTTGAGTCATAATTTACCGCGACCGAAGCCGGCGCGACTTGATTTATTTATGACCGAACACTGACTCGACCACTAATCTTTACTGGAATTTAATTCGATATTTATTTACTAATCGCTCTTAGGGCGAGATCTATGGACGAAAGGTTTTATAGTTTACAGGAGCCACGTTTAAAGATATCTTTTATGTTACGGTATTTTTTTCTCAAATTAAGCGCTTTTTCGGTAATTCGAACATGCCGCCTTGGTGACAAAATACTTATATTTGAAAACACAATTTACATGTACCTACATAATTTTAAACTTATTTCTATTAGCTAGCTTATATAGCATTCATGTGATGGTTTGTTAAATTGAGTCCTATATCCTGAGATTATTAAAGTATCGAATTACAATAAAAGATTTAAAAAAAAATGTTTTTTTTGTGTAATATCTAGGCATATAAACAACACTCTTCAACTCTAATCACTTGGAGTTGATAGAAATAGAATGGACAAAAAATTGAGCGAGTAATATCAGTCCTTTTGTCATAAGATTCTTAGTGGCTGTGAGGTTTAAAATTTACTATTACATCGAGTTTAAAATAGTTAATCAACATAAAACTTTTATAAAACGACAGCTGTTAAGGCCATTTAGCTCTTACTTTAATCTTGCTTCTGGTAGTACAGTTTTATAAATGGTAAAATAGTTATCAAGGGTAGGGATGTGATAAAAAAGCATGTTATTTTCATTAATTATGGCCATATCTTAGAACCACGTTGTATTTTTTTGTTTTTTTGGGGCAGAATAAAGCAAAAAAATACGCAAGAGCCTTTATTACAAAAGTATAGGTTTTATATTCTAAAATAAAATAATATTATTATATGTTCATAGTCGCACACTAGTTAATATAATATATCTGTGTGGATAGTAAGTAGCAACCATTATGTCTCGCCTTTACGCTTTCTTATGTTCGAAACAGGTAGGTTTCAAAATCTGAGACAAATTATGTTGATTTAATGTGCATTCCTCATTATAAGGCCGCGTTGATATCGAACTTTTCTAAAAGGTTAAGAATTTCTGGTATAAGTGCATGCAAACTTCTTTGTAGAAGATGAATAGCAAGGCTACGCGATTTCTATTTTCCTAATTCAGCTCTAACATTCCAGAAAGTATCTTATGTATATATAGATAAAAGTGCGGCATGAGTCGAATTTTAATTAATTCCTTAGTCCTTAAAAAAATTATACACGTGAGACAAATACAAATTATATGCCAAAATATTACATATAGCGCATTTATAAATATTATGGATGAAATCTTAATATTTAATTTAGCAGTACGGAGTTAAATGTAATTAAAGGTCAAATCTTATTTACGTACGTATTTATTTTTATTGCAAGTCTGATAAAAATATTAGTCTACTAAAATAAGACTTTTTTCATTATCATCATTAGCCTACCATAGGCCAATGCTGGCAATAGGCTATCTCAAGCCAGCCCAATCTTTAGCTTATCTTCACTTCCAATCACTGTCTGGTTGCAATCACTCTATTTACACAGGAGTAAACTCTATTTACTGAGACACGAAATCTTATTTACCTAGTAAGTACTTATTTTATTCACTGAACTGATAAAAAATAGTCTACAAAAAACTTACTACTTAATAGTGTCATTATTATATTACGATCCGGTCAGTCTTCGGATGGGTGACCATAAGTGGCATTTACATCTGAGCGCTACCGTAGGCCGGATGATACATTAAATTGTTGGTCCCTGTTGTTTGTTCTATATCTCTTTAACAACATCCATCCAGCATGTCAGATGCCTTCGGCCGGCACATTAACTCCGACAATAGGGCTGGCCACTCAACCTATACGAACGTTACTTAACTAGATAATACATATAAGCCTAAGATGTGATAGCACTTAATATAAGGTAACAATATTTGTGGGGTATCTAGGCGTTTGAAAAGTTTTATAAGGTATTGCGTGCATTCGTTGCCGCCTTCCGCTGCTTTTAGGAGTCAAGGTTTTAAAAGGAATGGCGCAAGCTCTTTGTTTATTGGTGTAATTTATGTCTTTATAATTTGAAATTGCTTTTATTAGGTAGAATAGCTGATCTATATCTTGTCACCATAATATAGAGCTTAGTTGGCGTACCTCCCGTTAGTTGTACGCTATCTTCTACTTTTTGTACCTACTGCATGCAAAACAGATAGTAAAAAATAATAAAGAACATATTATTTCCATATTATATACCTACTACTAGTAGCAGCCAAATAAAGAACCCTATCCGTCATATTATGTATTCATCATTTACAATCAGCCTATCACAGTTCACCGCTGATAATCGAACACCCCCAAATCGCCACGTATTGAGTTTTGCATGTCTATTGGTAAAAAAAACACACAAATTCGTCCTAAGTAAATTCTTCAACATATGTACGTACAAACACAACTATTGCTCGTTTTTTTAGTTGCCTTGTTTTAATTTTATATAATTCGAAAACTATGACAATAATTGAATTAAAAAAAACTCTAACTTAAGCTGTCGGTTCTTGTCTTCTTAATTCACGATATCTAATTGAATATTGAAAATAAGAAATTGCGCGTAGAGGCATAGCACCTTTTAACTAGTATCCCTAATCTTATATTAAGCTTAATTATCGCTAATAAAAGTGTGCATCTTGGTTTGTTTGTTCATAATTAACGCAGCAATGAACGCAGCAACGGATCGAAATGATTTTTGACATGAGCATAGATATGGATAAATTAAAGGTCAGATAGTATAAAAACTACTTTGTCCCGAAAAAAACACGCTCAACGTTGAAAATCAAAAATAGCAAAGCACTGTTCGAAAACCTCATAACGTAGTAGGCCTTTCAAACCCTATTTTCCAGCATGTCTCAATTCAGCGCACCTACCCCTGTCTTCCAACAGCTTAATATCCATATTGCCACTAACTACTACTAATAGCACTATTGAATTCTTATAAGTTGCCGTGCGTGCACGGGGGTGAAGCAACCACTTGAGTAATGGCGACTAAACATGGAAGGGTTGGCGGTTGTACTGGTTATTATTTGCATTTAGGCTGCTTACAGTACAGCGACCGATTCTCTAAAGGAGCTTTTAAAGTCAACAAAAACAATAGAGTGATACAATCTGCGTATCGTCAAATCGCGAGTGAATGAGTTTCCTCTGGGCAAGCGTGCTCCATCCTAGACCGCATCCTCGTTTAGCATCAGACTTGATGGAGGTCAAAAGTAAATACATCAAAAAACAAAAAATACCTTCTACTATCCACGAGTACCTGTGATACAAAGATATTCTCGTATACTAGCTAGAACCTAGGCCATAGGGCATTCTATAAGATAAACTAGAGCAACAAGACGGGCTACTATTAACTCTTCAAAATCAGAATAAACAGGTTCCTTCTAGGTAAGCGTGTACCATCAAAGACCGCATCATTACTTAACTTTCTACGATTTACAAGTACCAGGACTTGGATAACAAGATATTCTCATATACTAGCTAGAACCTAGCCCACAGGGCATTCTATAAGATAAACTAGAGCAAAAAAACAGGCTACTATTAACTCTTCAAATTCTGAACAAAGAGGTTCATTCTAGGTAAGCGTGTACCATCAAAGACCGCATCATTACTTAACTTTCTACGATCTACAAGTACCAGGACTTGGACAACAAGATATTCTCATATACTAGCTAAAACCTAGGCCACAGGGCATTCTATAAGATAAACTAGAGCAACGAGACAGGCTACTATTAACTCTTCAAATTCAGAATAAACAGGTCCTTTCTAGGTAAGCGTATACAATCATAGACCGCATCATTACTTAATATCAACAAATGGTAAGAGAAAACTTGTTTAAAATAATAAAGCCTTCTGCATATTCTTACAAGACCTGTTTTTAAAATATATAAAGTGGGAAACATAAAGTGAACCATCTGATGATGATGCTCACCGCCTATGAAAATCTCCAGCACCAACGGTGGTTGTATCGTAATCGAACCAAAATATAGAATGGCGCCTAGCTCTGGACGTGCCCTATTTAAATACCTAGGCCTAGTTAATGAACCATTCCATTTAAATGAGTAGGTATAAACTGAGTCACTTTAAAGTAACCACATATTTGTGCATCTTGCAGTGTACTTATGTAAGCAAAATTGAAACAGGTCCGATCTTAGAATGAGCTTGTTAGGTACTTCTTTTAAGAAAATAGTGCGTGAGCTTTTTTCTGGTCGAACGCCTATAAATACCCTAACAACAAAATTTTACATTTTAATAAGTCTACGTCATATTTACATTCTTGTTTAGGTAAATGATAGAGTTCCAACACGACGTGAATGACCTATAAATAACTCTTAAAAATGCAATGTAATAGTTGTAAAACTCCAAGACTGAAATTTTCCAAATTATCTCTTACATTCAAAGAATAAACAGTGTATTTATATAAGAATAAAATCCTTGGTTTTTATTTAAAAAAGGATAAAGTTTTCATTATTCCCAAAATATTTTACCTCAACGCAAGACAACTTTTGAGTAAGATTAATTCAGGAATATTGAATCGTTTCATGGAATCACTATTCATGATTTATTGATTGATGAATTTTTTTGATTATTTAGTGGTGCTCCAACTTACTCGTTAATATAATACCTATCACATTTCTAAAAAAAATATAAAAAGGAGAAAAAATAGAACGTATTTATTCCTCAGAAATTCTGACTAATTTCAGCATAAATATCTACGCTTGTTGCATCTGAGCTACAGTACATTAATACTTTTTAAAAACAAAAAATACAGATTTAAATTTAGAATTCTGGAGCCAATTAAACACTTGTAACTCATGTAAGGTCACATGGGATTAGTGTTGTGAAAACAATTGGACGGTGTATTCTACGAGGCGGTGGCACTGTGGCAGACATCTGCGCTTGTCTTTATCTCGGGACATCTCTTGTGACAGTTGTGACCGGAGCTTCACGCCTGTCTCTTGTTTATTCTTAAAACTGTATTTTTAAATGCATATTTTCGAAGTATTTTAAAGTTTGACCTTAAAATAGTTATTGTTTGACATTGACGATAAGTGTAATTTTTATACGTACATCATTAATTTTCAAAAATCTTTGAGCAGTTTTTCATTGAAATAAAGTTTTTTAATATCACATTCGTAGATGTAAGCAGTAAGTAAGCTTGAGAGTAGAGTAATTAAGAGTTTCAGTTGATTACCGATCGGAATGTATGTAATATTTACAGCAGTATGGACGCAAGTAAGCTGACAGGTGTTCAAGATAAAAAACAACTAACGTTCCATTAAAAAAGCAAATAGACCGCAGCAGAAACTTTTAAATACCAATTTAAAATAGATTAACACCCAAACACAACCGTTCACGCCTAACTCGGTAACACCAGAAGGTTAGGATCCATCAAATCAAGAATCACGGTGACGAAGCGTTTTCCCAATCATTAGGATACCAGAAGAAAAAAACCTCTTGGAAGTTTAGCTGCAAGCGCCCGCCAACAAAGCCATTATGCCTTATTATGAACATCATCCATCAGCCAACCATATCGATCCAACATTAATGCATGTTAACGCTTTATAAATAGTTATATAATTTGTTTTATCTCCACCTCGGAAACCAATTGATGAATCGTTTCATTCTCTATTACACCAAACTGACTGTTTTTGAAGGCGTGGTCGCGATACCGCTGTTTGTTTTAAGGAAGTCGAATCATTTGTAATTTCACGCTTGCCGTCGAAAAAGAGCGGATCGTGAAGCCTCGAAATTGATAATTCTCGCAGCTGAGGATTCAGTTATGAGAACGGATGTGCCGATAAGATCTTAAGCCTACGCAAATAGCAATAGATGGTACTTACTTTGTCCTAGATGTACTCGCTTCATCCAAGGATATATTTGCGGGGGATTCGCCGAGGTGGTCGACGACTTTGAATTCTTCGCATTAGAACTAGAGTTGTTAGCCTCGTTGCTTTCGTTGCTCGATGTGCTCGATGCTGGACTGGATATATTCTGATTCACGTTAGCCTTGTGCTCCACGGGTGATGCGATTGGAGTCGTTAGGCCTAATTTCGTACTAGTAGTTCCGGCGGTATTCTGTCCGACGCCTCCAAAACCGGGTGAGGTTCTCCCTGGTCCTGATGATGTGGATAAGTCCTGAGGCGATGCTACTCCAGTTGTAGAAGTTGAATCAGCAAATTTACAACTAGCTCCAGCTGCTTGGCTGGGCGGAGTAGACATCAGGTTCGGTGATAGCGCTCCAGGACTGGGGTTGGAGTGTTGATGCATGTGAGTCGCTGCGCTTCCTAGTCTCTGTGGATGCAGCTGAGTGTAGTCTATCATATTTTGTGGTTGCATGTGTGCCCCGGTAGCCGGCGTGCCGTACGGATGCTGTGGGTAATGATGCCCCACTTGCGGTGGTGAGTAACAAGCATTTGGATATGCAGTAGCAGCCGCGCTGGGATTGTAATAATCTGCTCCGGGAGTCGGCAGACCAGGGTGCCCAGTTTGATCCACAGGCGTGCCAGTGCGTCCGGGTGCCTGATTCCCATAGCACGAAGCCAGAGAATTCACAAACTGGTAGGAGCTCATCCCGGCGTTATAGTTTAGGTCATTCATTGGTAACAGATTGTAGTGTCCGTTCCTCTCAAGATCACTCGACACTTGTCATCGTTTAGACGAGCACTGAATAGTCTAGTTGGACATGTTAAGTGCTACTGATGCGAGTCCGCTTCAATTGTCCCGTGGAGCGGAGCTTGATTGATGGACCTGTGATAAAATGAGACACATTAGCTGGTCAAGTGTAGTCTCGTTATTAGTGATGAATGTTGTATCGCACGATACCATCTAAAGTGTTTGATCTAAAATGCTGTGTCGGTGTTTAAGATTAAAGTTATAGTCACTGATTTCGTCGGAGCGTTTTGAATTTTAATGGGTTACATTTTTATGGTGAGCGGTTTGGTTATGTAACATGTACGGCTATTACAATCAACGTTTATTTCTAACTTGTGCATATTTTAGAGTATTTAAAGGATTACAAAGGATAAAATTGTAAAAATTTGCATATCGTCTCTAAAACAAAAACCGACACAGTTTATAAACATTTGCGTCACACAGGAGGTCTATTCAAAAACAATAAATTATTAGAAGGTCGTGACACCTAAAGCTTCGTGCACATGTCAAGTCAAGTGCGGAAAAAATCCTCAGCCACGTGGTCGGGCCATAAAAGTGTCGGCCGAGGTTTATGAGTGTAAGCGGTAGGCCGAATGTGACTTCTCCAAATTTATGAACTCCGCACAGTGCATACATCTTTACGAGCAAATTAGCAGTCATTGTGCACTCGATTTATTCGTAGCGTTTACTCGGCGAATGACAAATGTGCGAATTTTTGTGCATCGCGTGATGGTCCATCTCGCGATGATAAATAACGGTTTTATAATACTTTCAGCGCGTTAAACATTGTTTTATAAATTGGCAGAAACAAATGAGCATTGTTCGTTCAAATGAGATTGAACATGCAGGATTTTTTACGCAACAATTTAATGTATATTATGAGAAAAACAAACTTTCAATTTGACAAAATCTAGTCTTTAGCGTTTTAGGTAAGGTACATAATACCTGATACTCGTATTGCCCAAGATTTCACTTACATCTTTCACCTTTAAATAAATTTCACCTTACGCAAGAAGATGACAAATAATAATTATAGCCATATGGCGTTATTTCTTGCCGTAAGCTTAAAATATTTCTTGTCATAAAACTTCTTGACATTCATAATTATACCCTTTTACTTGTAAGTAGAAATAAATACTTTAATACCTTAACTTAAATAAATGAGTTTTTTCTGCACGTGCAATTTTATATAACCCAGCGATCGGAAAAAAAACACGTTTTCCGTTCGCTGATATAACCCAAATTTGTATAAAATTACTAACATCTTATGCTCCTAGCTCAATAGATAATAATATTAAATTTTTATTTTAAACACAAAAAGTTACCAAAAAAGGCGATACTAAAAAATATTTACTTTTAAATGAGAACGTTTGTGAGTGTTTCAGTGTGTGTGTATGTTTGTTATTTCTTGACGCTCTCCAGACTCTACAAATTTTAATAAAACTTAGAAAGAAAAAAGCTCATAAAATATCATAAATTGATACGCAAACTATTTTGTATTTCTATTATATAGTCCCCGTAGGATAGTGGTTGATTTAACACAAATTATTGACTTTTAAGTAATAATTATTTATCACAAAGGGTTTACTAATTAATTAATTTATAAAAGTTATTTTATTACACATCAAAAACAAGTCAAATGACAGTATTAATACTGTAATAATATAGTATTTACATAATATATTTTAAGTTATTTATGTTGTGATATCACCCTTTTTGCGTGGGTTTCTTGTATTCAAGGAAGCTCTTCTCTAAATGTCAGTGTGGCATTCGCTTTTCCCGCCGATAGCAATGTAGCATTGTCTACTTATTCATTTTATTGTTTCAACTGACATCAAGACACATGTGTTCAGTTTATTTCAGTTTAGAATTTTTGTCACTCCCGTCCGGTACACATTAAATGGGCCGTAGAATTTTGTTGTTTTTTGTTAGTTTTCTTATTTTTTTTCTCCAGTTGTGTTTATTCCAAGACATCCTTTGATGAGGCAACATGGTTTGGATGACTGGTTTAATTTTAATTCGGTTGTTTGATGAGTTTTATTGTGCAGCTTTTGATCTAGCTTCTTTAAGTTTTATTGCCAGTTTATAGCTTGTAGGTAATTAAAATTCTGCATCTTGTGAAGGTGTATTGAGTGTTGCGGTGTTGTGTAAGGTTACAGTGTCATTTAATATAGAGTTGCAATAAATGTTGATGGCCGTTTAAATTAATGTTAAATGATATCAAAGTTTTTGACATCCTGTAATTAATTATAGCAAGTAACAGAATAGGCACCAATCACTACTCATCATATTAAAATCTACTCGCATATTCAGTACGCTAGCATAAGTATTATAAATATACTTTTTAGTACAAACTTCAACAATTTAAGTTCTTTGTTCAGAAAATATAATGAACAAATCATACAAAAATTATTATAATACTTATACTTAATTATATTTTATTTCTTTTACAAACAAATAGCTTCTTCTTTAGCTTTATAACAAGCTTCAATGACATTTTATTGAAAAAAAATATAGTAATATTCTTTAACATTACGATACTGTTTAACTTTCGCCTTACAAGAAAATAAAATGATTCCCCATTTGTTGATCTTTTGATCACCGCGGATACTTCAGTCGACGCAAATTAAGCTTTAAAGCGAATTTAATAGTCGCTAATGCCCGAAGATCCCAGGATATAATAACTTTTAATGCCCCGTATCAAGTGGACGCTTTGAACCACAAAGTCCGAAGAGATTTAGTGCGATACGCTTTGATTTTACGACATCACGCCTTTTCAGTAACGTCAAATCAATTGGATTAATTTTAAATGACTTATGAAATATTATGAGAACATTTTACGAGAAAGTTTGTATACGTGTCGATACTTACTCCAATTAATTTCAACAATTAACTACAGGAACCGAAGCGAAACTAAGTCATAAAATCGCAACTGTCAAAGTTGCGAAAAAATCACAAACATTTCACAAGTCAATCCGTCACTTTTCACAGATAAAATAAAAACTTTTCAACTAAAACTGGCCAGCTCGATAAACTTTCTATTTGAATTTAACGTTTCAAAGTTGAAAATCGAACGATTTGAGTTTCGAAGTTTTCTGGTCGCGGTGGAAAACGGTCGGTGTTTTCCCGGCGTTCTTGCGTGAGTGCAGAGCGCGTCTGACGATTAGGTGAGCGGCTGTGACGCGGCGTGAAGCGCGGCGGGCGGGGCGGCGGCGAGCGGGGCGGGGCACACCTGAGCCCGCTTGTACCCGCTTGCCCGCTTCTCGCCACGTGTGTCCGCTACCCGCTGCCGCTTATGCGTGTGTCATTAGCGTAATTACCCCACAACACGTATACGATTTCAATGGGCCAATTGACGGTGATCATGTGGGATGTTAAACGATTACAGGTGATTTTGCAGGCTTAGCAGGTTTTTGAGATTTTTGTTTAAATTTTGGAATAAGTACAATATTTTCAGAATGTTTGTAGAAATCATTATGGTAATATTTTAGGTTTTTCTTATCAATGGGAAAAAAACATAAAAATAGTACAGTGAAAATATACCACAAAAATAGTAAAATGCGAGATTATTGGATCTTTTATGATATTTTTTGGTAAAACTTTCGTAGCAGCTTCGTAGCACTTGCTACCCAAAATTTTTTTTTATGATATTCCATATCATTTTATATTTATAATTTTTTGAAGAATAATGGTCTAATTGGCTGATCTAATTAAACCACCAAGTAGCTAAGTATACATTTTTTGCTATATTTTTACTGCATTAAATGAATGAAGGTACTTTTTGGTAAAACATGTCAAACTCTAATATTAACTATTAATTTATCAAAATTGGTGTATTAGTCAAATTCTCTACTTTACACGATCTACTAGAATTTGTACTGAAAGCTTTGTAATTACTGTCAAAACTTAGTAATTACTTCACCATTACGATAGGCACAGATATCTCTACCTACCTAAAGTCAAGACTACACGACCCAAATCAACATAAATACACAGTAACGAATATATATTCAGAAATGTCAAAAGCATTTCACTATATTACTCCAAACACTGTACTTAGTACAAGTCGGGAAGAACGGACATATCGTATGAATCAACTGACGTATAACGTCTTGTTGAAGAATAAAAATTACATAACATGTAAAGTTTTAATTCTGTTTTATTATAATTATATGCAAATGTAAGACCGTTTGTTTTAATTAGGTATTATGAGCTTGCTTATTTATCTTTTTTTAATTGATGTTAAATTATATGCTGTGAGGTTAACTGTGATTAAATCGTGCTATCGTGATGGTAATATTAAACTTATAAAAGTACACGTTTAATTAAAGGGGAAAATAATGAATATGTTACGAAATACATTGTTATAACTAACAAATATATTCATAGCGCATTTTGCTAATTTTATCAATATCAAGTCAAGTAATAATATCAAAAATATGTTAAATGTCTTATATTTAAACTAAAACAACACTATCTAAAATGGTTTTGTTAAAGGCTGTGAGATTGTTGCGATCTTCTTTGCAGAAAGTCAGTTAGTGTGAAATCAGTAACATTACTGTGTTCTGGTTTGAAGGATAAAGTGGTCAATTTTAAAAGGCAAAAAAATATTTTTTTTTTGTTGACAGTTGTTAACTAATTAAAATATTGCTGTCACTTTTTTACTAGGCATGTTAGCTAAGGACAGCAATACTTAGTTAGTTTAGTTCCGTCAACTAAAACCTTCAGAATCGACCACAGTGTAGTTAGTGAAATGACGTGGTCGACACAGAAACTAACATCTCAAAGTAATAAGTTTGCAGTGATGCCTTAGACTTCGTTTTACTACTCATAGCTCTGGATACCTTTGCAATGATTACGAGCAGGCAAAATCTCTTACCAGTTCAAGAGAGTCTCGTTTGTCTCATAATTTGTTACTATAAAAATACTTCACCTTGTCACCCTAGATCTAGTCACGTTGTACAATTGGTTAGATTCACGGATATGGAAATGATGAAACATCAAACGTAGCATATTATAATTTGAGGAAATTGAATTGATTGCTGATTTTCGGCAATAATAATCAGGATTATCTTGACACTCATCAACGGCCAGAAAAACGTCCACTGCTCGATGAAGGCCTCCCCTTAATAGGAAGGGGTTGCCATAATCCCAACGCTTGTCAGGCGGTTTGCGGATAGGAGAAAACTCACCACCTCTAACGAAGAAATACCTGCTGTCCGTCCTCCGGTGGTTCTGGAAGCAGTTTTACGATGTACCCAGGTCCTAATAGGATCTTGACACTAACACAATATAAAAGTTACAGATCAGACATTGTTACGTTTTAAATAAGTTTAGTTGTTTATTTGAAGTATAACTCAAATCATGATAACTCTGTCTGTCCCTTTATTTGTTTGTTGCTATAACCGAAAATATAAAATGGCAAAATATTGTTTAAATTTTTTTTGTAAAATTCGCTAAATTGCTTTTTACCAGTGAAAATGCGGAAAATCTCAAAAATAACAGGAAAGTCGTGAGACTTAACATTTGTAACGTTTCTCTATTGAAACCTTCTTTTACCTGCTGCAATATTAATACACTATTTTGTATTCCGTCCTTACAATTCTAAGACTTTTTACAGGATATTAAGCAAGATCAAAGTAAATGTAACTGCGCTGAAAAATATCTAATCATCTAATACGAGTATCACAGGATGACGAACACAGTGCAGTGCGGCGCAGGATGTTCTTTGGAACTTCTGGCACTGTTTTGTTATGTATGGGCAGACGCGATATTTACCACCAGGCGGACCTCTTGACCATCTCGTCACTTCAATCCATAAAAAACACATTTTCATGTGTACCTACACTTATTGTTGCCTTGCTATCTAGGTTTAAAAGATAATTATAATTGTGTTTGCATTATAAATAAAGTATAATAATTTCGTGATTTATTGTCTTTACCTACCTAAAATGATGGACTAGACAATTCGCAGCTCATTACTATAAAAGTCTTGCCATGAAAAGAATCGTCGTGGTAATGAGGCGCATTTATCTTACACGCGTTTCGAGCTTTAATTATAATTAAGTGTTAATTACGTTGATGTTGCGCTACTATTATAAAGATTGAAGATTTGGTAGTTTGAACTTAATTATTTTATAAGTAAAGATCAAAACTTGTTAACTTTGCTCGTAGTTTCACACAGATACCATGTTATTTTGCATCCCTTATTTCAACCTAATGACATCTGGACGGATTTAGGTGAAATTTGGCAAGAGGTAAAATAATAATTATGTAACTTAGCACAATTATTGTGCTAAGGATTAAGACAAGCTATTATAACATTTTTATTATTGTTCTTGATCAGTCAGTCACATACTGTCAATTACATAAAGATGTTAATAAATGCTGCCTGCTGTCTTGAATACTATCAGTCACATACTGTCAATCACATACAGGTGTTCATAAATGCTGTCAGTCATATACTTGAATACTGTCAGGCATATACTTGAATACTGTCAGTGTAGCAGCAGTGTGCAAGCATTACTAGGTTCTGGTTTGAAGGCTGTGCGTTGTCTGTCAGTCAGTGAGTGAGTTAGTAAGTCAGGCCTTTGATTCTTGTAGTATTCCATAAAGTAGAACTATTTCCTTTCAAAATAGAACAAAATAACCCTTCTAGTAGTAAGAGAAAATTCTTCCAAGTTCTTAACTTATTACTGATAACATCAACCTGAAACTGAACTGTTACTTTAGCAGGAGAACATTTAAGACGTTCTATCATTACAATGAGCTATCCCAAAACGAACAAACACAGTTAATCAGGCAAAAGACACCTTTGTATCCCATGGGTCATAGAATTTATTACAACTTAATAAAGAACGGCCACGCGAACACATGTCGCTAACACATAGCTTAACTAAGTCACCTCGCTGACTCCAAGATAATTTACGACCTATAGGGGGCATCCGCTGTCCTACTCTATTTAGAAACTAAAGAACAGGATGCAAGAACGATATGTTTATTTAAAATTCATTTATTGGTCTTTAATTATGTTTGTGGTAAGGGTTCGAGAATCAAAAATGTTGAATGTTTTTTATTGTTGGGAATAAAAACTTTTTAAGAATGCTGCTGTCTCTTTTGGTTTGCATCGAGATTAGTGTAAATTGTTATTTGATAGTTTATTCCAAATTAATTTGTTATCTTTTCAAGTAATTATAGCTTATTATGGCGGTCGTTACAATATCGCTCAAAGAACTCATAACCGATGGGGAAGGAAGGTTCTTGAGTGGTGACCACGTACCGGAAGACGCAGCATAGGAACGCCTCCCAGTAGATAGTAGAGTACCGAAGACATTGTGGAAGTCGCGGGCAACCGGTGGGTGCAAATGGCAGGTTGTGGTACAGTGTGGAGGTCTAAGGGGACCGGGCTGATGATGATGATGATGTAGCGATAGCTATCATACCTCATTATACTGGTACCTCATCATATTTTCGTAGTGATGTATAGATAGAACTATCAAGAGAAATTACAGATTTGCTAATAATTATTATGGTCATCAGATATGATTAGTATAGCCACAAGCTATATTTTCTACACAAACTATATTTTTCGATTATTTATGAAAAAAGAGCAACACAAGTACACAACCCTATTTTTATGTCATAAAATATCCAATTAAAATATGAGTAAGTAGTTTGATTAGCTGAATTTTATTTTAAAAATCTTGCTGATTTTATGTAGTTGAAGTTTGAAGAAACTCTATAAAATAACTACATAAAATCAGCAAGTTTTTTTTAAAATAAAATTCAGCTAATCAAACTACTCCAAACTTAAACTTAACGCCAAATAAATTATAAAATGTAGACTCCAATAAGGTTTAAGTTCTTGTAAGAAAAATATAGAGCCAAAAATGTAGAGCACCAATGTGGTCGATTCTGACGGTTTTAGTTGACAGTTCTAAACTAACAAGTATTGCTGTCCTTAGCTAACATGCCTCGTAAAAATGTGACAGCAATATTTTAATTAGTTTAAAACTGTCAACTAAAACCTTCAGAATTGACCATAATATCTGTCTAACCTTGTTAGGTTCATTCTTAAAATAACTAAGTAAGTATACCTATTATGTTAACATAATTCATTTTGCTTACTACAATTACACGTATTCTTATTTAAGCGTTCATAAAGTAATAATTATTTATAAAGAAGCATAATTAGCCGCCTTTATTCCTCGCCACATTATAACTCCTGTGTTACGCGTTATTTTCTTACCTAACCGTGTAAATCGTGATTTCACATAATAATACATAATTGCAATGCTTAATTTGCAATTGAATAAAAAATTTGCATGTAATCATAATGGCAAGTGGTGCCGTCTCTATCGCGCATGGTTGATAAGTATACGAAGAAAGGAGACGGCGAGAAGTCTCTGAAGTCTGAAGTTCGTTTTGCATCGAGGCATGCGTATTGCAGTGGCCGTGGGCGCGGCTGGTTGCGTGATTTCTTGCTCAGTGATTGGTTGAAATAACATGTTCAGGGTGTGAAGAAACTTCATAGTAGAGTTGAAAACTTTTTGAAATACAAAATTTTCTTTTATCCTACGTTGTTTCAGTACGTGATTGGAATGAGTGTGGGTTTGAAAAGCGCAAAAAAGTTTGTCTGTTCTTAGAATGGTGTGTTTATGGACTTTTTATGGCAGTAAAAAGAAGTACACTGAAAAGGTAGGTAAAAATAAAAATCATGTTTGTCTATGTACTTAGTTCAAATCAAGTTCAAATATATATTAATAAAAAACTAAAACTGCGCCCTGCGGTTTCTCCCGAGTGATGATAAAAAAACGAAGATGGTTTTGATAAAAAGTAGCCTAACTATAATTTTATTCCGAAAAATAAACTATTTCCATTTCGAGTTTTATCCAAATCCTTATAGCCGTTTAGGCGTGAAGAGGTAAATAACATACACACACACAGCAACTCTATACTATTATATTCGTTGACACATTATTGACAATATTAGATTATCTTATCTAATAGTTAGGTAGCTAATGGGCGATTTTCTGAAAGACAATAAAAAAAAACATAAAAATCCGTTCGTTTGCAATGAAGAGACATGGCCCTAAACAGTTTTACTATCTTGTCTGTGGATCTGAAGATTTTTAACGAAAGAAGTAAAGTAAATATCAAAAAATAAAAAGTTACCTCATTTCATTTATATCAGATCTGTCAAGCGTTTTTTGGGGTTATTGTTTGTATAACAAAGTAAGACATATAATATCATTGAACAAAGTACTTACCCATAGTATTTTTTAAGCTTTCGTTATTCCACGCAAATTAGTAAGTGCACCTTGCCAATGGATTAATTAATTACTATCAATAAAAATAACAATTACTATCAACAAAAAATAATAACAATAACGTAACGTAACAATAGCCAATATGGGGAGGCCTTCGTTCAGCAGTGGACGTCTCCGGGCTGATGATGATGATGATGATGAACGTAACAATAATAATTTATCGGAATTTCAACAAAATGATACAAGAAAACTTGGAAAATCACTTCACCAACGAACGCGAATTTTGAAGTGAAGCAGTGAGTGAACTGCTTTTTCACAAGAAAAATGCGAAAAAAAGCTATATATAGTTATAAGCTTTTATATAGTTATATATTTTATATAGTTTTCTAACTTTTTGAATAAACTCCTCTACATTAAACTAATGGTAGCTTAGTAGCTAGCGGAGCATTCGGCATATATTAGGTATGCATTATGCACGCCACAGGTCATGAGTTAATATCCACGCAATAAGCTTGAACTGAATGAATAAAATCTTGAGGAATACATGGCATTGTGGTAGAATACGTTCTAGTAAACTCGACTAGCTAATTTGACACAAGTTGAAAATCTGCTTCCAAGCAACAAACTGTGTTTTCCTGTAGCCTCACTGAAGAGCCAGTATTCCAGGTTTTTGCAAACTGCAAACACATTACAGGGACCTAGGTATGTCCTAAATCTTCACCCAGAACCTCCGGAGGACGGGCAGCAACGCCTTCTCGGTTAACATTGGTGAGCATACCTACTGCGATCCCCAAACCGCCTGCCAAGCGGTAGGGATCATGGCAACACCATTACGGGGGAGGCCTTCGCCCAGCAATGCCCACTGCTGGGTGAAGGCCATAATCAAATGGCACGCCAGTCTTGTGGCTGATGATGATGATGATTATGATTCCAGGTTTTTACAAACTGCAAACACATTGCCTTTTAACACTTGATTATGATTAAACACCAATATGGGTTGAGTGCGTGGCGTACATCAGGAGAGGTAGCAGGGGAGGCTCAGCAGCAGTTTGCGATTGAAGTGGTAGGACTCTCAGAGTCCACTTGGGGAAGTACCACACCTTTTCCCAAGGGCAGATCCAGGGTCATGGGGGTCGTGACTACGTGTCACCCCCTCCCCCACCTAACTTAAAAGCTGGATCCGCCCTTGCCTTTTCCATTTATTCAACCGCTAAGCATTCGTGAGTAGTGTGCAAGCATGACTGTTCGATTTGAAGGGCAATGGTACCATATAAATTACTGGGCATGAAGAGATTTGAAATCTAATATCTCAGGGAGACCAGCGCAGTGCAGTGCGGTGGAGTATTTTGTTGGCAAGTTTACAATTCTGGCATGTCATTGCTACTGTTATGGGCAGGCGTGACGCTTACCACCAGGCAAATGTCTCGCTCGTCTCGTTCCAAAAAAAAAACAATTCCATAAAAAAAAGTCTGTAATCGGTAAACCTTGGTCGCTGACCTATAATTCTATAACCGTAAAAGATATACATACATACCTCATCATCAGCCCGGAGACGTCCACTGCTGAAGCCTCCCCCTTAGACCGCACTGTACGACAACATGCCATTTGCATCCACCGGTTGCCCGCGACTTTTACAATGTCGTCGGTCCACCTAGTGGGAGGCCTTCCTACGCTGCGTCTTCCGGTTCGCGTTCGCCACTCAAGAACCTTTCTTCCCGATCGGTTGTCAGTTCTTCGAGCGATGTGGCCTGCCCATTGCCACTTCAACTTGCAAACCTTGCGAGCTATGTCGGTAACTTTGGTTCTTTGGCGAATACATACCTACATATATACATTTCTACATTAACTGTTTCAGTTTCAGAGCTTGGAGGATCTAGCTCTCTCTCTCTCGTATATAATCAAAGTTTCAGATCTTACTCTGATTGGAAAACGCTTAGCCATTCAGTTGTGAAACGGTCACGAATATATAGAAAAAATAAACTTACATTTTAGTTTATAGAAAAACCTACTGATTTCCTTCATGAGATAGATTGCTTGAAACCGCTTATTATTGTCTTCTCTTTATTAGTTTAAAATAAGAACTGTCTAACAGATCTGCTTATTTAACCTTATTGGATATTATAAATGATCTTATTTGATTTAAAATACCACATTTATCGCGGCAGAGCTATTTAGGATAGGTAATTCAGAGACAGCCAAAACCTCCAAGGGTTTTTCTTATAGAGTAATAGCCTAAAAATGTAAAAAAAAGAAAGGAGCATCTCTTTTCTTTTTTTTTACAATTTTACAATATGATCACTAATAAGTGCAAGTATTTTCTTTTTTGAAAAACATGATTGAACAGGGATTCGTAGTGTAAACATATTTTATGTTATTTATATGCTAGCTTTATAATAATACTTACAAAGCCGGAACAATGACCAGGCTATTTTCTGGATAGCAATTAGGTATCATTTTTATATGCATTGGTATCGATATCCTATACTTAGTTATTAAAAAAAGGCTACCCGTGGTCTATTTCATCATCATCAGCCCGGAGACGTCCACTGCTGAACGAAGGCCTCCCCCTTAGACCGCCACACTGTACGACAACCTGCCATTTGCATCCACCGGTTGGCCGCGACTTTTACAATGTCGTCGGTCCACCTAGTGGGAGGCCTTCCGTGGTCTATTTATATTTTAATAATGCTTCAAGTATGTATCCAAGTTTCAATTCAAGTTAAAAATCAATGGAAAAGGAAAAGCCTGAGATCAAAAAGAACCGTCAGAGGCGCCACTTACTGTAGCAACACATCAACAGCTAAAACAACATTTTAATCCGTTGCATAGATGGCGCTTTTCAGAAGTTACTGAATATTTCAAAGATTTCAGCCCATTCAAGTTCTGGATTCTCAAACGATTTTCAAAATTCTCTAAACAACGTTATTTTTAACTTTTATGTATATCGTAGCCTCTTACCACATTCATCTAGTCGTATCTTCGAACATAATACCTACCCAACACCTTTGGAGGTGGACATCTAAGGCGAACAGTGCAGTGTTATGTGTTTTGTTTTAGTATGGGTTTTTACGAATAGGAGTTTGTTTAATTAGCGTGATAACATTTACCTCGACCTCCGTAAAAAGTGGCATAAAGTGATGCAAGCGCAGATCTTTAGCATTGGCATCTCTCCAACAGTATGGTGTTAGAAGAGTTTATTACCTAAAAATCTCGTGCAAGCTTAGTTATACATTGTCGTAATAGTAATTTTCGTAGATAGATAAAAGTCAATAAAAAAATAAATCATTTTAAGTTTATTGTTAATAGGTACACATCTTTTGTATCCAAAGTTAGATGTGTTTCAGCAAATAAATTTTTACTTACTTACTTACAAGTCAAGTGGTCTCTCGATTAGGTTATCACAGCTTCAAAGTCGTGTAAAAGGCATAATGTTTACAGACCAATGAAAGTCTAGAGACATTAAAAATTCAACCACACTAACTCACCAGAAGGTCGACAGTGTACCCAGCATCTAGCAAGCTGACGGCATTGTCAAGTTTTGCTAGATCAAATTATATGAAAAATAAAAGACTGGACACTATTTAGAGGCATAAGAATTGATTGTCTTACAATGTGTAACAAAAAGTTTCAACAACGGAAGTATTATATGAACTACTTTTACTATGGGTCAACCTTTGTCGGGGAAAAGAAATCGGCTGTTCCATTACAAAAAGTTCATTGGCATTGGACAAAATGTATGGAACAGCTGTTTTTTTTTTCGCAATTTCAGGGTTAGCCCCGTATTCAAAATTGTTCATAATTATGAGTCATACCCTTCCGTATTGTTGAACATTTATTTATTTATACTTTAGGTACTCGCACTGAAAGACTATACTTACGCTCTTGTCTTCAAAACTTGATCAGCCAACGTCTCGGGCAAGTCGTCAATGCATCGAGAGTAAAAGAGCTGCAACCATTAGTCAAGCCGTCGCCCCTCGTCAGGCCCTTTCGTCGACCTTACACTAATACAGCTAAACATCGCCCTGGTTGACAGCGTGTGATGTTATTGACATTCCACACTGCGAGAGAGAAGTTTGAGACCTTTTCCAGATAAACCTATTCGTTTAAATGCGGGTTATGTCTATAATACGAAAGGAAATGTTTTGTAAGTAGGTAACTTATTTGCATTAACACAGCTAAAGTTTGTTCTACGGGGATATTTCGGAACCTCCTGTACTGCTCCTATTTCTGGCACCTGTCACTCTAATTTTTTTTGTATCACTTACCATGACGACAGTCTCTTGTTTGTGTCATCACTAAAAAAAATAAGAGAAACGGGGACAGGGGCCGTACCGTGAACCGCTTATAGTGGGACCGAATAGGATCAGCTACCGACATGCAACCGCGAACCTTATTGCGAGGCGATAAAATTCACAGTCGCGCAGCGTCGGCATCTGAGCGTATTCGGTCCCGGAATATTAAGCGTTCATGGTAGGGCCCTGGGTATGTCCTAAAACTGCAACCAAAACCACCGGAAGACGGGCAGCAGCGTCCTCTCCGTTAACGGTGGTGAACATTCTGCGATCCCCAAGCCGCCTGCCAAGCGTGGGGATTATGGCAACACCTCCCTATTAAGGGGGAGGCTTTCGTCCAGCAGTGGACGTTTTCTGGCTGATGGGATGGTAGGGCCCAGTAAATGATACCGCAACCTCTAGAATTCGAGGTTTTTGATATCGTGAGATGCTACTTATTTATTTCAGCACAGAAAAAAAAATATGTTGCAAAATTTATGGTAAACCGTAGGTATCATATAAAAATAAAATTATTACTTGTTTTGTTCTATATTTTATACGTAAGTACTTACACGACATTTATCATACGCATAATATCGTCTACAAAAAATATACCGATCCCTTTAAAGATGTCTACTTCTGTCTAATATTATAAAATTATTTTAAAAAAGAGGCAGACTTTGTTTGTGAGTTTACTAAAATGTTTTAAACAAACGAAAATGCAAACGAAATGAATGAAACGAATGCGAAACGGATAATGCAAAAAATAAAGCTACCTGCTAAAAAACCGTAGTGATGATATAGTTCAGTTCTTATCGCTCAAAAGAATATTTGAACAATTATTAACCTTTAAACATTTAACTACTGCCAGTGGAAGTACAGGTAGAAAAGGGACAACATATTTTGTTAAAAAGTTGTTCTGTACATCGCTACACGGAAATGTAACTTTATTTTCATTCAAGGTTTGAAATCGTACATAAGTCAGGAATTACACCATTTACAAAGAATAATATGAAAATATCGAAGTAGGTAGTTCACTAATGTGTTTTTTTAACACAACTTCATAAGCTTGTAAAAAGATTAAGTTTCTTAACACAATGTTAATAAACTTAATATTTTTCCCAGCACTAATAAAATTTTGACAAAAAGTAGCAACACTCGAAATGCAACGAGTATAGTCCAATTAATAGTGCAATAGTCGAGTATAGTGCAATTTAGTCCGTATAATTATGAATCCGAGCATAGGCTCTGTTTTTTTTATATAATAGTAAACTATGTTATCTCTGTATGGGCTACATGATTTATTTTTTTCACATCACGGACAAAGCCGTGAGAAAAACTTAGTCCACGATGAAGTAAAAAAAACACTATTCAAATAATATCCGTTATCCGACTCCCTCACACTCGAACTCAATTTATGATTAACTCTTAAAATTAATTAACTCTGTCAACTACTATAAATTGGGGTTAAAATAAAACTACATTACTTAGCAAGTAATAAAAATCATACGCTATTTATTATTTTATAATTTTGTTTTTAACTCTCTTACAGACCCAAAAAAAAATCTCATTCTGCTAGCTCTTGTGTACCTGAAAAGAGAGAAATAGCTAATTAATGTTAATAATACGATAAAACTGTAAAGATTGGATAGTCCCATTATGCTCCTTCTAGCTCTATACCAGACTCGTCACTAATTTTAACACGTCGAACTCGTCAAACAATCCAAAAGTACCCAAAGCCACTCAAATAACTTACTCTTAATATTGAGAAGTAACATAACTCTTTATTTATTTATTTATACTTACGGGAAATAAAACAAAAATGTGTCAAAACTACGTCAGTTTCATTACAACTCCACTGTGTCTAAAGTTTAAACGGATTTTAATGAAACTTGATACGGAGGTGGCCTATACCAATCAAGATAATAATTATTACTATTTTTATGGGTAGTACAATACGAGTTCAACACACACACACACACACAGTGCATTACATTGCTCGCTGTATTCACACATACTACATACAAAATGACTGTAATTTAGCTAGTTTTTATTTAAAAAAAAGTGTAAGTACCTTAGTTCTTAGCAAGCGGGTTAAACCACGGAACGCAGCGTAGCTTTGAATAAGCTGAACATCTGGCAGCTTATTCTCAAGCAACAGATATTATCTCTGTCACATGTCACTCTCATTCAGATCGACATGGGAGTGAAAAAGACTTCAGCTGTGTGTTCGAAAAGTTGGTGCTCAGAGACTGATTATATCGGACTCACGATCAAAAGTCATCATCATCATCAGCCCGGATACGTCCACTGCTGAACGAAGGCCTCCCCTTTAGACCGCCACACTGCACGACAACCTGCCATTTGCATCCACCGGTTGCCCGCGAATTTTACAATGTCGTCGGTCCATCTAGTGGGAGGCCGTGCCTACGCTGCGTCTTCGGGTTCGCGGTCGCCACTCAAGAAACTTTTTTCCCCATCGGTTATCAGTTCTTAGAGCGATGTGGCCTGCCCATTGCCACTTCAACTTGCAAACCCTGCGAGCTATGTCGATCGAAAGTAACGAGCGACAAATGCAGAGAATGATGTCCTAGACTTTATTTAGTTATTCAAAGTTCTGAATACCGCTGCAATGGTCATGAGCAGACGGTATCTCTAGCAATCACGAGAGCGTCTTGTATTATTCGTCGTCAGACATAAGACGTCTACTCCTGGACGAAGGCCGTACCTTTGTCTTATTACTAGCTGTAAAAAAAAAAGTTATTGTTTCGTTATACCTATAAATTGTTTCAAAGTTTCTCAACAAGAAGTTCCCCAAGACCTTCACATAACTGAAAGAAAAATAATTACACGGAGAGGTCGAGATGTGCGTCGCTCAAACAATGCTAACTTACATTTAGCTGTCAGTCAAAAACAATTTGGAATTTGGTGAGCGCCGAGGGTCGGGAGTTCGCTGGGAAAATTGGATCGATATAGAGTTGATACAGCTTATTTTTGTAGATTTCTTGTAACCCACCGATACGTCATATTGATGTATAACAACATCGATAAAAGTATATTAAATATACCTACTTTATTTGAGTATTTATTATAAGTATGTAATTACAAAATAAATAAATAAATGTATTCTATCGGCTATCTGGTTTCCATAGTACAAGCTTTGCTTTGTTTGGAGCTAGATGGCGCTGTGTGAAATGTCCACCGATATTTATTTATATAATTAAATGTCGAGACATGGTGCGGACCAAAGATGTTTTATAATAGAGAGTTTGGTCGGTAACGCGACAAAAACAATAAAATGCAGTGGTGACTCTCAGTTACACATTTGAACGATAAATTGTAGCAGTAAATCAGCATTTATTAGGTTTTGTAATTAGTCGTTTCTATGTAAAAAGAAGTGTAAGTTGCCTCACACAACGACTTTGTACAGTTTTTTTGGTGCATATTTTGAATCATCTTTGGTGTAACTAAGGTAAAACTAATAGTTATAGTAAACCTCGCAAACTGTGACCTAACGAGTCTCACAACCTTGTGTTTTGACAACCTCGACTAGTTGTGTTCATAATCGAATTTATTATTTATAACCAAATGTGTCTGCAAATATTACCAAAATCAGCCGGTAAACGGCACCACAGAAAACTTCCCTCGTTTTGGGAATACTCTTCCAGAATACTTCTACTTCTTAAAAAATTGCCGACGACGAAAAATTCTATGAAATTATAAATCCTGTATACCTACCAAGTCAAGATTAGTTGAAAATATGACTTGTACGCAAGTACCAACATCCAAACATCTGGAGAGATGAATGCACAGTTTTCCTGTTGTTGCAAAGACTTCGTTCGCTTCGCTCACTCGATCAAAAATATCACGTTTCACGTCAAAATATGCTAAAAATAAACAGTTGCCTTTAGAGTATTGAGAATTTGTTGCATCTTTGATATATCTCAAATAACAAGTTCGTTTTGGTTTCGATGGTTTTAACAACTCTATGCAAATATTTCCAAGTTCCACGCCGTTACAGCAACGGGCCGCTCGCTACACCATCGATCATTTCCTCCTTCCTCTCGGCGGGTTAAGCACATAAGTGACATTGACACCAGGACCGACCACGTTTACTTGAGCCCCCGACCTCATATTCGCTGGTCACACACATCGCACATCGGTGAAACTAGCAACAATATGTTATTTTCGTAAGTTTATGGATTGTGTTTGGTAACCGTGATTTTCATTTATAAAGCAAATAATATTGTGGATCGATAAAAAAATGCATTTTGTATTAAAACTTATTTAGTTAACCACAAGTCTAAAATACTCAAATTATAATAAGCCACATTTTAGTTAGGTAAGTTTTAGTTAAGCGAGAGTCGTGGCATTCACTACTAAGCGTCTGTCAGCCGTAAAGCAAAACAAAATTTATAATAAATTTAAATTTAACAGATCTGTTGAATGCTCCGCTACTGTGGACGGATAATATTCTCCCGATTATTTTTATAGAATAAAAACAAGTCTAATAATCTACGTCATTTCAGATAGCACTTGCAGGGGGGACTCGCAGAGGTATAATTATAATCTTTTTCGTAAATGATTTCCAGGGCTTAACGTAGCTTAACGATGCAGCGGCAATTTGCAGAACCGTAATATTTTTAAATTACGACATTTATTTTACAAACATTATGTAAAATGTGTATGTATTTGTCAACACAAATTAATAATTATATTGTCCCTATATTATATTGGACGTAGCAAGTTAAAAAACGTATCGCGGGGTACTGTCAAAACCGTTAAAACAACTAGTACCTACTGGAGGGCTCTACCGTAATTGGCCGGTCAATATACATTTCTCCGCCTAGACGTCAATTTACGTTACGTTCAGGTAATTGACGTTATGTTCTGATTTGGACTGTGACTGGCACTCAGACGCTTTATAGTTCTTTAGACCTTGAGGTCAAAAATAAATCAAAAAGTAAAGCTAAGAGTTTAACAGTTGCATACGCTCGATTGCATATTTTGAGCAGACTACCTAAAATAACTTATGGGCCTTCCTTTCTCCATTGCATCGTTAAGAAAACCTAGTTCTTGTCGGTACGGGGTCGTGGTCCAACTACTCTGTCCAACTAGTTGGACTACGGGCCTTCACTAGGGGCAGTGGTCCACCTATTTTTATAGTTAAACCACAGAACCATGTTAAAGTCCCGTAGTCCAATTATTGTTTGCAGCCAGTTTTAAAATTTATTTTAACAACTTCATGTAATTTCAGGGATCGAAGCTAAATTATAATAATGAGGCTTCGGAAGCTACCGCAATTTTGCAGTTCAAAAAAATTCGATGCACTTAAATTGAGTTATTATGAATTTCGCATAGGCGTCAAATTGCAAATTATAATAAGTGACTACAGGTAACTGCTATTAAGCGAAGGCCGATGAACATTCGCTCTTATTTTTATAAAATATTACCCATATCTGTCTACAAGTATCAACCGGTATAATTTACGCGCATTTAATCCGTAGCGTAGTGTAAAAGTCTGTTTTTTACATTATTAATGACATAGTGAGGCCAAGCGTTTCAATGAACATGGGCATTATCTCTTACCAAGAAGAAATTATTTTCATTACTTGTTACTACCTCTAGGATACAACTTTAGCATTCGGAAAAGCGCAAAGTCAAAGATGTTGGGATAAGTGACGTGCATGGTAATTATTATTGATCATATTACTTAAAATAAATGTTTATTTAGGTACAGCTCAGTGCACTCAAAAAAGCAGAATGATGATGTTTAGAATGCCAAACTAATTACTTACCTTACACCACAGCCTTGAACTTATAAAGTTTAAACATTGAAGCTTTCGGCTGTAATATAACCATGTAATATTTTTTTCACACCACCTGCTCGACAATGTCCAATTACATATCATGCAACCTCAACGTAAAGTATAGCATTGGGATATAAAGTTGTGTGAAACTCCCTAAGGAATAAAGTGATTTGAATTTGAAACGTCATATTCTTGTGAAAACTCGTGGAAAACTCTAAGTAAAAAATGCCCATGCATATGGCATTGTAAAGACATTTGTTCGAAAATAGAACTGGCCACCAAAAGCAGAATTAAAAAAAAAACAGGCGTTTACAAAGAATGTGAAACAAAAGACGGTGTTTGGTCCTGTGATTGTCAGTGAATTTTAATTTATGGAGCCCTGGTTTTTTATTGTCTCGCAGAAGATGTGAAAAGTAGAGTATGCTCCTCTGGAATAAAGCCTGTCTTCGTCTTGGACAGCTTGAACCCCTCGCTTCACTCACGACTCTATAACTCCGTTTTTACGCTCAGGGTTCAATACGCCGCCCGCGACGTAATATACTGCTTTATTCCCTCAGTGCCTAATCTACTATATTTGCTACGCCTACTAAATAAATAAATTAAACATAATATTGGTGGACATTTTACACAGTGCTCTCTAGCCCCAAACTAAGCAAAGCTTGTACTATGGAAACCAGATAACTGATAAATGCGCATACATATTTTTTGTAAATGCATACTCTATTTATTTATTTATTTCACACAAAGTAAGAAGTTCGCCTTATACAAATATTTAGGTCCCAATATTTTAAATTTTATCTAAAACGGTATCATCATTAGTTTGGTTTTAAATCAAAATAACTAGAAAAGATGTCACCCAGGTAGAAATTGAAGTCAGTTATTTATTTTTAAAGGCTTTATCTCTGCTCTACATATTCTACCGTCACCGTAATTCGTAGAGTTTTATGGAACTCTACGAGCCGACAGCTTTAATTCCCCGACTGCAAATATTTTAATCGCTCCCACGTAGCGATCAGCTCGCCATCGCCAGCCAGCCAAGCGTCGCTGATAAATGATGCCATGGGCCGACACAATACGATCTGCAGATTCTTTTGTCGATCAGCTTTTTGTATGGACACTGACGGGAGACGAGACGGCCGTTGGTAATGTTGTATCGATTCGGGTCTGGGGTTCAGTCGAAGTGCGTTGATGACTGATTGTTTTTCTGGTTTTAGGGGAATAATAACAATTGAACAACTATACCACGAAAAAGACACGACACTTAGTTTGAAATGGAAGAATCGTCTAGATACCTATTAGAGTAATTAGGGCAAAGAGTATAATAGATGTTAGGGTTGATTGATTGATCGATTGAATAACTTTTTATTGTTCACACCAAGAATTACACAGAAATAATTTAATAAACGTAAATATTAATAAAAAAAAAATTTTTTTGGGTTCAGTGATCGAAATGTGACGGTATCCTACTATTGTGCTAATGACATTTGTCTATTCCATCTTACCATTGTTTTCTCTGTATTTTATCTGATTCTGTTTACGGTATATAGCTAATTAAAATCGCGCGTCCGCTTCGAAGTGTGCATCCGCCGGATGGTCAACGTCTTGACCAAATAATATTGCATAAATAAAATCCGCATCATTGTACTGTTTATTAGCAATTAAAACCGTTAAAAGTAAATTAATTTTAATTTTTATTTTTTTTCAATGTTTAAATTCCGTGCTGAGTCACCCTTTATAAAAATAATATAATATATTTTCTTCTTTCTAATATTGTATTTTCAACTAACCAAATACATTAAGGGGCTGATTACTAACGATTTCGAATTGAAGCAAAATAAAAACGTTTATTAAGGAATACACAAACTATTTAAATCGCCTCACGGTACGGGCCGTTCAGTGCGCGAGTCTGACTCGCGCTTGTTTTTTTTTTAGTTTATCTCTGCCTTGCATATTCCAAAAGTCAATTAAATTAAATAGTCAGATTTTTGGATAACTGGACACTAAAATATAATTAAGAAATTTGTATATTAAGAAATTAAAATTCTTTAAAATATTATAAAAACGATATAATATTATTCTTAATTTACATATTTTTTTATAATGTAGGGTTTGATTGAATAGATATAATTCGTTTTAATATAATTTTAAGTACTTTGAAATTCTTTGATTTTTTATTTATTTTTCAAATAGCAAATAGTAACGACTTGAATACACCCGGATTACAAGTATCGGGAAACACTCAGACACTTAGGCAATAAGTCTTTATTTATCCGTGTAAGCCAAACTTGGAGGATCTAGCTCTCTGGCTGGGTATATAATCAAAGAAGCCAAAAAAGTAGAAACTACAACTCACTTTTGACATTTAACCTTACTTCAAAACGATAAATTATATCACTACACAAATCACTTCAAAGGAAGTGTTATCACGTTATCAAAGTGATTTTCTTCATCTTTTACTTGGAATTAATTGATCATTACATTTAATTAAGTTGTTATTTATGTTGGTTGATAAAGAAACACTTTGAACTCGTAGCGATCAAAGAGAACATCTGTTTTAACTTTCGAGTATGATAAGGAGGATATTAAGGCCGGGTATTCCACGTTTCAAGCACATTTTTTAATGAGATCAATCATTAGTCTAAAGCTGTATCAGATAGGGTCACATTTAGCGGAGCAAAAATATGGCGGTTACGCAGATTCGTGCGTGTCAAACTTCGATTTTTGAAGATTTTCTCAGATTACTTGAAAAGTATAGAAATTAATAACTTTTGAATCACAGAATGCTCTCCAAAATACTATTAACTTATAATACATATTTTTTTAATGTGACTATGTGCTGTAATTAGGACATAAAACAGAAAATGGTTTAAAAATAGACACTGTTTCGGTATTTTTTTCTATCGAGGAAAGTATAATCAATCGTGTTTTCAACCACAAAAATTACTAAGACGGATGTTCTTCTGTAACATTTTGTATTTTTGGGCTTTAAATATAGTAATTTGACTAAATAAATTTGATTTTGCGATGGGCAAATTTGGAAAATACAAGCCTTTAAGAATGTAAAGATTTGTTCATAATAATCATGAATTTACAAAACGGTCTCTCTTCTAACTCTGACATTCGGGCTGGCTCCTCAGTCTATATAAACTTACTTATTACAGTTACAGAAAAGCTATTAAAATGAATGAATTTCTCTAAAATAAACTGCAGCTCTAAAATTTATTTTAGCTTCATTCGAGTAGAAGAGAGTCACAAGGTTACGCGTAACGGTTTCACTTAGCCATCATTGAGAACAACTTTTACTATAGGGCCAACCCTGAAATCATGAAAAAATACTCAGCTGTTCCATACATTTTGTGAATAACTTTTTTTTTGTAATCATTCATTTTCTTTCATTTATTAACCGACTTCAAAAAAGGAGAAGGTTCTATGTTCAACTGTATGTATTTTTGTTTTATTTATACGGGAATACTCACGTTTAATTAAATCGGATACTCCGACTATAGTTTCGATCACATCCGGTGACCTTTTTCAAAGAGTGAAAACAGAGCCCGACGCGCGTGCAGCTGCGTCCTGCTTAGCACACGCGTCGGGCTCTGTTTTCACTCTTTGAAAAAGGTCACCGGATGTGATCGAAACTATAGTCGGAGTATCCGATTTAATTAAACGTGAGTATTCCCGTATAAATAAAACAAAAATGTGTCAAAACCACGTCAGTTTTCATAATAAAACTATGTATGTTTTTTTCCCATAATATCTCAGGGTGACGAGTGCAGTGCAGTGCTGTGCAGGATTTTGTTCCCAAGTTCACAACTCTGGGCACTGTTGCTGTTATCGGTAGGCGCTTACCACCAGGTGAAAGTCACGATTGCCTCGTCTTTCCGGAAAAGAAATGAAACCGGATCTTTCTCAGCATTTATATCTAAGTACAACATGTAGGCCAATATCTTCATGCGTAATATAAAATTAGTCATCTAGTTTCGTGATCTGAATTACCGTAATTAATGCCTCATCAAAACCATAATTTTTCATACAACAATCAACTTAGGTTTTTTGCACGTTGGACCTACTAACTTTTTTGCCTTACGCTAATGATTGAACTGACAATGTCCTAAATAGTGGACAAAAGCACCCACTATTTCAAATTGTTCCGTATGACTCACTGATTTAATGGTAATTTCGAAGACGCTGACCCGGCGATGAGAAGGTAAATATACGATTGAGGTATTCAAATACCCATTAGTGGCTTCTTTTGATCTGGCTTCAATGAAACCTTCTAGTTCGACGTAAGATTAATTAGAGGTGGCATTCAAGCATGGATTTGGTACCTTTACAAAGCGCGGACTCGAACGGGCTAAGACCAAGACGGGGGCTATTGTGAAAATGCTCAAAGTTGAATTTTGTATGTCGGCGATCCGCAGTCAGTAGTACAAAAGCAATATTTTCTAGACCACCATTTTTATTGAATATTTTATATGAAGTGTTTCCACACTTTGGGTATTTCTATGTTTTTAAAGGACTTTAACATGCATGCAAGCAATCTCTGGGTTTCCGTCCCAACTCGTATGTCAATGCTTTAGTTTAGTTGATAGTTAAACAGTTTAAAAATTATGACCGAACCGATTGGGATTGAAACCCAGAGAATTTCAATAAATTGGACTATTTTTACTTACTTTGCTATTTTTAGTTACTTTGTGCTCTATGGTAGGTGTATTAGAATTTTCTTCTTTTACTTCTTGTAAATACATAATTATATATAAGAAGTTGAAAGCTTCTTTGGACTGACATATTTTGTAAATCAGACACGATTTTGAAATTGGTTAACTAAAATTTTCATTGATTGTTAATGTACTTTCAACAATATCTGATTAGAATGAGCAAATCAATATTTTATTTTATCCCCGTTTAATATAATTTTACAGAGTAATGACTTTACGGTGAAAACATAGTAGCGTCACTCAACTTTGGTGTGATGTTTAGTTTTATAGTAGCCTTTCTAGAGTCATTAGACCTTTACTATGTAGGTAGATGGTCAGATAATATTGACCAAACAGGTGTTAACATAATTAATTAGATAAAAGTAAATGCTTTTTTTCACTTATACAAAAAAATAACACAAATTAATAGCAGCTGATTAAAATTACTTACTCATTGCTGGCTCCTGGCAAGCCTCTATACGATATAGGATGACGCGAAGAGCTTAACGCCTTTGACAAAGATTAGCAAGATGTCAGCTCAAGACCTGCATAACTGGAAAAGTCGAAAAAATTGTCGCCTAGTAGTAGAGCTCAACAGGCTAGAAAATACTCTGTAAAGTAATTTACGTTGTATTATTAGCTCTATGGGCAGATCTTCTCAGCACGCCGTCCACTCTTGGCAGAATGATTGTGGTTGGTGGTAAATTGTATTTTTTTCCGGCGACTATTACCTGATTTTTTAATTTGCCTACGTATGTTGTTACTGGGTAGATAAGGTACATAAAGTAGGAGTATATAAAAAAACTAGATAGGACGTAACTACATCACAGATTACAGTAATATTATAATAGTACAATTACATATATACGAGTATTACTTGTAAATATAGTTAAAGATAATTTTCGTAATAACTAAACGGATTTGGATGAACTTGGAATAATAAAAAGGCTAGCTGACGTTAGCTGACGAATAGCATTATAATATCTTACCAGGTCAATATTTGCCTCCCAAAATTAACACGTTCACCGCAACTCTCAATCTTTGTTTTGATGACTTTTGTAAAATTTCCATTTAGCTTATTTTAAACAAAAATAAGAAATTCTCAACTAAACACCAGCAGCCATATTTGTTGAATGTCCGCAGAGCATGCGCAGTTCGAACTTACCCTTGGACAAAGGGATGAAAGCAGCCGTCTCTTTCTGCCATACCGTTTATCCATCGGTCATCTTACTCAATCAGTTTCTATTGTGTATTTGTGATTCTTTATTGAAAAGAACGGAGGGTCCACTTTCTAATAGTGGGGTGCGATAGGTGTGAAGTTAGTTGTAAATCTGCGAAGCAGAATGTTTGAGTTACATAATCAAATTCCAAGGGATTCAATGGATAATAAATTAGGAAAGTAATAAATACTTATTTAAATTTAATCTCTAACTCTCAGGGATAAAACTTCAAGTATCTTTTAAAGGCTTGTGCTTCCATCTTTGACCACTTTAAACTTGATATGTACATATTTCACTTTGTTTTTAATCTATTAAAGCGTAACAGAGATGGTATCGATAGCGTTTGTTCTAAAATCACAAGTTAAGTTAAATAATTCTAAAACCTAGCCTGCTTAGTATATAAACATTAACAGTAGGTTAGGTACTAATTATTATCAAATTTTAAGTCATCGGCAAAAGTACCATACTGTTGGTAAGATACAATTTTACTTCTCTTACCTATCTAAGAAAACAAATTCATAGCAAAGACTCACAAACTGAGTAAAAGATTATACACAAAAGTAGAATAAAGTATTCATTCTACTTTAAAAAAAATAACGTATGATACCACAAAACCGGATTAAAATTCTCTAACCAAAACATTAAAATTACCACGACATCCGACAAAGCACTACCTAACACAGGTAGCAAGCATTACGATGCACTTTTACTAAGCCCCGTCCAAATCCAATAACCAGTCAAAACACATCAAAATTGCCGACAGTTTGCAAAACAACGGTCCCTTGACAGCATTCCGCAATTTGACAGTAGGCAGTATTTAACGGTATTAACAAATAATACTGACCAACTAATTTGTGCAGTTGATCAAATAAAAGAACTAAAATTTTTGTTCATAGAATACGATGGTATCTCTATCCCTTAACCGTACATATAAGTTGGTAGTTGAGACCTTTGTAACTATGCGAAAGGGTACTAATATGCTTAGATGTATGTATGACGTTTTAAATGGATCAACCACGGTGTTAACGTGGTGTTGTTGCGATAATCAAATGTTAGTGTATTAACATTATTTTGAGAAGGTTATCTTTTTCTAGCTCTACTTCTTTTTTGACATAACGTAAAACGAGGTGACATTGATAAACTTTGAAACAAAAATGTGTGCAACATCTTTAATTAGTACCGTAAAAATGTGAAAAAAAATTAAAGCGATATACAAACTATTACCTTTTTATATTGTTTGAAAAAAATATAATTAATTTTAATACTTATTGAGAAAAATAAATAAAAACAACGTAATCAAAGATATATTGCAATGGAGCTACTTTGAAACCGGCTGTTTTTTCGATTGATTTTGAAAGAAACACATTAGGACACGATTAGAAACAAAAACAAGTATTTTTTTTGAGATTGATATTGTTTAAATATGTTTTTTTCATATTGTGTTTTTTATATTGTGTATACTTTGATTTAAGAGGGGACATTGATAACGAGTTAATTTTATTTTAAAGACTATACAGGTATCAGCAGGACCGGAGTACCTTACAAAGCAATGTTTCACAATAAGTCCAGTATTATTATCCTAATCATGCTGCATCAAAAAGTAGAATGGAACTCGATGAATCCACATTATAATGAATTATGATTTTGTATAGAGCCATTTTTGTATTATTTATAATTTCATAGAATCCAATAATATTCGTTTATAATAATAATCCGTTTAATTCAGGCAATAGGAATTACTTCAAAAACACGGGCCCATATTATAAATACCTTAAAGACTAAAATACCTACAAAAATAAATCTTAACTGATACTACTTTGGCTGACATTTTCCTGGCCGTGTCGCTTCCCAGTAGCGTCGGAAAACCAGCCCCTTAGGCCAGAAATCTGGTGAGAGGAACGCTGCGGATAACTTTTCATTTTTATGTTCAGTCTATTATCGACTAGAATTATTCTTCATTTTGGTTCTTTTTCATTGACTGCTAGAGGAGTCTATTCCTATCACTGTTCCTAGCAAAGCGGCTCCTCATGAAATGGGGCAGTAGACATGAAAAAGCAGCATTAATGGTCAACTGACCGTTGGTTATTTTCTCTATGGTTTCTAAAGTTTATCTACCAATAAAAAAATATCTTGGGATTAGATTGATAAGTGATTCACCTCTCTATATCCTAGAATTTCGTCACTCACTGGGCCGACATTGATATCTTTGTTGGTAGCTATCAATTTTGCCTCGTATGACCCATCAATGTAGCCCCGGTTAGCAAAGGTAGTCATTAAAAACAAAATGGCGCACACCTCGACGTCAAAAAGATAATATAAATCACAAAAACACATACAATTACGTTCGGCATCTACTGTAAATAACATGTAAAAACGTACGTTGCTGTATTCAGAGTTTTGAGAACCAGGTTTTTTGGTTTTTTCCACAATATACAATTTTATAAAAATATTTTTTTTTACTTCCTTTATTTACTACTACACTTTACTTTTATTTTGACTTCCTTAATGCGCCGGAGTTTGAGGAAATATAGCGAAAACATCAGTAATGCCAGTTAAAAAAAAAACGCGAAAAAAACTTTCTCAGAAAAACGTTCCGTTTTACTGAGAAAATTTAACAATATCGTAATTATTGAGTAATCACTAAATTCGCCCTGATTCTCAAAGACATCTCGTTTAACGGTACTTATTATAGAGATGTGAAATTGATATCTTTAATCTACAAACAAATCAGTTTATTAGCGTTTCAGTAACATTGAATGTATTAAATTAGCCTTGGACTCACTTTGGCTCTGTACTAGAACTCATTAAGCTCTAATATTATGGGACTCCTCTACATGAGGAGTCAGGTCAGGCCCTTCAATGTTAACATGGAAAAATATTCACATAGCTAAGACGTGTAGTATGTACCAAAATAAAACATAAAATGTGTGATTCGGAATACAACCTCCTCTGTATTTATTAGCGCCTTTGATAATTGACTAGAGAAGTACGAAATAATCTTTTATAAATAATCAACCTTAAAAAACTAATGATTACCTATGTCGATATTAGGAACTAAATATTTCTTACGTCTACTATTTACAATATATTATGTTTTAATACTTCTAAATCAAGAAAAACATAATATAAGTACAGGTTTGTAAATTAATTATATTAATTAGTATGAAAATGATTTATTTTGTAGACAAATTGACGAAAATCAATTAAGAACCATATTACTTATAAAATAGTTAGAAAATATTTATCACCTTTTATTGATATTAATCGTCTTCCATTAAATCAAGTTTAAATATATTTTTATGCTGACATAACTATTGAAAGAACGATAAAATATTACCAAAATATTCTCTAGCTAAAATTTCTCAACAAAAGTTTGTAGTCAAATTTTGGGTCCCGTATTTCCATAGGGAGAAATCATATAGTTATGTGGCATATGACAAACTTGTCCCATATTTGGAATAGCGCTATTCTGATACGTTTGATATTCTTCTATAGCTAAACCTGGCATTTGTGGCCTATTATCCATATACTCCGGCAGGTTACCCAATTTAGTCGCAGCTATATCTTCAACACCGTACGGATCGGGCGACGCGTTGAGCTTTCCGTCTTTCTTCGCCTTCATTCTCCGGTTTTGGAACCAGATCTTGATTTGCCTCTCTGTCAAGCCCAAAGCGTGTGACACTTCTATCCTCCTTCTTCTCGACAAATACTTGTTGAAGTGAAACTCTTTTTCTAATTCAAGCGTCTGGAATCTGGTGTATGTTTGTCTGGTTCTTTTTGAGCCTTCTTTTTTTTCGTCACCTTTAAATAACAAGAAATAAATTACTTTATATAGAAGTAGGAGTTTTAAGAGTGAATTTAAAGCTAGGTTAAAAGTTTTATTTATATTCGAACCCAAATTAAAAAAAAGGAACAAAAATTTATGTAGTTATCAAAAATCTAGCTTACCATTAGCACTTTTCATCCACGGATAAAATCCTTGCACCTCAGTTGCAGCGGCCATCTTGTTCTCAGCATAATCCGCTGCGTCCCCGCCTGCTTCGACCCTTGTCTCGTCATGACAGCGTTCCGCCGGCTCCCGCGATGACGGTGCGACTTCGCTTTGAACCGGAGCCCCACCCACGGCAGCTTCTTTGACTGACGTCTGACCCTCAGTACCGAATCCACCATGAAATTGCATCAAATTGCATTCCTTTGCTGCCGTTGTTTTAACACTTTTTTCCCATTCGTTAATCTCTGGAGAATTCATCATCCGCTGAAGCATGTCTTGTGAGTACGACTTCTCATTTTTAATAGAATATGATGACAGTTTCTTAATGTGAGGTTTTGTTAGCAACGCTCTTAAATTCGGGGACTCGTCTACTTCTGGAGTCCTCGATTTTACGTTACTTGATGCACTTTGAGGAGAACCGTAGTTGGTGTCAGGAATACTGCATTGACCAGGAGAATTGATTGATCTAGCGTCATCGGAACATTGTTGGCTCATAAGATTTAAGCTTTGGTCATACGAATAATCTCCATAAGGCTGTTGCGAGTAGTAATTCATCTCTCTCCACTTGTTAATCATATGACTATTCATATGAGTAGGATAACCCTGCCAATTACCTGGTTCGGTCTTTACAAACGCTTCATTTGGATGCTGTCCGTACATATTAGCTTGATACCCAGTACCTGTCACTGTACAATCACTGTTTTGAGAGTAAACTTTGTTTTGATAGTTGTGATAGCTATTTATTGATGGATATTGTTTATAGCCATAATGTTTCACAGCACTTGTATTATTCACATCAACATTGTTCCACATTTCACTAGCACGGTTCGTGGTTGCAGCTGAAGACATGATATTATTTGTGACACTATCACTGGCATAGATTTTGTTCACTGATAGGTATTAAAATAAACTGCGTGGGCGACGGTGCTCCGACTCTTAGGTTGACTGCGAAACGAATGCAGTAAGTGCATACAGGCGGCACGACCCTAACAAATGTAATACTTTTGTGACCTAAAAAAAGTTTAGGGGTACATTCAACAATAGCGTCGCCATTGTCCCTCTGCGAAGTTGTAAAACTGGATGTTCCGTCCTTTTCTTTTCATGTTCCGCTACGTCTATTGCAATGTGTTAGAAAAGGAAAGGTATAGAAAAAGATTTTTGGGGGATATGCTGCAAATATTCCGTCAATGTTTACAATGCCAATATTTCCAATAGGTCGTGTTTGTGTGCGTGCGCCTTAGACTCGTTTGATCATTGATTGTGTGTATTGGTGTGGGTAGGAGAGGGTGGTATAGATTGATTTGATTCTATTATTGGTTTAGTGTAAAGCCGCGTATGTGTGTCACTGTGCTGCATTGGTGATTTTACATTATACAGGAGGAGACTTTTATTCTGGCCGATTAATATTTTCATGAAATTTTGCTAAATTTAGTCGCTTTTTCATTGTTTTGAAAAATATTACAAAGAAGGAGGTATTTACTGTAATCTTAAATATGGCAAAATAAAATAATACTATATTCTATCGATTAACATAAATTCACGTGGTATTATAATATATTTTCTTCGCTAATCGAATACCTTCTAGTGTCGAATAGTGTCTACTTTGTTTTTTTCTATCGAGTCAAACATTCTTAATTACGTTTTCAAAAAAACAAAAAGCTAAAATGTAAGTATGATCAATATTTAATATTTTTATTGGTTCATTAACGGCCATTTCAGATTTTTCCCACATTTAAATAATAGTTCAAAATTGCATCAAGCCCGTCTTAATCTAGGTTTGGGCTTTATAATGTTTCGTAAAAATATACAGTTTGCAGTCAAAGCTAGCATATAAATTATATTAATTTCGTTTTAACTAATCTAAAACTACGATTAAGTAGGACAAGGATTTTATAAGCAAATTAAAATATAATACTGTATTTTTAAATTATTGGACTAAAGATTATTTTAACGTAATAAAAGCAATTGTCGAAAAATTTTAGATGTTTAGGTGTAGGATGTAATGTATACCTAGGATAAATATAAAGTAACTTGGAGGATTTAGCTCCTCTCTCTCTAAAATACATACACCATTTTTTTCCTCTGATATAGGTCGCGTCATGTAAAAAGAACGCTGGCGGTTAAGCTGCGCAGTAGGCGATTTATCGGTCTATTTGGTGGTATGAGGTAGTACCTAGCAATAACCAATATACGAAGCTGCGAGCAAAATGCTAATTAATAATTATTTAAAACAATAGGCCTAGTACTTTTGTGCGCAAATGTACACATGCGCAAACACACCCCCTCTACTTTCTTCCAGCGTTATTTTTACATGACGCGACCTATGCCTTCAGTTGGTTCTTTATTGACGGCTGTAATTAAAATGAATTAAAAGTTTCTATTCGTAATATTATAGTGGTTCTGAAAAGAAACACCTTATATAAGGGCGAATGCACATTGCACATAACTCATCGCGGTGTAACAGTTCAATCGGGGGACGCACAATAGCGCCGCGTGAGCGCGTGCGTCGCACCCGAGTCATCTCGCATTTGGTAATTAACTATAGCTGATAAATATCCGATAAATCTCATGATTTTTCTAAACCTAAAGAGTAGTGTAAGGCAAACAAAAGACGATTTCTAATTTAAGATAATAATAATTAAGTACTAAGACAAGTGTTTTCATAGTTACACCAGCTTTTAAGCTGGTGTAACTATGAAAACGTTTAAAAACGAAAACCCAGCCAACACACACTACAGGCTTTTTATTTCACCACCAGTTAAACCTCTTCGAAAGTCAGAGAGGCATCACTCCTTAAAACGTGACTACTGACTAGCCGAGCATGCTTTAAGACCTGAACCTATACTTATATATTATTAAATCATTGGTTTTACAGACATCATGCTCCGGTCGCTCCAAACTATGTCTCCCGCGCCATAAGTATAAAATGAAATGTATTTTTTAGACTATAATCTGGAGAGATTAAAAAAAAAAACTCTCTATTTTTTGTGAAAATAATGTCATCTAGTATCGAATACGTCAAAAGAGATGGGCCATTGAAAATAAAGATAATCTTTAAAACAGCTGATTTAATATTTAGTCGTGTCATACGGGGAGTATTTTACATAATACTTACATTAAATATTTTTTTTACTAGGTCTAGAAATATATATGTTTAACATGCTAGCTCATGCTACGTTGACACTATTGACTATCCAATAGCAAAAGCGCACATTCGACGGAGTGTGACATATGCATCTATTGTACGCACACCTAACCGAATCGGGGCTCGCATCTGTTGGATCAGCGTACACCGCGCACACCCACATACCGCGTCTATTGTGCACTAAGCTTTACAATAAAATCTCTCTTTGGAAATTGGGTCATATACATGTTATATCGTAAGCTTAACATTTTTGTTTTAAGCACACTCTTACTAAGAGCGCTTTGTCCGCTAGGCATCCTACGTGAACTGGATATAATAATAAAAAAATAAAGCCGTCAAGTACGAGTCGGACTTGCAACTCGGACAACGGGGTTCCGTACCACCACAAGTACTAAGTAATCCGCGATAGTAACGAATATTCAGTGAAAATTTCAACCGACTATCAATTACGATTAACGAGGTTATAGGTCAGTAAAGATGGATGGATGAACACAGTAGGCTTAACGTTGGTGGGATCTCAACACGTTTTTTCGTGATTCGTCTCAGCTAACAATTTATTTATTTGCATCCCTTTGTTCAGCAGTGGGATCTGATAGGTTAACAAAAAAGTAGCCTACATGCTAACCCAGGCTATCCGTCCAGGGGCCGTAGCATGAGTCATGAGCTCTTATTGCGGGACCGAATAGGCTCAGCTGCCGACACTGCGCGACTGTGAATTTTATCGCCCTGCAATACGGTTCGCGATCACACAGCGATGGCTGCTGAGCCTATTTGTTCCCGCAACAAGAGTTCATGGTACGGTCCCTGGTGCAGCCGCTTGAAGAAGTAACAAATACCTACATAATGAAAAACTTCTGCTTTATGCTAATACCGTCTTATGCATAAAACACTAAAGTCTATTTTAGTTAAATAGTATTTTGGCAATTTCTTTCGAATCGATGCATAGGGGTGTACTAAGAAAGGATGTTTCCAAATTCGACCCCTAAGGGGGGAAAGGGGGGGTGGAATGTTGTATGGAAATTTCTTTGTTTTTGAAGTTATAGTGATGAAAATTGATATTTGGGTAGTTCATTCAATGGGGGAGTTGGGGGGTGGGGGGAGGTGGTAGAGCCGGTAGAGTCGGTAGAGTTGGGGAGGGGCTAAAAAAATTGCTCGGGATTATTTAAAGTGGTGAATTTTGGGAGCGGGCCGAATTTCTTCCTTACGCCACAGAATAATAACTAGTAACAGAAGCTTTACTTCGCAATGGTTTTCAAAGAAATATGACTCAATCTGATAAACAATATGATTTAATTTAGCTCGCGGTCCAGTCGAGCACGTGTTCATTTACATACCTACCAATTTCTTTTTGAAGGAATATGGGCCTTAATTCACTATACTACGGTTCATAATAAGTTATACATGGTTATACGTATTGAAAGAGCCGCCGAGCCGAGCCTACTAGATTGGCCCTTGCGCAATGGCCGCCGCCCGTAGGTATGTTTTTAATACCTACACGCGGAGTGACACAGGCCTGCTTACGCGAACGAAGTCGCGGTAGTACCTCTAGTACTATATATGCAAACGTTTGTCGCTACGTGTGTGTGTATGTTTGTTACCTCTTTACACCAAAACGGCTATACGGATTCGGATGAAACTCGTATTGCAGATAGCTTAATTCCCGGAATAAATATAGGTTACCTTTTATCATCATCATCTTCACCGTTTTTCATCATTACGCGGGTGAAACTGCGGGTCGCAGCGACAATAAAATATCTATTAATAAATATTCATCATATTTATTAATAGTTAGATTAGACTTATCTTAACAATACACAAATGACCAATCGAATATGTCTTCGATGTTCACATTTTCTGACTTGGTTCTCGTCATTGGTTTGATTATAAACAAATCACATTCACAAGGTCTCAACTACATCAAATCAATTTTATGTATACATACTTACAACCCTTTCATTGGTAACCTGATGCATTTAACCCGCTCATTTCAAAATTGATTTTTAAAAATAACTACTTACAAATAAAAATATTGGTTTATAAAATCAAACAAATAAATATTTAATCATTTGATTAGGCGTGCAGCCGATCACTACAACAAAGCCATTACCACTAAAAAAAACTTTTATTTCAATTTCACACTGAATTCCAGACGCAATTACTATCGAGCCCAAACTTGTGACTTGTATTTCAAATGGACGTATAAGTCGGTCTTATCGGCTAGCGAAATTAGACTCTATTCTCTGTAATTACATGTTATATTTGCCCGTATGTTAATAATCATTCATTGCTCCGGCAACCTAAAAACTCTCCTTAAAAGTATTAAGGGTAGCTCTTAATTGAATGGAATAAAGCTCATTTTTCTTGCACAACTCAATGTGAAACTCTCGTCATAATCATAGTAAGCTGACTGGAGCTGACAATGTTGTCATATAATCTTTAAATTATATTATTACTTTATTTTATTAGCTCCCATTTTGCAAATTGGCGCACAGGATGGCTTGTGCTTTGCTCCATAAAATATATCAGAAACCAACATAAAATGTTGGTGTGAAATTAATTATCAAAATTGTATTTAAATAACAAATTAGGATTTTTTAAGCATTTATTTTGGAATTGTAAACTAGTAATAAAATTAGTTTCAAATTTAGAATCTATCGGATAGCTTTATACAAAATATTTGGTTATCTGTTGGAAGCCGTATTACGACATGACGTCATATACGCTGACTCGCTCGCACTCGAAGAATTCTTCCATAAGCGAGAAAGAGAAGCTAGATCGAGGAGACCATTTTGAAAAATAGACATTCACGTCGGAGCCGCCGTTGCGCGTGTTACGGGGTGAATCACCTTTTGGATTTTTTTACATCTTTTTGAGAAGAGAATGACCTGAGGGAGCCAACGCCGATCCCGCAGGGGACACCAGGTCCATATTTCCGTCTGAGATGACGTAAAACTCCAACATTCAAGAATTATTTTGTGACGCGCCATGCGGTCACCAAACTAAGGAACTCGAGCGAAATTCTCATTTGAAGCTTTGAAGACAAGGCAATGTCATTTCACTGGAGGAGCTCCATGAAGCGTTCGAGAATCGGATGATCCTGCAGAAGACACCATCAGCAAAGGATCCATCAGATAACCTCGTTTCATTTATTTTATTTTCCCAATTTTTCTCGTTGCCGTCATCCATTGGACTATCGCCATCAGCGTTTTAATATTAATATTGTATTAGGACTTATCAAAATAGTAAACGCATTGTAACCTCAAATAATCTTTTGTTCTTTTTTCTCCCATATAACTTTAGCACAAGATAGATAGGTAAATTATAAATCATCAATTTCATTTTCAACAAGAGGCCCCCTGTACTCCAGAGGTCTGATGTTTCGTGACTGATACGTATCCAGGAACCCTAACTTTTTGTTTTATTTTTTTTGTTATTTGTTTTGTCTTTCTTTGTCAAATCACAATTTTCTTATGACAAATGGCGCCCGAACAGGGACAAGCCTACAATCGTAGGCGTAAGCAAGTAGTCTATCAGATCGGAGACACCGTATGGAGAAGAAACTTCGTTCAATCCAATGCTGCCAATTTCTTTTCAAGTAAATTAGCACCACGTTTCATAAAATGCACGGTTACAAAAAAACTATCAGATTTGGCGTATATTTTAAAAGAAATAGAGGGTGGTAACACCGGTAAATACCATATTAAAGATATTCTTAAACAAAGTTCATAAGTAGCTAATTATTATGTTTTTTTAATTTCATATTCTCTCATTTTTCTAAAAGTTAGAAAAAATGTGACGAGTTATAAATCACAACTGCATAAAAACAATATGTATTTGCGTACCTAGCAAATGTCAGGCACTCCAAATATAAGCAGAATCATATTAAGGCATAATCATTGGTTATAGAAAAATTATGTTGTTTTGAGTTTTTTTTTATTTTTATCAAAAAAAAAACTCAAGTGTGAACACACCATTACTTCCAAAAGATTTCTAACATTTTCATTTATAAAGCGGATTATAAACCAATAAAAATAAATTATATTCAAGAAAAAATATCCCTATATACCGAAATTACCCACTCTCCCCTCAAAATTTTTAATAAAATATTTTGTTTACTACCCATAGTAGACGCTAACAGAAGTCAATGTATACTTTTATTGCAAAATTCAGATCAATAGTTTTTGAAATATAAACAAAAACAATATTTATTTATTCAAAGCAATGCAGTATGTAAACACACATATGGCGGCGCTTATAACTTTTTCAAAATTGTAGTTACAGACAATTATTTTTGATTTATCGTACCTACGCATATCTAGCTACCTATAGATACACAATTTTGGCTATCGGTTCAGTATTATTCAAATTAAAATGAAAACCGTATGTTCACAACCAAAATTCTCAAAAGTAAAAAAGAAACACATAAGTTTTAAGTTTGCGTTTTTACCCACATTATTATTTCTACGGATACTTTAGGATACTGTAAATCCATAACAAATACTGATAAAATCATAAAATCAATAATTATTTCTTTACAAACAAGTTTAGAATTTAAACATTGCAATTTTCCTTGTAAACCAACAAGTTCATGTAGGTAAAATGACATACTATATGGTCTATACTCAGACTAAGTATGACTTCTATTCAGACATTGAACTACTTAAGCGTTATTTATACAAGAATTTACTTATTTTGATTTCCAATTTGTATAGAAAAGACGATTCTTTTTCTGTCTCAAAGACAAGTTTCAAGTATTAACAAAGTGTTGACCTACATTCAGGGAAAGACTTAAATACTTACTTTGAATTAACTTAATAACAGTATTCAAAGCTATTGTTTTGTTTTGGACAAGTATCCATTGCTATATAAAGCAAAAGCAGTATATTTAATACCATTTTTTTTGTGTTTCGAGACTTGGTAATTTTTGTTAAAACCAAGTCTGTGAAGCAATTTTTTAAGGTTAATACCATTTTTTTGTGTTTTGAGACTTGGTAATTTTTGTTAAAACCAAGTCTGTGATGCAATATTTTTAAGGTTAAGTATGAGTAATTATTTTTACATTACCAACTATAAACCAAACGTTCAATAATGCATATTTTCGTGTGCTTATTAGTTCTTAGCCTACATATTGGGCAATTTTCTGGAGGATCCTATTTAAAGGCAACCTACCATTAACTATAGCTTATTAGCTAATTATTTGGGAACGATTTAGTTCTAGTCTTTTTGTTACATGCTAACATACATACCGGATTTGACTAACGACAAGTTTATACCTAGTATGACTTAAAATGTTTTCTTATGGCTGAGTTAAAACACTCGGACATGCTAGCAATATTTAGTAGATCTACATACATACATACATACCAAACTTACCTTTTTGTCTTGTAGATACCAAAGGTTGTCTGTGAACCTTCTAAGATTAACAATTAGTCTTTAATTATAGTTAGCAGCATCTAGTGCACGGATTCACTGCGTAGATTTAATTTAGGTTTAAATAATTAAGATTTACCTGTACTTAATTAAAGCTTATACTTAGTTTATCTAATGTTTACAACGATAGATATTTACTTTAAACATTAGAAGTTTTCACTTCATACTATTAGACAATAGTGAGACTTTATTCTCATAGAATTAGGTCATTACTAGAAAACCCAAACTGTAGGGTATAGATTATTATAAGAATTACAAACATACTAACACATATTTACTTACCGTTTAAAACCATTTAGATATCATTGTTTTTCAGATAAGTTTTGTCCGCACCTACATAAGAGTGAATGGATATTTATATTAACAGTTACCTTTTAAGCTACTTGCTATATACTACTTTTGTTTTATTACACAATGTGTTATTTCTATAGGTATATCCTATACCATCATGTTATGTATGGAGTCATGAGGATTATGAAAAGTGAAGCAAGTATGTCAGAATAGCTCAATTTAACTATGAGATGCAAGGAGATTTATGAAGTTCGATGTAAGTTTAAAGGTGTGAGTGGTGATTTTGTAAGAACTAGGCAGTGTGAATATTATTTGAATTCCTTATAGGTACCTATGTATGAAAGAATGTGAGTGATTTATTTTATGAAAGTGGAATAACAGTTTATTTTGCTAGATGGAATGTAAGAAGCTTGCTGAAGTATCAACCTCACTATATTTCAGGATTCCAACCTATAACAAAAAGTTTCTTTTCATGCCTACCCCGTCTGTTCAGACAGTAAACTGTCTTTTGTTTCAAAAGGGGGATATTGTCATATAATCTTTAAATTATATTATTACTTTATTTTATTAGCTCCCATTTTGCAAATTGGCGCACAGGATGGCTTGTGCTTTGCTCCATAAAATATATCAGAAACCAACATAAAATGTTGGTGTGAAATTAATTATCAAAATTGTATTTAAATAACAAATTAGGATTTTTTAAGCATTTATTTTGGAATTGTAAACTAGTAATAAAATTAGTTTCAAATTTAGAATCTATCGGATAGCTTTATACAAAATATTTGGTTATCTGTTGGAAGCCGTATTACGACATGACGTCATATACGCTGACTCGCTCGCACTCGAAGAATTCTTCCATAAGCGAGAAAGAGAAGCTAGATCGAGGAGACCATTTTGAAAAATAGACATTCACGTCGGAGCCGCCGTTGCGCGTGTTACGGGGTGAATCACCTTTTGGATTTTTTTACATCTTTTTGAGAAGAGAATGACCTGAGGGAGCCAACGCCGATCCCGCAGGGGACACCAGGTCCATATTTCCGTCTGAGATGACGTAAAACTCCAACATTCAAGAATTATTTTGTGACGCGCCATGCGGTCACCAAACTAAGGAACTCGAGCGAAATTCTCATTTGAAGCTTTGAAGACAAGGCAATGTCATTTCACTGGAGGAGCTCCATGAAGCGTTCGAGAATCGGATGATCCTGCAGAAGACACCATCAGCAAAGGATCCATCAGATAACCTCCTTTCATTTATTTTATTTTCCCAATTTTTCTCGTTGCCGTCATCCATTGGACTATCGCCATCAGCGTTTTAATATTAATATTGTATTAGGACTTATCAAAATAGTAAACGCATTGTAACCTCAAATAATCTTTTGTTCTTTTTTCTCCCATATAACTTTAGCACAAGATAGATAGGTAAATTATAAATCATCAATTTCATTTTCAACAAGAGGCCCCCTGTACTCCAGAGGTCTGATGTTTCGTGACTGATACGTATCCAGGAACCCTAACTTTTTGTTTTATTTTTTTTGTTATTTGTTTTGTCTTTCTTTGTCAAATCACAATTTTCTTATGACAATGTGCAACCATTTATCTTGCGAAATCAATCGATGGCTTATTCAGAATATTGTATTTGGTTTTACCGCGGAGCTTTCGGTTGATATTTACCTAGGATTTTTTTCTCTAATTTATGGTTTACGTGAAAAATGTTGACATCTGTCGCTCTCTGTTGTGTTGTAGACGTAAAAAATATAAAGGTGCACAGCACACAAAGTAGTATTTGGGTCTGTAATAAAACTCACAGCGATGAGCGAACTGAAACCTCGCGACCCCATATCCTCAGTGACCTTCGCTTTGCTTGGTCAATAATCTGTACATGTCTCTGCTAGAGCTTTATCCAAACTCTTCACTTCGCTTTTTTTAGTGCTTCGTCGTCAGCCATAAGATGTCCACTGCTGGACGAAGGCCTCCCAATAGATGGGTGTTGCCATAATCTCCACGCTTACACGTGACGCCACGCTTACGTTTGTTTTTTGCTTTTTTAGTGCTTACAAATTCAAAAACTAAAATTTTTGTTTAAGAGCGCATAACCAAAACTCTTTACTATTCGACTACCTAAGCCGTAAATTAGGTAAAAATAAAACTAGTAACCTATATACTGCCGTATACAATATATCCATATTATACTACTTTGTTTTCTCACTACTTTCTGATGTATATTCGAGTTTTATCTTTGTCAGCGTCACAAAACACATGATACTAACAGTCGTCGATGTTCCCAACAGTATACTGATAACGTACAGAAGGCGGCTTCTTAAAATACAAACAACTATTGTTGAGTTTATTGAGGGTGCTAAAACAATATCATATTTTTCCTACTAATAATACCCCACGAGCCTTCCAAAGTTCCAAGGGGCCGAACACCGGTGTCATAAAAACTTGAACTTTCTACCTGCTTTTGCGAATTTTTCGGATTGTTAAAGTTAAGCTACTTAGGGAAGCACATAATAATAATTATGCTATCAATTTTGTAAAAAAATAATATTTAAAATAATAATCATCATCATCAGACAGGAGGCGTCTACTGCTGAACGAAGGTCTCTCCCTGAGACCGCCACACTGTACGACAAGCTGCCATTTGCATCCACCGGTTGCACGGAATTTTCAACAATGTCATCGGTGCACATAGTGGACTAGGTCACTAGGCCACTAGGTAGGATGATGGGTGGACTGCTGCAATTTGAAATAAGGAGTTGGTAGAAAAGTGTATTAAATTAAATTATACATAATACCAAATATATTTTGTTTTATTTAATACCGAATAATAACCACGACGACGTGACGATTTCAAAAATTATAATGACATTTAAAATTTTGTGATATTTTAGGATAGTTTTTTTTAAATATTTTGTATTTTTGTGTTTGCTACACAATATGGGTCTCGTACCTGAATATTGAATAAATGAATTTGAATTTGAAAAACTTTTCCCTTTTTATTATCTTGCTAAATTTATTCAAGATCTGCTTTGTTATTCAGTACACGTTAACGATATGAAATTTAATTTTTAACATTTTCGTTAGTTTGGATAAAAGGTAAACATTGAGAAGAAAATACATAAGAAATTCATTGGTTAATCTGAATTAATCAATGCCAGCCCAGGCCCACACCAAGCCAGCGTGTAGAAATACGGCCCATAAGCCAACTTATTTATGAGTGCGACGCGACAGTGCTTGCGTAACAAAATATACCTACGTAAATGCAGCTATGATTGGCTTCATTTGCTGACGGCAATGATGAATGTATGTTTATGGCTGACAGACAATTTAGTAAAAACTACACCACATTACGAAGGCAAGTTATGCGCAGCAATGATGAGATGTCAAAAAAGTCGTATTCATGTTGATATTGATATTTATTGTTATAAAGAACAATGTACATTTACAAGTAAAAAACAGCAAGTCAAGATTCCCACAGGCCCACAGCCAGCAGCTAAAGCATGTGTACTTGTTTAGCTAAATAAAAATGCAAAAGTTTGTGAGCTTGTCTACAATGGTCATTATACAGCATTACTTAAAAACGCTGTTTAAAATTAAATGACGTCAGTTAGCACTTAGCACTTCATTCTAGTATTGAGCAGAGGCCAAAATATGACGTTTGTTAAATACAAGCAAAAGGCCCATAACATATTGGTAGTGGTACCTGTTCTATGTCTACTGTCTACTCCCACCCATGTCCATAATGGCTCAACAGACTTGGATGAAATTAGTTGTAATTAAGACTGTGACTGTTAGTAGCCCACGAGTATATTAACTAATTAGCTGAGTTGATCCCGTAAAAATGAACTATTCCTGTAGGATGAAATCGTTGGATCATTCAAGCGTTTCATACCAGTCTAATATTTATCAGCGGGTGCACACTAGAGTCATCACAAACATATTACAATCGAAAGCTGTCTATCAGACAAATATAGATCTCACAGATCTCAAGCGTGTGACGAAAGTCCAAACTAAACTGAAACAGTAAACTTAGTCCCGCTTCACGGCAAATTATACTAGTATTATCTCATTCCATTATTTTGTCAACTGTGTTACTGTTGACAGTTAAAGTGGTAAAATTGAAGATTTACGACAAACGTACCTATACGCAGAACGGGAACTTGAACTAAGAAACGTACCGTTCAGAGGCATAATAGATTGCGACAAAAAGCCGCCTGTTTGAAAATTTTACTTGGAAAATACTGATATACAATTTATCAATTCATTTTATCAGCCTTATCTCCAATCGCAGTTGATTGATCTAAATTTAGCTATCTTTTACATTTCAGTTTATTAGATTTGGACTGCTGCATTTTTCGTTAGCTTAGATATGTTCTAAAGTCTAAAATTTGATCTACTATCGAATTAAAATATAAACAAACTGATATAAATTAATATTTTAAAATACAAATAAGCTTTTAGAATTTGCCTACAACAGAAGACAAACATGATATCCAGCCCCGGATCTAGAGGGGGGCAAACCGGGCACCCGCCCCGGGCGTCAGCTTCAGGGGGTGCCAATATCATAATAATAATTATGTTTGATAATAAAAAACTTGCTCCACAAAGCGCCTAGCATGCGGCGTACATTGTTCTTTCAATTATTCATTTGATCTTAAAATGCCCAGTTAGTTTTGGGGGCGCCACTATCAAGTATCTGCCTCAGTTCAAAAATTTTTGTTGATCCGGGGTGGGGGGTGATGATAACCATTCGAATTTTGCCATGAACAATTTAACTTAATACATAATGTCACATTTAAAGCCAATGCGAGTAACTTTGTAAGTAACTTTATATATCAATACAATTCCCAGAAAATGTGTTCTCTTCGTAAAAAGATTCGTTTTGCAAATACCATCCTGTACTTTTATGGCACACCTTCCTTGCTTGTATTCGCAAAACTCAGCCATGTCATTGTTTTGTGTGCCCTTGACCAATATCTTACTCAATAGATAATAAACAATAGTTTTTTAAACGGCAATAATGGATTCATAAAAAATGTGTAAAGACATCTGACGACACCGACATTTTAGAGCAAAACAATGCTAACAATCGTTTAGAAAAGGAAATGCAAGACGATGTTAATAGTTTTAAAAAGTTTTTTCGTGCTAGATGCTTCCTTTTATAAACAACGCAATGTTTTTTGTAATTTCACGGAGACTCTCATCACACTAACTTATTATTAATAAAGCCGTCAGATCCGAGGACTCGGACAACGAGGGTTCCGTACAATTCACTACAAGTACTAGATAATCCGCGATAGTTAGGTATATCGCGAATATTATGTGAACATTTCAACCGGCTATCTATTACGATTCACGAGAATGTAGGTCAGTAAAGACCGGAAAGACAGATGGACAGACAGACAGACACGGTAGGCGTCATAATAATAGGTTACAATTGGATTCTCTTTGGGTACGGAACTCTTTCGTTCAATACGCTAACTGCAAAATTTCAAAAAAAAAAACTGGTGAAATCTTATTACGAAACGTTTGCGAGTTTTAACACCCAGCGCTGCTAGGTGTTTTAGGCAATTTTAGGGCATGACTTGGACTTGACCATGATTTTGACCTGATACTATCAAAAACTTGTAATATGCATATACTTGAAACTGGCAGAATACATATGGTGCGAAGCCAAAAAACAAGAAAGAAAAAAAACGCAGACTCCGATGCATGAACTTACATAAGAAAAGATTTAAACTTTTATGTTTTATGTGATCACTTTTATCCGTAGGTTTTAAGGTACAAAGCATATGGCCTAAGAAACGGTTTTATTTAGTTTGTAAAACTCCTTTCTACAATCTTCAAGAGGTAAATTTAAATTGTAGCCCTCCAACTTATTTGTAAGGTTGTCCAAATACAAGAACTAAAATAAACAATGCAGCCGTCAGTTTTCTTCAAAACCTACGCTCGTGGCTCCCTCGTCCATCTGTAGGGATAAGTTGGTCGTAGATTTATTAGAAGCAACTGCGATCAAACCCGTCTAAAAACCAACTAACAAAATGTTTGCGCGTTTTAACGGTGTAGAACGCCATCTAGTATTTTTTTGGTAACTAAAGAAACAAACAAAATAACCATTTCAGTTTTGGCTTGAGAAATGACGATATATGTACAAATTATCAATTTTCAGTTTTTTCCCGTAATTACTGTGTGAACTTGCTTCTTGTCAAATTTCATGAGTCTAGGTTAACGGGAAGTACCCTATGAATTTTGATTTAGTTCTCTCTAAAATACTCACAAAAATGGCCGTAATTTATTATTGTGTTAACTTAGAAGCTTGATTTTTTACAGATCTAAGGGACTGTGGACTGAAGTATTTGATATTAATTTCAACTTGATACTTCCACGCATTCCAGAGAAGCAGGGTTTTGACAGACAGACAGACAGATAGACGGACAACCGAGTGATCCTTTTTTCCTTTTGAGGTACGGAACCCTAAAAATTCTATCTGTGTTAAAAAATGTCGTTACGTCGTAATTTGTTACGTTTTACGCCAAAACAGCTGAACAGATTTAAATGAAACTCAGAACGATTATAGCTTATTTCCCGGAATAACAAATAAGCTACTTTTATCGTCACCATCATCACCATTTGTCATCCGGAGCGCACTCAGTATTTGTATAAAATTAATTCTACTAGAGCATAATATTGTGCTCTACTAAAATTAAAAACCAAATGAAGGAGACTTTCGAAAGTCAGGAAAGGTGTTTGGTTTGCCAAAGAAAAACATATGCTATGGAAAGCTTTTTTCTTTTAACTGCAGATTTTAATGACAACAAATTCTATATTCCATACTAGAAAATAGTTTTTGGTACGCGTAAGTATTTAATAGTAAGTAGTTTTCTGTCCACCAACGATTATTTTTGGTTATCACCATAGCAATGGCCTCTCGTAGAGGTACAAAAATGTTTTTTCGACTGAGCCCTCGGTTGTCCAGCCGATCATTAATCAGAGCTTCGATCGTGGCTCCACAATAGGGAATGTTCGCATACGATCCATTACAATGCAATAATTACTCTTCCAACTTCGTCATAGATATTTTGTTATAATTGTAGAGAAAAATCTTTAAATAAGAGTTGATATTTTGTATGTTTATTAGATCCTTATCTCGGAAGATTTTTAGCAATATTCCAAACCTACAGAAAAACAGAAATAATGAACCGAAATCAACCGAGATCCTTTACCAAATAATCGGGTTAAATGGCATTGCATTGGAAGAAGCCTATGTGCTGGACATAGTACTATTATTTCTTGTGTGGCAGTAGGCCAAAGTAGGCTGATGATGATTATCATAGTTAATTCAATATTCACGAATTATGTATGGAACTTACAAAAGTAGCTTTGGTCTATTTTTCGACTAAAGAACTAAATAGTACTACAAAATACTGTTTGATACACTGTGATCAATTTTCGGGGAAATCGGCAATATGCAAAATTTAGGCCACCCTTGTTTTTACTCCAAACAAACAAGCAAATGGGTTGCTTATTCATGTTTGTTATATTAGATGCACCAAAATTACCTCCTCATAATTATAGGAGATTTTTAGCGGTTTTCGTTTTTACACTACTATTGACGAACCATATGTATTACAATTGAAGTTTTGAACAAGAACACAGGCTTCCACAACCGCATATTATTTCACACCTCTTAAAATAATAACACCCAAAGCTCTAAAATATAATTTCAAACATATAAAACTAGTGCTGAAACAATTCTAGCAGCATAAATCACAATAGCAACACCAAAGCGGACAGGGTGTGCGTGATTCTAAACAAAACACGGACCAGCTCCAAGAAAAACACCGGACGACTGATTTACGAGACAATATCATTCGAGAAATGTGGCCAGAAATAAAATTAAACGTGAAAATGTGGGATTAACATAGATTTGCATAGAATTGTTGGGAATAGTTAAGGATGTTTTCGATTCCGTAGGTTTGTAAGTTAATCTCTGTCAGAGGTGAGTAATTTAGAAATTTTGATGTCGATGGTCGTAAATAACTAACGCACCAATATAACTGATGCGGAAACTAGTATGTGTGAAAGTTTATACAAATGAACTCATTGAGAAAAATATAACACACAGAGGCCATATACATTTATTTAAATTCTTAAAAACTAAACGAAAAGCCCACTACGAACGACCCCGCTGCCAAAAGTTCCCATCAATCCGGCGGCATTTCCCCGCTGGATCGCAAGCGAGATACGTTGGGCTAAATACTACCCCGACCCGGGGGTCCCTACCCTTCTCTCTCAGCCGAAGCACTAACTCGGCCACAAATTTTATGGCATCGGATGCCCACGAGCCCGCAGTTTGACGGCAAACGGTACGAACTCGTACGCCGATTCCAAGCATGCGTATTTGAGGCGTTTTGCCTTTGCTGCCGCCTCAGCTCCCGTACCGGCTACTTGCTGAGAAGCGGACAGATGGCAAGCAGCGCAGTACTCATGCTAGTAGCGTCCCACACCAAGCAACGTCCTCTCCGTCACGGAATCAGCGTAAGACTGACTGGGCGTTTGCCGTCGGAACGAGACAGACCGGGGAGCTCTAAAGTGCAAGGCACTTCCACATCGACCAGAGCCTGAGGATTTCGTTAAGGGCGTGGTGGCGAGGACTCCGCCCTACGCACTTGACGCAGCTAAACCTATGGTGACCACATCCGTCGACCCACGCACCACACACGCAAGTATGGGGTTCGCACAAGGCGCACCCGAGCCGAAGACCTACAGCCACCCGGAGGGAGTCATCATCGAAGAGCGTGCCCATGTGTGGAGACGGTAAGGCCTGCATCCAAGCTCCGGACTCCGGTCTAGCGGCTGCATTCAAACGAGCCAAGTGCGCGCCCACGCATTAATTCAGTAACTGAGAAGAAAAAAAAAGATACTATGTCTTCCCAACCTCATTACGATGCTGGCTTTTCTAGAGGGTTAGATCCTGAGCTGAGGGAAGACCAAACCCTACGGGCCTCTTCAGCGAAAGGGATGCAGACCATGTCAGCATTGCTAGGCATGATGTGAGCAACAATCTCCGCAACACCTGACCAAGAGGACAAGAAAGCGGCGGGGCCAATCTCCTGGAGCCAGCGAACTCCCAAACCACCATGACGCACCGGTAAACTTGCCTGACGCCATTAGGACTCATCAAAGGAGACGATCAGAGTCTTTTCCAATAACCCCTTCAGCGCCTCGTCGAATTGAAGCACTTCGACGGGGAATTCCCAAGTTGGAGCCACCCTAACAAGGTAGGTTATTTTGGGCATAGCAAAGCAGCACCTGAGAAGTGTTAATGAAACATGAGCTGGTGGTTCTTGAAATGGAAATGGGGGGGGGTACACCTAGGCTAAATTTAAGTATGATAGATTTTACAAATCGACACAAAACAATATTTATTTACTTCCCATAACTGACCAGTCTACCAAGAGTGTAAACAGGAGGAGCTAAATCCTCCAAGAGTGTAAATGAAAAAAAAAAAACCGGGAAAATACACGATTATTTCAGCATAGCGGGGTAAAGCGCCAGGAGCATCTAGTACCTTTTAAAAATAACGTATAAAAGGTTTTAAAACATTTTCAGTACCAAAAGAAACCAAACACGAGTGGTTTGGTAAAGTTACTTTCATGGAACTCTCCTGGAGTTGAAGATTTGACGAAGACTGATGAAGAGAAGTCAATTGAAACGTTCGGTTTTTTCCTTCGCTTTTCCATAGCGTGGGCATTTCAGGCGGTGAGATATAAAAACTATGGAGTAGGTAGCGTATTTTTTTTTCATGAATTTATTCATATTATGCAAGCCAAAAGCTCATATTCATCGATAAGATTAGACATTAAAATAATACATGCGTAGATAATGGATACTAGTTTGTAGTGGTATGACTCTATTGCAGAGTCCGCCTGGGGAAGTACCACACCTTTGCCAGTTATTCAGGCGCCAAGCAGTAGTGTGCAAGCATTACTGTGATCTGATTTAAAGGGCAATGTTACCAAAGAAATTACTAGGTATGAAGAGATTTAACATCTGATATCTCAGGGTGACGAGAGCAGTACAGTACGGCGCAGGATTGTATTCGCAAGTTCACAATTCTGGCACTGCTACCGTTCGTAGCAGGCGTGACGCTTACCACCAGGCGAACGTCTTGCTGGTCTCGTCACTCAATAATAAAATAAAAATGAATTTTTTAACCTGTATTTTCTGTAAAAAAAAATTGGGCATCAACATAGCTTTGTTTCATAAATATTTACCGGCTGTTAAGTGAAACAAATAACGTAAGTAAACCTTTGTAACTGCAATTCTTTCCTCTAGAGAGTCTAGCTCTAGACAGATAAGTCGGTTTGCCTCTTTGCAGTCATCGTGTCTGTGATCAAAGTGTTTGGGAACCACGTTAATAATTCGTACTGTTAAGATTGGAATTCTCTACCAGTAGCATTAGTTTCAAACTCTGACAATCTGGGGATCTTCAAACAAACAAAGAGTAAATAGCACCCTTTCCCAGACGATTCCACGCAAGAGTAGATCTAAGAACCCTAGACCTTGTCAACGGGTCGGTGAGAGACACTCAAACGTGAACCCACCCGCCGCCGTTGTTAAAAAAATATATCAGATAAAAAAAACCTAAGGGCCTAAATTACACTAGTGGTTTGCGAGTGTCTTCAAAGCGGAGCGGGCACGCAGCGAATGCGTCGCGAACACGCCGCGGCTGCACAGCGAAGACGTCGCGGAGACGTGGCGATTACGCATCGTCGCCTGTTCGAGGCGAGTTCACGACGTACAATACACTCAGTAACAGAATGGATTCCGACGAGGAAACAGTTTTTTGTTTAAGTAGTTTTTTTCTGTTTCATGGCTTTGTTACCTACATCGAAGACGCAGAAAACGAAAGCATTCAAGCACGAAAGGGTTCTGGAAGGAGAATGTACAAAATGCCGTTCGCGGCGAGCTCTTTGCGCGACCGCGACACATTCGCGGCGCGCCCGCTCCGCTTTGAAAACGCTCGCAAACCGATAGTGTGATATTGACCGAGGCAGCAGTCTAATTCTATACAAATCGTTAAAAGGCTGAAAATAAGAAATCTCCACACCTTTCTCTGTGCCTCCATTCAAGGGTAGGGCTGCAGTATCGTTGCTCGGTGGCCTATGAAAATGATATCACTGACATAGGAATACACTTAATGTTCTTTTCCTCGACTGTATCTTCATTTAGATACGTCGAAGGGAATGCGATCAATCATGGCTGGAGACAGCTATGTTTCAGTAAATCTACACGTAGTGGGTAGTTTTTCTTTTTCTTGTAGATGTGTCTGGCAGTATGGAGTTTGACCATAGTGATTTGGTGACTAACTGACTCTATTATTATAGTAAGCAACATTCTGCTAATCTAAAATCAGAGTTTTTTTTTATTATTTGGGATAATGTAATACAATGTCAACCTTATTGTTTGGACTTATAAACACTTTGTTGAAATAGCACCTAAACGCTTAGGTAATTTTCCATAAACAGGAGGTCTAGTGGTATAAATTTCCCATACCTCCTTGTATGAACAATGCCAAAATATCACAAGCTTTTACGATTAGTCAGCCTAAAAAAATACCTAGGTAATAACTAAACACGATCAAGAAACCAATTCTTGTAATTATAAATTACAACAAAAATCGATAAGTATCCTATAAAATTGTCCATTTAATTGATTAATCAAAAACATTAACCTTTTATTATTTTTATTATATTAGCCATAATTGTCCCACTGTAGGGCAAATGCCTCCCTTACCTCTTTCCATTTCTCACGGTAGAGTGTCTTAGTGTTCAGCTGTTGCAGTAGGCAACGAGCTCCTCCCGCCATCTCTTTTTGGGCCCGTCGAGGGGTCCACATCGTGGTGGATTTGGCCCACAGATCTTCAGACATTCTGTAGACACTTAGGTATCTAAATTAAAAAAGAAACATAATAAAAACAAACATACTAAATATAAGTTTAAGGATTAAAATCCTACAATCCTCCACATGCAAGAAATTATGTCGAATGTCGTCACCATCGGGGGTCAACTTGGACCATTTTAGCACAGGATCAAAGCAAACGGTATAGTAAGAGCGCACAGCATTCCTTAGTTCTTAAAGAGAAAATGCGTAAATGGTGATGATAATTAGTTGAAAGTGTTCAACTTACAAGCTGTTATTATCAACAAAAATTTTTTCATGCTCCGGGCAACTAACTTTCCGAGTGTGTTAGGTTAGAGTAGTAGGTAGAGTTTGAGTAAGGTAAGTACCTTACTCAAACTCAAGTTACGTGAATCGCTACAACAGTTTTAGGACTGGCGTACGTACGTTGGATTGCAAAATTCCAGGGGTTCAACCAGTCAACAGGGGCTAACTCAAAATGTAATACCAAGTTTGAATACCAACCCATCATCACTCAGACTCAACTCCACATTGAGTGCACTTGAGTAACGACCTGCCAATCAGTCGCCAGCTTAATTGGAAATCCGTGTTTGCGGTGCCACTCGCCTCGGGGCTTTGTTAGCTAAAAATTAAACGTTTGTTATTGATTTTGAACGAGTCTTGGGTTTCCTTAACTACCTACGGGTATTGTGTACGTGTAAATTCAATATGTGCATAGATTTTTTATTAGGTTATATTATGTGGGCGTCCTCTCCTTTCTCAAGCATTTCAACATTTGATTAAAAAAATATTACTTTCGAATATTACCACTTTACCAAAATTACTTCTTTGGTAAAAAAAAGTATTTTACTCGATATAGCTGTATTTTCAGAAAACAATCGTTTTCGTAAATTGACAACTTTGCCAAAACGATGATTTTACCAGAATTATAAATTTCTCACTAAACAAATCGGATGCCTTGAGATTTGAGAGAGATGTCTGATGTGGTTGATTAAGTCCGTGTTTTTAGGCATCCTTTTTACAACGCTCCTCATTGTAACTTACTCGATGGACGGACTTTTATACAAGGGAAGGACAATCCACATCTTCCAGATTCTATCTACGTACTCGTAAGCCACAGACCCCCTGAAACAATATTACCGTTGACAAGTGCAAGAGCCGAGCGTGTACCTACTTGTATGCTAATTTCAGCCGCGACACGAATTGTCGCCGTCAGACTTGCGCAGAGTAATGTCCTTTACAGGACAGCTATTGTGGATAAGACAAGCCGATGATGTTGTGTACATTTTTAGATCATTGTTCGGCAAGTATAGAGAAAACATAAAAGGTAAATTAGTTATTTCTTATTAAATGCCTTGTCAAGGTAGGTATAAGTAATGTGTTTTTCGGTGAGTTGAAAGCTTGCAGATCCTATTTTTTCACAAACACTTAATTTTGTTTTAAAATTAAGCCTGTAAGACTGTATTAAAATTAAAATAAATATCGTCTAGAAAATAAACACAAGCAAACAAACAATTACAAACGCTGATTGCTAACAGCATCAGAAAATATTATGTTTTCACAACATCACATCATCAGTCGAAGACGGCCACTGCTGGACGAAGACCTCTCCCTAAATAGGGAGGGGTTGCCATAATCCCCACGCTTGGCAGGTAGCTTGGAGATCGCAGAATGCTCGCCACCGTTAACTAAGAGGACGCTGCTGCCCGTCCTCCGGTGGTTCTGGATGAAGTTTTAGGACATACTCAGGTCCACACATCAACTCTAAAATGGCTCATTATAAATTTTCATGTAAATCTAACCTCGAGTTATGTACAATACAATACAATACAAAAAAGTTTATTCATAACGAAAACTCAGATACGCAAAAACAAACAGAAATTACACAGATATATATACACAAAAACAAATTAAAAAATAAATAAAATACAAAATTGACCTAGTCACATCTACAAGATATGTAATATATAAGGACACACAAAATGACGTTATGTCGTTATATTACTATAATAATCTGGCCGGGCAATTAAATCGTAAAATAATTTTCGAAAACCGTATCCATGCTATTCAAACACTTGATCGTGTCGCCTTTCTTGTTTGGGGATATTAAAAAATTGTTCCGGCTAGCGTGTCTAATCTTCAACAGCCGGTGCCTCCGACCTCAACCAAACGTCATATTGAAACAAAAAAAATAAGAATTTGAAACTACACGGGTTGGGCCCTGGCTTTGGTGTGTAGACACATTTTAGACATCACGTATAATCGATTTATAAAAAATTAAATTACTTACTTGTTTTTTTTTCAATAATGTCATTATTTATTTTGTATTTTCTCTGATTTTAGGTCTTGCGACACGAAAAACTGCAATCAGTATTTATATTATATATATTTCGTTAGGGTAATTGCAATTTTAACTCTGAGACAGACACAAAATATTATTTTTAATGACGATAAAATCAGAAACGTTGTACCGCCATCTGCTTGAATTTTCCGGAAATAAAACTAAAGCGCTCGTAGCGCCATCTCGAAGAGGCCCGTGGAACTCAATACATCCCTTAGCTGCTAAGGGTTGCAAAAGAAAATCTGCGAATGGGCGCCACTTTCGATACAAACAGGGTTAAAATGGCGCGAAATACGGTTTCAACGAAAGCTGTAAATAGAAAATAATAAACTGATAAAATTTGCAGTAATTGAAGTAGATACATATTTTGATAACTCTAGAACCGTTATTTATAAGAATACAATTCTAGAAAAAAAACATTTAATTTTCTTACACACCCATAAAAATTATAAAAGTAATGCATACAATTTAATAGAGATCAGATAAGTTTATGTTAAAGTAATATTTACATACTAGAGCAACCCGCAGTTTCAGTCGCAATTCCTGGAATAAAAAGTAGTTTGAGTAACAAACATCCAAACGTCCAATATAAACATTCATACAAACGTTGACATTTATAGTAATAGTAGGATATTAGAATGTAAGTGTCGATAAAATATAAGACAAAATAAACAAAGAACTCCATCAATATATTCTTTTTAATGATTCAAATAAAATAAGCCCAGCGCTTGCAAATCGAATTATTAATTATATTATATTATATAATTAATAAGACAACACAATCAAGCTTACCTAGCTAAAAGTATGCATATTACATTTGCCGGAAAATAGAGAAAGCGATTCTAATTACTGTATGAAAAAAAGAGAACACATGTACCTGTTTAAGAAGTTTGTATTGTCGTATCGTACGGCTCGCATGTCGCAAAGGCAGAGTATGACTGAAGCGAGTGGAGAGCCGGCTCTCAACATATAGTCCTCAAAATCCGTGCGCTTATTTCCTGTCCACTCATCTTATCATTGTCGCTGTATAGTACAGCGAAATCAGGGCAGATTCACACAGGACACAGACGTTTCTATGAGAACCAATCTGTATACGGAATGTTTTCTGTGAAGAAACTTCTAGCGTACCAGTCGAAATTTTAATCACAGCTATGATGTTACAAAGTTTCTGTTTCACTAAATGGCAAACGTAGCAAACTTTAAGAGTTTTATTACGTTGTAATGGTTTAAATTTGTGGCGGTAACGACGTCTCGTTAAGCCAAAGACATGCCGACTTAGAGAATTGTTTTTTGAAAAACTTAAAAGGTAATATTATTCGACTTAAATTCGAAATGCTGCTATCTTCGTGATAATATTGGGAATATTGGTGAGTTGATCAATATTATATTACTCACCTAGGGAGCAAAAGTAATGAATGCCTCAGATCTCATGTATATAAGATCTGAGGCTTCTTGATTTGCTCCCGTGGTATGTATACGATTTTACGTCCCGCTGCGGGGAGGAAGTGGTTGCTTTCAACCAAAGCAAAAAGGGCTAAAGTGGCTACTTTATCTAGCCACGTAAAAAGCTATGTTTTTCGCGGTTCTAAGAGTTTATTAGAAGCAAATATAATTCGTTGGTTGATGATTATTATAATTGTTATTTATAGAGTTCAAGTAGTTTCCATAGTCATGTAAAACACAATAAAAATTAATAAAAAGTAAGTAAGTTCGTATAGGCTGATTGACAGAGTAAAAATAATTATGATTAGGAATCTAAAAAAAATACAATTTGCTTCTGTAGCTCTATCTGTTAACTTTTCACGATTAAATATACGAACCAATCTTAATAATACTTAACTAATAAGGAACAATAAGACATATTAAATTTAATTACGAAATATCTATTTTGAGACTTATAGACACGAAAATCAGGCACAGATTAATACATATTTCAAAATTGCCAGTGATTTGAAGAATATTAAGAAATGTCACATCAAATAATCACTAACATGGAAATTTTATTAATCTTTACTACAAAGTGACTTCTTTATTTCATAAATCTTCCTAAGCCTTTGAATGAGTGCCAAGCAAAGCTTCCTGCTTAAAGACAATCAATCGACGCCTACGAAAAGCTACTAGAACGCCTAAGTCTAACCAGCACCCTTATCATGGACGTTCGCGATTTCGATTGCGATAGCATGCCATCCTGCTCGTACCAAACCACTCGCGCCATGCGCCCTCCTGCTCGCGCATCGCTCTGATTCTGATTGCGAGCAATCAGAATCACGAACGTCCATGATAAGGGCACTGTTCAACGATGTAATGTATACGTATGATGTTTTGTGACTATTCGTAAAAGTATTTTTTATGCTATGTTGTCCATAGAATAGAAGTGTCGATGCTAAAAGCACTAAAAATATGTCAAAGTATTAAATATGTGATTGATTCAGGCGTTACTTTGCGGAAGTCCATTGTTACCAAAATTTGTTTTAATTTCTAGTGTTTTTCCGCTGTAATATCGTGTGTGTTACACACACACATGTTACGATGTGTGTCATACACACGATATTACAGCGGAAAAACACTAGAAATTAAAACAAATTTTGGTGTCAAAGTATTAATAATAATATAATAATATATTGGGCGGACATTTATTACACACAGCGCCATCTAGCCCCATACTAAGCAAAGCTTGTATTATGGAAACCAGATAGCTGATAAAATACTTATATACATTTTTTTTCGTAAATACATACTTATGATACATACTACACCCAGACACAGAACAAACATCGATGTACGTCACAAACATTTTTGTCCTGGGTGGGGATCGGACCCACGCCCTGCAGCTCTGAAGGCAGACATGCTACCAACTGAGCTATCAAATTATTATTATGAAAACTGACGTGGTTTTGACACATTTTTGTTTTATTTATACGGGAATACTCACGTTTAATTAAGTCGGATACTCCGACTATAGTTTCGATCACATCCGATGACTTTTTTCAAAGAGTGAAAACAGAGCCCGACGCGCGTGCAGCTGCATCCTGCTTAGAATGTGCTAAGCAGGACGCAGCTCACCGGATGTGATCGAAACTATAGTCGGAGTATCCGATTTAATTAAACGTGAGTATTCCCGTATAAATAAAACAAAATATGTCAAATTACTTTAGGTATAGCACATGTCAGCGCGGGACGGTATGAAAACGCCTTGACTTTACATTTTTTATTAAATTTTACAACGACATAATAATCAGCATTGCAGTGGCGTTGCTTAGGCAATGCCGATCCAGTACCAAGTTAATAAGTATGCTGCAACCTTAAGTGAATGTTTTTCTTTAAACAAACAAGTAAACTCATACGGCTTTATTCAAAAACATCGCTCAAAGTTAAATGATGTTACTTAGTGCTGCGTACTTAATTTTTGTATGGTGCAGTAGTTAAATAAAGTTTCTTAAGTTAACTAACGTTTTTAAGTCAATAACGGCCAGAAGACGTCCATTGCTGGACGAAGGCTCCTTTAATAGGGAGGGGTTGCCATAATCCCCACGCTTGGCAGGCGGCTCATCGCAGAATGCTCACCACCGTTAACCGTGAGGACGCTGCTGCCCGTCCTCCGGTGGTACTGCATGCAGTTTTAGGACATACCCAGGTAATTTTTTATTTTGTTTGTTTATGAAAGACTGATGCTGTTGGCCTCAGATGGCCTCTACAACGTCACCGGACTTTAGGCAAGCGCAAATGGCGCTCGGCCTAGTTTAGGTTAAAGGCGACTAGCTCGAGGGCACCTCCGACGGTACGAACCTCGGCTTGGCCGTCGCCGGGAGTGGGGTCAGACTTGCCCTGGCACCCCAGAAGGGGTATGCCCTGGGGCCCTAGTAGGTTGATCTGGTTGACTATTTGGAGAGAATCTAACCGATCTTCTGACAGATTTGGGGAGTCCTCGACCTCGCCGGCGAGGTCGGTGAGTGTTTGTGTGCCTCTGGTAACCGGCGTCTATACCAAAAACGTAATATTTCCTGTTGCTAGGAGTGGTCGGATCGGAGCTAGGAGTGGTAGGATCGGGGCTAGGAGTGGTCGAATCGGGGCTAGGAGTGGTCGGATCGGACCCAGGTCATACGTTGTGCCACGTTTTTAATGTAAGACACATATTTTTTACTTACACATCTACGAACAACAAAACTATACTTAGATACAAATATAATACTTATAAGTATGTCGCAATCGAGTCGTATCCGGGACACCAGCGCCACCTGGTGGCACTCGATGGAGTCGGTGACGTGCGCGCCGTCGATCGGTGACTTCACTTTCCCATTGGCGAGCGGCGCGTGCGGTGGACACTGAACCATCGCGCGTTCTGTGATACGTACCTACCTACAACTGATTTGTGCCTACCTGATTACTGTACTGTGCCTGTGAAGATTATAATTTGATTGATTGTACGAGCATGTTTTATTCTCATCCGACACTACCCACGGCCGTCGCCCACTGCTAAGAGGATCAACGATGAGTGCTGATGATGATGGCGAAAGGACTCTCCTCCTCCGTCAAGTATAATGTATATAATTTAGAGTCTAAAGTAATTTAGTGTAGCTTTAATGATATTAACAATCTTTTCACTAAAACGATTCCTTTTAGAACACTTTAATCATATTTCAGCCATAAAAAAAACGAGCGTAAATTACAAGGACTTTTTGTTCGAAACAAAATTAACATAGAAACGAAAAATAGCCGTCTCTCCAACTCTAATCCCCTGACAGCAGCTTCTACAAAAAATATTTTATCTTCAATAATAACCTCATAATAATATTTTATACAATGAATAATGTAACAGGGTATAACGTGAAACTAAAATTATGCTAAAACTTTACCCACCTACGCTGATTCTTTGCGATTTTCGTCAACTTGCTCAAGTTTTATATAGGTACATACAACTAGCTATGTTTAAAGGTTTCACTCAGGGTTAAATTTCGTAGAATAAATTGTACTATTTGCTTCATAATTTCAGTTATGTATTATGTAGTTTCGTGATGTCGGAAAGTAGTAGAAGTATATTAGCTGTAAGATAATATGTCAATGACATGGTAAAATTGTATCCCAAAGTTTTCGTACAAAATCTGACTACCTCCGCATACAAATACAAATAGTTTATTGGTAACACCAAAGTTACTAGTCAAATTTCATCAAGTATGTCACAAAAAAATAATCACTTACTAAAATGAAAAAATAATTACAAAAATCTCTTATTTTAAAATAAGCATAGTCATAAAACAAATTCTCTTGTAACCACGCTCTGAGCTTGGTTTGAAGCACCCGGTGGAAGGAGCATACTTGTATAATGTACCTACTTTACAGCAAAAACTGCGCTGTGATGTGGAGCTTGGCCATAGTCAATTGAATGTAATTTTTTTATTGAATTGAGTGAACAGACTAGAGGGACGTTCGCCTGATGGTAAGCGTCACGCCTGTCCATAACAGTAGCAGTGCATAAATGCCAATACTAAAACAACTTTTTATTATAAAAAGGTAAATCGTGCCTACCTTGTTGTTTAAATCCAGGAAACCTCTCTATCTCTACCTGCACAGCCAAGACCTATTTCTGAGCACGATTTGAGTAATAAACATACGTCAAAACTTATGCATTCTATAATTTGGTACGATAGATCTATATTATCAGATTACGTGAATCAAATGTTTAATAGGGTGTCGCTCTTTTTAAAGTAATTGGAAAAACGCATTGTATGTACAAAAAACGATTGCATGTACCTACCTACTATTAAAAAGTTGCCCTAGACAGGTTTTGGTATAAATAATTCAATGCTACTAATGAAAATAATAAATAGGCACATAATATCAGCTAACAATGATTATTTTTAGCTATGACTCTCCCACTTCACACGTAAAGTCTAACACGTCACATAATCAGCTTTCACACATGTTATCAAAAATTTTACAATATCAAGTTGTGAAACTATTTTCCAAACAAACAATGTGACATACGACATACATTTTGATGATTGTTAACCTTAGCTGGGTTGGGATCACCTAACAAAAGTTGTGCAAACTGTTGACCTATTCACATTCAGCTCAGCCGTTGCACATACAACGTTACATAACAAGGCAAGTACATAACAGCGAACACATACAGAATACGTAACCAGCCACAGAGGTGAGAAATTAAAACCTCCAGAGGCCCAGCCCGCTACACCACAAATCGCTTAGCGTTCGCCCGGTCTAATGGCACGCCAATTAAAAGTTTGGGAGCTCCCTCGACGATCCTTGTCTGATCTGTGCTGTAAAACTGAACATCTGAACAGCATAATGTAGTTTATTCGAGCTATTAACGTTTTGATGTCGGTGCAAGATGGTGAGCGCTTGTGCCAAGTTGGGATTTGTTTTTGAGAGATTTAGGATTTCCATAAAATTTGCTTAAGGTTTTAGTAGGTAGTGGTAGGACTCTATTGAAGAGAAGAAACATTATTTGAGAGATTGTTCGCAGTTTGAAGTACCACACCCTTGCCAGTTATTCTACCGCCAAGCAGTAGTGTGCAAGCATTACTGTGTTTCGGTTTGAAGAGCAATGTTACCAGAGAAATTACTGGGCAGGAAGACATTTTACATCTAGTATCAGGGTGACGAGCACAGTGCAGTGTGGCACAGGATTTTGTTCGCAAGTTCATAATTCTGGCACGGCTACTGTTATGGGCAGGAGTGACGCTTACCACCAGGCGAACGTCTCGCTCGCCTCGTTACTCAATTCCATAAAAAAAACACTGCACGCCGCTATCTCGCTCGCGAATTCAATATTTTTGAAGATATAAAATCTCTGAACATCGTTATGAAAAATCGCGGTGATCTGGACCTTAATTAGAAGGTAGACCACTACATGAAGATGGACGTCTTTTGGACGATAATGTTATGTGTGATGTGAGACGACAATTTAGTGGTTGTGTGATTGGACCCCATGCAAAGGGAAAAAAGGAAAAAAAATGAGATTATAGAAAGAGATTAAGTATAGGATTGAACTCCAGATCTAGGTGATCTTTAAAACCAAACTAAACCTAAACAATACACTAAACACACTGAAATATAATATATAGGTATAGGAAAATATATATTCTAAATGTATAGGGAAATAACTTAAAATACTTGTTACGTACAATCATATGTACTTTTTGCGGTTAAAAAAATTATTTATAACCTAGTTAAAGTTTTGGTTTCAAAAGATATTTCTTCGTAATTAATTTCGTAGCAATCGGAAAGCGTAGCACTGAACGTAGACCTTGAATCTAATTGGACAGATCTAATTACTAACTCCTCTTAGATTTGCTTAAATTCTCAACTAGATTGTTACTCAGTTAATTTATAATAGTCTGTACCAATTCATTTTAAAAATATGAGTTAGCTGGGAAGCGATCACAAAGAGTCCAGAACAGGAAATAAATTTAAATTAATGGTACTTCGAATCGGTTTCTAAACCGCAAGCTACCTACTGGTCATCAACGCAACTGAGCTGATGGTATACGAGTAGGTATCTAACAATAATGTACTCGATGGTTTTGGTGCAAGACAAGAGAGGACCATTCAGATTAGATTTTGTAACAGACAACTAGCCTTAACATACTTGTTCCGTTAGAATTGTTATTTACTTATATCGTTCTAGCAATACAAGATATCGCACGCCAACGCCTTAGATGCAATGCCAAAATAATGGCACTATAGCTACTATATTCCTCTTATAAAATCCATCGATATTAATAAAAGCTGATGCAATACGCAGACAGTATATTTTATGGATAGCCAATTAGGACTAGTAAGCTTAGCAAAAATCGAAATAGTGTTTTGCATTTTGCGTAACTTTGCGTTATCCTTTTCATGACTTAGATGCCTTAGTGTGGTCGAAGATGGTCTGTCACTTAGCTTGCAATAAGTACTGCTTGCTTAAAAGCCGTGGTAGTCTAGAAGGAAGACCACTAGACTTGGAATTGTGAGGTCATGGGTTCGAATTCCAGGCCCATTCCAATAAGCTCTTTGAAGTTTATGTACGTGTGTGTTTGTTTATCGTAAGTTAACCACTTCTGACCGATAAAGTGTTCAAAAGCCTCCGCTAACTCTAGTATATTGAGCCAGTACCTGGACTGAAAGCGTGGCCACAAAACGGTTCGTTTCTACACCTCATTGCGATCGGACAGTGCCATTACAAATCGCCCCATCATTACAAGACATTACAGTAATGGACACCGCGTAATTATAACAATCGCCTTCATAGTGATGTCGCAAAAACTCAACTAAAATGATTGCGATGATGATTTTAATTCTTTAGTGTAATAATTGCTTGGGAAACGGAGAAATGCGGTGGAAATACGGGGTTCTACTCTAAAGCTCATTGACATGGAACAGTTCAGACGTTCAACTAGAGTTAACGTTGTATTTCTAAGCATTTGTTTTAGTCTAGCGTGACATTCTGGTATAACTTGGAAGGAAGCACTCTCACTCTAATATTTTCAATTTGTTATCATCGCCGTTATATTGTTCTTATGTTTTTAAAACCACAGGTACACGTAACTTTGATTCAAAAAAGGCTAAAGCCTGTTATGGACGGTGTATTAGAAGTCTTGGAAGATTCATCTCTCTCTCTAGTTGAAGTTGGTAAATACTCCAATGGATCAGAAAAGTATCCAAATAATGCTGCCGGAACATACGCCGCGCCATTAAGATGATTAGCGTCAGAGATTCAACTATACCAGCAGGGCTAGATGGGCAACGCTAGAAAATTTTCTCGATTCTTAAAAACAGGAAAAGACTACGGCTCTGTACAGGTCTGTCTCGTTTTCGCACGACATACAGAAAGAACAAAATTTTCTCGCGGTGCGCATCCTAGCCCTGCTGGTCATCTGGGTTTTAAAAAGCACTCTACTACCGAGTAATATTTATCTTTTACGATGTTTTCTTTTACCAGCACTAATCAATATTCCCAAAATTCAAAATTATTCCTCATAATGCACTTCAATCTTCTTGGCACCTTTTAGTCTAATTTTCCACCGACTTCAAAAAAGGAGGTTCTCAATTCGACTGTATGTTTTTTTGTATGTATGTTACGTGATTACTCCGCCAATTATGAACTGATCTTGATGTTTTTTTTTGTTTGGTAGGCAATACTTCAGTGGTTTCAGTTTCAGTTCTGTTCTTCAGTCTGAGTAGAGACACTATTGACATTTTTTTTTAATTACCTCTCTGTTTCATTGCTCTATCGAAACTTGTAATGTGTGGGTTGACCCTCTTCACCACCAAAACGATGCAATACAAAACAAAAAATTACAAAAAAATACAAAAGTTGGAAATCAAATGTGTTTTACACGTTTTAGACAACTATATTATAGAGACCTTAGATCATAAAGCTTGCAAATATTTCGTTCCGACAAATTACGAAAATATTTTTTATTCGGTATCTACGCGTTATTCATCGACATTCATGCTAATAATACAAAATTGGTTCTTTACCATAAATTATGTTAATGCACATTTTTCATGAATTTATATCAAGACGTTATAAGCTTTTGGTTGCAAAAATAGAATCGCCATACTTTTTTATTATTATTAATGACTTTATTATTCTGATCGTAATCATTACAGTTCATTCAGTAATGACGTTTTAAACTGTAAAAAATTATAATGAAAGTAAAAAACCAGCATGCTCTGGATACGCTACCGACTGGTAGGGATAGGCTGATTCAAACTTAGTGGCGGCTGTGAACTTAGGCGCGAGACGTTGCGCAGTATCAAGAATTAGGCGTGCGGTGTGCGTACAATCGCACAGTCACGCTTGCAACGCACTTCACAGTTGCCATTAAGTTTGAATCAGTCTGTAGTTGGGTTTGATCAGTTAGGCTGGAGCACGAGTCTGGATACAATCTTTTTATTTCAATTTTAATGTCACTTTCACATGTTACTCGCTCTGCCTCGCGGTTTCACTGGCTATATAAGAACCTTTATATTTTCCGGAATATAAAGTAGACAATCTCAACTCTTACCGTCTTATGCAAACGCTAAATCGTATTTTATTTATATTTAAGTTATAACGTGTTTAAGCTTTAAAAACATAGAAATACCATAAGTGTGGAAACACTTCATACAAAAATATTCTATAGAGTGTTATGTCTTCTTTTTCAAACTCAATTATTCCTAACGCGAAAGATTTTTTATTGACAAAACACTTTTTTAACTGAAATAGGTTTTAAATACGTTTTAGCGTTTTATGCATATAAGACGGTTATTTATTTATTTAATAAACATACAAAACAGAATGCAATAATTTAAAGCTAAGTATCTCATGAGTTACATTTTATAGATCTGTACTACATTCTAAAACTATGTATGCCTAGCTGCATTAATAATAGAAGTATTTAACATAATATACACTAGAGGATTAGGTAACCAATTTTTATATTTTTTAAATGTATAACCATTTTTTGTTTTATTTATACGGGAATACTCACGTTTAATTAAATAGGATACTCCGACTATAGTTTCGATCACATCCGGTGACCTTTTTCAAAGAGTGAAAACAGAGCCCGACGCGCGTGCAGCTGCGTCCTGCTTAGCCATGCTAAAAATCATGTAGATCCATGATGTAGACGTGTGTATGAACAGGATTCATTCCTTTGCTGGTCGGAATAGTAACAAACAAATCAAAAATCACCTTTTCCCATTTGTGTTAAGTATTAGTAGAACCGGTTAAAGAAAAAATCACAAGACAGTTGCAGAAACCAGAGATATATACATTAGAAATCACATTCTTTTCATGCCTAACTTTCAGTAGAAATCCAGCAATATATAAATAAAATGTTAGTATAACATTCATTATTGTATATACACGTTAGTCATGTGTATAACCTCAAATTACGGTAAAAGTTGATGCTAATGAGTTTTAGGTAACGACCATTGGCTCCCACTAATGATCTGATGGACCGGCCCACTTTTTTACTGACAATCCGTTTCGGTAATTTATGTTTTTTTACTACTCAACTACCGCTTTGCGTGTGAAGTTAGGTTAGGGATGTGAATACAGATTTGAAGAAATGATATTGCTTCCTGTTCTATTTGAAAGCAGGTGTTTTATAAACAGTTATAACGTTAAGTAATTAAAATTGCTTTGTTAGTCGCCATAACAACATTTTATTATCTGCGTACAGTAATTTACAATCGTAGTGGTAGTTGATATTATAACGGTTATGTTGAAAGGTTTTTGGAATATTTTGTAAACTATTTAAAAAAAAACGCTTATACTAAAAATAATACAACCGACTTCAACTTCGAATACCTGGATGACATTTTCATATTTTCTAGTAAAATTGATTTAAAAACCAAATTACTGAACCGATTTCGAAAAAAATTATATGGGACCTCTGAAGTATTACCTACCAAACAAAAAAAAAACATTAAAATTAGTTCATAATTGGCGGAGTAATTGCGAAACAAACATACAAAAACACACAGTCGAATTGAGAACCTCTTTTTTTGAAGTCGGTTGAAAATAGGCGACGTAGTCTTAGGCGTGTCATTTATTAATTATTCAGATTTTCTTCTTTAGAATTAAAAGACTACAATTAAATATTGAATATGATTTGAGTCTATTGCCATCTAGGTATGCTTGAGCGAAGCTCTTTGTGGTTTCCTAAAAGACAGTAAAAAAAAAGGATTCGAATATGTATGAGTTATAGATTCCAAGATTCTGCGATCCCCAAGCTGCCTGCCAAGCGTGGGGATTATGGCAACTCCTCCCTATTAAGGGAGAGGCCTTCGTCCAGTAGTGGACGCCTTCTGGCTGATAATAATGATGATGATAAATTCCAAGTGTAGAGCATATATTTCCAATTTTTGATATAACTGAATTGATAACCCTCAGATTTTCTCTCGAATGCCACTGTGCTTAATTTACAATGTACCTTTAAATGAAACAGTAATATTTTTATAAAGAACAAGAACCCGTGTCTGCTGATTGTAAATTAATTTAAAAAAAAAACATGTTTGACCGTTTTCTCTAATGTTTTTGTAATATTTCCTACAGAACCATTCCAGCCCGGCACATCGAATCAGCACCCGAGCTACCTTGACAGCGTTATAACCGATTGTTTCAACGTCATTCCGATTGGACACGCATGCCGTTTGATTTGTCACTGTCACCCGTTACTACTGCCTTTCTAATATTTAACGGTGAGTAAATATCTATTGTGTAACATTACCCTTTACATTTTTCTATGGTTGACTGGCTAGGTAGTTGATCGTAAGTCTACTTTTAGGTGACGGTGCTGCCGAAGCACACTGAGTATGTCTTAAAACTGCATCTAGAACTACTGGAAGACAGGCAGCAGCGTCCGTGGTGGGCAAACGGATCATAATATATCATAGTAGTATATATGTCTTTAGACCTACATGGATTTCTTCATGCTATTTTCCTACACCGAAAAAAAGTGGTAACAAAAAAAATTTTTTTAAAAATGTGGGAAAATTTGTACGTCCATTCCGTACAACTCTAATAAGCTCATTGGTATAGGCCCAAGATTTGAACCTAGCGTTACGGAGTTTAGCGAGTCTCTATCCTATTCCTATTCAAGTTATTGCTTTTCCAAACAAAACCACCTACAATTGATTGCAAACTAAGCTCTCATACCCACGCTTTTCACCAACAACGCTTAGCTTACTTTCATGCCATTAGTTCCAAGATGTTTTACTACAAAATTAAGCCTAATGTTCCAAAAGTAAACACATCAGAAAAAGCTGTAGAGGTAATACCATCCACTACGAAGCAAATTTTATTATAATAACGCCTAATGTTAGCCAAATCTTGCTACTTGGTTGATTTCATTTCCTTGTAATCTGTTTCTTGCGGAGTTTGAACTTAGTTTTAGACCTAGCATTGGACGCCCATTTATTTCTAAGCCAACTCTCTGACGGCTAGGTGCTCATATTTACGTCACAGAATAGGAACTCTGTTTCTATCCTAGAAGGTTTACGAGGCATATATTATAATCTTTGAAATAAAGATACATTTGCAAGATGGACACTTGTTTTTCTAGTTCCCTGCTAATTTTTAACTTAAGAGTGAGAGCTCTACTTGGGAGTGATAAAGTAATTAACTCTCAAGTTGAAAGTCTTTCGCCAAGCACAAAGCCCTTAGTTGAAAACTACATTTAATTCTAGACTAGATGTACAAACTTACCGTTTCAACTTACTTCACTTAAATTAGACGACCTGCGCTGCGGTCAAGCACTTTGCCTATTTTTTATTAAAAAAAACACCACAATTTGACCTGGTAAGAGCAACTGATTTAATTACAAAAAAAATTGCACTATTCCCACTTTGTCATACATTTTTCAGAATTCCACATTCTTAAAAGAACATTATTCTACATGTCCATTGCCCCGCGTAGCTTTTGTTATAATATTTACATTTTGTACTAGTTCCACACTGGTCCATATCATTTATTGATTCACAAAATTCTAAATCGTGTCATACCCTTACTTGATAGCTAATTTTCGTTCCAGACTCGGTAATTATGCTTACCGTTTCAGACTATACCTTCACCGAGCTGCGGTAAAACGCTTATGATAGCATGTACTATCATAATAATATTAATTACGAAAACCTACGCATCGTGATTTCCCATTTTGTCCTACGTTTTCCGGAATTCAACATTTTTTGAAGAAATGTTTCCTTTTTCTTAATAATGTCCTGCGTAGATTTGCAAAATTTCAGCTACATTGTACTGGTCCCATACTCGTCCTTATCATATCAATGTTACCAGAAAATTTACTGGGCATGAAGAGATTTAACATCTTCGAGTATTATCTCAGGGCGACGAGCGCAGTGAAGTGCGACGCAGGATTTTGTTCGCAAGTTCACAATTCTGACACTGTTACTGTTATGGATAGGCGTGATAAGCAGGACGCAGCTGCACGCGCGTCGGGCTCTGTTTTCACTCTTTGAAAAAGGTAACCGGATGTGGTCGAAACTATAGTCGGAGTATCCGATTTAATTTAACGTGAGTATTCCCGTATAAATAAAACAAAAATGAGACAGGCGTGATGCCTACCACCAGACGAATATTTCACTAGTCTCGTTACTACATTGCATTAAAAATTCATAAATCCTAAATCAAACGTACTTTACCTATCTCTCATATCTTTTATTCTACGTCACGTCAACATACCATCTCCGCTCTCCTATACATCAACGCTTACCCACGGCCTGATGAGAAGATGATTACCGTCATTTGCGACGCACCAAGACGTCTATGTCTCGTGTTTTTTCACTGAGCTCAGGTATCACCCGAGTACAAAATTACGAGTAATTTATCGCGAGAGACGATGTTTTCAGTGTATATTTTTACGGCATGAATGTTTGATACTTTTTGATGGGACGATATTGTAAGTACAGCTAAGTGATGATGCTATCAGCAATTTTAGATGAGGGTTTGAAAAATGAGCCTTGATATTATTTGGTATGGAATACTGGTGTTTGTTATTTAGTTTAGTGTTGCCTGAGTAGAGTGATCAGTATGTTGTAACAAAATGTATCAAAACATCGATCAAAATTAAAATTTATTATTTATCTTGTTACCTAACGATGTTTTAACAATTTTGGCATTGAAAATAAAGTAATAGCACATTATGATACAAGTATGCTATGTTAGTCACATTACACTCAAGCCGGTAGGTATTAGGTATGCGCGCGAGCAGCAGTCAAGTGCGATAAGGGACCCGAGATTGTAATGATCAAAGCACACACGTTTCATACGACGTTTTTATCACACTTTAAGAAAAACCAGACTTCTATATTGTCATTAACTTTTTCATAATAATCAACCACACAGCGAAATCGTTAACAAATATTTGTGGAAAATACTGGCGCGCAAGCCACCAATATGCAACTGTTATTTTCTTTAGCATATTTTTTATGTTGGTATTACAATAAATAATGTATTACCCGGTTCAATTAAGAATGCTTCGTACATATACATATACCTAAGTTACCGTGAGGTACAAAATTAACCTAACCAGGATATAATATATAAAATATACAAGTGCTGTAATAAATAGTAATAAGCATGCGTGTTTAATATCTTGGATTATAAGCCTAAAACCGATGTAATTATGATCCATATTACGAGCAAGTATGATGAAAAGCCGTCATGGTGGCGACCATGATAGTAGTAAGCTACTAGACACATTTTACTCGGGTTTGGCTAAATGATAAAACATAAACGTTATTAAACGAAGGACATGCTATCATTTCGATCACTAATACGAAAAATAATTGAATCTGTTGCGACCGCTTCATTTGAGGTACATAGAAATCACTAAATCAATGTGAATCTTTGCTTTGTAGTAGGTTATAAATTAGAGTATAACAACAAAATATAATTCTTTCTTTACACTAGGAATACTAAGTTATGATTGGATATCTAGGGCTTTAAAAAGGTAAGACGCCGCACTGGGCTCTCTTGCTACGTTTGATATGCGGACTAATTTCGTTTGATCTACAAATGTTATCTGCCTTGTTTAGTTTGAAAGCAACCTGTCCCTGATATTTAAATGCACCCACTTAAACCTACCACAATGCTGCCTCTTTGATCTCAACCTGATACATATTTAATGGCGGCCTTACATTACCCAAGCGTCATGTCCCGCATGGCTCTACCAACTGTTTATTTTACCTTTATTCCGATTCCGACACGGCGATTTCGTGGTTTTATACTATACTGCATTTACCATAATGACCAATGCAAGGTAAAAATTTACGCATTCAAAAATGATGCCTATGGAATCGGACACAAAGTTGTTATTTCTTTTGTTTTTACGCATTAACGATATTTTAATTGAGTCGATCCTGACGTAGAGTAATGATTGGATGTTACATCGATTTATTTCGAATTCTCGTTTGTGATTGGCGGTCGCGATAAGTTTGTGTCTATCTGGTAATGTTTTTATAATAGCTGGGTACTGATTTACGTAATATATGGTATACAGAGAACATTCAGCTTCGTGACTTTCTGTGGCCTGTATAAAATAGCAAACGATGATAAACTGTGTTTTAATACCTTGTTGTACCATTTATTTTCTAAAATAAAAAATATGACTGTTATGCCATATTTAATGAGTATTTATATACAGAGTGTTAGTTTGAATACCGTTATCCTTCTAGGATATCATTGTACTCATCATTATGCACAACTTTTACTATGGGGTCAACCGTGAAATCACGAAAAAAACAGCTGTTCCATACAAAAAGGTTCATCGATCTTGGACAAAATGTATGGAACAGCTGTTTATTTTCGTGATTTCAGGGTTAGCCCCATAGTGAAAGTTGTTCATAATGATGAGTACAATGATATCCTAGAAGGATAACGGTGTTCAAAGTAACACCCGGTATATAGGTATGATTCCACGATTTTTGGTCTCTAAACAAAAATTTACAACGCGTGGTAGGTATTATAATTTTACTAATTTATCTTTCATAAATTGAAAGATAAATAAATTCCTAAACTCTTACGTGAATAGTGAAAGACCAGAGCGGGGTCGTGTTTGGACCCTTAATCCCCAGAGATTCGACAAGATTCGACCCTAATGAGCCTTCCCTGACAAATGGGTGTTCAAGACCCGCCCTCTATCGGTGATCAGCAAACTATCTTAACTTTACTTAGACGACTTTGTAGTACTCTTATGTTAGGTTTTTCACTTTTATTATGGTTTGTCATCAAAATACGTTCTACTGACTATTACTAAGCTAACGACAAGTCTAGGACAGGCAGATTACCTTTAACACTTATAATATTTTTAATTTATAATTATATACACAACGTGCGTGTGTGTACGTGTGTGTTGTTATTGTGTACATTATGTTATGTATTATGTTTGTGTGTTGTTTTTTGTGTGTGTTGTGTGTGGGTAATTTAATTGTGTTGTGTGTGTGTTATGTGTTATGTATGTGTGTTTTTGTGTTGTGTTGTGTATGTTTTGTGTTGTTTTGTGATTTTGTGTGTGTTGTTATGTGCACTTAATTCTAAATTCGTTACTAAAAGTTGACTGGAACTAATTGCTTAAGGTGATAACCCTGGACTCTGACTGATGGACCCTTGTATTGCCGATGTACTATTTACTATGATTAGTTTTTATTCCTTATATTAAATTTAAAAAAATTGTACCATAACCGTTATTCACGGATTTCCCATTAATAACTTGAGAGCCTCCTCAACAAACTTTGCCTTTATTGTATACCTATAGATTATTAAAAAGACATAGACATAGACATAATTGTATTTACGAAAAAAAAACAAATGTTGTACACAAGGCAATCAACAAAGGACATGCATAGTTCTAGGATAGGTACAAAGATATTTTTCGCCACAAACCGATTCTATGCTGGTTGCGGGCAGCTAGGGCTGGTCTTCCGTTGGAACCGGCGTTGGCGTTACCCAACTGATGCCATACGGCATGGTACCCTTAGCAAAAACAAACATACACAAACTAGAACAAACAAATACACACTAAATATATGTCATTAAAATTGAATCAATACACGAAATACTATCAGTATTCTCGAAAGCATACTCGAATCGCCCTAAAGACTCCAAACTGAACATAATACTTATAGTACGCAACCCCCAACCGGCATTTACAGTTGTTCTTAAAGATAGATGAAGAGTCTTCAAATCGTCACTTACAAAATGCCTGCACGATTAATAAACAATCTCACTTCGTCAAACATCAGAAGTTCCAAAGTCAAATTGCCAGCATCCGTTAGCACGTGAGATACCGCGAAAATCTTAATTAACAGATAGAAAGAGACATCCGTCTTCCCGGTATATGATAAGGGAGTTTACTACTCAGAAAGTGTGACACAGATAATAAACTTTGTAGAATGACTGAAAAGAGAACATAAATTCGCACTTTCCATAAGTTCAAATACAAAAAAACTTAATATGTCAGTGAAAGAACACATCGAGAAAAAGGAAATGATAGCGGGCAGTTATTGATAATCAATACAATACAATACAACTTTATTGCACACCAGAAATAAAAAACAACTTACACCTAATCAGGGTACATTATTTGGTAGTACAAGGGGCCTTATCACCTTAAGCGATTTCTTCCAGGCAACCTTTGGTTGGACTAGCCAACGGATCAACTGGCTAGCTTCGATAGATTAGCTGGCTAACCATCAACTTCAAGCAAAATATTGTTACCAAGCGGTTTATGTGTGTGTGTGTCTATGACTTTCATCCATATCGTATCGACACCTAAGATCAGAAGATGTGTTATCAAATATCAAACCAGATGACAATAAAAATAAGTAGAGTTTGACTAGCGCCAATGTCAGAAGTCAGAACTATATTGATGTGACCCTAAGAAAAGATAAGAACCTAAAAAAGATAAGATATCCTAAGAAAAGCTAAGACGCTAAAGTGAACCTAAAATAGTAGAGATATATTGAAAAAACATGTCGGATGTTTTCAGGTGGCAACTTACATTTATAGTAGGTATAAACTAGAAACATAAATCAAAATTACACTCATAAATAGTAGACTCCATAAAAATATGCATCGCCCAATCTATAAACTTAGTCAACACGAAATAAAAATACATACCCAATGAAAAATTGAAAGAATAACATTGCGCGCCAAAATTAGCCGAGTTACATTAGGGCCACTATAATTAAACATCAATACCGTTACAAAAAGTAAATAAACAGGGTGTGTGAGGGGTATGTGGGGGATAAGAAGGGGGATCCGACTATGACTAATGTGGGTCGATTCGTCAATGTCACTCGCGGAGTGGGGCGCTTTCCACCAGGGCCGGAGTTGGTTATCCTTCGGTATTACAATTTTGGTATAGTATACGTAGAAGTTATAGGTATGTGAGGAGTGGAAATTGGTTTGTATGGTAATGGATTGGGTTGAAGGCTGTTTGTTTATTAATATACGGATCAATATTAAGCTAGCTTCTAAAAGCATCAGTCATAGGGGTGCCTAGCTTAAATGGACAAGTTTACTTACTTGTCCATGTATTGATTTTTCGTCAGGAACTTGAACTGGTCGGTAATGGTCGCCACCTAAGTTATTAGAATAGACAATGTGTAACAAAAAGGTTCAACAATATATCAGTTATTCCATATATTTGTCGAAAGTCAATGAATTTGTTGTATGTTTTTTTCGCGATTTCAAGGTTTGCCCCGTTGTAAAAGTTGTTCATTAAGATGAGTACAGGCATACATTTCATATTGTTGTTTTTTTTTTTGTTACACATTATTTAAGGCTGGTAAGAAATGTAGGTCACTAGGGCGAGCGGTTTTAAATAACAGCTCTACTAAGTTTTTTCAAGTAGTCCCAAGCTAAAATTTTAAACAAGTAGTCATCGGCAAAGTCTTAGAGATAAGTACCTCTCTGTAACCTTTTTAGATCTTTTGAAATTGGTTTCCATGAGACGGGCTCCAATAGAGTTAGTGACAATTTATTGACCGCTCCGAACGGCTGGCTTTATATTCCTGTCATTACGACACGTCATCGTCTCACTGAATTTCGAATAATAAAAATTTGCTACAAACCTCGTGGTTAATAAATCTGTGCTACAAGTAATTACTTAAATAGTAGAAGTACAGGCTTGGTATTTAACTATAGCTTCTCGAGTGTTAGAATTCTGTATTAGAATCGGTTTGTGATTCTTCGCAGCAACGAAATGTTGCGCACTATTGTGTAACCGACTTTATAGAGTCATTGGGCGAGTGCAATCAAGTGTCGCCTTTCGGTTGCATAGCAACATAATAATTGTATGGCCTGTAATGGGAACTAACTCTCAAGTAAAGTATTCAGAACTCACTGTTAGACTTTTGGCGCTAGATTTTCGTACTTTGGTACTTAATTAGATAGCCAATCACTAAAACCATAGATTGTTAGTATACTTAATCTATGCTAAAACGCACAATTTATTTTTCTTTGATAGGTATCTCATATGCTATGATATGCTGATGTGTCATTATGGTGTAGAGCGGATTCATATCATTTTCGTCCCGTGAAAGTTCGTCGCAAATTAAAAAAACTGATTTCGTCCCACTTTTCAGCTCCACGTTTGGGCCAAGTTTTTTTTTGTAAGTAAATTATAATTATTACAGTACAGTCGCCGCGACAAGTTTCTTCACTTGACTTTCTATGTTTTTAATATGATAGGCATTAAAGAAAAACGAGATAATCTCCACCTAATGTGATGGTTTATAGACCACTTAAAAAACATTTTTTTATTTCCTTCTATTTGGAAAACACATTACTTAGACTTATTTTTAGACTTTTCTGACAATTATTATGACTTAGCCTATCACTCGTGTCCAGTTAAGTGCCAAATTTTGGAACATTCTGTATCAATATTGTTCAGAAACATTTGATAGGTACCTACTTTAAATTATTTAATTAATCTTTTACAGACTTTTTAGACAATACAATACCATAGTTTATTGATAACACCAAAGTTACACGTCAAATTTAATTATGTATGTCAAAAATAAAACTTAATAACATACCAGCACTTACCATCGCTATTGGGTGGTGACTAAAGCTAAGCGGTGGATTAAGTGCCACACTTCTTAGTCTTCAGCTGATGATGGTCGATGAGCACTGCAACAGTTGTGGTTTTGAATATAAATTATACTAATTTGTCGCTAACAGTACAAACAATCATTTTGGTATGCGGGACGAACAAAGCCAAATATTATCATGCGGGGCGAATGAAATACTTTTTAATGTTGAGGGCCAAAGACTCGGGACGAATATGGCATAAATCGTAGAGCGGCTATAAAGTTTGGAGACAATTTGTTTTCACGAGATTCGGGACGTGTCACCCCATCTCTAGGGCATACCGCGGGTACAATTAGATAAAATACTTGCGAAAAAACCAGATTAAACCGGATTATTTAAAATACTGGGGGTTGAAAGTGCAACGAAAAATTGCACGTCAGAAGCAGTTGTTTTAATTTTTGTAAACAATGTTAGGGTTGGATAACAGGTAATATCTCGGTAGACACGAAAATACTGTTTAAAGGCTGGCTATACATTTCGTAAAGTTTTGAGTATTGAATCAACTTGAACAATAATGAGATAAATAATTAAATTAATTAGTAACGTAGCGCAAATACTGAAGTTTTAATTCAATGCTCATTCAAAGAAAACTTGGCCGATCAAAAATCGACCAACAAACATTCTTTTAAGTCTCATTTTTCATTGTGAAAATAATTTCGGAAGCTTACAAAATGAGATTTTGAGTGGACAAGCGTTAATGGACTTTAGCACGGAAACTTTAAAGACTGATATTGTGTAATTTGGTGGTGGCAGAAGTTTTTGGAATCTGATCACTTGGGAAAATTGAAAATTGAATCGAGTTTGTATGCTACTAAGGATCAATTTTCTAAATGAAAGTGAGGGTTTTTCCTTCCCGCTTCCCACTTCAGTCCCCCAGACAAATGACGTAGCATTTGTCCAAATGATGGCGCGGGCGGCGAAGAGAATGAATTTAAATTATCATTCAGTGTTGCCAACATATACAGCAGAATATCCTAATTCGGTGTGTGTGGGTGGTTTTTAGCCAAAAATACAAATATTTAACGATTGAATTAGGAAATTGTCAACATAAAACAAGACTTTCAAATTTGCGACTCTATTTTAATACATTAAAATATAATTTTGACATTTAGAATGAGTAATACTCTAAATTAAAACTACGTGACCAACTTTAGACATTACTGGCCACTGAACGAAATTGTGCAACACAACGCACCGAAAAAGTTTCACGTTCAATTCGAATTCGTTTTTCAAACTCGCATGTTCTTTTGGCGCCAACCAAAGGAAATTGAGTAATGTGTGCGTCACAGATGGCATCACGGCGGATTGATAACGGGAATGAATCGTACGGTTCTATTGTGTGCCTTGGAGAACGAAGCGTGGGTAGGAAAGTCTTTTAAATCCGCTTCCTTCCATCTGGGGATGCTTTGAAATACTTTGAATGTTACGTACATACCTACGTCGGTAAATTCATAGATTCTTGGGCTATTTTAAAACTCAAAGAGAGATGACATTTAGTATCCAATGAAGACGTCTATATAGGTAAGATATAGATAGTTTTTTCACTGCTATTAAGGGCAATTTTGAACGCTTAGTTGACAGTTTTTTTTATTGTAAAAGACTATGTAAAAGAGAGTGAGTTAATCTATTTATCTATCTATCTATCTATGTTTCAGTAAATTAAGACTTGTCAAAAACTCGTCAACTAAAAGCCTTGAGGATTCGTTGAATACTAAAGTGAAAAGCGAAGGGCATTCGCTCTTAGGTAAGTATACCACCTCATGAAATTTCTACTATTAATCAAGTTTTGAATTATTTTATTAGTTTCTTTAGCTTTGGAGGAAATAAATACGATAAGTACTTACTAGAGTTACTAGACTGATTTATTTCCATTTGATAAAAAAAAAAAAAAAATTAACCGTATTTATTTTAGCTATTATTTTGTACATGAGTTCATACAAACTCCATCCAAACAAGCAATTGGAAAGATGGGTCAAAAAAAATTTGAATAGTATTTGAGGATTCTACGCGTTACAATTACAATACCTATATAAATATCGACATGGGGATAAGTACCTATCCTGACATCAAAGACATTTTTATTTCCAGCCAGCACGATCTAAACACAAACAGATGACTATTAGAGAACAAGTTTCTCAACTAGATATACACAGAATAGATGATATCGTAAGAACTAACACACTACAGAAAACAATCCATGTGATGTGCACAGAAAAAAAAAACAATAGGGCTTCGTGATGAAGACGTAGCCATTGTGAAGAGAGCGGGTCATAATTCACCGCTTTGTGCCTTCAGTGCTCGATTAATACTAGATATCTCCATTTGAACGCACGGAATAGTGTGATGAAACCTTTTTGATTCGATGTTAACAACGGAGTGTGGGCCGGTGTATGAAATATCGCACACTTTCTAGTACCTACTTTTGGGTTGCGATATGTCTGTGACAGTGTTGTAACTCGCTGAAATGGTACCTGAATAGTTGTTATGTAGATGCATGCGGAGTAGAAATGAAACACTGAACGACAGTCGTGTCTACATAGCACTTCAAGCGGTTATAGTAAAGTTCATGAAATATGATTTATTTTTGAATGAAAGATTTCCTTTCACGTTATTCTAAACAATCAAACTTCAGCAGGGCTTTGTTGATGGAATTATTGTAAATATTAAACTAGATAGCATTAAGTTGATCATCGTTAGTCTAAGCAACCTGACCTGGGTATGTCGTAAAACTGCATCCTCTGACATGGCTTAACCGTTATTATTATAGCAACATAAAAAAAAAGTCGTTATTAAATTTGTGTCATTATTAAATTCGATTGATTTCACAGTTTTGCTTTATCTAGTTCAGAAACATTACGATTCGGGATTTAAATTCTCCGTCCGCATCCCGAAAGTAAAAATGACGAAGACAGAGAGTTTATATTTCAAACTTGACATTTGCAGCCTTACCTAAAATAATCTCGATTCTCTTAGTCACTGCTTATACTTCTCTGTCTTGTTCTTACATGTTACACTTCACGTCAGAGAGAAGATGGCAGAGCATCTTAAGCAGTGACTAACGGTTGAGAAGTTTTTTTAAGTAATGCCCTTGATTAGCAAAACCAGGATAACCATTCACTATCAAATAATTATGTAAAACAAAATGCATCTATAATAATTATCACAAATGGTAAATTCGCGATACGAAAACTAGATTTCAATCCATAAACATCAAAGTTCACAAAGAAAATACAATTTCATCCTAGCGTGATTACCATACTCACCTACTTTAGAAAGCAAGCGACATTATGCTAATACACTAAATTGAATTACCGGAGTTAAATGTCGTATAAGATAAAAACGACGCAGCAATCTACAACCCAATGAGGAGACGGCGTATTAACATATTCAGACCCCTATTGAATATTTATATTATGTAGGATGCTCCCTGACAACTGACTTCGCTCTTTATTCAACCTTGTAGCACTAATGGAACCCTCTATCTCTACATGTACGCGTCAAAACAAAAACAAAAAATTGATTAGCTTAGCGGTATACCTTTTAAAGGGTCGTACAGTCGGCGTCGAATAGATTATTAGCGTTTAGGGCAATCGAAAAAATTCGAAAAGGCTTATACGTACTTATTAGACTTATTATTTATTATATTACGCTTATATAGTTATATTCATACTATAGGTACATTTAGTATATTGCATCAGAATTAATCAATATTTATTAAAATAGTTTCTGATTATTATGTGAGATGCACATAAAGCCTCAATGCGTTAGTTCCATGTATCACCTGACTGTACTTATAAAGAGTTGTATGGTTTTGATTATTTTGTAACATAAAAAACAAGCAACGAATGATTTCAAGACCAAAGAACCAAAACTTACCAATCAAAAACTTTATAGCATTAGCGTATCTCACGGATTATAAAAGAGCTAACTCCACCAAACGCTTATATATATCCTTATAGAATCCTAACCAATCTAAACCAATATTATAAAGAGAAGATTTGTATTTTTGTATGTTTGTAACGAATAAACTCAAAAACTACTAGACCGATTTCAAAAATACTTTCGCCATTAGAATGGTACATTATCCTTGAGTAACATAGGCTATATTTATTTTTAGAAAAAATTAGGGTCCCCTGCTAAAACTTCAATAATATAACCCAAGGTGTAATTTTTATTGCCTTAAAAATGTCTTTCATCGCATGCGCTGCGGAAACTATTGAAGATACAACAAAAAAATGTTCTACAGTATGTAAGAACTCATCAATATCTACAAAAAACTTTACGATACCATATGTCCAGCTATTGTAATTATGTTACTATGTCGATTTTTTTACATTTTAAAAGTTGATAGAAATGCCGACCAAAATCAGACCACGTTATCTATACCTTTGTATGAATTCAGAAAATACAATCTAGTTGTGTTACTTGAAAATACTATATTTATTTTCACAAGTAGTACATCAAAGTACATGCTCTTTCAAAAATTCTCAAATAACTTGTATATCAGCAGTTATATTTATCTTTAAAAATTATTGATTGGTCTCCATTAAATTTGCAAGTAATTAAGGCTTTTTGCTAAGTGCATTTCCATCGAAGCTCGCGCCTACTACTCAAATGGACTTCAATTAAATTTCAAGCCCTCCATACATGGCGACTTATTAAAAACCCATCCAATCGATTACTGCCTTAAAGGTCTCTTGGCTTGAAAAAGTTTGAGGTTTGTTCCAGTTGGAACGCTGAATAAACCTTCTTATAAGAAACTTGTAAAAAGTCGAATAGGTTGGTGGATCTTACTCAATATCATGAGCTTTTAGCCGTAATAAAATCTTAAAAGCTTTTAGTTTTGTGTAAATTCGTCAACCCGCATGCTGACAGTCCCTCTCGAGATAAGGCTCTATGTCCACGTGAGATGCAGTCGACGTAGTTACATATTTTAAATAGGATGTATAAGAAAGAAATAATAAGAATATATTATTCTTATTCCCTCTTCTTTTTTATTCACTTTAAAAAAAAATAGTTTTCCATTTTTCTATTTCGTTAATATTTTCATTTATACAAAATACTTAAAATGTACATACATACTTCCATATCTGGGTGACGCTGACGTAGGTAGTAAGTTCGTTGAGTAGTGACGTAACCTCTTTGAATCGTTATAGTCCAAAGAATAACTTGGATGATCTAGCTCATCAAAGAAAGAATAACAATGGTGGTGCTTCATTAGATTGCTGCTAGATTTTTTATTGAAGAAATTGTAGTAAAACTAATGTGTATAGAGCCATCCCGTTATTAAAAATATTAAAATTGACTTACCACAATGGAAGAGTATAGCGCCAAGTGAAACACGTCTCTTGCCACAGTATACTCGAACGCAGTGGATTCCTCTCAGCCCGAGGCCTTCGCAATCATCGCGAACCTGTGTAGTTATTATACTTTAAACTTTTATTTTAACTTCATTATTTTTTTTACATTATTCGTTATCTTACTATGATAATTAGATTGCTGCCAGATTTTTATCATAAAAACTGTAGTTTAAAAAAAGTTAAGTGTAATAAGCTTTGAAGCAGAGACCCTACGTACTATTGGCAAAACATGTAATTGTTCCAGTCATATCACTGATCATTTATATTTCTGACTTAAATAGGCTATCAGTTTCCTTATAAAACAATGTATAAAATAATTAGAGTATACATTGAAATTAGGTAACTAACATAATTAAACAAACATGTAAACCGCTTTCAAAAAAAAAACCGACCGACTTCAACTTCGAATACCTGGATGACATCTTCATATTTTCTAGTAATTTTGATTTAAAAACCGAACTACTGAACCGATTTCAAAAAAATTATAAGGGACCTTTCTGAAGTACCTACCAAACAAAAAAAACATCAAAAACAGTTCATAATTAGTAATCGCGTAACATACATGTAAAAAAATACAGTCGAATTGAGAACCTCCTTTTCTGAAGTCGGTTGAAAAATTCATTAATATTCTACAGGTACAGAGAAAGAGTTTTTTTTGTATTGTACGTGACGTTGGCCTGATGATAAGCATGACGCCTGCCAATGCAGTAAATAGTGTGAACTTTTCTTATTTGAATTAATAACTAATTAATTACATGGTTAAATTAACAACTGGTATTGTGTATGGAAAACATCAAAGGAAAATATACCATATTTAAAAACAATAAAGTGTGAATATTTGAACACCAAATCTAAACGTCTTATTGTAAAACAATCAAACAAACAACTTTGAAAAACGTTCGCTAATCAACAAAATTTTCTAATTAGGTTCATAAGCAAACGTGATCAAGGAAGTAATGAATAAACAAGTGTTTGTCCGTTTGTCCCGGATTAAAATTCAAATATTCTGACAAGTCAATCTAGTGTCCCGGGCGGTCCCTTTGCCCCGCGTGGACTGAGAACCTTCCTGTGGCACAGTAAACGCAAAGAATACCGACACATTATTGAAACAAAATATTATAAAATAGACTAATATTTACTTAGAACCCCGACTAATATCAACTCAATATATTTTTACTGACATAATAATAAAATAAAAACATTAAGCATTTTTTTTTTCTAAATGGAATATGGTAAAACGTTTGTGTTAACAACGATTTTACTTTGGTCATGAATAGATTTCTCTCATTTCTTCACATTGTGTTTAAGGAAGAGTTGTCAGTTGTGACCACTTGTGGAATCGATGAAACTGTTTCTATTTCATTACAGATCTTACTTACGAAGTAAAATATTTTGTAGTATTCAGATACCGTTAGATTTTATACTAATACGCCTTAAACAATATTTATTTATGTATTTATTCTCAGATACATTTATTACAGTATAGGTTTCGGTAACTAGCACCTACTACGCCTCGCTGAGGTTTGTGTTAGGGCTAGGCCCTCTGCTAGTACCTAAACAATAATAATATATTTTATGTAATCACAATTATAGGTAATTACTAATTATGAATAACTAGGAATATTATGAATGAATTACGAATAACAATCATGAACCTACATAATTTCCGCATTCCTATTTTTTTTTTTACTTTTTTTAGTTAATATGACAACTGATTACTTAATTTTATTTACATATAATATAAATAAATACATACATAAAATCACTTTTTCCTTTTTTTTGTTTGCTTTCAAAATTGCTCCTTATAACTAAAATCATAAGCCTAAGCTCGACGAGTCTGCTATTTAATATTAGCTAGTGACGATTTTCCCGACCTATCATTAAATCAACTTAACTTTGTACGTAATCACACCAATATTATAAATACGAAAGTTTGTGGATATGTATGTGTACATTATGTATGTTACCTCTTCAAGCCAAAATGTCTGGGAAATAAGTAAATTCCGCTATCATTTGGATTATAGCGGAATATACTTATTTCCCGGAATAACATATATACCATCCTAGTAACCGTAGTTCATCATCACGCTGGTGAAACAGCGGAGCGCAGCTAGTAGTACTCTACATTATAAATTTTCATCCGAATCAAGTCAAGACGTTTTCAAGTATAAATAAAAAACCGAGAAATATTTTCGTTCCATTACTTATTTTTGCATATACTGCAACCACTAAGCACATACAGTGCATTTGCATACGTATCCACCCCAGCAAACTTCTGACTGCTGGATTATTAATACCTTTCAGTAATCTAGATCTATCTCAGGGGATACAGATATATCTAGTTAGTATTCTAGTTGATTAAAATACCTACCTATATTGTATGTATTCAATTAAACTCACGAAGATAGGCAAAAACGAAAGACAAATTTCATACAAATGCTACTAACTTTATCGAAATCCTTAAAAAAAATATTAAAAAAAGAATAAAGCCCACAACTGAAAATTTTGCTTACCTAACCAGTCCAACAGATAAGTTAATAATAAAATACAACAAAAGAATTTTAATTACGAAAAGGAACCACTTTATTAACAAAAATTAAAACGTCAAAATCAAACACAAAAGACGCCATATTTGGTCGGCAGGCACGTAGTGGTACACGCACCGCTAACAGAAAATAAGGGACACACAGAAAGACAGGAAGGGCACGAGCAAGCGAGAAAGAAATAAAACACCGTCTAGTGAAAGCGAGAGGGGAGTAGTGACGCGATGATTGAACGCGGCACAAGAAAAATGATCACCCGTCAAGCGGCGACTGAGAGAAACTACCCCTAGCGGGCGAGACAAGGAAAGATATGGTGTTAGGTGAGGTAACAGAGAGGGACAGGGCGAACCAAAATAGGGGTGACGTACAGTGATGGATTATGCTTTTCTCTCTAAAGAAGGGAGGGGCTCACAGGTCGTTATGGAAAAAGCTGAGGGTAGTGGGGACCGACATGTGTCGGAGACTGACGAAACCGATGGTGCCCTTAATTGATTCCTGCATTAATCAGAAATTTAGAAGGCATCAAAAATTATAAACATTACGTACCTGACGCCTTCGTACTTACTGTTTTACTGTATTGTTTTTGTTATTGTATTTAGCCTTCCCTCAGCTGTGTAAAGGCCTTTCTTGTTTTACGTAAAATAAATGTTTATGTTATTTATTTTCAAGATGTTTCTTTCAAAAGCGTTTAAAAAATAACTCGAATCTTAGTGACGTAACTATTGTATTTAAAAAATTATTTGGTTGGATTATGTAAGTAGGTATACTTACATAATCCAACCAATTTTTTTTTCATTTAAACATAATGATATGAGTACGTATAGTATTGCTAGTAAAAAATGTTTTAATCATTTTCAGACTTTAGTGCCAAGTACCTTAGTTAATGTGTTCGAAATGTTTGCCCTCGGTCAGCGATCACCTCAACGTCCTCAACCCCTAAAATGAAAATCTCCACAAGGGGCTCTCAAAATGCCACTGACAGAAATGCCTTTGTCCACTTCGAAGGGCGTTTATTGTTTTATGCCTTTGTTGTGTTAAAATTTAAATCCTTAATTATTCATAGGATTGTTTTGGCCGACAATATTTTCACAATAGCCCGGCTTTTGCAAGGGAGGTAATCGGTTTGATTAATAAATTGTCAAGTTGAATCCAGAGCTTCTCCAGTGCGTATCTAGGATGGGGGGAGGGCCGATCTTCATACTGCCACATTGTTTTTTTTATTGAAATATAATATGAACATATACACTATGTCGTGTAACTATGTAACTGTCAGTAAAAAGCAGTTTTGAATGCCAATTTTAAGTTTTTGAGGCTTATAAAAATAATACAACTTTTTTTGATGAAAACTTTGCATATTTTCATTATATAATAGACGTATGTAGGTCATAGCAGTGACACTGACAATCCTAGTTGTTCAAAATGTCCTATGCTCTTACAAGAAAACTTGAGGTCAAAATCCTATTAAAAATATCATTTATTTTGATGTAACAAAATAAAGCTTGTGTAGTACCTAATCTTGATTCAAACTATTTCTGTAGCCCCCTAAACCAGATCCTCACTCCCTCACACAGAGCTAGAATAAATTGTTACCACAGATATTTCATCCCATTATTACAGCGAGATCCCGCTTCATTGTTTTACGAAATGTCATCTCTCATCCTGTCACCTGATTGTTTCTGTTCACAGGTTCCAATGGTGTCTTCAGTCTACTCGTAGTTTACGTTTCAAACTCGTGGTTGGGTGGCATGTAATTTATTATAAGCTCTGCTGATAATAGCTACATTAGGGTTGCAAATGGCAATGTTTGTCAACAAAACCTACCTACATCTTGTGCTCAAAGATTTTTGTATAGTAGGTTTGAAATTATGAATGTGTTAATTTATATCTTTATTGTTTTTAGGGTTCTGTTGCAAATTATAGTTTCGTCATGTCTGTGAACTTTTTTAAATAAAGGTTCTCAGGGTACCGAAGCATCACTAGCCCACGCCTTTTAGGCCTGATAGCCTAGTTGGGAGGCCACTCAACTTGAAATAGTGAGGTTGCGGGTTCAAATCTCGGGTCCTTGCCAATGATCTCTTTAAAGTTATGTACGGATTTTCATATCACTGGGTTTTTGGTGAATGAGAGCATCATGAGGAAACCTGCATACCGGATAAAAAAACAGTGACGTCTATGTAAATCCACCAAATTGCAACTGGGACATTAATTAATAGATATGGCCCCAATCTCTCTTGGTAGGCCTAAATTACATGCTCATACATAACCCTAATAAAAATTCAATCAAACACTGATAATTTTGATATATCAACCAAAGACAATTACTTATTAATAGACGGCATGAAGTAAAAGGATAAAATGCCTTACTGATCCAATTCTTGAACAACAAAATTTAAGTGGGGTTATATTACGATCTGCCACTGTTCGCTCAAACAAATTAATTTAGACAAGAGGAAGATGTAAAAACTTCGAAACAGCAATTACGTTTTATTGTACATCATTAAATTAATCATCGGCGAAATAAATTTTTCATTTGAACAAATCGCCGAGTTGTAGCTCCAGATGTATTTCGGACTTGATTGATCATTTTACGGCGTGAATTGAGAAATTTCTCGTATTATGTAATCTTAGATAAAAGTTGAAATTAATTGGTACTAAATGTATGAATCAACTAGAAATACGTCCAAAAGTTGTGAATAATATTGATGATATACTATAAAAATTGACGTGGCTTTAACATATTTTTGTTTTATTTCAGTGCAAAGCAAGACACAGCCGAATTCGCGGTAAGTTTTAATTCCTTGAAAAAAGTCACCAGATTTAACTGAAACTATAGGAATATCTGACTTAATTAAACGTGAGTAATCCCGTATAAATAAAACAAAAATATGATGTTGATAATACAGGCTGTTAGTATGAACACCGTTATCCTTCTAGGATTTCATTGTACTCATCATTATGAACAACTTTTACTATGGGGCCAACCTTGAAATCGCGATAAAAATATCTGCTGTTCCATATATTTTGTCCAAGATCGATGAACCTTTTTGTATGGAGCAGCTGTTTTTTTTCGTGATTTCAGGGTTGTTAGTAAAAGTTGTTCATAATGATGAGTACAATGATATCCTAGAAGGATAACGGTGTTCAAACTAACACCCCGTATTAGTTTTTTTATGCTCTACAACAACTTCCATTGATACAAATGTTGTCTCGAAAAGCGTAAGACTTATATAGCGTCAAACGCTACCTTTACAGATTTCCAAAAACGTATTCTTTGCCAATACTATTTTCGGCTTCATGTATACATTATTCATAGTCACTTGTCAAAAGCGTGAAAAAATACAGTGAATGTATTGCATAATTGATTTACCGCTCATTGTGCAGTGAACATCAGCACAAACGGCTCATTACTGATTCAAGAGAACAAATTATGCTACCTAATTACAACTGAATGAACTAAGACAAAACAGTATTTATGTTCAGCGATTTATCAAACAATGCCCCGATGTTTCGGCTAGACAAGCTCACTGAAGAAGAAAGAACATAAAGATCGAGTATAGAACATATGCTAATAACACGAAATAATATGTTAGAAGCAACTATGACACAGCATCGCTCACGGTTCTCAGAAAAATAAAGACTGCATTCAAAAATGTAAAGAAACAATTGGGGTTTACTGTGATTGTTCATGAATCTATTCTCATAGAGGTGCTTTAAAATATCATAATCTTGATTCTCGAGTACCTACTTGGAAATGACTGTAAGGGCGTGTGCCGTTTCAATTAATGGAAATTGACTTATTTGGTCCAATTAAAGCAACGCCCCTAAACGGGATGTAAGTTATTTTCCAGTCGTAATTTCTTTCATTCGTTAATCAATCTTAATGTTTTGATGTTGGAAATGATGATTTTAAGTATGACAGTATTTAATGATACGAATGTTTGCTGACACCAACATCCATTATACATGAGCGTGCGATTATTTTGATGGATTCTATGAGAATATAACCCTCAGCACTCCCCTAAAATCTCGAAATCGAACAAAAGGAACACGTGAGACTCCCTTACGAAGCTAATGCTCACCCCAAGGAAAGAGATGTAGAGAAAAATGCGTATTTATAGCAAATACTCGTACTCAAACAGACCTACATTGTGTACGAGTCAAATAAATGAGTCTCATTTTTCGTGATGTCAAAAAAATCTGAATGGAAAAGAAAACGCGCCGGCGAAAAAACCGGCAGGCTGTGGGGTTTATATTTCGTTTTTAATGTAATACTGATTTGGGATGTTTCAGATTAATTGCGTCTTACCTGAGGTGGCGGCAAGGGTGACGTGGCTGAAAGAGTTCCTCGCGACGCTGATCGATCGCCCACTGCGGATTGAAAGGAGCGACGTGAAAGGTAATTATTCATCCTGCGACTAGAATAGAGCACTTTTGTACCTTTGGCTTTTTTCAAGAGTTTTGCACGAAATTTGCAAGTAAATGGGTAGAATGACACGGTGATTTGTCTGGACGCGTTCGACTTCCCATGAATTCGATTTGAGATACATTTTATGTGTTATAGAAATGCTAATTCATATGTTTTCGGAACAGATGTCCCGAAGCATACAGGAGTCTCTCATGAATAATTTAAAGTAAGTATGCTATTTTTGATGCAACTAATTGACGAGACAGGCACAATCGCCCGATAAATGTAACTAAACGTTATGTTTGTTTACAAAAACATAAGCTTCTATAATTCCCCATCGTGCATTTTATTTTTTTTGGGGCATTTTGGAATTTTTGAACCTTGCTTTCGCTCGTCATCCTAAAATATAAGACGATAAATCTCTTTGTGCATATGAATTTCAGAGTAAACTGAAAAAAATACAAAACTAACTATAGTAACATGCCACAAGCACGCTGGGTACGCTACCAGTGGGTTTGAGCATCTCTAGAGTTTCATCGGTCTGGATACAATCTTTTTGTTTTTGTGTAGTAGGCTAAGCTGTATAAGAAGTGTTTGTAATTGTTGTAGTTAATAAAGGCTTATGCCTAAAAAAATTGATATGTTACTTTAAAGTTTTGTATAAAGGCCAATATTTTCATAAATCTTGCTTCACAAATTACTAGCAACAAAATCGAAAGTGGCTACTATTCCATTCATCCATGCAAAATTGCCATAAGAAATAACTTAGAAAAGAAACGGATACAAAAAATTGCATGCAAATCTCTCAATAGGCGCCACAGAACCCGGAAGATTGCACAATACCGGACAAAGACGTCGATTCCGAAAGGAGCACATGTGATTTTGACCTGGTTTCCTTTACAAGGCTCGCTGATAGCCTGCGGTCCTTTTATCTCAACGTCCTTTATGATTTATGTGACATTTTTGACATTTTATGACGCATGCATATTTGAATACTTCGTGTGCCTGCACATTGTAACTGTTCGTCCAATTTTTTTGTCAAACGCATTGGCTTCTTTGCATTAAAATGAACATTTGGTTACCATATTAAGTTTCTATGAACCGAGACCTTACGTGTGTAAACAAAACGACAAAAATGACTCATTACCATCATCCTTAAACCCTGAAAAATTTACATTACAATATAAGGCAACTTTTCGAAAACACAAGAATAAATTCAAGGCAAAAATTACGTAACCAAAAGCCGACTATTATGGTTACCTATACAAAAAAACTTTAAAATGAAGACTTCAAGACGTTCGATGATTTTTGTTAAATTACAGGCAACTAGGCGGCGAAAACTGGAAAATTATAGTCCGGGACCGCAAACATTGGCCGTGGTTGTGTTTACCAAGCGATGGTATCACGATGATTGCAACTAATCTAGAGGACCCATTACGGACTATAACTTGTCGCAACTCTAAACCACCACGGCAATATTATAAAACAAAAACAGCCACTTACAATTTCCTATCACTACTTTTATCTTCTTTTCCAGCAACTCAGTATTACATGCAGTTTCAAATTTGCGCCAGAATATAAGTTAGTTAGATGCTTAGTTAAAAGCTCGAATGTGCTTTGAAAATGATACCTATAATATAATAGTTTGTGTAATTTTAGACTCGCAATTTTGTAATTTTCGCCATTTAGATTTGCGTAGGTACTTATAAACATTATTCTCAAATCTCTTGCAAGCAAGTAAGATACATTATTTACTCGTATTAAGTACATATTATACAGGGTTAGTTCTAATCAGTTAGCATCCTTTTAGGGACATATTCTGTACATCAAAACAAACAACTTTTACTATGGAGCCAACATTGAAGTCGCGAAAAAATTATCAGCTGTTCCATACAAAAAGTTCATCGGCCTTGGGGAAACGTATGGGACAGCTGGTTTTTTTTTTGCTATTTAAATGTTTGGCCCCATAGTTAAAGTTGTTTGTTTTGATGTACAGTATATGCCCTTAAAAGGATGCTAACTGATTAGAACTAACCATGTATACTTAGCTTCAATCTCCGAACCTTTATCTACAACTACGTATATCTTCTTTTTTTAAATATCTGTCTGATCTACCCTTGGCTCTATCCTCTTCTGATGGTAAGCAATGATGTGATCGAGGACGAAGCACGTCAATGTAGAAGAAATCCATTCAATATTGCCTTTAATTAAATATACTGTGCTTAAGTAGGTATACAAATTTTGCTAATGAACTGATTTAGGTACGTACCTATTGCTTAAGTCACAGTTTCTAAAATACAAGAATAACTAAGCACGGCCCTTTCATCTCGTTGGTAAAACAGTTTCCACAGATAAAATGCTTTCACGAAAAGAAAAAATAAACTTCTCTCACCAGTCGCGCATCAACCACAAACCTCCACAAAAACTTGTAACAGGCAACCAACTTTTCTGAACAGTTGTATGGGGGAGCTACTATCGCATTTTAAAACAAAACTAACATTCACATATTCAACATCTTTAGCTTTGTTATTTGGCCAAATCTATGCCTAAGTTAGTCGGTCTGTAAGCATTTTGTGGCCGAAAACCATCGACATAGTCGGCTATTTACGAACCTTATTTTTAAAACTGGTAGCTTTATTTAATGCCTCCATTTTATTATGCATTTTACTTTTTGCAATCGTGACTTTTGGGCAGTTAGACTTCTCACCTTTAAGCACTAAAAAACTATTAAATAATGATTTGTATCTCTGGGTTTTCGTTTTTTAAGGGTTTGAGAGGCTTTAAGTTTGTTGGTGTCCATGAAAACCTTAGAGTTTTGTCATGTACGTCCGTCTGTATGTTATTGTGCTTTTATTTCAAGGCTATGAAGACGAATACGAGCTCAAAGACACAATAACCATTACCAGAGAACATATTAAAGAACTCTAAAAAACAATAGCTTTGGATAGAAACTGAGAAAGTGGGGATTATCTAAATCGAAGTACTTATAATAAATTAGAGGTTTCAACTGATTTAATTAGGATTTAAGGGTCTAAATAGTAACTGTCGTAACGTTACTCTGAGAAGTAGCTAAGTCTAAGCTCACTTAATATCTTATGGTTTTGTTTGACCTTTCATGTTTCTTAATTATATTTAGGTATATAGATAATAAAGAAAGCGTATTGATATGATGAAAACAAGTTTTACTATCGCTTACTTTTCTCATAACTACAACATTAGATTATAATTTTTATTGTCTTTGAAGAAAGGTATTTCAACAATGCAAAACGTCATATTGTACGTACAGTCCATTTTTATAATATTTTGTTTTATTTTTTGTTCATTTAAACATCATAATATATTTCCTAAACATCGGAACTGTAATCGAGTTCTGTGATCCCAAAACATCTCAATACTCCAGTAACGAGTTGGCCATTAATATGGGGATGTATCGTCTGATAACTTTATTTTGGTAGCGGACTTTGTATGCCGTCCTTACCGTCCGTCATTACCCACTTACCAACCTTTCCTTACGTAGGAATCATACTACTTTATACCTTAAAGTTATAACCATAAGGGCTTACCGAAAAGTTAAGTTATCGTGGTAATCTTAGCCCTCTCGCTTTTATCTTATTGGTCAACCATTACTCCTAAATTTAAACTCTTCATTATGCTGTAGTGAGAAAACTTGCGATAAAGGACAGGAACGTGAATAAAATACAGGTAATACATTTTGGTAGAGTTTCAGTGTGGGCAAGTAATGAGATAAGATTGAAATATAAAAAAATATTAAAGACAGTTAGTATGTAGGTACTTGTTAGCGTTTCTGAAAGAGGTCTGTCTGTAACATAATATGACGTGTCTCAGTGATAAACGCAAATAATAATAATAATATACTTATAAAAGTTACCTATGTTAATACAATAAAAATGTATAAGTACTTACAAGGTTTAGGACTAATTAGATTAGAATTAGGACTTAAGCCATAATCCGGTATCGACCATGTAACTGACCTATGTATAGCGGCAGCGATGAGTAGAACTTTAAGACTTTTCTCCATCTTAGAGTCAAGTTACGGAAACGATGAAAGTTTACAGCGTTTCGAAATAAGTAATTAATCGTAAATGCCAAATTAATGCTAACATCACCAAAAAAATAATATATGTACGTACATTGTACATACGAAAAATATTATTTAAAAATTGAAAAAGGTAAAATGTTTCAGTAACAACAACATTAAACATTTAAGTACCTAGGTAAAACAATATGAAAGTATCGATAGATGTTTACGTGCCTGCGGGGCTAAATTTGCTACTTTAGCCACGCTACGCGGAGCGAAAGGACCCACTTCCTCCCCGCCGCGGCACGTAAAATCATATACACACCACGGGAGCAAGTAAAGAAGCCTCAGATCTCATGTTTGTCACCCTCGGCTTCACATCGGGGGACAATATACATGTGTGATATGAGACATTCTTTACTTTTGCTCCCTATATAGGTGAGTAATCTACTATTTTGTTACGGAATATATAATACTGCTATATTACTTCGACTTAAATATAAATACGCTTATTTATTATACTTTACCGGTTAAAATGATTAAATTCTACAAAAATGCTCTATTACATTTTTACAGTATACTTAGCTTCTAGTTAACCCAAAAAGAAAACAGCCACGGAACTCGGCCTTTCCGAACCACTTTCTAACCCAAACGAACATTTAATTAAAACTTAACAATCGATAGTTTTCACCGCGCGAACCAAAATCGATTACCAGCAATCGATACCACCCGAGGGGAGGTAGGGGGAGTTTGTCTCTGCAACCGGCGTTGACTAATCGAGGCGCGTCCGCGCGGAATAAGACTGATTGCACTGGAGCTCGCCTATGCCTGCCGCCTGCCTCCGCCTGCCGCCGCCGCCGCCTGCTATGTGGTTCTGGCTTCTACCCACCGACATTATTTAAGAAATCAGCCCGCTCAGCCGGCAACAAAGGGAGTTTTTACTGCCCACGCAACGTGTTTTTGAAAGACTTATTGCGTAAACTAAGTGAGGTAATGTTTTGGTTGTAGGGATGTAGAGATCGAAAATTGGATTTTTGTTTGCTTGCGCTAGATATTTAACCATAATGTACTAAGCCACGTCAGAGGCCTTCGGGCGGTAAATTAACACTACCTTTTTTTTTCTATCCCGGAAACAACCGTCATAGTTTAAATCATGTTTTGGTAGTGGTAGGACTCTACTGCAGAGTCCGCCTGGGGAAGTACCACACCTTTGCCAGTTATTCAATTGCCAAGCAGTAGTGTGCAAGCATTTCTGTGTTCCGGTTTGAAGGGCAATGTTACCAGAGAAATTACTGGGTATGAAGAGATTTAATATCTAATATCTCAGGGTGACGAGCGCAGTGCAGTGCGGCGCAGGATTGTGTGCGCAAGTTCACAATTCTGCAACTGCTACTGTTAGTGGCAGGCGTGACACTTACCACCAGGCGAACGTCTAGCTCGTCTCGTCACTTGGAAGTATAAAAAAACCTGTTTTAAGCGTATCGTTAAGTTATATTCTAGTTCAGTTCGGAAAAGTAACTTAATCCTGTAAAGTCATTTAATCCTGAATGAACAAAATAACAAAATAAATCTAGTTATGGTAACGGTTAAGAAAGCTTGAGACTGCTAGTATAAAACTACTTATTACAGATACGCGTATGTATTAACATTCCTTACAATACACAAGCAGCAAAATAATCTGATGACTCAAATAGAATGAAAATAAAAAGTAGCTACAAATTAATTGCATTAAGTAGGTGAAATTAATAAACGTAATTAATATCATAAGTGAAGTGCTGGTTTCGAATGATTAATGGTATCATCAATAATTTTTATTGACTGAATTATGGACTGTACTCGCCCACTCACTGTACTTGATCGGATACTTTAGATTTATACAGAAATGTTCATTTGATGTATAACGAGAAAATATATACAAATATTTTATAGCTGTTTCGGTTGAATAAAAAAAACTGTCAATTATAAGCACGTAATTTTTTTCTTTGCTTTACGTATTGAGATATTCCATACTTACCTTTAATACCTTAAAGTTTCATGAAATGTTTTCTACGAATGATCTGCAAAGAACAAAGCATCAGTTTTAGAACGTTACAATGTAGAGCCAAACGGGACTGCAAAGCGATCGATGGTGACAAATGGATTTCAACACTGGAATGCTGCCCGATACAGACCTGCGATTTAGTTTAAAATCTTTCAGAAAATTCTTTCGTAAACCTAACAGCGAAATTTGTGTCAATATGTGGTGTAAACATTTGTTGGCCGAAGACGGAAGAAGTCGGTTGAAAATCACTCAATATAGCTAAGAAATATCGCAATCGGTGCATTTACTGAGAATAACATTAGAAAGTTTCAGGAAAATAAATGTTTTGATGCGATCTAGTTTTCATTCATGAAACTAAACAAAACCTTAAATTCAATTTTTATATAGTAAAACTTGCTTGGATTATAATAATATTTTTGCTGAACCTTTTGTAAGGTTGGGCATTTTCCCACGCCGTGCCTTCGCCGGTGCCGGTAAGTGGATAAACATACCTAAATGGTATGATTTCCATACATTTTTGCTTCCCCGGCTGCCGGTGCCGGTAACGTGCCAGTGCCGTGCTGGCAACTGGGAAAAAAAGCACTCTCTGTAATTTCACCGATTGTGATTTTTCATAACTAAGTATATTCATTCAGTGATTTTGTATCTTCAAATATGGTGAAAGTCGCAAACGAGATAACGGCACGCAGTGATCTGGGCCTCAGTAAAATTCAGTCATGTATACACATCATGCCCAATTTTCTAATTCTAATATAATTGCAAAAAAAAAGCAATTAAATCTGCCAAATTCAGCTTTTAAAAAACTTCTAGCAACTTTTTCGAGCAACGTTTTGTTGCAAGCGTATGTCAAGTTTATATCAGATCTGATCACGGCATCGGCATGCGGCATGCAATAGCAACAAAACGCGATCTCAACCCAATGCATATAAAATGACTAGATAATACATACCTTAGCTATTGTACAATAAAGTTTAGATTTGTATTACGCTTGTTATGAGACGGCCCGCATGCATAGACCGTAGGGCGGACTCCCCTATTATTGGACAAAATTATTCCTGTCATGACGGACAAGTGGAGTTGATGCTAATCTTACTTCCTGGGAGCGATTTGGATAGGGTTTAGGTATAAACTATTGATGACCCCATATCGCTTTTACGGCCTTAACCAGACATTACCGCCATAAGTTAAGTACATAATGTATTATAAGTATATTATCTATGCAATATAATGACTTTTCGACACTACGGCTGTCGACGCTCACGACACTATTTTGTCTGCAGACACCTTTCTATTCTTTGACGCTTCGCGGAAGTCAGTCGGGTTAGATTGGTACTGAGATTGCGTACTAAAACTTCTCGTATGCGCAAGCTATAACTATGCTCAAAATTATTTGCTTCTGATGTTGGAAAATACCGTCTTTCATTGACATTCACTAATCGGAAATTATATAGGAGTAGGTAATACGCAACCTGGACCTGGGTATGTCCTTAAACTGCAATCAGACCCACTGGAGGACGGGCAGCAGCGTCCTCTTGGTTAACGGGGGTGAGCATAATCATAATCCCCACGCTTGGCAGGCGCTTGGCAGGCGGCTTGGGGATCACAGACCCAAGCCGCCTGCCAAGCGTGGGGATTATGGCAACACCCCTCTATTAAGGGGGAGGCCTTCGTCCAGCAGTGGACGTTTTATGGCTGATAAAGTGAAGTGAAGGTAATACGCATTTTTTATTTTACGGATTCAAGTTAAAAGTTCTAGTAATGGCAAATAGAAACATAAAATAAAAATATTGATTTGTTACGAGTAACACATAACATTGAAACGTGACGTGGTTTTGACACATTTTTGTTTTATTTATACGGGAGTACTCACGTTTACGCAGCTGCACGCGCGTCGGGCTCTGTTTTCACTCTTTGAAAAAGGTCACCGGATGTGATCGAAACTATAGTCGGAGTATCCGATTTAATTATACGTGAGTATTCCCGTATAAATAAAACAAAAACATTGAAATAGTTGTTTAGTATAGGTTCATAATTATACAGTATAATATTTTTCAATAAAAAAATATATATGAATCGACTTTATATCTTAAATTCGTAAGTATTGGTCATACTAGTAAACATAAGATATACTTATTTAACTTTCGCGCTTCAAACTCTCAGTTTCATTTCACGCAAATTGTTCAAACGTTTAGTACATCACCGATGGCGAACGAGCAAATCGCTGGCAAACTAATGCCGTGCATTTCAGAAAGCATTAAACGGAGTGTCTGAACATAAAACTGATAGGTATGCAATAAATATTTGTTCACATCAATACGGTTCGAGCGGCGATACTAGTTAGCTAATTATATCGATACTAGTGTAGAGCGCCGTATTGTCGATAAAATTAGACGACAACAGAACATTACTGTCGATAGAACTTCTAAAATAAACTCTACGCGCCTATAAATAATTAGGTACAAATAAGGATTCAGATGCGTTTCAACTATAGGTACTCCTCGCAACTTTTTGGTATGAGTGTTTATGTACCCGAAGTATTTTATGTGGTGGTAAGTACGGAACCCTTCCGGGACTGGCATCATCAGGTTTTTCTACGTATTAGCTACGTAAATATACTTTTTCGACATTATATCAAGTTTAAATCACACTAATATTAAAAAAAACACTAATATACATGAGAAAGTTTGTCAGTGTGTGTGTGTATTTTTTTTACCATTCACGCCAAAAAAGTTGTACGGATTTGACGAAACTTGGAACGGAGATAGCTTATTTCCCGGAATAACATACAGGCTACTTTTTGTCATCATCACTCACACTCACTCACTCATCAGCCAGAAGACGTCCACTGCTGGACGAAGGCCTCCCCCTTAATAGGGAGGGGTTGCCATAATCCCCACGCTTGGCAGGCGGCTTGGGGATCGCAGAGTGTTACCACCGTTAACTAAAAGAACGCTGCTGCCCTTCATCATCACGCAGGTGAAACCCCGGGACTCAGCTAGTATTTACATTTGTTATTGTGAGTTACTCGTACGCACATGAATTCGAATTAAACCTAATTTCGATGCACAAATCCAACTTACTCGTCAGCCACGACGACTGCTGGACGAAGGCCCCCTTAATCTAACTTCGAACCAATTCAAACTTCGAATCCAACTTGCTTAAAACAAACTATTTAATGTCATTGTCACTTAAAATCTTAAAGCTATTTTATTTACAAATCACCAAGCCATTTGTAGGTCTTGTTTTGATACTATCAATGACTCACACGCACCACCAAAAAAACTTCCCAAAATTCGATACACAAGTGTCGGCATAATATTTATAGATGCTGATTAATGACGTGGAAGTGAGACGGGACGTGTTCCGCCATGCTTGTGATTGATGCTCTATCCAGTTATTAGATAAGACTGTCTGTAAAAAGAACCTACGTACTTGCTAAGCGCCTGAGAACTAAAGTTAGTAATAGGTAAAATTTTATTAATAAGAAATACTAAAGGCTTTCGGTGAGGTAGGTATATTACTGAAGAGAGAAGAGTAGGGCCTTCATTTTACTGTGAGGTATACTCCCATTTATAGAGTCTTGAGATAAGTTAGCCTATGTTTAAAATTATGGTGACTTTATGTCAACTTTACACCAATTACGCATCCGGTCACAAAAAAAAATACAATGAAGTACATAAGCGGCATACATCGCGTTACCAAATTCATAAATGTTCTTGTACATAATAATGTAGTAAACTGAACAAAAAAAAAATATGATTGAATGATGATGATGATGATGTTGAATCTCAATTTACGTTGATAATTCATTTTTTATCGGTGGTTTGTTCCTTCATCCTCTTAGTACTCGAAACGATATTACAGCGGAAATATACTAGAAATAAACAGTTACAGCAATTTTGGTCAAAATGGTCTTCCGCAAAGTAACGCCTGTAACTCAATCACATATATTAAACTGAAACAAAATAAACTTTTAGAAACACAATTTTCCTAACATCGATCGATGTTATCGATCCTAACTTGCAATTTTTGTGTATTTCATCAAGGTCCGAGAATATAAAAATGCACCTGTATTCAAATTACAAGGTACCTACTTAATCACTCTACAAGCATAATTATTGTATTTTTAACTTCTTGCTTTTCATGAAATATAAATAAACATGTTGAAAACAGACTTGGGCTACAAGAGACACTAAACTTAATGTAATCAAGATCTAAAGTTCAGTTTTGATCCCAATTTTCATCACAGTCAATGGAAAGCTCACGCTGCTTGTAGTTGAAGACAAATATAATGGTGTTTCAATAGAATTTAGGCGCTTTGTTCTCTTGCCCCGGCTTGGGTCAAATGTAACGCAACGGTCGGTTGAACTTGGCGGTAAAAACGTTCACTCTGCATTTCAATGTGGAATTCATTAAAAAAAACTTTAGAACTAAAAATGTTGTGTATGTCAATATAAAAACTCAATAGACTAAAACTTTCCAGTCATAGGTACTTTCATAAATATATTTTACTAGCAAAACCTCGCTAACCAAACCAATGATGTTCCCCTATACAAGAAAATTACAAATGTACATTTGTGAGTTTGAATGTTTATTTTCGAGGTAATCTTTAGAACTACTGATCTGTTTTAATATAATATAAACTTTGCACCAATAGAAAGCTAAAAAACCAACCCCTGTGTACTATAGTTTATACTTTATTGTATTACGTGGGCAGATAAAGCTAATGATAAATACATTTTGTTTATTACTGATTCAATTTTCGACTGTTATCTTATTATACAACTTACTCTCTGCCTCAAATATTTAGCTTTTTTATTCAAGGATATAAGTTTGCCCTGTATTATGCCGAAACACAAGCATAAGCATACCAGATAGCCTGTAAGACGCCTCAGTAACTTCACTATATTATTACAGCGAATGCTCCAAACACCAACCTAATTTAACCTCATCTCATAAATACAGTAATTCATAGACCTCACAAACGCTTTATTTAAAACACCGAGGGCTATAAATAGGCTATTCGTATCGTATTAATAACGCAGCGAACATCTGTTATTGCAGGCCGGCACGATAATGAGTTGCAGCTTGTGTACTGGATCCAGTGGTAGCGATGATATAAAAAGTTTTCATGTCATTTACGAGGCTACGCCGGACGGTTTTCACCTAATACCTACTAAGACGAAAAGAGTTAAATGTGACTTTCTTTTACCATGGGACCATCTCTAAAATATCGGATAATATAATTATAACCTGTTCACATATAATTGTATGCTTATGTTTTTTTTAATGGAATTTTTATTACATAGAAACCATAACCAAACACTAAATACAAAACACAAAATGATGAAACCGGCGTAATGATGAAAAACGGTAATGATGAAAAACTTCATCATCGCCATAATGGTAAAAAGTAGCCTATATGTTATTCCGGAAAATATTTTCCGAGTTTTCAGCCGTTATGGCGTGAAAAGTTAACAAACATACATAAACACCAAAAAACTTTCGCATTACCTGTATATTAGGTGCTACAGATCGATAAAATCCATGATTTACGTTATAAAAGAAGCTTTAATGTTATAAAAGATCAAAAGAAAATTTTCCTAGTTAATACCGATTGCAATATAGCTTATCATTCACTATACTCAAACTTTAGTTGGCCTAACAGATGCAACTTTTATGAAAGAGATATTGTTCCAAGACGGAACAGAACTTATCAACAGTGTATTCATTGATTTAATAATCTGCCTAAGTACACATAGTATACCTACCTAAGAAAACGAACATATAAACTGATACAAAAATGTAATAGTTTTTCTTTTAAGTATCGACTACCTCATACTTGAAATATAGTCATGCTATAAACATTGGCACTTCTCAACGCTAATGACTATAATTTTATTTTAGTTGGTACACCAAAACACAGGATAAAAACACATCCAGAAATTCATTCAGATGTAGGGAAATGACGAACATGAACTAAACAAAAACAGGTTCTTTTATTGGATTATAATAGAATAAAGTGCTTTTGAGTGTAAAAAATAGATTATTTTCGGTCTTCCAAATCTTTCTTGAAGGTCGCGTAACCCATCAAATTTGAATAAAACTGTGCAAAATCGTAACAGGTACTTTGCTTTCACGTCTAATTCAAAGAAAGTGTTTACTGATTTACAACCACATTTAGACTATTAAGGCCACAAAATATTCAACGCAATGTCTACAAAAAATATTTAGTTTAGAATCTTGTCATTTTGGTTAAAATTGGCAAAAAAAACTGAAAGTAAAGGTGTGAGCGTATTTGCAAGAATGCTAGCGAAAGTGTCGGCTATTGTACCATTTGAATAGAACAATACTATTGTATGGACAATGGCCACCACCTGCTGATTAAAAGGCTAGTTTTGCATATTATTCGCAATAACAAAAGTTCGGCTTCGTTTTCGTTATATTTGAAATCAGTTCTTTGATGAAGTTTGGTGCGTTTAGAGCATAACTCGTAGTTGAAACGCAGTGCTGTGCAGCTAATTTTGCGAAAAGTGAATTTTTATTTTAAATAGTAAGTGGGCGATATTACAATACTACTATTTAAAAGCTAAAATCCTAAAATCTTTTATCGCCATATACCCATGTAAGTATAACTTTCGACCTTTTCTGATATCATAAAACAATCGAAAGAATATCGCGACTGGCATATTTTATTGCTATTTAATTAAATCCTCCTTTATTCTGTTTATTTTAAATAAATGTTAACGAGATCCTAAGTCTTCTTCAAACTTACTTCAAAAATACGCAAAACGGAGAATTAACATACCTACACTACATCTATTTTAAAAAGAACCTCTCTTTTTCCAACAATAATTTAGAAAGTTAAAGTATCCAGATAAAAATATACTGTCACACCTAGTCACGGATAAATAACCTGAGAGAGATGTCAACACGCCATATCCACTTACCATATTTTTTTTCTTTTTATATCGTGGCTTCGGCAGGTACGCATATAAGGCTTATTTATAAGGCGCGTCCTCAATAATGGAATGCTGCGGTCGCGAGTAGGGACCGGCTAGTCTAAGGGGTGTTTGTTTAAATAATGTGATATTGGATGAATGAGTGTGTACCATTCTTTGGATGGTATCCTATCCTACACATATTTTGCTCTTAGAGTAACGTATATGACATTTTGGACCAGTAGGTACAAATATGTGTATGTTTAAGTAGGTACATACTTATGTGATAGTCTCACCACTAGGCTCGTGTATAAATCAGCTATTAAAAATATAAAATTACTTATATATTTATTTAGTTTATTGGTACACAAATCAGAATACAGTCAATACATTTGGAAATTAACACATTATACAATAGGCGTGTGGCCTAATGTTTAATTTATAACAAATAACAGGCTTAGTGATGAATATAACTAAATACATTACACATACTGAAAAAATAAATTGTATTGGCTGATAAATCTCTGAGATATGAGCGTTTAAAGTTTTAGGTGGGGATAGAGAGGGGATGCTCTATCCCTTTCTCGCAAAGCACGTGTTAGTATAGCATTTGTATGCCGCGCCTGAGGCTTGACGTCATAGCTCAGTATAGCGCGCCCTCTGTCTAGCTTGCAATTAAAAACCTTAGAATTTATTTATTTTTGAATTATTTTAAATTTTGGTTTATTGATAGGCTCTATTGATGATCAGCTTTTTTATGAGGTAATAAAAAAATTGTAGTCATCATGCCTATTTCGAGCCAAACTATATTTCTAAAAATGTATACACAGCTTATTACTTGGCACCATGCAGTAGATAATCGGTTTCAAGTGGTAAATGAAGAACACTTACAATATGTAACTAAGTATATTAAATGTTATAATACCTTGGTACAGTTACAGATTTCTTACGTCAAATACATAGATCTCGATAGCACACCTAATTTTAAAAGTTCTTGCTATACCAACCGTTACATATAGGTTAATAACAAAATATTATGATTATTAAGGCAAGACTCACCTAAGTTACGTTGTGAAGATACTCTTATCTTACCAAAAACTGGTCGACCCAATATAAAACCCACTCACACACGTCCTGTATATAGCGAGAGTATGATATCAAGGTTAGGCTTAGCGGAACACTCCACATGTGGTCAACCTTAATCAAGTGCGATAGCCGTATATAAAACCCGCTCGACAGACAGAGAGGGACGTAGGAGCTTAGCGGCCATGTTGTATTATGGATGCCTATCATATTTTGGACCCGCTCTCTGGACCGGATTATTCTTTTTTTTCTTTTACACCTCCGTCTCTGAAACCGGTCTCGGAGCGACGACCACCATTTATTGTAGATTAAAGAGGCTTGTTGTCTTAATTTTAAGCCACGCTTTAATTTATGATCATGTTTTAATGTACACTCTCCGCCATTTTTTCTCTCATAAGATAGATACGTCACTGATTTCTTTATTTGGTTCCAAACGAACATTAATTCAGAGTTAATAGTGCCGACTAATATTTACGTGCTTAACTTAATGATTTGGCAATTAAATTAAATTGTTCTCATTGTGGTAGCTAAATTAAAATTTACAGCGGTGAGAGATTTTAAGTGTTGAACCATCGCTTCCATGCTCGGCAGTGCATTTGTCATTGAGGCGATGAAAGAAATGAGGATTTGCTTATTGCTGCTAGTGTGAACGATAATGAAGCAATAATTTAACACATCATTGTTAATTGGAATGATATTTATAAACGCGTGCGATCAGATACAATGAATGCGAAGGTCGTTCAACTCTACGAACTAGCAAATTAATCAGGGACACTACAACAAGAGCAAAATGAGCGAGTGCAAAACTCGAATGTCCGAAAAAAATGACAGTACCGTGAACGGTCGGGCAAACCGAAAGGACGCGAGCGCAAAAAGCGTTGCCGGTGAAAAAATATGATTTATAGCGTGAAAAATGTGGAAACACACGCAAAAAGGGAGGACGGTGAAAGCGCGTTTCCACTAGACAAATTTATTAATCCTATCGGCTTGCCTGGCGTTTGGATGTTGTATCGACTGTTTTTGTATATATGGTTTTGCTAATAAATTAATGCTTGTCATAAATCCAAAGCTTTTCGACGCGTCGGAATATAAATAATTCCGAGTAATAAAACTAGTACAACAATAAAAAATATATTTTATAACCAAGAAAATATTGAAATCGTACCCAAGTCAGGAACTAGGTACACCTTTTACAAAGACTAATTTGAAAATATCGAATTAAATCACTGGTGTGATATTATTATGTTTATTAACACAAGTACATTAATAAAAAGATTAAGTGTCTTAACATAAGTTAACAAACTTAATATTTTTATCCCAGCAGTATTAAAATATTGCCAAATAACACAAGTAGCAACACTCGAAATGTATGAATACGATTATAATTATGTACCCTTTTTACCGTCTTTAAATTCTCTAAAATAAAGATTCGTATCGAAGAATCTTCATTTCCCTCACCTCTGTTCAACCCAACCTTATTTCATTTTCCTCATTCAACCCTGTCTTCCGATCACGTATCTCACATTCGATCTCAATACAGAATCAACATCGTCTGCCGGTGGCGATCTCACCATGTAATTACTACCATTCAGTAATACCATGCCTTAATAGAGTGCTAAGAATGCTGCAGATCTGATACGGGAATTATGATGTTTATGCAATTGTAGAGCTTGTGTGAGGATCCATTGGAAACTGGTTTCGATTCTGCGTTTCTGGTTTTGAATGTGCTGCCCGTGTGTGGTTACAGATGGTGTGAGGAATCTGGATAGACGATAATAAAATAGTTTTTAATTATACTTTTTATAGGATAAAAATAAAGATAATTTATTTGCATAATATAGGAAACTAGAAACAAACTATTTACGTTTTTTTAACCATATGTTTTTATGATGACAGACAAGCAACGATTGGACCGAGAATAATACTTATACCTATTACAAGAAAATAATTAAATATATTTTTTAAATAAATATTAAATTTGGCTTCTGGTATACTTACCGAAGATTGTCAAAATACACAACAGTATTTACATAAATATTTTTTCTTGTAATGAAAATATGTACTTAGTTGATATGCTTTATCAGTTCTTAAGGATAAAACATTATGTCTATCATAGCAATGATAGCACTTATGTATTAAGTATTATGTGTTGAATAAAGCCTCTTCGATTAAACCGAATTATATTTGTTATAATTTTACATAGCAATAAATACTAGTTATTCAGGGCTTAATTTCATAACACTGCTTAAGATATCAAACGTTATTAAGTGCCTTTCTTAAAAATCCTTCTAAAACTAACCAACACATTAATTACTGCGCAATACAAAAAAAAATGCGTATTATTAACCAACGTAATTAACTTTTTAACTAAGTCCTTTAACTTTTACACAATAAAAAATTAATATGCAATAATAACCTTCTTTAATGGACTTAAAAACCTCTTAAAATTAAATGTCATTCGTTATTATCGCACATTTAAATTTTGCACATTCAACTCGATAATTTAATCTAGTCATGAGAGATTGCGGAAATGAATATAGTTATGTTGACAGATGTGGATAGATACGAGGACAAACTTGCACGGAAATTGGAAACCAAGTTACTCAAGTTGGTACTAATACTTAACTAACTAGCGTATTGTGTAACAGTAACATTATTTTGAGTAATTGTTTCACTGAATCAATTCTGCGTACCCCTGTACGCAGAATTGATTCGTGCGCGAGTCGTGAAAGGCTAAAATATAAATCGCGTTTCTTAATTAATGTACCTACTCACTACAAAATCTTATTTACAAAATATACCAAACCTCTTAACTTGCTTAGTATTTCACGTTTTTTAAATTATCTTATTCACTTCGTTTCATTTTATTTTAAAATTGATTTGCGTTCGACATAGATCCCGCCTGATTCTAAGACAAGTGAATAATGTAGAAGACTGATTCACTCGCAACTTGAAGACACCTACGGCCTTACCTAAAATAATCTCGATTCTCTTAGTCACTGCTTAAACTTCTCTGTCCTTTTCTAGCACGTGCAACTTCACGTCAGAGAGAAGATGGCAGAGCATCTTAAACAGTGACTAACGGTTGAGAAGTTTTTTTAAGTAAGGCCGCTAAATTGTATCGCATCGACCCTTATAGCTTCCATTATTTTCTTGATATGCATCGATAAGAGACTAACACAATTTCATTGATTTAACTGCCCAATTTCGTAGACTAAATAAAACACACACATTCACAAACACACACTTTCATAATATGTGCTGACAGATGCGGGGACGCGCGGCGGATCTTAGGCGGAAATTAAAACTAATAATTCAAAAAGTTTCCGCGCGACCGAGCCGCCGACTCAGATTTATGTTTCAACCAGTCTTGTGAGTGCTTCCTCTGTAGGTTTAGCTGATCTAAAACTGCTTTCATAGAAGGGTTAGGTTAGATGACTAGCGTGGGCTAAGTAGATTACTATTAGGTGAGAGAAAACTTAGGTTTTATGTGTTATTTGAGAACGCTGCTTCGATCAACACAGAATACAAAAATTAAGTGTACAATACATAGATAATGTAATTTTTTTTTTTAATCTAAGTTATTCGAATGAGATACAATTACAATTTTTTTAGTAGAGATGTAGCTTTCGACTATAGAATAAAGAAAATTAATATTTTTTAACATTTCGCAATCTGAACGGAGTACAATATTATACAGGGTTACTGGGATTCAGTTAGCATAATTTTAAGGGCATATTCTGTACATCAAAACAAAAAACTTTTACTACGGGGTCAACATAGAAATCACATTTCGATGAACTTTTTGTATGGAACAGATTAAAAAAATATAGTAGTTGTTTGTTTTGATGCTTATGATGAATAGGACGATGTATCCAAAGTATAAATATATAATTTCCTTGATGTAAACGTATCAACCTATTAAAAATATGCACGTTTTCGATAGAAAAAATTTAACTTTCTCTTGTTTCTTTTTTTTGTTTTTTTTTTACTACGCAGCAATTTGGCTACACATTCTTGATGCTGACTTCCTAAGGATAGAACTCAGTGTTCTTTCTTGTTGTGGAAATACAATTTAGATATTTTTGAAGCTAGAGTGAATAGGTTTTTTCTAAATCAATATATTATTATGCTCAAGCTCACACCATCGCTTACTTATCAGTTTTGGCGAGTTTATAAACAAATGTAGATTTATTTCCTAAGAAAAAAAAAGTATTCATTACAGTGTTTTTTTTATCGCATAGGTTTGGAACAGTGTTAGGTCTTTTCTTTTTAAGCTGGTTACAGATAGTCGCGAACTCCAGTGCATTGATGCATTTGCTTTGGGCCCCTGCGTTTGCGATGGATGCCCCCTCGACTGCCGACGTATTGCAATCGTTATGCACCTAATGTCAATGCGATCCAGTTCCGTTTCTCTGCTCTCGTGTGTTCAAGGCGTTTTATTCTATCTGAATTGATGGAAGCTGTTGTTTCAGCCAAGTTTTCTTTTTGTTCAGATTTAAAACACACGTGACAATGTTTTTTATTTTTTTTATACAATTAAGTGACGAAACGAGCAAGAACTTGACCTGGTGGTAATCGTCACGCCTGCCATTAACAGTAGCTGTGCCAGAATTGTGAACTTGTGAACAGAATCCTGCGCTGCACTGCGCTGCGCTCGTCACCCTGAGATATTAGATGTTAAATCTCGTCATACCCAGTAATTTCTCTGGTAACATTGCCCTTCAAACCGGAACACAGTAATGCTTGCACACTCCTGCTTAGCGGTTGAATAACGAACATGTCGTATGGTAAAGCTTTTGTATTTTTCAAAATAGCATAGCCAAACGCTTGCTAATTATTTATGCAAATTTAAGGCTAGTTAAAAGATAAATGTATGTACCTACTTCATATTGTATTACGCAGAACTTATATAACGTGTGATATTAATTATGGCTTAGCAGTATCAAACAAAAAGTACCTAATTTGCAACCAAATAACCGGTATCATTATTATTTTTTCATCATACTTGCTCGTAAAGTGGATCTTATTACATCGATTTTAGGCTCATAATCCAAGCTATTACGCAAGGGTGCTTTTTACTTTGCATTACGGCACTTGTGCTATAATATAGGTATAGCCCGGTAAAGTCAAGTTTGTACATGACTGCAATTAGACGTATGTATACGAAGCACTCTTAATATAGCCGGGTAATACTTACTTTTTATTTTGTAATACCAACAAAGAGTTCTTATGCCACTGAAGTAAATGTCAACCTGCGCGCGCATTGCTGGTTTAGGCGCCATTTTCCGGAAATGTTTGTTTTGGTGGTTGATTATTATCAAAAAAAGTTTGTTTTTTCCTCGCAAGTGCGATGAAAATAGTCGTATGGAACTCTTGTGCTATATTAGTCATTACGCTCTCGGCTTCCTTCGCGATAAGGAAGCCGAGAGCATAACCGCCGCCGCCGCCTCTAGTGTAATGACCAACATAGCACAACTTGTATCATAATGTACTAATTTAATATAATATTTATTTCAATTGATGATGAAATAGAAAACCTACTAATCCTTACAAAAGTAACTTTGAGATCGGTATTTTACTTTCAGCAGACGTAAGTTAGATATCAAAGTTAATAGATAAGTTATTATTGCACTTATTTATAACGACGCTACAACGGTAAACACAAAGTACAATTTTTTTATCACTAATTTGTAAAAATTATAACGACTGGTTTAATGTTATCGCCCATCGAGTATGTAATTAATCTATTTAAAATAACCTCTATTTAATTAATAGAAGATTTATTGCTGTACATAATTACACACATTTGTTAACTTACTCAATTTTAAGTTATCTTCAATAGATGCGTTTCTTCTTCTACTTGCTTAGTTTCGTCTAACGTGAAAATCTGATTCGGTACAAATTATATGCCGAAGTGATTAAAAAAAACGTATTAAGTACCTACTTAAATATTGAAACTCGTTATCGTTTCATATATTGCACTAGATAAATACTAGTAGTTCGCAGCAAACTGATACCTCGCGACCACCATATTTTTCATGCCCCAGGACTAATTTGACTCATAGTCGAACTCCATAAATGTATTTGCACGAACTACTTGCTTACAAAATTTCAACAAAATTGTCTAACAAAAATATACATAGGTACAAACCTATATAGTATTATAATATTATCTTTGTACAAACGAACATACCTACAAACGCCGAATCGGAGACTTAGGAACCTTCGCTCCGCTTGGTCAAATATTATTATTTATGATGGACTGATTACGATGATGATTTATTTTGATCAATAACCAGTAGTAAACAAAGTTTATGACCTTAATCAGTCTTTAATCTAGGCTGTAGGTACCAGATGCGTCGTAAACGTTGAGCGATGTTGGAAATATCCCACAGATCCCAGAAATATGGTGTTGCAAGTATATTATCAGTCCCAGCGACTATGAGCAAATTACCCCATAATGCAAAGTGGGGGTTACCGTAGGGTCAACGTTCTACGCTTTACTTAAATTGCGGCAGATAATATAGTTATTATCTATAGGTGGGTTAAGATACCTACGATAAGGTGTACTTACGTTGAAAATCCCGCAGACTTATAAAGATGGCGATACACTTGTCCTGCAATGCAACGTGCAAATATAGCTTCATATAATAGGTCTTTACCTATGAAATTGCCGTTATTCAGTACTGGTCATTTCAAATAGAAAAAAAGTTTGCAATGGCTTTGTATTATAAATTCAAATTAATTTTGTCTTAAAAACATGACATTCTTTTTACAAACTCAGTCTTTTGTTTATTGATTAGCGTTGTATTTTCATTACATTTCAACATTTTTCGCCATAATGAAAATTTTAAAAATTCGTGTAATTATGGAATATGAGTTCCGTCGTGGCACCAACGCGACACAAACGACACGTAACATCAAAAACGTTTACGGTGAGAACTGTACAAACGAACGCACAACCCGTTATTGGTTTTCCCGGTTCCGTTCTGGAAATTTTGTCTTGAATAATGAAGCTCGTGGTCGTCTGGAGACTTTGGTCAACAATGATGAATTAAAGGCGATTGTGGAAGCTGACGAAACTCAATCTACAGCTGATCTAGCAGCAGCTTTTGATGTTAGCATCAATACAATTTTGATCCATTTGCGACAAATAGGCAAGGTAAAAAAACTTGATAGATGGGTGCCCCACGAACTTAACGATCGCCAGCGCAACGTACGCGTCGAGACCTGCCTCGCGCTGCAGCTACAGACAGTCTTCAAGCTGCAAGAGCTGGGGTTAGAAGCTCTCTCTCATCCACTATACTCACCAGACCTTGCAACTAACCTACCGACTATTACTTTTTCCAAAATTTAGACAACTTTTTAGTGGGTAATAAATTCAATTCCCTAGAGGCAGTACAAAATGCCTTTGAAGAGTTTGTTGCCTCCCCGTCCAGCTAATTTTTACAAGAAGGGCATCAATAAACTACCAATTCGTTGCCAAAGATGCGTCGATTGCATGGGTGATTATTTAGAAAAACAGAAATATTTTTTTTTTTAAAAATAAGTACTTTCACTTATTCCATACAAAACGGCAATTTCATAGGTAAAGACCTAATATAATTATAATTATTATTCCATTTTTTTTGTTAATTTTAGGGTTTTATATTTAAGATAAAGAATTTATTAATAAAGTATGCATTTATAATATAAAAAGAAAACTTAGTTAGTTGTATGAGTGTTGTTGTTTGTTAGTTTGTGGGTCCGAGGGTGAAAAATGTACATAGATAAAATATTTTTTGTCCGTGAAAAAGGCAGAATGCTAACCACCAATCTCAGTCAATTAGAAAAACATAAAATACACGCAAGTTAAGCTGCGGTCTAACAATAGTTACATTAAGTGCATTGAAAGATCGTATGCTAAAGGGGACAAGCAAGTTTTATTTAACACTCTATTCTAAGTAGTGAAATGCAAGATGATTTTCATTTTGATTGTTTTTTTATTTGGCGTGTTCTGTCCTATTTCTCAAATTTTCTTCTTACATAGTACCCATTGATTTTCCAAAATATCTTTAAACCGTTTAAAACGTTATTGTATTAAACTTTTACTCTTATATAATTATATAGGTAAGTATATGTACTATATTTGATACATAAGTAAATACTAGTCTTACATAGGTATACATAGGAAAAGTCCTGTTTATTATTTAGAATGTGTAGCGGTGGGGCGACGCAAGTTGATGCTCGCTTCAAGTGGAAATCTTTTGGGATTACGCCCGCCGTCAACCCAAGTACGCTGGAGGCGTACTGAGAGCTAAATAATAAAAATATTTTTCTTTCTTTACTTTCTTAGCTAACTCTGTAGCAAAATTTAGTGATCTACGGGGCTAATTTTATGTAACCGGCCTGTCACGCAAGTGTTATCCTAACATATGATAACTAAGAACTTTTATTCTATGATGTTTTACATTTATAAGTTTAATTTTCCCGTATAAATAAAACAAAAATGTATATATTTAATGATAAAGATTTATATGTTTTTGCCTGTTTAAATACAACTTTTTGGGTTCATATTTTTATTGTTTACACGGAATTTTTATGTATTTCATTATTACTTCTCATTACATTTTAATTTCTGTTATCTTAATATTTTGTTCATCTTTTATTGTAATTAAAAGCTGGCCTCTCACTCATGACTTGACGTTCCTGTAAGTGTGACAAGCATTTTTAAGTAAATTTGATAAAATAAAATTATCAATTAAGTTTTTGTTAAGAACACGACACGTTAATGCGAACAAAACTAAACAATAAACTTGTTGAAAATTTTAGTGAGCAAGTTTGTTAATGCTAGTAGTGGTTTTCTTTGTTAAATTTCCTTTGTCTCAGAGATTTTAAAGACTTTCGCGGTCATTGTCTAATTTGGCTGGCTGCATTAAAAAAACAGTAAATATCTTGTATTTACTCCGACAATTTTTTTTACGATGTCTTGCCATCATCTGCTATTCGTCGTCGTCAGCCATAAAACGTCAACTGCTGGACGAAGGCCTCCCTCTTTATAGAAGGGTGTTGCCATAATCCCCACGCTTGGCAGGCGGCTTGGGGATCGCAGAATGGTCACCACCGTTAACCGAGAGGACGTTGCTGCCCGTCCTCCGGTGGGTCTGGTTGCAGTTTAAGGAAATATCCAGGTCCATCTGCTATTATCTTAGCATAATATAGGCTCTAATTATATACCACTCTCGGTGTATCTCCAACGTTACCACCTCGAGCGTGGCGCGCTATGATGTACGAGAAGACGACGCCCGCCGAAACCTTAACCGGGGTAAAGCCTCCATCACGTCAAATGAATACTAAATCACGGGCAGCCATTTGAATTTCAATATCTATCCGTTCTGATACCCTAGACTGAGCGCAGGGTTTGGAGCTTAGGCCGCTGAGCTGTAAAAAAATATCATTCAGAAAATTTTGAAAAATTGCTTTTTACAGACATGATTTCATACATTTTTTACAATTTTATTTATAAAAAAATATTTTACGAGACAATCAACATAGCAAATGCGTTAATTCTACGATAGAAACGAAGTTGTTAAATGATACATATTATGCGTTCAATTCAATATTGTAGGTAGGTAGGTACATCGATTTTCATTTTGTTGTAAAGTACGCAGCTTAATGCTTCAATAACATCTCGTTTAGAAATGAATTGACTTAGTTGGATTGTTGCCAAAAAGTTACTGAATCTTAAGAAAAAAGATACTTTTCAATTTTAATAATCTACTTACTGAATTCCTGCGTAGGTCAAATATATCCTCTTCTTATTCTTCTATTTTATTTTCTCTCATTTTTTTTTCTAAATTAAATAAAGAAACAAGAAGTCCCAAAATTCTGCTGAATGTCTAGAAGTATTCTCTAACCATTTGTCACTGAAAAAGCCTTCGCCGATTCAGCAAATATTTTTCTAGACGATTAGCGGAAATTCTCCCAAAATACCTACACTTTTCCAACTTAGTTTTTCAGTTACTTAACTTTCCATGACCTCTATGGCTTTGAAAATAAATGCTATTCCATTAGAAAGGTAAATTACTCAGGTGAAAGTGCAAGTTGGGAAGTAGTAGTAGGTTTGCCGTGGGAACCACCAGATCGCATTGACCCCTCCAATGCTTAGATAAATGATTTCTAAGTATTTTCTTGCAAATGCGTGTTTGCGTTCTTTGTTTTGACGATTTTTTTGGTATCAATGTTTCGAGGTAAATAGTTATACAGGGTTACATGCTAAGACGACCTAGATCCTTTATACATACAAAGGATAAGCTTTATAGCATACAAATCATTACTGACTGATTTGACTATGGGACCCCTTATCCAAAACCTTACCGTTTTTTTGTAATTGGACTTTTAAGATTTTTCATAAAATATGCCAATTTTATCCTGTAATAATAGTAGAATCTTGTTTCGAAAACCTATGAATTTAGAATTGATTGAGTAGGTAAGTGATGAAGTTTACAATACACAGTTTAGTTCACAATGAAGTTTAAAGTTGTTTGCTAACGAGTCTAGAGACGATCATTCCATAGAATAGAAATATTTTTATAAAGCTGATTCATCCACATAACGCAAATTTGGGGTATTTACACAACTTTCCGTGACGGACAAACAGTACAGTGAAACATAAAAGCGTTTTTTTTTCAAATCTATAATATTATATTATAAAAATAAAACATTGAAGTTTTTTTTAGTATCTATTGTTGTTTCTAATTTATAAATAGACCAAATACACTACATTGAAGTATTTACCCCCAAAAGTCTAAAATGAAAGATACCAATAAAAAATTAATAAAAGAAACATTCAAGAACCATGATGATAACAAAAATGTATACATTTTTGTGATAATATGTGTTATAAAATTATAAATTAAATAATTAATTAATGTACAGTCTTGCATAAGACAGTAACCATCTTATTATGCATAAAACACCAAAACGTATTTTAAACCTATTTTAGTTAAAAAGTGTTTTGTCTTCTTTTTTTAAACTCGATTCGTAATTTGAAACAAATTAACAGTACACTTTTTAACTAATATAGCTTTAGTGTTTTATATATAAGACGGTTATTCTATTTCTACCTCCTAAACATAGCCAGAGAAGACATGAAACACAGAATATAATAATATTTTTTCAATCAATATTTGCAACCGAAAAATTGAATATAGACCGTTATTTATTTAAGCTACCCTTTCCACTATATAAGCGTGTTTACTGTGGGGGATCTTGGGCGCATCCTGACAATTTTTCTCATAAACCTAACATGACAGATTCGTACATTGATTGATCGGGGGAACTGATCTGAGGGGCGAATTATAATTCCGGGGGTGCCCGTCTTCTGTTTGTGTTGGAATGGAATTTTTTGGAGTGATTCATACTTTGGTAATCATTTTGATTAGTTTCACGATCATTCGCATAAAAGCTAAACTTCAAAAGTATAAAAAAAAACGTATCAATTTTTTTTTATTTGTCTAATGATAGAAGAACTTATAATATTATGATAACTTTTACTATCCACACAAATAAATAGAATACAAATTCCCAATACATCTAATCTGGGTGTCTTCAAGTCGCGAATGAGCAAGTAAGTAAGAGTTTCTTCTGGGCAAGCATGCTTTATCATAGACCGCATCTACGAGAAATAAAAGCCTTTAATATTTAAAGAAAAGTTACCAAAATAAAAGATATCAATAATTATGTCTAATGGTACCAGTAAAATAATAGGGAATAGTAAAACGTTTATTGTATGTCCTGCTTTAAGACATTTATGGCTAAAATAATAATCAAATGTCATCAAGTACAAATTAGTAAAGATAAAGGTACAAATAAATAAAATTGTCATGAGCACCAAAATTACGTATATAGTCGCATAACGTATTTGATTGGATTACTGGAAGTGTGCTTGCTTATACCTTAAAAGAATGCCCATTTCTTAATTGTGTTGGCATTAAAGTTTACTCAGACAAATTGCATTTTAAGCTTCTTCCAATTTTTTCCCTCGAGCGCTCAGATGAAAATCTTCATTCGGAGGGCGAGCTACCCTTGAAATAAAAAATATAAAAAGTATTATTAAAGAAGGAGACAGTTCGGGCCGCATTTGTAACTGTCGCGGGCCCTATGATGAAAAATTAGTTCAGTCTTCGTGACAAAGGCGAGTTAAACCCACTACATAACTTCGTCCTCCTCTCGCTTACGATTCGCAAGGCGTTAGATGGAGATAGATGTCTTCTGCGTTTCCAATACCAAATGACACAGATAGCTTAGGGATGACCGTAGGAGCGAACAGCAAGTTTTTGACAGCCCCCATTCATTGTGTATTGAATATCAATATAATTTCCGTGAGAGTAGATTTTTGTTGCATAGTGTGTGTCCCTCTGAGGAGTTGGCATACAGATTACGACGAATGGCATATATTGGCGATTGCTGGCGATTGATGCAAGCGCGTCGCCCCTACTGTGTATTAATACCTACTATTGCCTATTCTATGTCTTCTGCTATTCTATGTTTTCTAAAAATAGGTTGTCGACTGCCACCAAAATTTGAGATTATGTTATTAAAGTTGTCAAATATATATACAGTTCTGTAGATAATGTGCCTTGTTGGGCACTATCTGATGGTTTATTTTAGTTATAATGTTAAATTCTCGAAAAAATTTACGGCACTTATTTAGGTATTTTTCACTTATTTCGCTTTAACTAGTGAAACGTTTAAAAAAGTAGGTAAAATACTTTGTTGAAAGAATCATGCCTTTACAAGAAAATTATCTGGTGTGCAAGTTATAAGTTTCCTCACTAAAATCATACCAAACCAGTAGCAGGAGAAAGACAATTGATGAGTCGGCACTTCGTGTGTATCTCCAGCGCATTATTTGAAATAGTCGCGCCATTACTGGATAATCCCGTCCATTTGCGTGCGACCGACTGAGGGCTAGTCCAAGAATGTGAGACAAAGATGGAACTATGCAAAATGTAACCAGTAGATAGAAGGAATTAAAATGTGTGGTCTTATCAACTAAAGCTTTTTATAAGATAAACAAATAATTAAATAATGGTAGACATTCACACAGCAAAATAGGTACTTATATTTCAGTTTATATTGAAAGTTCTTGGATTTTTATTTAATACTAATCTTCATCTTGCTTTCACTGCTAGTGAAAATACTGTTATGTAAATTTATAACAAATGTGAAGGTTTCAGTCATTGGTTTTTTGTTGTATCCTGAAATAGATGCATTTTCTGTAGAATAGTAAAAAACTGAACAGCACATTTATTCAACTCACAATCACGTATAAAGAAGTCCGCGTTTAACGTCCAATTTTCCTGTTGGTAAGCAATAAGAGACGATTGTGGTTGAAGTTAGAACCTTGCTTCAGCCCTCATTCAACCATGCTTACCTAGTTCAATATCTCAAGCGGGTCTCACATCAAGCGACTGACCAAGCTATCATTACCCACATGTAACTCGAGTCATCAAAGCGAAATCACGGCGCATAGCCGGTAAGCCGGACCGTATGACCGTCGCTTCAGGCGGCCACAGGCAAATGACGTGAAATTAGTTCGTAATGGCGAGACCATTTCACCTAACTGCTTCGGTGGCCTCACATCGCCATACATAATTGATTAGAACCCTTCCATGTTTGTATTAACGTCTCGGAAGCTGGGCTGCATTCTTTGCCGAATGTTGATTAATCGTCTTATTTTGGTTTGGATTTAAATTATCATATACTTATGTTAAACAAAGGTATCAAAATAGTTATACCGACTATTATAATGTACGTTTTATTTGGTAAATTGCTCCATGATCAACTTACCTTGTCCGAAGTAACCGTTACCTTGTAGTTTTTGTAGGACTGAGATAAAACGCCCAATACACTTGTACATTGTGTAAATAAAAGCCCTGGAGCCTCCCGGGATATCAAGTTATTTTTATAAATATTTTTTCGTGATGTTTCATGTCATGTTTGTTGTTAGTATCAGAGAATATTCTATTCATGTATTTCGACAAAATTCTTAAAACTCACTAAACAGCAGTCTCATCATCATCATCATCAGCTCGGAGACGTCCACTGCTGAACGAAGGCCTCCTCCATAGACCGCCACACTGTACGACAGCCTGCCATTTGCATCCACCGGTTGCCCGCGACTTTTACAATGTCTTCGGTCCACCTAGTGGGAGGCCTGCACTCTCACTCACTCACTCATCAGCCAGAAGACGTCCACTGCTGAACGAAGGCCTCCCCCTTAATAGGGAGTGGTTGCCGTAATCCTCACGCTTGGCAGGCGGCTTGGGGATCATAGTGTTACCACCGTTAACTAAGAGGACGCTGCTGCCCGTCCTCCGGTGGTTCTGGATGCAGTTTTAGGACATACCCAGGTCCATACCTGCCTGCACTCTACTTGCTTTTAATGCTTAAAACTCACTAAACTGGCTTGCATTTACTATTAATTTAGAGTAGCGATAAACATTTAACTCAATCTTAATAAATGCAAACATTTAAAATGTAAATAAGCATATACAAAACACATTTACTCTGCGCACTACAATACGGCTTCCATAGTAAGTAGTATAATAAAATTGAAATCCTAAATCCTATAAATATAACAGCGATACCTGACTCTTAAATATTACATTCAAATTAAATATATATACAAAGCTCACGATTGTGAGGTCACACATTGTGAGAAACCAGGTAATTAAAACAGGAACCGAAATCTTTGAAAACCCTGCGCTATGTAATCTTATTTATCTACGTCAGACGTCGGCTTTTTTACTAAGATGGATCTGTCACAGATTATCTTTGCCCATTACTCATTCCTTTGGTGGACGACCAATCTGACAGTTGTCTTAACCCTTTTTATCCAACGATGTCATAGGCACATTTACATTGAGTTTTTTTCTGCCAGGAATTATTAAGCTGTTTTTTATTGCATTTTAATATCCGTTTGGTATTCAAAGGTTAGATAGATTTTTACCAGTTTCCGTTTAATGTTGACATTCTTACATTTCGTCGCTTTGGTGGTGAAGGGAGCTAAGTGCCAAACAATGATTAACACTAATGCCAGTTAAATTACATAATTACTAACTAATAAACAAGACTCATATTTTGCTAATGCGACAGCAATCATATTAAAATTTTACTTACAGTTTGGAAGTTTTTTTTTTTTGTATAGCTTCTTTACTTAATTGCTATATCTCGAAACTTGTAATGTGTGGGTTGACTCTCTTCACTACCAAAGCGGCGATTTTGGAGTCGATAACCCTCAGAAAGTTTTAAATATGAAGTGTCAAATTACAATTATATTAATAACTTGTTAATCTACCTACATTACTCTTCAACTCCTCGCAGTTATTATTCAAAATAAAAAAGCAATAGAATATCAAATTTCAATTAAGCTTATCTATTCACGATCGTTTAATTAATTACAGTCATAAAATTAAAGCAGAGATACGAATATAAAACAATTCCGAAACAAAAGTAACTGAGAATATAAACGAGTTTAATAATACATCATTTGTGTAGCAATCAATAAAGCGGTTGAAACTTAACATCTCCTTAACATCTCAATTTCTCGTATTGGAAACAACAACAATATTTCCTGAAACAGGATATTTATTTAAAACAAGGCGTTGATAAAGTAATTTTCTTTTAACCTTAACCATGTCTTTATGGAGTGGTCATTACTTAGCAATGGTACACGGCCCGCTCTGAGCAATGGCTGTGTATTAATCAAAATGCCATATTTTTATCTCGCTCTTTTCTGTTGCCGTTCCTTTTCAACTACTCACAGATATCTCGTTTTACCACCTCGTAGTACCTTAACCTTACTACAATCTATAGCAAAGAAAATTATTCTTTATCAGTAGATGAGAAAGTTGAAATTTCATTGCATTGGTAAGTCCTTTGAAGCCTTTGTCATCGGATTTGATCGCGCAGGTTCTGCAGTCTTACTCTCGTGAGACGAAATTTGGTCTTTTTTCGTCTCTCCATCACGTTACCTTTTTTCGCTTTTTCAGAATAGACTTAGGAAAGCGTTCGTTCCCTTCGTCCATTTCTTACGCATTATCTCGTAATCATTAGTTTCACCATTTCCTTGATAGAGCAAAAGGTTTTTGGACCACTCTATTAAGTTGATAGATTGTTTTAGCGCTTTTGGGAGTTTTATTTGACTTAATCCGGAGATAAAAATACATAAAACCAACCTGAAATTTCATCTTCATTCCTTCTTACCTTATTTGGCTTACAAATTGAAATAAAATAAACTTGTTCTGTGGTTTTCTAGTTCCATTTAATGACAAAAGAAAAATATTTTTCTGTATTGAGGTGCCAGCTTCCACACTTGGAATTAGCCTCTAACAACTTTTATTTCCCTAGTAAAGTACGCTAATTAAATCGTTAGTAATGGAGAGCGTCACACGCCCATTGTTTTGCTTTTAAACCTATTTAAAAGATTAACAATATAATATTTACTTAATTTCATTTGTGAATACCAATCTCGAATATGAACCATTTCATTAACTTTATACGCAAATTATCTTTTATTTTATGTAAACCAATTTCATAGCGCAGCTTTAAAAAAAATGCTACTGCTGTTAAAGCTAAGAATCTTGATGTCTCTTGTAGTATAGGCACAGTACATTGATACTGAAAAACATTACTTACTTAGTGATTTTTGATACATATTTTACTCAAAAAATACATACATAAATAAGCGGATCAAACCAATGAAACCTATTACAAGGACACAATAGTACATTGTTATCCTAGGGGTGAAAGTAACTTATTTAGTCCTGAGACGCTAATAGTTCGAGAGACTAATAAATAAGTCTTTAACCCCGAGGTAAACACTGTTCTTTTCATTACAAATGCAAGGAAACTAAAAACAAATTGACACTGAGAAATGCACGAGAAGTGCGGGGACTATAATCTTCTGAGGAGAAAAAAAAAGTTGGAACATGGTTCAATACAAATTGATGTGAAAATAGAACCAGTTTTTTTTTATAATTTGAGTGGCTGTTGTCAATTTCACTGTCAGTTTAAAGTGATTCTCCTTAGGGCTGATATGTATTACTTTCAACCCGCTCCTTAGGCAACTTCAGACGTACTTTCCGAATATGAGTAATAAAAAATAAATTTTACCATTTTATCTTCAACGTTTTCCAAACTTACCTCACAAATATACTCATACGTACAATAACTAAGTATAGTTACCACTTCACGCATACCCAAGGAATTTTATCGGATTGGCCATCCATCATGTTTGTTTGTCTTCACAGTGTCACCGGCGTGTCTGCGCGTGTGAGACGACGTACCGTGTGCGACTCATCAAGGGCGAGGGGTCCTCTCTCTCTCCTCAAGTTCAGTACTAACTGGTGAGAAAAATGGCCTGGAGCTGTTACTCGGAACTCTGGAAACTCTTAGTGGTATAATCAATGACATCATATTTAATTTTTTTAGTTTTATTAAAATTTGGTTTTCTTAATAATCGTTTGATACGTCTTGAAAGGGAAGTTTTCCTATTTTACAAAAAAAAGTGCAAAAAAAAATTCCAGTTCCATATTATTTGATTCAATAATTTTTGAATTTAAAAATGATTATATAAACACATCTATACACTACTGAATACAGGCCTCTTCCAAGATTCACTGTTTTGATGCTTGTCGCTTTTGTTAGTTTTCTTCGAAGGTATATGTTTAATTCTTGGCTCATTATTATTTTTATTTATCAAATCTTAAAAATCTATCAAACAATATTTTATCTATTGTCTAAAAACCTACTTCTGGCCCCCTAGCACACGCCAAGTACTAATTGGTTTTCCCCGCGCGGGAACGTGATAAAGCTACAATATGGATACGTCTGTCTTGTTTTCAAGGGGAAAAAAGAGTGGATAAGTATACGTTTATCACAGCTCGCGTGCTAGGCGAGCAGGTTTGTCTAGACAATAAGCTCGCGACAATTGTATAAAAGGTATTTAATATGTAAACAACATTTTTACTGAAAGCTAAGAACATTTATCATACACACGTAGCCTATTGACGAAAACGTGATAATAATTAAGTACTTATTATGCCAAAATATCCAAATATTAAAACTTCAACCCAAACTAATAGTAAAAGGAGGTTTTAACATCTTGTTCAATAAAAACATAACAGTTTTTTTTAATAAAAATACATTGCATTTATAGGCCTTCGGGCGGCATATTAAGAGGGAACCGGTAATCCAGTGATTTATTCTCTATACAACGTATTGCCTTATTTTCTTCCTGGATGCCTCTAGGGTTTTTTTATTTTTATTTTTTACTAACTAAATTGCTAAATATCTTCATAGTAATTTTGGAGGGCTCACATCACACATCAACAGCCGGAAGACGTCCACTGCTGGACGAAGGCCTCTCCCTTAAAGGGAGGTGGTTGGAGGGCTCAATTAGTTGCAATTAGTTGCTGACAAAAAGGAAATGACAGAGGCATGTCTATTGTCTACAGTAGACCTAGAATATATTTAAAAAAAAATTGCTTTAGTTAGAGGCATTATCCAGGATGAAAATAGGGAATACATAATTTTGTATGGAGAATCGCTCACCGGATTCCCTCTTAACTGTGACGCTAGACGATATAGACTAGCTAGAGTAGACGCTAGACTATACGAGTTTCGTCGTCAGCCATAAAACGTCCACTGCTGGGCGAAGGCCTCCCCCTTTGTAGAAGGGTAAACGAGTAACGGGGGCTATACGAGTTTACTGTGACTTAATTATAATAGTAATACTGTGTGTAATTTTATTATATTACCTAGTAACAAGTGAGCATGGTAACTTCATTACTTTATCTGTCAACGAGAATAGCTAATAACACATGACTTTATTATGTCACCACTGTATCCAGCCGGTGACAAGAAACACACCGCTCGCAAGACTTCAACCAACAGTCCTTGCTGGAGACAGGCCACTGTTTTGTTAACTGTGGCAAAAGTGCTGAAATACAGACGTGTTGATGATATGACGATGCTAATTGTAACTTTGGTGACTGAAGAACACTTGGTATTATTAAAGTTCTGTTATTGTGAAATGAGTGCCGATAAACTAAACCTTTCTCTCCTTTAGTAAACAACCGTGAAAGTTTGAAACAGTATTTTACTTGGTACTATACTTTAAGATTGATACTTATATAACACGCTTTAAAAAAAACAACAGACTCCAATTTCGACTACTTCGGTGACATCTTCATATTTTTCAGTTGTTTTGATTTATTCCAGTAGGTAATTTTGATTTAAAAACCAAACTACTGAATCGGTTTTGATAAAATTTATATGGGACCACCTCTGAAGTATAACCTACCAAACAAATACGAATTATCAAAAACAATTCATAATTGGCGGAGTAATCTCATCCAAATCCGTTCAGCCATTTCAGCGTGAAGGAATAACAAATGTAAACACAAAACACACACACACACACCGATGAACATTCGCCTTTAAAATATTAGTAGGATATGATAATTATATAATATAATAGTAGGATAGTAGGAGGTCTGGGTGTGCGTCGGTTGCAGGAGTCTGGTCCCATTGCTTTCTTGTCCTCCGCGCATGGGGTTGCGAATCTTGTCACTCACATAGTGCCCAATAACGGTGACATCGTTCGCATCCCCTTTGTGTCGGAGGCCCGTAGCGTATGGTCATCTCTTTGCCCTGGTTCTGATCCCCCGGAGAAATTTGAATCGCAGAGGGGTTGGGATGACATTACGTCCAAGAGTGTTCTGGGTCAGCTCCAGAATTTAAGTTCAGGGGTCGACGTGGCCCGTCTTAATGCTGCTTGTAAGCCAGAGTCGGGCGCCTGGTTGCATGCCCTGCCTTCTCCTCATTGGGGCATGCTCCTAGACACTGATTCTCTTCGGGTAGCAGTTGGTCTTCGGCTAGGTTGTTCGATTTGTGTGCCCCACACGTGCGTATGTGGTGCGAGGGTCGAGTCAGACGGCTATCATGGCCTGAGTTGTATTAAGTGCGCGGGGCGCAGACCCAGACACCATGCCCTTAATGAAATACTGAGACGAGCCTTGGTAGATGCGGAGATTCCTTGTGCGCTGGAGCCTCCTGGTCTGTCGCGTTCCGATGGTAAGCGACCGGACGGACTTACATTGATTCCGTGGCGTAGGGGCCGCTGCCTGATTTGGGACGCCACCTGCGTTAGCACCTTTGCTGCGTGCCATCTTGCCGCTACCCAGCAGGTGGCTGGCGGCGGGGCGGAGGCGGCGGCCAGAGCTAAGCGGCACAAGTATGCCAGCCTGGAGACGCAGTACGAGTTCGTTCCGTTCGCCGTGGAGACCGCGGGATCGTGGGGCTCCGACGCCAAGAAATTGGTAGCCGAAATAGGTCGTCGTTTGAGGGAGAAAGGGCGGGACCCACGTTCTGGTCATTTTCTTGCCCAGCGCATTTCCTTGGCGATTCAGCGTGGCAATGCCGCTGGCTTGATGGGCACGTTTGGTCGGGGGGCCGGGAACGATCTTGGACATTCTATTTTATAATTATTGACAATGAACTCTGCGGAGTTCAGCTTTATTTATATTTTGACTCTGTAATATATTTACTTAATAATATAAGTAATAAATAAATAATATATATTTAAATTAATAGTAGGATTATAATATAATAATTATATTATAATATTAATATTATTGTGGATATCTTTTGGCTGACGACGTATATTATAAATAAACCTACTATAATACTATATTATAGTAAATATAGTAGGATTATAATAAAGTATAGTATTATTATTATAGTAGGATAGTAATGTCAACTATAGAATAGACGTCGTTAGTGTACACTGTACAGGGCTTGCTACCACTTGCCAAGTATTGGTGACATTGGCGCTTAAAATGTTGATCTCTAAACAAGTTAAAATAATTTTGTAAGTATCTTCTACACAATCAGAATTTGGAATCTGAAATGGAAATCGTCCTTTCGATCGGCTACTGCATACCACATACCGCAGTTGATGAATGCCACAATTTAGATCAATCAGTAGGAATTTATCAGCAGGATCGCTTGTAACCTTCTGGTTACATGAGGGAGAACATTTGCATAGAATGGGACGAGCCTTCGGAGTCATTTGTCACAAGATTTTGTACCTGTCATGGTACAGGATGCTATCCTTAAGGCAGCCTTGTAGCAATTTTGAACTATTTTTAAATGTGGGAAAAATCCAAAATGCCCCATATTGAAACAAATATTTTTGTTAATTAAAATAGATCATACATTTTAGCTTTTTGTCGATTAGAATGCGATTTTGAATGTTTGGCTCGATAGAAAAAAATATCAAAGTAGACACTAAATCGGCATTTCGATAAGCTAGAACTAAGAAATTACATTCTAAAACCGCGTAAAATGTATACTAATTGATAGAATATATTATAATTTAGTATTTTTTTTAAGATTACAGTATTTCATTGTTATATTTTTTTAAACAAAGAAAAACCTACTAAACAATTCAAGCGCTCGCGCCTTCTCCTCTCTCTCGCTCGCACCTACCGTTTAGTGCCTATTGTTTACTCACCTGAACGTACCTCGCTACAACCGGGCGTTAACATAATTATTTTATAGTTGCTGCACTTATGGTTTCAACTTACCTGTAGCACAGAAACAGCAAATATAAAAAAAGATGCCCACACGATTAATTTAGGACTTGAGCTCTGTTATAGTTATTTTGTGAACTTCCATCTAGATAAATGCTAGTAGCTAGTGCTAATATGATACACACATACACACTTTCAAACTCTCTTTCTTTCTTTTTCTTTCTTTACTTTTCATTGAAGTGGCAATGGGCAGGCCACATCGCTCGAAGATATGACAACCGATGGGGAAGAAAGGTTCTTGAGTGGCCGCGAACCGGAAGACGCAGCGTAGGAAGGCCTCCCACTAGGTGGACCGACGACATTGTAAAAGTCGCGGGCAACCGGTGGATGCAAATGGCAGGTTGTCGTACAGTGTGGCGGTCTAAAGGGCGGCCTTCGTTCAGCAGTGGACGTCTCCGGGCTGATGACGATACACACTTTCGGAGTTAGTGGCAATATTGTACTCCTAACAAAAATGTTATTTTTCGTCTTTAATTTGAATGAAAGGAAAAAGTAACCGCATCATGATATAAGGTAGCCTGCGAATTACCTTAACGTGAATTATCTTATTATTTTTTAGCGTCACAAAGTCAATATATACTTGTTTATAGTTTGAGTACCTATAATAACCCCTGATTGGTTTATATTACTCTGAATAATCTAATTTGTGGTCAAGTTGACACAAGCACAAAACTTTCACTCAAAACTCAAATCTGACTCAAATTGTTAAACGTCATTTAACTACATAGGTGCATGCGCAATACAAAAATATAAGTGCGCAGCACTAACTTCTAACACCATTTCAATTTACGAAGTGTGTATAAGTAAGTTAAGTAGTTTTTTTATTGTCCTATTAAAATGTGGCCCATAAATATAGCTGATTAATGAAAACAAAATGAATATCTGATCAAAAATAAGCAACTTATAAGCATTTTAATATCACGCTAGACAGAGAGGCGAAACAGCAAATCGTGACGTCACTTCTCAGTACGCCATATAAATTTTATTCTGACAAGTAAGGCGTGACGTCATTTTTTGTTTGTGGGAAAGGGACAGAGTTGTCTCTACCAAAAACTTTAAACGCTTATATATCAGAACGTTATTAACAGATTTAAATTATTTTTTCAATAAACATATATTTACTTAAATTCTTCATGAAAGCTATTGGTTTCAACCATATAAACATCAGTCATCTACCCTATTAGCTACTTCTCTAGGCTTTATCTTTTTTTGAGTTTTAGTTTGCTAGTTTAATTTAAAGAAACCGAAATTCACATCGATTTAAACATCTCATTATAAAAAGGGCGGAAAGAAAAATTCACTATCAATACCTAAGCTTTAATTCTTTTATTTCCACAGATCACGTCAACGTCACAACAGCGCTCCATCAGTCACCTGCGAAAATAAAAAGAAACATTAACCAACTGTCAATCAAGACACCATGTGAACAGGAACCAGGGTTGTAAATAAAGCCTATAGGCAGGCATTACGGCGTTCTGGCAAGACGCCATTGTTGTCATATCGGTAGATAAACTAAGGTATTAATCAATCGGTGGTGACAATGGACCCCCTTACCTCGCGGGGAACTTACCTGACCAGTTTTGGAAGACCCCCGAAAATTACAGCCAAGTAACAGATAACACAATAGTTATTACGTAGAGTATAGAACTATCAAATAGGACGAGGGGTTGAGAAGATCAAGTTGAACTGGTGGTGTATATCGAGTGAATCGATATAATTATGGTTAACTATAAAAGCGGGTTTGAATAAAAATATAGTGATATTAATCAACATTTGTGTATGATTTGATTTTTTTATATTTGCATAGCATTATTTACTACTTAAGGAAATACAACCGAATCCGACCGATTCCAATAATCGCTAAGACGACAGATGAGTTTTAGAAAACACCACGAATCGGATACATAGCGTAGGGCGCCCTGAAACTCGGTGGAGTGACGATATACCTTATAAGCTACAGCAAGTATTGGAATGTAAACTGTTGTTTCTCCCTGTTTTATGTGGAATAAATGACAATGGAGAATTTCATCCAATCATCTTATTCAGGCTACAGGGTTTCTAGTATTGGGAACCATTTGCAATTGTGGGCTTGGTTTTTTTTGTCAAGCTGTACCAGTGAAAACAAAAGCTGAAGATCGGGCGCGTACCATGCGGCTATGATAGTCTAGAATGATAATGTGGAATTATAAAAAAAGCAGGATGGTGTCAATCTTTTAGTACATTAAAATGTGTGTGTGTGTAATGTATGTATGTGTGTAGTTTTTTTCATCCATTCATATAGTCTTATTATAGCAAAAACACACACACAATAAATTCTAGTTCTGGCAGATCATGTACATAAGTAGTTTAATTTGATCAGCACCGCAGAATCGTAGAAGTACCTGAACAGTTAATAGTAATCATTATTTTTTTATATACATTAGCAGCCTTACCTAAAATAATCTCGATTCTCTTAGTCATTGCTTAAACTTCTCTGTCCTTTTCTAGCACGTGCAACTTTACGTCAGAGAGAAGATGGCAGAGCATCTTAAGCAGTGACTAACGGTTGAAAAGATTTTTTAAGTAAGGCCGTTGATTTTTAATTTTTAAGGTATAAAGCTGGAATATAATAGTATTCTATCTCATATTAAAAGTCGCCTAGATCTCGTAGATTTTGGTTGTATCACTAAACGTCATGGACCTGTACCTGGGTATGTCTTAAAACTGCATCCAGTACCACCGGAGAACGGGCAGCGGCGTCCTCTTGGTTAACGGTGGTACCACTATGCGATCCCCAAGCCGCCTGCCAAGCGTGGGGATTGTGGCAACCTCTCCCTATTAAGTGTGAGGCCTTCGTCCAGCAGTGGACGTCTTATGGCTGGCGATGACTAAAAGTCATTAAACCATTGTCCATACCTAACATTAGAAACATAACTACTTCTGTAGTTAGATTTTACTTGATTGCTTCTGTAGAAATTAGCAATTCTGTGTAGAAATTAACAATTCCATTAACAAATCCAAAATTATCATACAAATTAATTCGTATGCAAAGTCAAATCCAGTGCGTTGAAATTCATCCAGGCTCGATTAAATTCCTTCCCCACCGTTCCACAGCGTTGATCACGACCCTCGCTACTGAAAGCAAATAATTTCATTACATGATACGTAAATCCATACTTCCAGCCCTGTTGCAGTGGAAGCGGCATCGTGTGATTTGGAAATGTGAAAGAATCTCTACCTTCTATTAATAAATCGTCGGTTTGGTGGTGAAGAGGGTTAAGTGCTAAATAATGATTAACACTTAAATTACATATTTTTTTATTTTAACTATTTACTAAACTACTACTATTACTTTTACTATTATTTTTATTATTTAATAAAAAAAAAACTTTTTTTTTTGTTATTTATGTAAGACTCATATTTTGCTAATGCGAGATCAATCTTATTAAAATGTAACTTACGGAGAGTGAGATATTTTTTTGTATATTCACACTTCTTAATTGCTCTATAACTCCAAACTTGTAATGTGTGGGTTGACTCTCATCACCACCAAAATACGAAATACGAAATAGTGTATTCCTTCATTTGTTAATCTTTCATGGAGCCTGTTTTTTGTAACTGAATTATATACCTAGATAGAATCAGTGTGTGTGTGTGGGCCATTGGTATCTAGGTAAACTTATAAAGATCTTTTTCTGTATAGCTTAAAACAAAACATTTTGTTTTATTACTTCCAAAAATTTGCAACTTTTTGTTGCAAATTTTTATTTTTTATTTATTTTAATTTGCACTTTAAATATTTTATTTAAAAAAACATTTGGTGTGAGAAAAATGTATGGAATAGCTTATATAGATTACGTTTTTAAGTTGTTCTAACATCTGTTAGAAATCAAACTCTAAATCAAAAATTTACCCAAATTGATTGCCAAGGGTAGCTTGATTTTTCCGTATCATGGATAACCAAGCACTGTATGAAATATGAACAGGCAAATTTTAAAAGTAATGTACCACAAGTTGTGTCTTCTACCGTACTTATAAAAAGTTCTGTTGTTACGTACGAGTTGTTACCAATAATCCTATATTGAGAACACATGTAGGTATGTATACCGGAATACACGGAAAGCCACCGTTAATCATATATACCAAGACCCTTTGTCTAGAAACACGTCACTGGTTTTCTTACTCATTGCCAACTTACTACCATAAGTTCTCGAACTCTCTCTCAAATATAAATAAAGTAAAACTGGCACTGTTGCTGGCACTGGCTGCCGAAACACGACTCCAGCTGCCGTCAACGGCACATTTTTTTTTTGATACTACCTAAAAACCTACATGCTACCACCGTAGTAAAAACCATTTAAATAACAGAAATAATATATAATTGTTTTACAGTCTTAGAATAGTAAAAAGTTTTATCCTATTTAAAAAAAAATATGATCAAAAGCGTTATTTTATGGTCTTGGTTAACGTTTCAGATTTCAGTTAAAGAAAATTTAAACAAACTAATAAGAAAACATGGTAAGTATTATGATTTCTTTACCATGTTTTTCTTAATCGAAAAAGCTCACTTTTATTTCGGATTTGACGAAAAACCCTGCAATTTAGAGTACTAATGCACTAGCAGCTTAAATAGATTATCACTCATCTTCAGAAGTCATATATCTACCTACTTATATTGTTTGCATGATTCGACTTGAAATCTAATAGTTACCCCTAACAGAACCCCCGTCCCCTAACTTAGAGTGAAAGTCAGGAAACAAGTGACAGACGAAAAACTTACCTCCTATTGTGGCGCTCTTACGCTCTACGAGATTGGTTTCCGTTGTTATACACACGTAGCTATTGTTGGCAAAGAATTCAAACGTGTGGGTAAGAATGTAAGCGCTGATGGAAGTGGAACCTTTCTTTGCTTTTTCGCAGTTTTCATCGTAAGTGACATTCTTGAATTATTATAAGTCACACAATTAAGTGCCAGTCTTGACTTGAGTACTATTTTTTACTGGATAAAAGATTACCTGAAAAGATTTGCCTGCAATCCCACTTAATATTAAGTGTAGTACTATTATTTATTCTGTGGTGAAGATGCAGTTTACGAAAGAACACGTTGTTTAGAATAAACCAATTCACTCGCATCTCGAACAAACCCAGATTGTAACTATAAGGTATCACTCATTCGGACCACTCAATCGTTTACCATTTTGCACAATGAAAGTGGAATCAAACCGTTTCAATAAAAACAAATAGGTTCAAAAATGCAGGCAGGTGGTCTTGAAAATGGATTGACTATCATAATAGCTAAGTTAATTTTAAGGATTTTTTTAACGCTTAGTTTACGCTAAGACAGTATACCTATTCATGAAACTTATACCTATTGATCTACATCTCTAAACATACCTTTTCTAACTCTACCTATACAGCGCTGCGTGTATACGCGGGTTATCTCCTGGATTATCTTTATTGAATTACCACACGCTGGTCCCAGCACGAGACTGCATAGCTGGAGAATGGCTGCTCTCACCAACGGTGCCTACGGTACGTGCCGTGATACAGTTTTGTAGAGAGTTTTGGTAATCGGAAAGGTAAGATTTTATGTTAAAGTAAGTATTCATAAATGAGTAGATACTTACTATGAGTACTAATAATACTAACTAAGAATTTTTTGCATCAGGTTTTTACTTGGTTTCTGCAATTACCAAATATAGAAATAAAAATATATGGAAATTACTTTATCATAAACTTTTCTATCATTTGCTGGTCTCACTGAATCATTTTCTATTAGCTATCTTGTTTTCATATTACTTACTTTGATAGCTTTGCTTAGTTTGGGGCTAGATGGCTCTGCGTGAAAAAAATCCACTGTTTTTTTTTTAATGTACCTTTTTTTATTATAGGAGTACTAGCTTACCCATCCCAGCTTCGCACGGGTGTAAATACCCATTTTAAGCCTACTTCAAAAAAAGGAAGTTATCAGTTCGACACGTACGTATGTAATATTAGCTGTACCCCGTGGTTCCACCCGCGTGATGAAAAAAACGGCGGAAACGATATTAAAAAAATTGCCTATGATATTGTCATCACTATACCTTTAAAAACCAAGTAAGTACTTTCAATACAAAGTTTCATCTCGCGTTTCACTATCTTAAATCAACCCTGAAAAAAATAATTGAAAATTACTTACTTTTTTTATTTTGAATGAACTATCTAAGTAGCAATGTTCATCATTTAAACTTCAAAAATAAAGACCTTCCTTTATAAAGTTTAATCAGCCGCTTTACCCCCTTAAATCATCCCTGTCAAAACATATTAAAAATAATATTTTATTTTGTATGAACTACCCAAATAGGTACTAGTTTTCATCACTATAACTTCAAAAACAAAGAACTTTACATGTAAAGTTATATCCCTCGTTCCACCCCCTTAATTCAACCATGACGCAAAATCCATTCTTAGCTGACGTCGCCTACCTATAAACTATATAGAAGATAGATATTCACATAAACAACACAATCGACCTGCTGAACTAAGGCTGCTCATTGCGGTTTACCGACCGGTCATTATAATGAAATGACAGTGCGCATGGTGCCTTAAATCGTAAGCAAACATTAGAGAGTAAAACGTTTTAACAGTCGTGAATGAAGCGTAACAGTTCGTGACTGTTTTTATTTTTGCAGCCTTAATGGTCATGCAAATGATGTGAACTAACCTTTAACTAACACTTACTCTCTTCAAAGATATATTGGCGGTGGCTAATAAAGGCGTACCTACCAAACTAACAATATTATATATGCCCTTTGTGTCATGAGTTTGTTTTAGTGAGCTTTTACACAAACTCGAATTTGTTATGTAAATGTGTATGTTTAAAAAAAAAAAATATTATGATTTAGGCTGTTTGTTATGGTTTCTTTTATACTAAACTAACTACACTCTTTACTTAATTAAATTACCTACTGATAATCTGATTGCAGTTAAAAATAACTCAAAGATTCACTAAATAACAGTATTCACCTTGTGCCTGTTTAGGTACAAGGTTAACACTGTTGCATAAAGTATGATTTTAAGATACCGTTAAGTAATTTATCATTCAATTGATATAAAAAACGGGGTATTCCGGCGCTAGCTCTGAATATGATTTATGTAACGATTATACAGTTTTAATATCATGTTTTGTAATATTTATAGTAGTATAACTAGTCTGATGCAAATTTTACAACTGTAGGTATTCTGATAACTATGATGCAAACTTTACCTTTATAAATAGCAGGTTTCTTACTAACTCTAATGTACAATGCTGTCATTAGTGTACCTTATATATGTTTCAAGCCATTTTTCAAGAAAGGTTAAAGAATAAGAAAATTTATAAAATATAGAATATTATTTTTTTCATTAGAGATGAGTTTATTCTAATTTAAATCGTTTAACTGAATAAATTTTCCTTTAGAAAGGTTTAAATATTTTATTAAATTCCAGTTTTTACTTATCTAGTCCCGTTAAACTAAAACATTCTATATTTATTTATTTATTTATTTATATTGATTTTATTCCCGTCGCTCATACGTTAATCTAGGTTATAGAGTCAGTAAAAAAAGTTTAGCAGATTTAAAGAGCACCGCTGGGATTTTTGCCTTTATCGTCGGCGTCGGTGGGTTGTCCCTTTCCCGTCGGATCCTGCATTGGATCCGTAGAATCTTGGTATTCTCTTGAAATATCTACTTCTACCTAAGTTTTGACATACTTAAATAAAGTAAGCAAGATACAATAAACTTTAGATAAACCTACTTATATTGTTGAAACATCTTCTTTTACCAATATTTTCACACAATCCAAGTAAAATGGTAAATTTTAAAGAGTTTTCGGCATACTTACTAATCTATCCAATTCTACCAAAGTGTATACACACATTACTTAAGCAAGTCACTAAAACCGCTGTTAGCGATAAGGCCGCCACTTGTGGCACTAGTTCTTAAGGTTCTTTTTTATTTTGTTGTTTTATTTTTGGCACAAATAAGATTTTCTATATATCTATCTATCTAAAGTTTAAGCAAAGTATAAACTCGCGTATATTAAAGCGGATTCGCGCTTTATTTAGATGTTTCCTGCATTTCCGTCTAAGTACTTTAAATACGACTCGGTCCATCACAACTGACACTTGACCACTTGGCACAGTTTCAAACGAATTGACGTGGTAAAACCAACTTTATTAACACCTTGTCACAATACGTAATTGACACTTTCTTTAGATTTCAAAGGAATAGAAAAACAAGAACGGATTTTTCTTAATGCGACAAGGTGATAGCAAGGTGAACATGGGAAATGACATTACAGAAGTAGTAAATATAACATCTACATGTGTGGACTAATTAAAACGCTTGTAGTAATAGCTTGGCTGTTCGATCAAGTTTGTCCTATCCGTAGAGGTAGGTAAGAAAAAGTAATTGCTTTTTAAAATAATTATTATAACTACTTATATGTCATGAGTAATTATATAATTGAGCTGTTCGAGCAGTGTTCTTTTAATTTATGAAACGAGTATATTTCGATGACAGGGAACGTACGTACGTACGTACGTAACGTACTTCTTATGATATTTAAATGTATTTTTTTATAATTTATTTTTTTCATTTTTATCTGTTTTTAATGGCTTTGTTTTTCAAACTCTATAGTTTTTTTTTTGTACATTCAAGTGACTAGACGAGCAAGACTTTCACCTGATGGTAAGCGTCACGCTTGCCACTAACAGTAGCAGTGCCAGAATTGTGAACTTGCGAACACAATCCTGCGCCGCACTGCACTGCGCTCGTCACCCTAAGATATTAGATGTTAAATCTCTTCATACCCAGTAATTTAATCTATATTACACTTACTATATTAAACATGATTGTACTTCCTTGTGTTCCATTGTACATAATTGGCATTTAGTGGACAAACGCAAGCATACCAAAGAAAAAAACAGTTAATCTTGGCTCTCCGCTTAACCTAATTAGTTATGTAAATTTGTTGTTCCTTTCTAGCTAATAATTTAGTTCATATTGTTTCCTACCATATTAGAAAATCTTTTTTTCAGTCAGGTAGAAAGCACGGCAACCAACTTTTTACCAATGCTGGCCTATGTACCTACCTATGTCTATTCTCGTAGTTTATTGTTCACGTCACGAATAATTGTGTACTTTAATGACGTAAAAAGATAAAAGGGGAATGCTATTAGCCCGCAGCAAGATAAAGGATACAATCATTACTGCAAACACTTCAACTCTACTTTGCTGATGTTATAATATTGTGGTAATTATCGTAATAACCAAATAATAGCTTAATAAAACAAGTGTCACCACTAGTTAGAAGTCTGGTAAAAAAATCAATTTAAATAGCATCAGATTATGAAACATTAATATCGACTACCATGTAAAATAAATAAATGTGTTGCTTGCAAAATGACTCTACATATTTATTTTCCATAATGAGAGACATTAATTTATACTGATCACTTGTACCGTTTAGATTATTATTTAGGAGTAAGTACTTAGAACACTATTTCATCTAGGGGCTCGGGATTTCTCCGCCAAGTCCATTTTTCAGCTTCCAACCAACAACACCAGAACTCCTGTCCTAGGTATACCGTCACTCCAGAGTCTTCAGCCTACAAAAAAGCTCTTTGGCTTATTCGAAGATCCAGCTGAGTGGCGTATGTCCAGCACTGTACCGTGACAGGTAATAATGATGATGATATAATATTTTTTATAAAACTGACTTACTTTATAGTGGTGTCAAACAACCTGGAAGCTTACCTGGTGGTAAGTAATCTCCGCCGCATATCGATAATTCCAGAATCTGAAGCATTGCCTGCTCTTTCGGATAAGGAGTTAACATTTTAAATGAAACTATCAGAAATAAATTGTCTGCCACACTTTTAGCTAAATGAAAAAAAATACAAAGACAAGGGCTTAAATGAGTACCTACTGATTTCCCTTTTTTTTTAAAAATTATTATCTTTCATTTGATCGCTTCTTAACTTGAGTTAGGCAACGATGAATTATCACTTAGCACTTCACTCAGAAAATGTGATACGAGTATAGAATTGAGAATATTGGCGTCAGCGCACCGTTGATTTTGACTCTATATACCTAACTATATAAGTACCTATGTACTAATCCATAGTAGGTAATTACTTACAGAGTCTCTACTGTAGGTACACGTGCAACGTACAACTTTATAAGAAATAATAAAGACCTCCTTACGACGTAAAACTTACCTGTAACCTAAATGTTGTCATCCTATACCTACACAGTGCTACGAAAAACTTCGTAGAGCGTCTACGACAGAACAGAAATACTTACTGTATTTTTAAGGCCTCACCACTAACGGCGTCTAAGCATCTGGCGCAACATTTTCATCTCTACCACTTAAAAATTCAGAAGCAAGACATCTATAGATATCTATACCTACCTATAGCTTTATCTATGCATATCCACCCTCAGACCTTTTGCTACGTGACGTAACAATTCCCTCTACGCAAACCGTTCAAATTAAAGATGAACTGATAAAAACGCTGATTAAAAAGGATAGATAGATGTAGATTACCATATATGGGATAAGGACGGTTATAGTTCGAACGATGTCATCTTCGAAGGCGATGCCTGAGGTGTATCCGATGACAACAGGTTTCTCCGCTGCTTTTATAAGTAAATTTTTGAACGAGTTTAAAAAGTTATACTTAACAAGAAATATATTTTTGAGAGTTAATTAAGAACTTCAAGTTTTTTTGGCTAAGCATATCACATATGTAATGTACCTTGTAATAAAGACACGAATCGTGTTGTCTTCGTAGACCTCGAAAAACCAAATTGCATTAAAAATAAGTAATAAGTAAATGTGTTTGTTTTCTGTGAGGTTGTGTTTAGTTATTTTTATATTTTACTAAATTTAAAATATTATAAAAAAATCCGAACCAATTAGACATTTATTGATGTAATAATCATGTCATGATCAATCATGACTGATGTATTCATGTTTTAATTGTCTTCAAGTTAGTTTTTTTTTTATAATTACCTTCTTTACTAAGTACATCAAGTTTTCTTATTTTCTTTCAAATTCCGTAAGGTCAAGATCTGGCATCATTATCTAATTTTTATGAGATTTTAATACATACATACCTAACTATCTAATATAGTTTTGGTTATTTCTTTAGTAAGTAAGTCAAAACTTTATTTCTTCTTTCAAATTACGTAAGTTCAAAAACTGACATCATTAAAAAATATCATTTTTTACGACATTTTAATACATACCAAGCTACACCTATCTATCATAATAAGCTACCATAAGTGTCAAAATTCGATAGATTCACAAGAAGCCATGTTAACAAAATTTGTGATGTTAAAGCTTTTTCTTTTCTTTTTATCATTAAAAAAAACGCTATTATATCTTTATGCTTAGTAAGCATACAAAAGCTGTGTGGTTGACTGTACAATATAACAAATGAGTTGGGCTGCGTCCGAGTGGTTCGCGCGTGGGTGTCGCCGGCAAGGAGGCGGGCGCGCGGGGAGCAACGCCCTAAACAAAATGGCGGCGGTTCGCGCGCCAAATTCGAATTTTGAATTAGGAATTAGAATTCGTTGTAATAGTGTGTGAAAGTAAAACATAGATTTTCGCATTTTGAATAAGGAACCGAGGATATGTTTTTATTTAATTTTGTTACCAGCCAGAATAGATTAGGCGATGCTTGTTTTATTGTTAAGTAATCGTATACCTATACTGCCCATATTACATTATTTTTAATTTAAATTAGTTTGTAATTATATTATTTAACTTCAATGGCTGAAATACACAACTTATTTTGGTTTTAGAATGTTAGTAGTAATATTGTAAATGCAGACAACAATTAAATTTAGTTGCTACTTATTATTGCATTATTATTACTTATTTTCTGATTCATCAATTTATTGAGCTTATTTTCTTCTTTTTCCAGTTGTTGTAAAAATACATTTATACCATCGACGTTTTACAGTGACAAGGACAAAAATAAGACATAACCTCACTATTGAAGTTTAAAAATAAATAACTTAAATATAATGAAATGTTTGTGTTTCTTATCAACTAAGTATAGTAAACTACATAATAGCCAATAAAGATAACACCACGCCACGGCAACCTTATCAAAAGTCATAACATGTAATAAAATTAAAATAATAACCACACCATAACTCAACCAGATGTAATAAATTAATTTTATTCCTACAAAGGAACGCCGACATTACATGAATCTATAAACAAATCGTTATTGCAATTTAAGGACCCATTTAAAAGCTATAAATGAGAATTAACACGCGATTTTCACCCTAATATACTTACATGTAGAGTGTATTATTGATTGCGATGAGGGGCTGACTTAGCTATCATAAACTATTTTCAGTAACAGCTAAATGAAGAGCTGTTATTCCTGTCCCGTTTGCTCTCGTTGATGTAGGTGTGAGAGTGAAAAAGAGGTGTGACATTTAAGAATTGTCTGTATCGATACATCGGCGGCGTTGATTTAACCATTGCTTTGCTTTATGGCAGTCAATAAAATTGAACGTTATGAGGCAAGGTCGCAAGTGAAAAATTGAAGTGATTTACGTCTTTATCTCGGGACAGCGGGATTTTAATACGGTGTTCGGGGACCGGTTTGTTTCTTATACAGTATTTGGGTAGCTTGAATGAAAAAATATACAAAAAAGTCAGTATTATTATGTCAAAAAAAAAACTATTAAGTACGTATTAACATTAATAATGACTCTACTTCTCTTAATAACAAAGATTAGGTAATGAATTGTTTTATACAAAAAAAAAACACACATTTTTTTTGTACAAATAAGTAGGTATAACACTACTTTAAGCACCTCATCAGCTTTATGGCCATAACATCTTCGTTTAATTTTACACCACTTTTTTTACTGGGTGTAGAGGAAATCTTCTGTCCTATAGTAAGCATCACAACTCAGTGCCACCTTGTATTTTGAATTGTCTTAATATAACTAAGTAATGTACGTTTTAATAAACAGTGGAATGCGCTGCTGACCGATTGGGTGTATCCCGAATCCCGATAGTTACAATCTGGATGTCTTCAAGTCACGAGTGAATCGGTTTTATCTAGGTAAACGTGCTCTATCGTAGGTAGTATTTTCGCTTAACATCAACCAAGATGGCAGTCGTTTGACCTATATTCCATAAAAAAGTAGGAAGTTACGACGTTTGGACGAGAAAGGCTGCCTGCCTACTAGATCTATCAGCAATGCCATTGAAGGTTTTTAGTCTTGTTAGAAATTATGATTTTGTTACATCTTAACGAAACAAAACATGTAAGATTATTCTGCTACACAATATTATAGATCTTACTGAGCCTAATTATTTAAAATATAATTCTTAATTCGTACCTTTATTCTTAGGGCTAGATGAGTGAAAAAATATGCAATGTTAATCAAGTAAAAAATTCGGAGCTAAAAAATACTTAACATTTAAGTAATCTGTTGAAACTAAGAATATCTATCTAAATAAATACTAGCAGCCTACACGATACTATTCAGTTCCCATCTAGAAAATAAAATTTGTATCATTGAAACTTGAACTTAGGTACAAAATAAAACAGTAAAAACTGCACTTTGTCAATCCAATTGGAACCATTCCAGACGTTTGAGCTCATTCTCAGACTTACCTACTTATTAGGTATTATTTCTGTTATCTGTCACGTTTGTCGTCAACATCGTGGCCATGGGAGTGAAAAGGACAAAAAAAATGTCGGTTGCTCTAGAATGAGCTCAGTTATTTTCTTACGGCCATGAACCCAATCTGTACCAAGTGCAATGGCACATTGACGAAGCACATAAATAACACTTATCGGACAAGGTTCAGACATGACAAGCCAACATATCAAGACCCCACAACTCTACAATTTTTATCATTTCATAGCACAGTTCAAAGACCTAAGAAAATCGGACAAGACATTGATAGAGTCTGGGTTGTTTACATCGTCTGTCTCGCTATTTTAATGATAAAACCAGAGAGAATACCAAATCACACACATGGACTGATAACAATGCTTCAGAGACTCGATCTAATTGTAAACAGTGATTTTGCAATATAAAAAAAAGGAAATATAAATATCTTCCGGAGCGGAACGACAAAACAAAATATGAGGCTATTTAAAAGCCAGCAAAACCATAATTGCCTCAATTTCGAACTTGTCAAAATCGCATTAGTTCACCTCGCGTCGGAGAATAATGATTCGCCTTCAGCGTTCATTGGATGCTAGAGGATTATTAAAAAGTCATTAGCGGTGGATATAGCTAGTTATGTAGGTAGAAAAAAGTAATTTCGAGATTTGTGCCGCGGGTGGGGCCGACCAATCAGTCGGGCCAGACACGGAAGGAACGGAACCTTTATCACGCAAATCATTATTTTGTCGTTAGGGCGAGGCAAAATGACGATATCTGGTGCCGCGATCGGCGAAAGGCTTTTGTTTTGTACGTGGAAAAAGTTAGATAGATGTGAAGCATTAGCAGTGGAGTGAAATGGGCCGGCCTTGGCCTTCCAGAATTTTCTTTGTACTATTTTCACCTAGATATTCATTGCTTTCTTTCTTCGCTGGCTTTTGGGAAATGGATTATTTGGCTGGAAATAGAGCTAGAATTATTTCTACTGCCAGATCCTTACAATAAATAATTATGATTATAGAACAATGCCTACTACAGCTCCTACCTATTCGTTCTTACTACAAGTTTCAACATAACTACGTATTAAGAAGAATTTAGCACTGAACATTTTTGCTTAATTGATACAATTGTTTAAATATGTGAGTTTCACCACTAGGCCACATCATGTGGAAAATATTCTAAGTTATTACTTTTTATACTTATTCTACCTAGAAATGTGGATCTTATACAAGGATATTACCAGTAAAAATCATAAGTTACAATCATTATGCTTTATTAATTTCATGTATTTATATAGGTATTTATGACAATATCGTCTCGCCTAACCTTATTAAGTTACTAATTATTTCATAAACTTGAATCGATAGGACATAAATTGGTAAATAAAATCGTTTAAATTAGGTTCCATAAACTCTCTACACACCTAATTTTCGAAATTCCGAGGATAGCTCTAATAGACCCAATAAATCGAAACTTAATTTTAGTATATAAACCTAATTTATTTCAATTTGAAATTTTACAGCTCAACTTATTTTCTGATTCTATCTGGCGGGAAATATCAAAATTATGTATGAAAAATTGCCGTTAAATTTATTTAAAAAAAGTGTTAGTACATCGAGAGCAACAGGTCATTCTAAAGTTATAATATGAAAAAAGAAATTATGCTTACTGCTACAAAAAAATAAAAAAACTGAGACCTTGAGCAAAATTTTACAAAATAATGTAACGAAAATGCATTCCTGCCAGATAGCTAAATAGTAAAGTAACATCACCCAATACAGTTGTAAAAAGCAAACCTATTTAAGCAAATCAATAAATAAATATTGAATATATCGACAATATACAATTATTACAATTTACATTTTAAATTTACGAACACAGCACAAAACAAAAAATATTTATAAAACTGAATCCGGCTCACTGAGTTCTGTGTAAAAACATTCACTAGTTACAACTACATAATTATATTATGAAAAATAATTTACAAATAGTTTACATTATTACGAAAACGTATAACATGTTTCCTGACAGCAACCTTTCTGGTTCACTCCAATTTTTTTAATAATATTTTTAAACTATCGCGTTACGAGTAAATATAATATCAATGATCGATATTTTTACGTATATCGGTTTCCTTATGCAATGATTTTATAAAAATACTTTTTTTTTTATAATGATGTTTTGTTGATTCTTAAATTAGAGACAGATGCAAACAGCGTAACAATGAGTTGTTGTGATATATATTTGTGTAAACAATACTATATTATTATAGTAAACAATGTTCAGAACAACAATTAGGTGCATGATGACCAAGGAATTGTATTTATAACTTAAATTACTTGTGTGGTTTAGACTATAGCTAATTGCTAGTTACATTATAAGCAAAAAATGTTATCCAGCCTGTAATCTTAAAGGTGCATGACACCGAACAAAAAGCATGTAACAATTTAGAATTAGCACTCATATCATAGATCTCTTCGGTCCTGTACCTACAAATTACTCTTATACATTTCAACACGTGCACTGCTTTTTGTCAGAAGTTTTTATATCACAACAATTCACTAGCTACATTAGAAAGATACCATTTTATACAAATGTTGAACAACCAGCTGTTTATTTCCTAACTTTGGTATACTGTGTACAGTTAAGTACCTACTTTCCACTAAAGGCTCAGTACCATTGAAAAATTAACTTTCAACTTTCTCTGCATTTACAAGACTGAAGGTAACTTTTGTTTCATTACAGTAAACAACAATAGAATTAAATTTTAATCACATCAAGTCCAAGATGTCTTTTAGTTTCGTATCTCCATTGAATGGCACTACACCAATTAGAAATAAGAAGTTTATCAAAGGTATACTTTCACGATTTTGATAAGACATATTCTTATCTTAATCATAAGCTTCATTCGTAACATTTTACAATAATTATAGATTTCCTATGACGATTATTATCAGTATTAATTTACGTATATTGTGTCATCAAAAATCGTATACATTGCACTTGTAGTAACTGGCCTGACCACGCATAGAACTATGCGCAGATGTTATTCAAAACCAGAAGATTTAAATCTCAAATCAACACTCAATTTAATTCAATACCCAAAATTCAAAACACGAAAACATCGTTGTTTACCAAATTAATCTCAATTATAATTATTATTCACACTAAAACAATTGTACATTGTAAATTCTAAAAATTATTATGTATGTGTATTTACAGAATAGTAAAAAATAGCTTAACTAAAAATAAAACATCAAATATATTAAATAATAACAATATGGATACTAATTGCCTTCTTATCAATGGTTAATTATAAGAGGTCCTTATGGTTTTGTGATTAAAAATAATGAAGTTTTTTTTTAAATAATTTCTTACAGTGCTTGACGATAGACTTTAGTAGAATCAGAAGGACGTAAAATTTCAATAGAAATAAATTAGTTTTGTGATGCAAAAATATATAAATACTAATTATTACATCAAGCACTGTATCAAGAACTGATACCAAATTTATTTTTATCGAATGCAAATGTTTCTTTAATTTTCACGAGTCAGAAAATCAACTATTGAATCACATAAACATCAGCAGTTCACTAATTACATTACTGCTTTTTTGGTAATTATTGGTATTGAGATTGTTTCTATAAATTAATTTATACTTAACAACTGTAAAAATCTCTTCATCACACTATCATTACTCTTTATTCGAAATCACTAAGTTACGTATTAGTTATAATGTAATATTATCATGAAAAGTCCAACATACAATTTATACAAATTAAACTGTTCTAGTAACTTAGACCTCCGAAAGTATTGTTTCAGATTTATTATGAACTGATTAAACGTAAGGTTTAAAATCGAATATTAAATTCGAAATTGGTCGAACGCAAAATCGAACTCAGATTTTTTTCTAATTGCTTTAACGTATTCGATGGTTTCTATGAAATAAAATCAGTGTCCACTCTTGACACTAGCCGGCGCAGCACTAATTTCATACAATTTGTTATTTACTTACGAATACGTAACGCAATGAGTAGAATTCGCACTCGGCATTCAGATCGAACGCAATACTTATTCGAAAATAACTGAACGAAGAAAATAATCAACTAAGTAATGGTCGATTGAACCTGAAACAGTATGTTCGATGGTAGCGGCCGCGGGGATTAAATCTAGAGGCCTTTATTGCGGCGAGGTTGGAGGACTCATATTGTCCGGCTCGTCTCCAGACCCGGGCTCGCCTTTGGTCTTATTCTCTTTCTTCCACTTCATACGTCGGTTCTGGAACCAGATCTTGATCTGCCTCTCCGTAAGACAGAGTGCGTGTGCGATTTCGATCCTCCGTCTCCGCGTCAGGTACCGGTTGAAGTGGAACTCCTTCTCCAGCTCGAGCGTCTGGTACCGCGTGTACGTTTGCCTTCCCCGCTTCCGTTCTGAAATGATATAAAGCAAGCGATTAATATAATCCGATACAAAAAAGTTTTAATTTAAAACAGGAGGCAGCCCTGACCGATGCCAGACGTTAAAAACTGCATAGGCATTTCTGACAAATGGTGGTTATTTGTAAACGGCGAACACTCCCGGCGGAGTTAATTGAAAATTGTTTTGAGCTTATCAATTTGTTAATTGTTTTTGCTTGTTGGACATTTCTCTCGGCTGTCGTGGGTAGCAAAGTTTCATCGGGAACAACGCTGAGGGCTTTGTTCATGGATGTTATCGTTAAAGAGATTATGTCAAAAACGAAAGCGATCAATCAAAATCAGTAGAAAATTAATTAATATAAATGTCTTACGAGACTTTCATCATCATCAGCCCGGAGACGTCCACTGCTGAACGAAGGCCTCCCCCTTAGACCGCCACACTGTACGACAACCTGCCATTTGCATCCACCGGTTGCCTGCGACTTTTACAATGTCGTCGGACCACCTAGTGGGAGGCCTACGAGACTTTAAATTGTTACAAATGTTCTAAATCTTATTTAAAAAAAACAAGCAATCTATTAATGGTTCAATAGTATCAGTTTATTAATGCAAACGAAAATATTATAAAATTAAGCAAATCATCCACTATTTGAACGTTTCTATTCCGATTTCATCATCACTATCAGCCAGAAGCCACGATCCCCAAGCCGTCTGCCAAGCGTGAGGATTATGGCAATATCCCTCTATTGGGAGGCCTTCGTCCAGCAGTGGATGTCTTATGGCTGACGATGATATCAGCCAGAAGACGTCCACTGCTGGACAAAGGCAGCATATTCCGATTTATTTCCATCAAATTCTAAAGATCCTAGATAAGTACACAACAGCCATGAATAAAGATATTGTACAACATAAGGATTATTTTAATATACGATTATGATCGACAACTTGAATGTGCGATTAAAATTATGCTTCATACAAAACTTATGTAAGGAGGTGATCCGAAGCGCTACCGAAACCAATTAAAATAATTTAAGATGCCTTAAGCCGTTTTCATTTTGTAATCATTATTCTTCGAGGAAGATGCGAGCCTATTATACTCAGTTTAGATGATGCTCTCAACCGTAATTTATTTGATTACAAAAAGGCCAAATATGATGGAAAAACTGCTTGATCAGACATTGGATAAAATATATATATAGGACATAACTGAAAAAGTTAAAGCAAAAAGTAACCAGCAATTTAACGAAAGAACTAAATTTTAAGCAAATTTTTTACCTACGATACTCTAGTAACCAACAAAAATTACAAAACAAACTAGAACAAAGTTAGACACCTAGCTAAGTGAAATTCCATTAACCCCAAAACGGAAAGTCATGAAGCAAATATGAACTAAGCACGAATTGAAATTGTAACATTCAAAGTTGCGCAAGTTGAAACAACGGCAAAGTTGCTTGATTATTTTCGGCTGAACAACACGCAAAACAACTGTACAGGATAAACACGCGACTTCGAAGAATTCGACCAACGGCAACAAGAACATTGCGAATGACGCCTCGGCTTCCAAGAATATGAAAACAGAAAAAACGTCAATGACGTGTATAACACCAATAAAGATAACCTTTGACCATGTGCATCTATCATAGAGGATTACTTTTGAGCTAAAGTCAACAGAACAATGTGAAAGAGTGGTTAGAGCTAGGGTTGGTGTAGCGATTCCAAAATTATCGCCCACTTGTTGCACAGGAAATTGATAACAGCCTCATCGCACCGTTTTGGGACGCATTCAAGAATGCAGATGTTACTCGCCAGAACTCGTAGAGTTTTAATATTCCTATCAGTTGTATCTTATAGTTAAGAAACATTGTTTGTACCTATATTGATTAGTTACTTAAGCCATACTTTGCTCAATGGTAGGGCGTCTGCCTTAAAAATAAGAGGTTTCGAGGAAACCATCTCAAAAGATTGTCTTCTTGCACGGCAGATTTGTAAATGATGGAAATTGGATATCTCCTTTGGATATTAATTGTCTGTATGTGTATTCCTTGACTTCTTCGAGGCATCTAAAAGGAACATGCAAGTAGGAAGCTGCTCGTATAAGTTGTGAATCGTTATTTAATGTGAGTGGGTGAAAAGTTAAGATGATGAGATGTAAGAATTGAACTTGAACTAAAGTTTAAACCTACTCAACAGCATGGTTATGGTTATACCTTTTAAGCATTATCACTAACTTAGTACATATACCCCCCCCCCCCCCCTACACACACACACACACACACACACCCCCTAGCTTATAATGAGTTCCTCAAGAAAATTTAACAAGGGGCAACAGTTTATTTAATTTTAACATTATGCTTAAGAAAATCGACAAATTCAAAAACTTTGTAAATTAAAATGTAAGCCAACAGAAAACTGACTGTTTCTGTCAAATATGAAAACAAATATAAAATACGAATTCCACATTTCCGAAATTCGCAAAACAAAATCGTTGCTAGCTTGCTAGCAATATAGCTCATGAAATTCTCTTCGCAAGCTTCATATATTATACTAGCGGTTTCATCGCACACTCAGATGCATAAAACATGATCCCGACGTCAGATTTAAACCGTACGTAATAAGAGCATTAAGGACATGTCTGTGAAGCGGTAGAGACGCCTAGAGATGCTTCTAGTATAATACTGTCTCTATTATTGGCATCTTAAATGTTTGCGAACTAATTTGTGAGTTAAACTGAAGAGACAAATGAGTGACTATGATTGAGTGACGCATTTGTGTTTGGAGGTACATAGTAAGCGTTGGTTTCAATTAGTATTTATATACGTATTATTTATTAGCTGCGTTGTGGGATTTTACTTGCAATTTATTTATTTTAAATATAAAATGGACGAAAAAAGTGTCTGTCTGTCTGTCTCATGGTCCAAACTAACGTCATGTAATTTTTATCAAAATCCGTTCGTCTGCATAGTCTTGAGTAGGTTATTATTAGACAAACAGAGACACAAAGTAATTTTATACTATATGATGATAGGTGGTGTGATTATAATAAAATACGTTCAAATATCTAACCAACCCATGGTTGCCAAATTCATAACAGTACCTATGGAGAGTTATAGGTAGGTATATGTCTGACATAGATTTTCCAACCTACTCGTTACATTATGTTACATCAATATAAAACGTTTACTAAAAATTGGTATAAACAGTGGTAAAATTACCAAATATTTTTATTCAGATATATAGGTGTTTTTTTTTAGTTTTGTTTATAGTGTCATTTAAAGTACATAACTTATTTTACGCTTCACTAAACTGATTTTTTTTTCGAAAAAAAAGTTCGTGTGCCATTTACAAATATTGACATTGTGCAAATCCAAATATATCTAACAACGCAAATAGAAAGAGAGCTGACTCCTCCAAGTATGCAAACATTAAGTTATGAGTGAGCGTCAAAAAAGTTGCGTTTGTGCCGCTCGTCTGTTTTCCAGCAATATCACAGCTTGAAGCGTCGGGCGCAGCGCTGCATGTGTCGTCGGAAGCCCATAAATCATCGCTCGCGAGAGGGGAGCAACAAAATCAGGGTCCCGGCTTACTTTCACGACGGTACGTGTGGACACACGCGCAGAGGCTATCGTGTGGATAGGGCTTTAGTACGATTATTGAGGATAAGTTTGTCGGAATGATTACTGATGGAGTAGATTTAAGGTACCTATAGACATAGACAGGAAACTTTCGTAAAACTGAAGTAATTATTAAGTCGCAATTAAGAGTCAAATAGGTTGTCTGTTCTAAATTCAGTCCAATTGATACTGTTACCGACAGCAAAAACTTTCGTCAAGTTAAATACAAATTATAAGCACAGTTTGGATTTAAAAAAACAATAGAAAAATGTGACCAAATCCACGTAAATATGATCCTAATTAAAACATACGTTGATAGAATTAATTAAAGTAATGTATGGTAGTATGATTTTACATAGAACCAAAAAGCTTTTTTCATGAACACTTTAATTAATTATTATCCACTCTAATACTCACAAAATGTCGCAGCGAACCAGCGAGCAGTATTGACTCGTTTTTCGAGCCTATATTTTAACACGTTTGACATTTGCAGTTGCATGCATCAAATGACTAGGCGACTGTAATCCGAGGATCATAGAGGTTGGGGCCCATTTGTTTGGATAAGTGCTTGCTAAAATATTGACCGACGCCGACGCTACTATCGCGGATCGCATTTGTACTGATTACAGGCATTGTGATTGCACGAGTTCCAAAGGTGAGAGGGTGAAGTATTGAATCGATCAAGATTGGAATCGAATGATGAAGTATGCAAAAGCTAATCGTTATCAGATTAAACAGTTTATATCACTCTTCTAGACATAGTTGACTACCTCTGATCTGAGAAATAGGGTCTGATCTGCGAACACGGCTCTGTCTATGGGGATCCATCCTGCAATTTTTTCCCGCTAGGTGGCGCATCGTCGATGCGGCCGTAGTCATTTGTGAATCTCATACATTTTGTTGTTTTGTTTTTGCAGAGAACATTTTAAAGACTCGGATTACCAGGGAAAATCTGCATATTATACTGGTTTGTACAGTAATCCTTTGCTTTGCTAATGAAAGGTCTGTCCAACATAAAAACGTAAACAACTATCTAATCTACAAATCTATTTTCAGACCGTCAACAGCTGCATAGATTCTTAAAACAAGGCACAGCACCCAGTATTTTTCCTTGGACTAGATTATCGACAACGCCCTCATCAAGAGCAGATTGATATAAGCAATGATTAACTAGAAAACTTGGTTTTGTCACATCCGGACCGCCGCTGGCGCCATCTGCGGAAAGTTTTGCCTGTGGAACCTCATTGCCTTTTTAATAACTAGATGTCTTTATCCGCTACTTTACTAAAACACTATCTACTGTATTCTATGACTACAATCCTACTATGTATCATTGATCAGGTATGTATATTCATTTAAAAAAAAAGTGTTTATGGAGCTATACTGGCCATACTTTTCTAAACAGAGCGGCAAATTCATAGTTTATGTCCCATAGTTACGACTGTGTCGCCAGGTCGCCACCTAGCGATAACGAGTACCTAAGTTGGAGTTATTTGTTTTTAACCGTAATTTTAATAAGCTTTCATTGGCAGGCTAAAGGGTTTTGGCCAAACGCGAGAAACACGACCGGGGCGATGCATTCATGTGAGCTGTTACTGTATCTGTAATGGTACAGCTTGCATTACGAGTAGATATGGCTTTAAAAATAATAGCGTCCAGCAGCCGCGCAGCCTAAATACCAAATTCATCAAGGGATGACAAGTGAAAAGAGCTTTTAATTTAATTCGTTGCGGTATCGCGCCAGAGGAACAAAAAAATAGCAACAGCTTGAAGCGATATCGACAATCCATAATTCATGTCCTACAATTTCATACATATCCTGCCGCTTCAAACGTCACATTTTTCTCTGGCTTATCATTCGAATCGTGACTCTACGTTTATTCGGATTAAGCTTATTTTACTTTGTTGATAATGTTGAAATGTGACTTTAGGATGCGGGGTGAGTACTCAGTGTATTGCAATATCATACACGATATCAAACTGGTATTCAGATTAATGCAATTTCTCTTAAACGCTTACACGTCGTAAATAAAATTGCTGGTTCTCAACGACCTCTGAGAGCGAAGGTCGATGTTTAAAAACATTAATTGATATTGCAATTATGGGAAAACAACGGTCGGTGTTTTTCTGTTGGGGATATCAAATAAATTATCATGATAATATATATGTAATACATGGGAACATAACTAATCTATCGTTAAGGTACTCATATCGAATCTTTTCACGTCTCCAACTTGCAGCTTGATACATTATCTTAACTATTTTTCTCTGTGATTGCGAATTACATTGGTCAATCCAATACCAATAGTTATCTCTTCTCTAGAATTCAGGCATTTTAAAATGTCTACGTAACTAAACACATTGGTCAGTTACTTTAATAACATCAACAACCGGAAGACGTCCAGTGCTGGAAGAAGGCCTCTCCCTTAATAGGGAAGGGTTGCCATAACGCGAAGGCGGCTTGAGGATCGCAAATGGTCACCACCGTTAACTAAGAGGACTCTGCTGCCCGTCCTGCGGCAGTTCTGGCTGCAGTTTTAGGACATACCCAAGGCCAGGTACTTACTTTAATAAAGTACGTATTAAATTTGAAATCATATTCATAATACTAAATATAGTATGCTCCATAGACCCTGATGTTGTGTTTATTTCTTAAGCTATATTGAAAGTGCCTGAAAGATCTAAAGATCAACTTAGATATTATAGAAACAATATCTATTAATATAATTTAAAAGACTAAAAAATAAAATAAACTATTACTACAGATACTTTTACCGACCAAAAGGGTAAGTTTTTTTCCAAAAAAATTGCCGAATTTTCCAACTACATAAACCATCATTAGTCCATAATGACGCAAAGCAATTTGTGTATAACATTGATAACATCCACCGGGCCAAACACGATGGATGACAGAACACGCAACGCCATAATTATGGCTACCTCATACATGATTAATGTGAAAATGCGTTAGCAGACATTTTAATATACCACCCACTAACACTTAGAGCATCAGGATAGACATGTAGGTAGGTAAGCATAATGAAAATCAAAAATCCTATCTAATAGTGTCTGATCAGCTCGTATCTATACACTGCTAAGTACCGACAAGCTCTTTTTTAGTTCATATGAATATTTGACTGCTTTATAGCTCTGTTGGTAGTATGATTGCTTTGAGAGCTGATAGGGCGTGGGTTCTATTCCCATCCAGGATAAAAAAAATGTGACGAACAATGTTTGTTCTGTGTCTGTGTGTTGTATGTATTATAAGTGGGCATTTACAAAAAAAAAGTATGTAAGGTATTCAATCAGCAATCTGTTTTCCATAGACATAACAGCACAGGACACATTTTAACAGCTTTGCTTGGTTTTGGGCTAGATGGCGCTGTGTGAAATATCCACTAATATATTATTATTATTAATAAAATTTACATACGCAATGCAACAAGATTAGCTGATGATCTCGATGTAAATGTATAAATATCTCATTGTTAACTTACCAGTACCATGAACGCTTATTCCGGGACCGAATACGCTCAGCTACCGACGCTGCGCGACTGTGAATTTTATCGCCTCGCATTAAGGTTTGCGGTTGCGCAGTTTCGGCAGCTGAACCTATTCGGTCCCGCTATAAGCGGTTTACGGTACCTGGTCTTCTAATAAGTAGATAGCAGCTTAGAATAGAGTAAGATGAAGGTTTTTAATTTGCAACATGCAAAATTATTTACCTAGGGTAGGTCCTTATATTATTATGATCTGCATAAATAATTCAATCCCATTTGAACACAAATTTTGCATATTATATATAAAAATAAATATGGATGTAATTTTTGTTTAATGCTTGCTAGGGCAAAAACCAATTAAGTTTTTATAGAAAAATAAAATCAAACGAAAAAGCATGGCCGACTCTAGTTCTGACATTCATTAATCATCTCAGGGCTTGGGCGGGCATTTGCCTTCACATGAACGTTTCTACATCAGAACTATAAAAACTATGTACTACTTAATGATCTTGGTATCCGATAGCCATGCGCGTAATGATTTTTTGATGGTAGTACGAGGAACATGCGTAAAAAAGAGAAGCTCTTTACATAATGGGATTTACCCACCAAAAAGTTTATGTCCATTGTAAACTATCAAAAATTTCTGGTTTTGCTTTTTGCAGCTACAAATCTTCTTTTGCCAAGTAATTCAAATGTAGGTGACAGTAAAAAGCTTGGTAAACAGTAAGGAGTAGATTTTCATGACTATTAAAAAAAAAAAAACACAACTGGGAGCTCTAGTGCCTACATTCGTAATAAGTATCATACAAGGTTACGCGTAATGGTATTACTAAGCAGAAAGAGGTATTTGTACTCATTGTGAACAACTTTTACTATAGGCCCTATAGTATTAGGGCCAACCCTGAAATCGCGAAGAAAATCAACTAGGTATGGAATAATGATAATCACCCTTGATAAAATGTTTGCAACAACTGATTTATTTTTTCGCGTGTTCAGTGTTGGGCCCATAGTAAAAGTTGTCCACAATAATGAATACAATGACCCCCTATCGGTTTAGTAATCACGTTTCGCGTAATCCTGATTACTAGCAGAAAAGTATTAATTTGAAGGAAAAAAAATGATATTTATATTGTGTTGGGATCCGCTTAGTTTGACAACGAATATAAGTTCAAAGAAGAGCGCCACGCAATATCTGGCAAATCAAAACAGTCAGATTTCAAAGAGAATTTCCATCGTGAGCGGCGCGCCGAGCCATCACTCAGTGTTTTGTTGACGGTGATTTCCGTCCTGTTCCGCATCCGAAATGGAATGTTATTCACAAAATTCCGCTTTGGCGCTACGCTAAAAATTACTCGGCCCCACGCGGGATTGAACCGAATTCCGCCGCAAAAAAGGTGTCAAATGAAATATTCAAATATATTTTAATATAATTCATGCGGCGGGCGTTTCATTTCTCTCCCTCGTAATGGAATGCTAAATTTTCGGGCGAACAAAAAATATATATTAATGCGCGTACCTAATAGCTTATACAAACTCGTTTGTTGGGGTATTGTTGCGCACAATGGGTGCCATAACTCCGCGTCGCAACCACGGCCGGTGACGTCTTTGTTAGGCTCTGGAAGCTTTGTTCTGGGCCCGGCTCCGCCTGTCAACACGACTACCTCTACCCAGCTCGCTCCAGAACATCTATACGCTCGCCGCTACAAATTGCTGCTGCCACGGAAACAATGGGAAACTTTTGAGACTGAATGATCTCATAGTCCAAAGGCCAAAGTTTGTCAGGTTCTGTTTGGTCTATCATAGCGTCAAAATCCTTTTAATTTAGCTTTCCGCAATACAATTAAGAAAATATATTTCCAATAAGAATTCGAAAAACTTTTGACCCATATTTTCCCATTTCAAAATTAACCATCATTTGAAATCCATCAAATTTCCAAAACACGAATCGTTTGTTCGAAGCATTCCCTGCATAGAGGTTAATTACAGTTTTGTTCGGGCCATTACTATAATTTGCAGCAGGAAAAGCACGAATGAATATTTGAGAAGGCGATAGAAAGTGAGTAATTGCGTTGGATCACGAAGTGAAAAGTTATGAAAGGTGCTGGGCTGGGTGATTTTTCAACGCCTGCCGAGCGAACGCGAAAATCTTAATGAAAAAGAAAATATTCAATCATGTTGGGCTCTCGTCGATATTAATCTACGTATGCAGCTTAACCAACTGTTATGACGTCTGAGATATTAATACAATGTTATTTCGTATCCTAATATACTCTCTCTGGGTCTTACGTCAACTGATCCTCTCTGCTGGACAAAGGTTTATGGACTTGGTCGTTTTGTATATGCAAAGATAATAATTATAATACTATACTAGGTAAGTTTAAGTAAGTGTTAAATATAAAATGCCACGTTTACGTGAATCTTAATAATCTCAGTCCTGCTCGTCCCATTAAGGGAGAGGTCTTCAACCAACAGTGGACGTCTTCCACTAAGTAAAAAAAAAAAAAACTTCCAAGCTCTTCCACTGAAGATGTTATTTGTGAAACAATTGCACGATATATGGGATACATTTTTGGGTAAATTGAATCGTTCAATTTATAATTGCCAAAATGTTTGTTTCAGTTCCTAAATACATCTTTATAAATACTAAATAAATACTTTAATAAAAATTATCTTAAGCTTTTATGAACAATATTCGCCTTTCAAGCAATACTAACAACCTATAGTAGCCGCTCAGCAGACACCTAAAAATTCATCCCAACATAATACCGAGCGAGAAACGCATTACTGCTCCAAGATGAGCTTCGCCGCGGGACAGTTAGCCCCAGGGGGCTAGCCCCCCGCCCCCCACAAACAGGGGGGGCGATCTCCGCTCCAGAGAATATTTGACACGGGTCTGGCAGATAGACAGGCCGGTCATGTGTGATCCCCTGCCAGGAAACGGGGGCTTTTTTCCGCTCTACCATCGATGGCTACTCCCCTAGTACCAAGATACGAGTATGATTTATGTCTTTACTCGCACATGTGCATTGACGCTTTTTGTCCGCATCCACCAATGATATAACTTTAATGAGTTGCCAGCGATGATAGCTACATTCCTACTGTTTCCGACCATTACAATTACTAATGTAATTAGCTTTTTCTATAATTATAGCAGCGATACTATTACGGTATCGATGTAATTACATCCATTTATCGAATTAGCGGTTATCTTTTTATGTATCCGTTTCAATTTAGGGCTATTAGCGAACGAAAATGGAAATTTAATACCACATAATAAGTCCGGCTTCATAGGCTTAAAGGTGGTCATAGTTTGATTGGCGTGGTATCCCTACGTTTAATTAATGTGAGACAAGCCCACCATGAGCTAAACAAGGAAAGGTTGCAATCGGAAAGAGAAAGGTGATCAGTCAGTGTTGCCAGTTAATTGAACACAAGTTACTTGCGAAGTTAAAAGACGTAGATCGGGAAATTATTGGACTGAACTCGGAAACTTTGAAGGAGGGTTCAAACGAATTGGGATCTTTGTTATATAGCCAACTTTATCCCAAGTTCAGAAACAACAGTGAATCAATTGTTCCGTGGATAAGTATTTTATATTGTTGTATACTACATAATTTTAAATTTTTGTTCATAACTATTTATTGCTAATAATACCAAATCATAAAAACGGTTCAATAAATTTCAGTGAAAAATGATTGTGTTTTTTTACTAGTTTTACAGGTTGTGTTAATAGACTAGCACAAATTCTTTATTTGAAGTTGATAATGCATAATAATAATAATAAATACAGTGTTTGTAAGCTTGCAAAGTTGACAATTATAGTAGTGGTAAATTTGATTTATTAAAAAAATATGTTCTTACCTACATGTTAAAGTTTAGACTACTACTATTTTATATTCTTTTCAGAACAAAATTAGCTTAAAACTAAGTTTCAGAATATTGCAGTAAAAAAAAAATACTTCGTTCAATAATTTCCATAAAAATAGCAAAAAGTTATGATCTGGCAACTAAAAAACACTACCGGGCCGGGGCCATAATTATCTATGTGTGAGTGAGGCCTTTTCAAAATAAGAATCGTGAGCTGAGTTTGTGGATGTGTGAGTGCGCTGCGGTGGACACATATTAATGGCACTGTAGTATACAGATGTGGGTGTATGTAATTATAGTATGGTAATGATTTTTTAATAAGCTCCCAAACTTTTGCTCTGTTTTTTTTCTTTAAGTAGGTTAAATAACGGAAATGTTTTAAAATAATGAATACCTACCTACATTGTACTATTAACAAAAGAGTGAAACACTAAATGTAGCGTTAAATGTAGAGTTGCTGTAAATAATTTATTTTTATATTGTAAACTAACTAATAAGTACCTCATAATACCGAATTCGTGTTTCTTTATAATTACGTTTTATTACACAGCTCTCGATTTATTAATCCAAAGTAGGTAAGTATTGAGATTAGGGCCATCTCTGAGCGAACATCAGAATTATAATAGCTCGTACATAACAACAACTTTGTGAAGCTCATAATATAAGCAGAAGCTTATGAATTGACATTTCTAAATAAAAACAAGAAAATAAGAAAACATATTTTTATTAAGTCAATATTGTTGTGAAGGGACATAATTACTTATGAAGTTTGTAAAAAAAATGCGCTCCATTTGATAGAGTTCTTTATTCATTTTCGTCATCATTTTTTACACCAAGTAAGTACGTTATGATTACGAGCTAAAGATTGTTTGATATAGAGCAATTAAAATTATGTAAACTCGCTCAAGTTTGAGAAATAGAGGACTAAGCTAATAATACTTAGAGTTGCTTATAACCAACTTCCAAAATAAAATGTCCCAGAAATGCCAAAAGTAATGGGTTTGACGAATACGTGTACCAAAGTTTACAAAACTATTTACACATAACACAATTGGAATTTACCCAAAATAATTAGCAAAAAAAATTGCTATAGACTAGGGGCCTTACACGTTGTACGTTGCTAACGTTAACAAACGAATTTAAGGGGGCAACTAATGCCAAAAGTAAGTAAAAGGTGTATTTTTAAACACACAGTTTAATGATAAAGAATGTAAATATTCAGATAAATAAAATACTACAGGTAGGGGAAAACCCTAAAAAAGCCGAGTAACCGAATAGAATTTTGAAAAATAATCTGGTTAATTTAAACAAAAAAATACAAAATACCAACAAAAAAAACTGTTTTTATTCAAATGCTCTAAATTATCAGCGACATCACCACATTATTTTTTACGAATTACATAGAAAAACTAATGTTTTAGCACAGTAGCCGTATTTTTTTTTATTTCATGCCTACATTTTGAATAATTAAATAAAATCCCACCTAAATTGCTCAAAGCCATCATCATCATCAATTGTATCATGCGATTTTCGACTCTAAACTAATGCAAGACGCGCGGGTGAAATCTGTTATTTTTCTGGCATTAGTCGCACTCTTAAATTTCGCGCAATGTAATTAAGTACACTAAGCTGCGTTTTTATGTACGGCCGTCTTCAAGCAAGGAAACGGAGGATTTTGCACAAGCCGCTTCACCACGGCACACCTAAAGCTCTCCGGTGCACAAGTTCACATTCAATTCGGCGATGTTCAGTGTCGTCCGTGTCGTGACCAGTCACTTACTTAGCATTTTTAGCCTTATTCTCTCATCTTAGAGTTGCTATTTGTTTGAGTAGATAAAATATGCCACTATTTTCGCATTTTAACTATGACGTGCGCTATCCTCTGTTTCTTGAATCGATGAAGGCTGTAAATAAACAATCTGGAGAAGTCACACCCAAAACAAACAAAAAAAAAAAGAAATTGCTAGACAAAATATCCTCAATCCATTATTTTTTGTGACAAGCTGCAGTAACTCAAAAAACAAACTTCTTTACGTGTACCAATATCAAAAGAAGCGAAAATTCATCCGTCAACGTCCGGAGACCGGAAAGTCTGCGGAGGACCGAATTAGAAATATATTTTTATACGTCACACCCGGCACCCCTCTGAATGAAAAAATCTTTATGCAAATAATAGCACATGTAAATACAAGGGGAGGTGAGGAAACTCTCTGGATTGTCGTGTAACTCTTAAACAAATACATTCTAGACGTTTCATTTATTTATTATTTATGTAGTCAGGAAGTAGGTATAAGTGTTCAACCATTTGTTAAAATGGTTTAATCAATAACAATAAAATATGTTATCTATGGGTTCAGCAGTAGAAGATAACTTTTGTATATACTCGTAGGACCAAATTAAATATTCAACTATTTTCTGCCCATATCGTTAACAACATCTTAGCATATTTGTAGGTACTTTTACCTTTTTTTTAACTAAGTAACTATGTAGTAGTGTGTAACAAAGTAACTTGAGTTTTGTAATCGTATCAACAAGGAATATAAACTGATTCTGTACCAGTCCTTCCTATTATTTTTCAATTAGAATGAAAGATTTTTACCTGTATTATATTATAACCATTGTGTAATAAAACTTGTCATTATTATCCCTTGGTTAAGAGCATTCAACATTCTGTTACGATTCATGCCTAGATTAAAGTAAGTAAGTAAGTAAGATTGTATAGGCTGAGTGGCCAGCCCTAGTGTTAGAGTTACTGTCCCGCCCGAAGGCCTCTGACATGGCTGACGGTTGTTGTTATAGAAACTAGAACAAACAACCGGGACCAACAATTTAACGTGTCCTCCGACCCACGGTAGCGCTCAGAAATAAATGCCACTCACGGTCACCCATCCGAAGACTGACCGAACCATCCGTTGCTTAACATCGGTGATCGTTTAAAATCACCTAGACAAGCTACGCCACGAGCGCTACGCCTAATGCCTAGATTTAACAAAAGTGAAAATTCCCTGTTAAAAGAAATCTGAGTCAGGATTTCCCCCGAAACACAACACACAAAACACCCGAAAATTCAACAGAAACTCATTCACAATACGCTTAATACTCTGCGATTCGAGCTTTCAGCAGCAAACGAAGGAAAATCAGCGACAGGCAACAGAACAAATACTTGTATTCAATCATCGGGCTTCCACAAAGGCCTTGGGGCTGATATCTGAACAATGAAATGTAACCAGTCGTCTATCCACCATTGTGTGTCGAGGGGACGGGAGGCAGGTACGGGGCGGGGGGAGATTTCCATTATATTTCCATTTCCACCTCGATTCCCGCCGACTTATCGCTGCCTACCTCGGACTAGTGAGTCTATCTTTCTATACCGTTAGTCAACGATGCCCATTCGTCAAATAGAATAATAGAAAATACCGCCTTTGTGCGCGATTATAACCTTTATAAGTGTTTAATAATTCTAATAAACGCCAATCGATTTCTAACTACATTTACGAAACCTTTGGAACCCGTTAGAAAGTCGATGTCTTCTTACCGGAAGTACCTACAACAAGACAAAAACTCGATCTCATTATGATGTAAAAACTTTTATATTGGTTCACAAAAATGTCTTAATAGTAACGTTGGAAAATAAATTTTGGTATTTTATCATTTTGTCGTTTAAATTAATGAATACAAGTGTATGTCGTCAAACACGTGGTTTTTCACACGTATTCATTAGTTATTCAGTCGGCCGTACAAGCGGGAACTTTGTCTATTCGAAGATAACGCAATGATCATTCAAAAGCGTTTAATAAAATACTCAGACGATTCTATTTATAACATAACTGATATTATTAGTACATTATGATTTCAGTCTGCGCTCGGCAATGATTAATGATTCGTCTGTTCAGTTCCAAACGCGTTCTATTTTCAAAGAGCGTGTTCCTATTGGTCGTTTTTTGTTTCAAAATGGCAGCCAATTTTTGAAGATAATTAATGATCGAACGATGTATCGATAACATGAGAACATCTAAAGAGAGGTAAGCTTTTAAGTACGACTCAGCTACCAAACGTTTTAAAGTGGAGTGAATATTTCAAACGGTAAATACTTGATCCGGGTATCGTGACTTTTTTTGCTAGTTTTTAAGGCTATCTTGTTAACTGCCTGACTGACGAAGGTACGTACTAGATACTTGAACATGCGTTTTTTACTTGAACATACCTAGCAATCAATCCGTCTATAAACTGACACGAAGATTGTACCAGAGCTTTTTTGTTGATTGTTAGTTACAAAGCCTAGAGGCGTAGTCGAATTACAGATGAGTTATTTGGCTCATGAGTTTTTTTTGTATATTTCTTGGCAGATATATTTTTTGTTATACATCAGTCGCAGGTCCCTGCTTTTAATGCGCAACTAAATTAATTATTCTCTATCAATTTCATACACCCACTCAAGCTAAAATGCCAAGTGACGTCCTTAATACCAAAGTTAATCTAGTGCTGCCATCTATCTCTGTCCCATCAAAACGGAACTGTATCGAAGTTTCAAATTAATTAAGTTCACGGACCGAGTCTGTCTGGACTTTGGCTAACAAGGTTAAGATTATAATGGATATTTGGATAAATATTAGAGATTGTGACAGTCACTAAAGGATGAAACATAGGGAAGGTATATTTCATTCAGGTTATTTGTTTTCTTTGTTTAAGTCTGCGTGCTTCATCTTCGACAGCATCGTCGCTTACAGGCGAGTGTTGGTGGTCAAACACAGACTTATTTACGTTAGTTAAAGAACTCTTAAATAAAATAAAGACATTTTGCATGTGGTAGAAGCTAAAAAGTTTTGGGTAAGCTATAAAAATGAAAAGATAATAAGTAATTAATAAATACACTATATATCGAATCGCTATTAGGCGCTATGTACATTTACAATACATACGAAGGTACATAGACGTCACGTCGATAATATAAAACATCAGCCAGAAAATTATTAAAAAAAAATACTTAAAAAATAAAACAAGACTACCTCGTTACTGGCTTGTCTACTTTGAGAGCTGTAGGCGTGTAGTACTATTATTTATTCTGAGCTGTAGGGCGTGGGTTCGATTCCTTCCCAGGACATACATTTGTATGACAAACATAGATGTTTGTTCTGTATTTCGGTGTTGTATGTACCTATATATTATTATGTATTATAAGTACCTATATATTTACAACAAAATATGATTTAAGTATTCTATCAGCTACGAGGGGCGTTCATTATAAAGTGAGAATGAGGTACAAACTCTTTGGGACCGAAAAAAGCAAATACTGGCTGGTAAAGCTGGAATATTGATAAGATTTAAAAAAAAGGGAATAATTTATATATTTTTTGTTTTTAAATATTGAAGTCTTGTTTGTAGTCTGTCGTAGCGTGTTGTAAAACACGGTACATTTTATAGCCGATGAAGCAAAGATTTCGACTGGTAGTGTGCATAGTGTGCATTTTACACGAACAGTTGGGGATGAAAAAAGTATCCACGCGCTGGGTCCCCAAAATGCTTACTGATGCACATAAACAAACCAAGCTGAACATTTCTCGAGCTTCATTGGAAATGTTACAACAAGATCCTGGTCGTTTTTATTCTCGATTCATAATAATGGATGAAACATGGCTTCACCATTACGATCTTGAAACAAAATTACAATCTATGACTTGGAAAAGACCATCATCTCCAACTCCTAAGAAATTTAAAGCGAGTCGTTCCGCCGGAAAGATCATGGGCTCTCTTTTTTGGGATAGTAAAGGGCCACCCCTCGATCACAACCACTCGTGATATAATATCTCGACCATGGAGCTACTGTAACGGGCTCTTTGTATGAAGAACAAATAAAAAAAATGCGTAACAAAATACGCGAGAAACGGTGAGGCAAACTAGCAAAAATTGTTTTGTTCCATCAAGATAATGCCCTGGCTCACTAGTCCGCCGTTGCTATGGCTGCAATTCGTGATGCTGGGTTTGAAATACTTGAGCATCCCCCATATTTACACGACCTTGCCCCTAGTGATTTCTATCTATTTCCGAGGTTGAAGGAGTCTCTGAGAGGACAGAGGTTCGAAAATGATGAAGCAGTAGTCGCTGCAGTACAGGAGCTTTTAGGTGCTCAGGATGAAAAGTTTTTTAAGATAGTATTTTTTAGGTTAGAAAAAAGATATTCCAAGTGTATTACCCTAAAAGGCGACTATATCGAAAAATTACATAACATTGAATAAAAGTTACCGGCAACATACTCATTCTCACTTTTTATTGAACGCCCTATGTATAAGGTTTCCATAGTACAAGCTTTGCTTATATTATAGTTTGCGGCTAGACGGCTTTGAGTGAAATAACGTGTCCACCTATATTTTATTTTTTTAATTTAGCTATGGACAAACCTGTTAAATGTAACGCCTGTTATTATCCAACCATAAAATCAAACAACAAATAAGAAGCATTTTTGTAGTGGCAAGACTTTACTGCAGATACCACCTGGGGAATTACCACACCTTTGCCAAGCCAAGCAGTAGTGTGCAAGCATTACTGTGTTCCGGTTTGAAGGGCAATGTTACCAGAAAAAATACTGGGTATGAAGAGATTTAACATCTAATATATCTGGGTGATGAGCGCAGTGCAGTGCGGCGCAGGATTGTGTTCGCAAGTTCATAATTCTGGCACTACTACTGTTAGTGGCAGGCGTGACGCTTACCACCAGGCAAACGTCTTGCTCGTCTCGTCACTTGATTGTATGAAAAAAAGAAGCAAATAGGTAGGTACCTAATATTATTAACTTTTAACTTATTTCGTTCCTAGTTGTTGCAAAGCGGTCTTTAGTCGGAGCAGTTAGCTACCAGGTGATGGTTCAAGAAGATCTACATTGAAGTCAAGATAAGACAATGAAGATGGCAGAAATTTAAAAGGAAAAATCAGTAAAAGAACAAACAAGAAGTGACATTATATCTTGGTTTTGTCTTTAGCTGACACATCATCAGCCAGAATACGTCCAGTGCATACCACCACACTTCCAAAGCGTTCAAGCTGTCACTGCCTATCTGACAGCAAATGTGGTCTGTATATACTTTGCCCCCTTAAATAATAATCTTAACGTTACAGTTGAAATGAACGGTTATGTTTATTGAAATTTCATCATAACAGTTGCAAAAACAAATATTTGATGTGTGATTGCAAGATTGCAAGAGGGACCTGGGTATGTCCTAAAACTGCATCCAGAACCACCGGAGGACGGGCAGCAGCGTCCTCTTAGTTAACGGTGGTAACACTCTGCGATCCCCAAGCCGCCTGCCAAGCGTGGGGATTATGGCAACCCCTCCCTATTAAGGGGGAGGCCTTCGTCCAACAGTGGACGTCTTCTTCTGGCTGATGAGTGAGTGATTACAAGATACGGAAATCACACCTAGACTAAAATAGAATCTTACTCGCAAATAAAGATACTACAAAATACCTGTAGGTGTTTGCCGGTTTTCAAATTTTGGAGCGGTAACTGGTAGCAGCGATTAGTGACCAGCTTAAGTTTTATATTACTCTACCACCAAGCTATGATTTCCTCACGATAACTTTTTTCGCCAAATGTTCAAGATAATGATTACTGCAATTTTTACCTTAAAGCACCCAGCACTCAGGAATGAGTTATGAATAATGGATAGCTCTATCAACATCAATTAAGAATACTTAAATTAAAGAACAAACCAAACAAGAAGAGCGTACAGTATATGTATATGTACGTATAGACATTATAATTATATGATATTGATATCAAGTACAACACAAACGAAACTATACCACTAAATCATCACAACGAAAACTTAACCAAACAAAAACCGCGGCGCGACAACAGGCGGACTGCCTCGTGCAAATTGCATGCAAAACTGAATTCCAAACTCAAAATACCAGTAGCTGAAGAATGACCTCGCCAATTACAATGGAATCTCTAAATCGGGCAACACCAACCATAAATTAGATCGCAAACAAATTCAACAGTAGGAGACGGTAGCACAACTTGAAGGCTCATTGTTCTCTATTGGCGTCAGCTAAACAGAAGGTGAGGCTTTTGTCCCGGGAGTTGTAAATTTTATGAAAAGTGAAATTCCTTTGAACGCCTCTTCGGCCAATAAATAATCCGGGAACAGTGAAGGGTATTGTTTCTGACACTCATTGTTCCTCATCAATGCGTGAGCGAAAGTGTTTTTGCGAAACATCGAATTTGTTTTTAGAGGTACCTATCTGTTTTGTAAGATTTGTTGTGCAGTAGGGTAGATAACTGATGTTTAAATCGTTGAAACCAATAGCTTTGATGAAGAATTTAAGTAAATATAGTATGTTTATTGAAAAAATAATTTAAATCGGTTATTTATGTTCTGATATATAAGCGTTTAAAGTTTTTGGTAGAGACAACTCTGTCCCTTTCTCACAAAACAAAAATGACGTCACGACTCACTTGTCAGAATAGAATTTATATGGCGTACCGAGAAGTGACGTCACGGTTTGCTGTTTCGCCTCTCTGTCTAGCATGATATTAAAATGCTTATAAGTTGCTTACTTTTGATCAGATTTTCATTTTCTTTTCATTAATCAGCTATATTTATGGGCCACAATTTAATAGGACAATAAAAAAAACCAGTCATCTAGCCTATTGTCGATGACGTTTTTGCAATCAGTTTCAGTTTCATTTAATACTCTGTCATTAGAAAACGTAGGTACTTGTTTGGCAATAATACAAAAAACACAATAAAACGTATCTAATTATCTCTATACATTGGACTAGCCCACATTAAGCCAGCGTGGAGAAATATCGCCCAATCATCCTTAGAGAGTAGAGCTCTGTACACAGCAGTGAAGTGTTAAAGGCTAATGCAGTATGAATACCAACTGCGAAGTTATCCCATTACACTCTATCTTTCACAAAATTACCAATAGCTCCCTCTGTATCAGATTTTCCGGAGACTAAAACGTTTACGTCTTTGTAATATTAGTATAGCTGCAGGTAGTATTACTCGGTATTTTCTTTTTGTAGCATGAATTGTCTTATCAAATTTCATCAATATCGGTTCAGTCTCTTGGGCGCAAAAGGGTAACAAACAAACAGATAGAGTTTACTTTTGCAATATTAGAGTGACGTGTAATGTACTTTAGGCATGCTTACTATCTTTGACCACACCGATATTTAACATCAGTTTAGCTGTGATCAATCATCTACACTGTCGACCATAAAAAGCTGAGAAGTAATTGCTGAAACTTACCAAATTGACTTCGCATCCAGGGGTAAAGTGGACTGGGCAACGATGCATTAGTGTTAGGTGGGGGCTGCTGCGGCGGCGGCTGCTGCGCGTGCATCGTCTGTTGGTGCATCGGCGGCATCTGCGTCTGGTGCTGCATGTCGTCCACTGGGTACATGAGGTGCTGCTGGTGCGGCACGCCGTGCGGCACCATGTGCTGCTGCGGGTGCATGTGATGCGGCATCTGTTGAGCCTGCTCCAGTGGCGGGCTGCCCGGCACGCCGCCTGCCGTCGCCGCCGCCGCCTGCAGCTTGCACGAGGTGTACACCGCCGGCGCCGGCGCCTGGTGCCCATTAGGACCGTATCCATCCGTCTTCCCCGCCATATGCGCCATCTGCGAAGGACTGTCCGGCCGGTAGCCATTCTGGTCCATCTGCTGGTAGTACCCCAACCGGTCGTAGGGCGGAAACCTCGGGTAAGGCATGCCCGGCGCCGGCTGCGCGGGGTAGTGGTGCTGCGCCGGCCTAAGCTGCTGATCACAGCCGTCCAACTCGTGCCCTTGCTGTGGCACCGCGCCGTAGTGCGCGTGCGCCTGCTGGTGCTCATGACCGCCTCCGTTCCTCATGTCTGGCATGTAAGCGTTGGAGAAATATGTCATGCTGTCGCAATTGTTGGCGCTCATCGCGGGCCCGCAGCCCGCGCGGCTCGCGTCCGTATCTTCCGTCGCAGCTTCTCGGCCCTCAGGGCCGACACTATATCACAGTTCTTTCACAACACACACACCTCGGATTCCATTCACCACACGACGTGCGACGTTATCACTGGCTCACGCTTTGCCAACGGACGGTGTCTCCTCATCGGATCCTCGGCGAATCTGAAAAGGAGAGGTTGATGCACTTAGCCGATCTATAATTATAATGTCAGGTGTAATATAGAGTATAAAGATCGATGGATTGTTTGTGTTGGCATGCTCGCGAATAGTCCGCCGCGGCGGAGTCATTGCGGGACTCCGAGAGGCCGACACTGACTGACACGTGGACTAAAATTGGAACACACACGAAGCCATAAAACCTCATGCTCTGTGTAAACGCCTATTAGCGACAACCTGTCTGCGATATGAGCTCCCGTTCGGTGTAGATAACTGCGGCTTATTCAAACGCGAGTCAAGATCGAGATCTGTCTTTGTCTGGCTGAAGGCATCAGGTCCTCATAAGCGAGACGGGAGATGAAATAGTGTCACGTCTCGAGATCCGACATGTGGCTGACCCGCCGTCATACCCTGCACGTTCCCAGTAGTTGATGGAGCATGAGTGACAACCGCCCGGCGACATAACTTTACACCGACGTTAATTTGTGCGGCGAGGGACAAGTGTCAGTGCGACCACCGCGTTATCACTAGATCTACATCTACCGGCATAAAAGCGAGAATTTATTACGCACTTAATACGACAGCTACTAGAGTTTACCAAGCGTACACGTGAAAGAACAAAAAATACAATTAACCTGAGAAACGCGAGAAATATTTTCGCATCTAGACAAGACTGGCCAGCTACTTATGTCACGTTTTTCGCGTTTTATCTGTGTCGATGTTTAAAGTGGAATGCTTTACATTGTTGCAAAGTCATGTCAGCATACATTTGATATGCTTTGTTGAAAATGCGTAAAGTAAAAAATCCATATGTTACTAATGTAGCCGCCCCTCTGGAGTTATTTAAAACCGAAAACCTCAAGGTTCATTAGGGATACTTAATGAAGGCGGCGTCACAAAACAATGTATCCCACGCAGATGGTACTGTTTCATGTGACTACACTAATATGGAAATAGCTAGCAGCGCCCTGCGTTTTCGCCCGCTATCCTACATGAACTTGTATATTTTACCGGGATAAAAGTAGGCTGTAAAACTAGTCTAGCGTGTCGACTATCTTTATTTAAAATTTCACCCAAGTCTATTGTAGCCTTTTAGCGAGAAGAAGTACCTAAGAAAGTTACAAATTTCAGCACACAACTAACACTAACAATAAAATTTAGTACTATTCATTAAAGTAAGTAAACTAAGTATTATTCAAACATAGGAAAGAAACATAATTATCTTATCGTATTATAATGTATAATCTAACGTTAAAGTACAACCATGTTTCTCTTAAAATTATTTACTGCGATCTCCGAACTAGGCAAAGCCTGTATCGCGGAGATCTGGGACGATTGTACATGAAAAATTCAACCTCGGGTAACATAGCTATATCCCATAAAAAGATTAAGTAAATAATCACCAATATCATCTAGAACACGATTACAAAAGCATTTTGTTATATGGTTCTTTGTAATGTATACATACAATGCAATGGATATGGCATATGAAAGTTTCAAAATATATTTGACATTAATATTTTTTTAATGAAAAAGCCCTATACCGTAAGCTGAAGACGTCAAAGCGGATTTAATTAAATTTAAAATGAATTTTAAACAGAGATACAACAATTGAAAGGAATGCTCGCCAAATTTGCGTGTACAGGGATGGACAATTTAAATTTACGATTTCGACGCCCCCTAGCGGCGCGACCCTCGCATTTTTTTAATTTTCAATTTCCATTTGCATTCTGAACTAGCTCTATAGAACCTATAGTAGCATCTGTATTTCAGATTTATGAGGTTGTTGCTTTGGTCAATTTCGTCGGGCGTAATTGTGGGTTACTCTTGTTAGCCACTGGTTTATCTTCTCCGGAGAAGTGAACTAAGTATTATAATTATAGCAGGATGGTGTAATTTTAATTGACAGAAAACTGTCCATAGCTAAGTTTATACGATCACAGTCTTGTTAAACTAATTATGGGAGAAATGTATGGTCTTTATACTAACTATGAAAGCTATGATTTGTTTTATGCTTGTTGGCTTGTGTTGGTCAAATTCTGCCTGACGTCAAGTAACGGTTCGGTCTGGAGCATGCTTACGTAGAATGACCCTGTTTACTCTGGATTTGAAGACACTCCTATTTGTACTTAACGGGAAACAGACTCTGTAGAGACTTCTACAAACTCGCTATGCGAATGAAAAATATGGAATCGAAGAGCTCAGTGCGTGTTTGGGGAATATCCAATATGTAGGAATCTACTGATGGCGCTTAGGTCGCGTTTGTCTAGTCGTACGGTAATAAAAAGAAGCAGGTGTAATCAAGTTATGCAAGCCTTGAGAGATTTCGGAGAGTGTACTCTTCGAAATGTTTCCGGAATGCTGTCAAAGGGCGTGCAACTGTGCAGTGACGGTTTTAAGCAACTGTACTTTTTTATTTCATTTTCCATATCAAAACTTAGTCGCTAACCCTGTTGTCAGGGATATGTTTTGGCGAATGGTCTTTAATGTCAAAACTGATACTTTAAAAATACATATAAAAATGGGACTGACATTTCAACATTATCATCCAACATCCAATTGTAAAATTTACAATTGAGTTGAGTAGTACTTAGTTGGTGTGAGAGTCTGACCATCATGTTCTGTATATTTCGTAGAATAAGTAAAATAATATTCCGCTGAAAAATATACATCAGAAGATAGTAATCATAAAAGAGTGCACTAATTAAAAGGCATGAAACACGTTTAACAAAATTTTAATCTCATAGTTACAGTTTAAATCTGTTGTACACGTAGCCGGCTAATGTTCTAGCTAGCAATTACCGTAGAGATAAAAATCTAGGAGTTATCTCGGTTCAAGGAACATGTCTTTAAACTGACCGACCGCGACTTGAAAATTAACAGTCTCACGTGCCTTTGATAATTTGATAACGGAGTTTAACAGTTGATTTATTTCGTGGGCTTGTAACCGGTTGCTGACTCACTGGCTCGGTTAGAGATGGCCGAACTGGATAATTCTACTCGATTTATTCCACGTTAGAAAAACCATTCGAATTATTTGATGAATGCGTTTATAGTGTAATAATAATAATTAGTTTAAATGTCTATATAGATTTGCTACTGTTTTTTCATATAAAAATGATTATATAATTATAAATTTATATGACTAAATAAAGAGATAAGCAGGTCACTTTTGGTGGTGAGCACCAAGTTTGCCTATAGCAGTACCACTGCCATTTGAACTAGTCTACCCAGCTTAAACCGGTTTACGCCTATTTTTAATGAATAATTATACCCATATTGATTGCAGTTACTTTATGTAGTTTATAAGCTCGATTCACAACATAATAACAGTAAACAAGAAGTAGGTATAAAACAGTAATAAGCACATGTGATAGTTTCAAAAGGTAAGAAATATTTATGCACTTTTTTAGTAGTAACACAGAGAGTTTTTTTTTATTGGGTATTTATTTAAAAAAAGAACAAGAGATACCATGATTTAATCACTTAATTTGGTTATGTTATTCGAGTAATCGATTGTTATTTTTGTCATCGTCCATCTCTACTCGAGTGTTCGGTTCACATGCCCTCGCGGCCTTAATCCTGGTAGAGAGTGTTCTATGTAATGAGAACGCGGCTTAATGTTTATTTCGACGAAGGAGGTAGATGCCGGTCATAGGTGAATAGATTACTAACTCTGTAGTCATAGTGTCGAAGTTCATGGTGAGCTTTGGTGAAACGTGATATGGTAAGGTTTAGTAGAAATAAAAATGAAGACCGCAGCGTAGTGATTCTTCTGTTTTAACACATATTTTTGATGATATTATTCATATTAGATGTGTTTGGATTCATGTTACACGAAGAATATCTATATGAGCCAGGACCAAGCAACTTTTTCCCTCGGCAAAAAAGAAGAAAAAAAACTGAGTTGACAGCCAACCTTTGGTAATAGACCTGATGATGTATAATATTATTTATATTATTCTTAAATTTTAATCACGTTCGATCCTTAAAAAGGTAAAAATAATCAAAGCAGAAATTGAGATGGAGGATTATCTGCGTTTTTACATATTTTTTTAAACATCAAGTACCTAGTCTATTATTTAAGTGATACTTAAAAAAATATTAAGTTTGAAAGTATTTCATACCACATAAATCATAATTTTAACACTTCCAGTTTTTCATATTAAATTAGAAGGAACAAACATTCATTTACGCTAATATTTCTATCAAACTTTCGTGAACACTATTTAAACAAGCACCTCCACTAAATCATACACAAACAGTTCCCAGACGTGAAAATTGCTAAAAATCCACCAAACAGCCTACTTCTTATTATTTTATACTAGAAGCTGCATAAATCATACCAAAATACTCTGTAGTATAACTGTAACACTGGTTCACAAGGAACTAAATTAAAAATAAAATTAATATCATTTCGCGGCTCGAAGTCGGCAGCTGTTAATCAAATGACGATCAAAGAGTGTTATTTTGGGAAAATTCCCAACGTTTATTTATCATTTTCACTATTTGTCAATTAGACTTCTATTTTCAGAACAAAGTAGCATGAATTATTGGCTCTATAAGAACACGGATGACGTTGATACAAGAAGTGCTAGAATTTTACCCGGAAAATTGTGATAAGTGACTCTTTTTTTTATGTTTGCGATAAATTTAACTAATAATTGGGCACGTAAGTACCCATGTGGATGTATAAACGATGCAAATCGGATGTTTTCCGTCTGGTATATTAAATAGGGAAATATATAGCCTCACTAAATTACTAAGATACCGTACCTACTTATTCATTGATCTGATTTTGTGTGGTTCGCTAGATGGCATAATAAAAGCTGGACATTGTACGTCTAAAGTAGGTATTTTACGTACATGCCACTACGCTTACTATAATTATCTACTAAAATCTAAAATAATGTTTTTTATTGAATGCCTTAGAATAAACTAAAGCATTTACTTACGAAATGCATTTACTTTAAAGTCGCGGGCAACCGGTGGATGCAAATGGCAGGTTGTCGTAAAGTGTGGCGGTCTAAGGGGGAGGCCTTCGTTCAGCAGTGCACGTCTCCGGGCTGATGATGATGATGATGATTTACTTACGCTAAAATATTTAGCACTTAAATACATCATCAGCTAGAAAACGTCCACTGCTGGACGAAGGCCTCTCCCTTAATAGGGAGGGGTTGCCATAATCCCCACGTTTAGCAGGCGGATTTTGGGAATTATTTTTCAGAAATTCTTTACTAGATCTAAAACATAATATTGTGGCATTCTATGCTAATTACAATAACAATAAAATGGATGACCAATTATGATCGATTTAGCCATTTAAGTAATAAAAAAATGTGTACTGTGTATGAAATGTTAAAATAACGTTCCATATTCCAATCAGATCCATTTATTAGTTTTATAATATATTTTTTGATCCAGGGCCTCTTGGTATTTGCTTTGGCTCCACCAGTGTTTCTTAAAGTTAAAGAGAGATATAATATCTAAGTAGGCACTTAATTATAATTAAAACGTTTTATCTTAATCAACACAATCTTTGGCCACACCGAAGCAAATATGACATGCATGCATCCATTACAACTGGAATCGTCATTAATTTTCCTTCCTTTGGATCTCCTACCTATTGCAATTTGTTGTTTCATTAATTGGATGATTATTCTATGTGTACCTACATTATTGAATATCAGGAGATACTTATTAAGGAGCTAGTTTTTTTTGAAGTATTTCAACGCAGTACGTATATTGGAGCTGACTTGAAATCTGACGAATTATTTACTTTTTTTATTTTATAAAGGTTCTCAATTATGAAGTGTGTGTATAAAGGTTCTCAATTATGAAGTGTGTGTAAGAAGCTCACGACATTTAAATTTAATAATCATTGTAGTATGATAAATTCTTTATTTCCACATAAATATCAGTGGAGTTCTTACGAACTTTTAACAGACTTCTGCCTAAACGCAAAACAAAGAAATCAAAGCCTAATCCATAAAAAAAAACAATGTAGCTAAGCAAATTTTTGTATGGTGATCGAGTGATTACACACAAAAGCATTTTTCGAACGACACAAAAAAAATTTAAAAGAAAATAAAGAAAATGTGGAAGATAGGTAGATAGATAGATTAATTATTTATTGCTCACACCAAAAAAACATACATACAAAGGATTAAATAAATTAAATACTAGTGCACAAATGGCGGCTTTATAGCTAAAAGCGATCTCTTCCAGGCAACCTTAAAGAAGAAAGAAAAAAAGTGAAGAAAAAGTGTAGCCGAGGAGATCGGAATGTAGAGCCAAATAAAAGTCAACTCTCATAGCACGTTCTTTACTACGTAAAATACCCCACATTTTTCAACTACCCCCAACGACACCTGCGCCATATCTCCAAAAGCGACACACGCGGTATAAAATCGAAAACAGTGCAACATTTTTCGTGTTCAAAAACTCTAACGACCCTCCCGGTGCAAATCCCGGGCCGCTAAGCGGGCCCTGAGTGAAATGCGATGTTTGCTCTAATTACGCGAACCAACTTCTAAATTTAATCAGACAAGTTGGTAATTTTCGCTGCGGGCCCATAATTTTTCATGAGGGGTTCGTGTCTTTCTGCCGTCATTTTCGTGTACGGCCTTATTCGTGTCACTCTGTTTGGAGTAAGATTGCGTGTTGCATTTACTCCTAATTATGAGTTTAATGGCGTATGTATGTACGTGAAGAGCTTAGAACTTTTGCCTGACTTGTACTCGTATGTCTAGGTGTGAATCTGGAATGAGGAAAAATTAAATCCACCACGGAGTTATTATTTTCTTTGACAATTAAGTACGGACTATGACTGCAAAAGGCTTTCATGTAATTTTACGTTTAATTATTCGTTTTCAAGGGCGAGTAGTGCAGCAATTCTATTGTGATGATTTATTTATCCAATCAAACAATCCTTGTGAAAATTACAAATTAATAACTAACCAATTCAAGTATAGTATAGTAGGAGTCTCGTCAGGAGGCCGCTCGTCTTGAAAGCTTGAGGTCGCAGATTCAAAACCCGGGCCCGTGCCAATGAGCTATGTAGGGATTCATACCACTGTTATTTTGGTGAAGGAAACTTCATGAAGAAACCTTACGTTTTTGTAGTGGTAGGACTCTACTGCAGAGTCCGCCTGGGGAAGTACCACGCCTTTGCCAGATATAATACCGCCAAGAAGTAGTAAAAAAAAGTAAGTTCGTATAGGCTGAGTGGCCAGCCCTAGTGTCAGAGTTAATGTGCCGCCCGAAGGCCTCTGACTTGGCTGACGGTTGTTGTTATAGAAACTAGAACAAACAACCGGGACCAACAATTTAACGTGTCAAGAAGTAGTGTGCAAGCATTACTGTGTTCCGGTTCGAAGGGCAATGTTACCAGATAAATTACTGGGTATGAAGAGATTTAACATCTAATATTTCAGGGTGACGAGCGCAGTGCAGTGGGGCGCAGGATTGTATTCGCAAGTTTTCAATTCTGGCACTGCGACTGTTAGTGGCAGGCGTGACGCTTACCACCAAGCGGGCGTCTTGCTCATCTCGTCACTAGATTGTACAAAAAAAAACACATCCGAAGAAGAAATTCAATGGCGTGTGTGATCAGTGAATCCGCCGCAACTGGGCCAGCGTGGTGTATTATGGTAAAAATCAGGTGTTTCGTATAAAAATTCATTCACTCTCCACAAAATTATAGACATAATTATAAGAGAGAAAACAAAGAAGAGAGAGAAGAAGAAAAAAAAAGAAGAAGAGAACAAGAAGAACATTAGAAGAGTTTAAGAGTCATTCACAACGACGAAAACAATATTCTCTTATGGGCTTAGTAATACCGTTTCTTTCTTTTGGGCTTAGTAATACTGATAACCGATGGGGCAGAAAAGTTCTTGGGTAGCGACCACTGACTGGAAGATGCAGTGTAGGTAGGCCTCCCACTGGTGGACCGACAACATTGTGAAAGTTGCGGGCAACCGGTGGGTGCAAATGGCTGGTTGTCGTAGTGTGGCGGTCAAACAGTGACGTCTTTTGGCTGTTGATGATGATAACGATGAATACCGTTTTGGGTAACCCTGTATGTATGTATGTATGAATGTGTATAATGTTTTTTTTAATATTTTATATTTTTTTGGGGGCCAGCCGCCCCATGTCTTATATAGGGACCTGGCGAAACGTTTAGTCGAGGTGTCAGGTGACCGGAATGCTGGCTTATATTTTGGTCAAAAACTTAGCATTGCCATCCAACGTGGCAATGCCGCCAGCATTCTGGCCACCTTTCCATCATCTACGGGGCCTTTAGTTTAAATTTTAAGTTTTGAATTTTTTATTATTATGTAGGGTTTGTTTTTACTAGGTAAGGTTTATTTAGTTTTTTTTTTTATAATTAAAAAGTTCCACTTATTTAAATACACTTAGAATTTATTGCAAACAATGTATAAAATGCAACTTTGATGATAACCAATACATTGCATTCCGAGAAAACAGCGTCACTTCTCAAAAAACAGTTTTCAGGAAGCTATCAATCTTTCATCCGAGATGAATATTTATTTGTGGTGTGTTAAAAGTGAATGGAACAAAGTTACGAATGCTTTTGAAGTAAAAACAGCTCAAAATATTAAGGGCTCTGCTGAAATACCCATACTGTATTATTTTCAACCGACTTCAAAAAAGGATGTTCTCAATTCGACTGTGTTTATTTTATTTTATTTGTATGTATGTTACGCAATTACTCCGCCAATTATGAACTGATTTTGATGATATTTTTCGTAGGTAATACTTCAGAAGTGGTGGTTGCGGGTTCAGATCCCAGGCACATACAAATAAGCTCTTTGGAGTTTAGTATGGGTTTTCTTACCTCTGGCTTTTTGGTAAAGGAATACGTCGTGAGGAAACTGTATACACCTGAAGAATAAGCTCAATGGCGTATGAGAATCCACCCGCAATAGGGCCAGCGTGGAAGATATGACTCCATCACCCTTCGAGGGTGTGATTGAGGGTGTGGGTGTGTGGGTGTGGCGGTCTAAGAGGGAGGCCTTCGTTCAGCAGTGGACGTCTCCGGGCTGATGATGACCCTTCGAGGGTAAACATAAGTTCAACGATGGACTATTAAGAGCGCAGATTATGCTATGATTCTTCCACACTGGCAAAGTGCTCAAAGAGCGATGCTAAAATCTTCACCTTCCTGCCCTTATCCCACCAGGTGGGGACGGCACAGCATGTTTCCCTTCTCCACTCCACTCTATCGCTTGTCATCTCTGCATTTACTCCCTTTACACGCGTATCATCTTTTACACAGCTCATCCATTCCGTTTTAGGGCGCCCCCTTTCGGTTTTACCGCTTACCATCATTTCCAAGGCTTTTTTAGTTATATGGCTCTTCTCTTCTCATGTGAACTTGCGAACACAATCCTGCGCCCCACTACACTGCGCTCGTCACCCTGAGATATTAGATGTTAAATCTCTTCATATCCAGTAATTTCTCTGGTAACATTGCCCTTCAAACCGGAACACAGTAATGCTTGCACACTACTGCTTGGCGGTTGAATAACTGGCATAGGTGTGGTAGTTCCCTAGGCGGACTCTGCAGTAGTCCTACCACTACAAAAATATTAAAAGAAAAAAGAAACAGCCTGAATTGGTTTCTACACAGTGCTATTGCTATGCCCGGTACAGTGATGGTTCAGGAATCTGTTAATCAAAGCGGGCGCAATCAATTACAGACGCTGCAATCAAAATGGTTGGCATTCCGCCGTTCAGGGCAGAGGGCGACTTCAAAGCTGCGTTCGTCTGTTCCATATCAGTACAATGATAACCACGAAATACCTAATAGGATCATTTGCTACATTTAGTCAAATAGCTAAGATAAGTGGACTCGGATTTTGCCACTTATCCGGTAGATTTGAGTAGTTTTTTTTCACCTATATCCCTACCAGCAGAGATACCTTAGTAGGGATAGGTGTACCAGGTGGTATAAACTGAGGTTAATATACGGAACGTTTTTAAGATTATGTTCTTAATGAATAAGTAGAAAATATAATACTAGCTGTAGGTACCCGTGATGAAAAACGGTGATGATAATTATGATAAAAAGTTACCTATCTCCATTCTGAGTTTCATCCAAATCCGTACAGCTGTTTTGGGATGAACAGATAACAAACATTATCTACACATACCGACATACTTTGGCATTTATAACATGTACATGTCTAACATATGTGTTAGAGAAAAAAGTCCTGGTATATGGCTCACTAGGAGGAGACGCCTCGGAATAGCAAGGTCGTGGGTTCGATGCCGGGACTATACCAATGGGGTCTATGAAATCTAAGTACTAATAAAAAAAACGTACCACTGGCTTTTCAGTGAAGGGAAAGATTGTGAGGAAGCCTGTATAAGTGGTACTACCAAGCATACCTATAGGTACTCCTACTACAGAAGAAATAGTAGTACTACGCTCCTACGAATTACTTAGATAGGTAGGTAAGCCTAAAAATATTTTGCCAGACTGAAAAAAAAAATACCTACTTACATGAAACAAGCCGAATACATTCTTAAGATTTTTTGTAATAGCCTAGGTAAGTTAAGTACCTATCTAACGCAAGTCAAATCAAAAACCAAACAAGATTGGAATGAAACTTTTTTATTATTACCTACCTATTCGTCGACACCAACCAAATTACCACCTCGCCGTTATCGCGTGATATTATTCAAATATAAATGCTAATTGAATTACTAATAACATTCATTACGCCCGATTTTAATTCGCACTATAATTACAGAGCAATCAAAGAATTAAACATTTCTTCGGAATAAGCAAAGCGTCTCGGGCCATAGATTAACAAAAAGTTACACCTACGCTACGCCACAGCTTAATAACTAGTTGAAATGGAGCATGCGCCCACACATTGTGTAGTTCGGCTTTTGGCCGAGCGCGCTGTGGTCGCGTTTACAATATAGGCATTTAATTAACACATACCAGCTAATTGTTATATCGTGCAGAGCTGATTTATGGCGAGATAGAAACGCCGACACCTTTGTAATTGCTACGCGTGATTTGTACATTGCATGCGAGGAACAATAGACGTGGGTGTGGGCTTGCAATAAGTAGGTGGGTGGTGTCTACTATCTACGTAACTTGTTATTGGTCGGAATGCGAAATTATACTTTATTTATGAGCCTGAAATTTAATAATGTACGAACTGATTGATTTTCTACTAACCGATAAGTATTTTTTTGTATTTCGTGCTGATTAGTTTAAGCGCCACCTATGAATAATAGTGTGAACTTTTATATAGCGCCATCTGCAATGCCTGAGTTAAACTATTTAGAAAGGCAGCTAACTCAACCATTGGAATCAAAAAAAAATTGGAAGAACCGAGTTACGGTACAATCGGGCACACGATTTAAGTGAAGTGATTATTATTGTGAAATATTTATTGTTTGGCGTGAAACTTTCGTGTTATCAATAAACTACTGTATTAATTTTTATTTGGTAATATTATTTACACATTATATTAAAAGTTACCGGCCCGTAAATTCATTACATTTTATGAATTCAGAAAAATAAAACTAATACAAACAAATCTAAATTATTTACACGGTCATTTACTGAATTAATTACTTAAACAAATTTAACTTAAACTTTTTTTTACTAAAGAGATTTTATTAGTCAATAAAACAACATTGGATTATTTACAAAATCTAACGCATTACTAAACTTATACAAGTGGCTTAAGCTTTACTTTATGACAATAATGATATAATGATTCTCCCTTTTGCTAGTTATGAAACATCTTTTATGTAAACTACTCGTAGTTATATCTTGGTGGTATTACAAAAACATCACCCGGTTCCTGTGATCATCTTGGAAAACCCGTTATTAAATTTTATGTACAAAGTTAGTAAAAGCAAATCTTAACTTAGATCTTTTACAAATCACTATAACTTTCTTTACAATAAAGTTATATATTAGGACCTAATAAAGGTCGAAATAGGAAAGCGAATCGTCTATTCTCATTAAAATTCTGTGCATAGACGTTTTCCCGCTACATTGAATAATTTTGAGACGCATATTGAATATCCAGTACACCATTTCCCTTTCTCTTCAACTTGCCATTAACTAAAACTGCATTTTATAAGTATTAGAAACTCTATTATTATCTATGATATTATGAACTACATAGAAAGTATAACTTCAACTTAATTTTTACTTTTGTAACAAATTACTGAATAAATAATAGGTTATCTTTGCTAACTGAGAAGATATTGCAGGCCAAAAATGTATTATTACGTCCAATCAAATATGTACATAGCAAATTTTAATGTTTTGGCGTTGTTTTAAACCCAAACATTAATGTTACTAGAGCGGAATTTTTTAAATAATACAATGTTTCATTAGTGGTAGAGACTGTTATTAATCAGCCAGGTAGGTATTATAAGAAAATAAACATAAACGTATAGAATATTATTTAAAGCACAAATCAATAGGAAAACCCTAGCTTTGAAGTAAAATGGAACAGAAATGTTAACCGGAAGTGTGACATGGCATGGATTAATTTACGCGCGGCGACTGGGCGGGCGGTATCTGAGAGCTTCCGGTTCGTACTCATACCGGTAGTGCCGCGATGAAAGTCATTCATCACAGTTTGGTCACAACATGCTCCTATCGGTGAACACCGCTTTCAACGAGGGTTTGACGTTTGAACGCTGAAGTCATAATTTTAGGGGAGGTTTATTTTAGTTTCAGAAATTGATTGTTTTTACACCATACCTAAATATGTATGTGGACCTGGTTATGTCCTTAAACTGCAACCAGACCCACCGGAGGACGGGCAGCAGCGTCCTTTTGGTTAACGGTGGTGACCATTCTGCGATCCCCAAGCCGCCTGCCAAGCGTGGGGATTATGGCATCACCCCTCTATAAAGGGGGAGGCCTTCGTCCAGCAGTGGACGTTTTATGGCTGACGACGACCTAAATATGTAGGTATGTAATTCAATGTATAGTTTACAGTTAATAGAAAATTATTTGGTAACTGTCTCATTGTACTTTTATGCTATACACAGCCAAAACAATGATTTAACAGAGGTTTAACTAGGTCAATTTGGATCATCAAGGAAAAAATATTACTTATAACATTTTAATTAAGTACTCGATTCAAAAGTCATTAAGCCCAAAATCTTAAACTGGGTGCTTGTTTATTTTTGAATGGTAAGTATATAATTACGTTATTTTTTCGCACAATCTCTTTGTCCGACACAAAATTTGAGCATAGTATGTAAGTAATAAATCTTTCTTCGCCAAAACCTTGCTGCTGCCTACCTATTTTGCTAAATACCTCCACACTATTAATTTAAATATGTCAAACGAAACTGACAAGGGTTAAGCTTACGATTATAGAATTTAGATTTTCGTACCTAGTTTAGATTTTTTTATAGGTATTAAATTAATAGTATTCTTCAAGATTATGTATCACGTAGATCTTTTGTAGTGGTATACTACTGCAGAGTCCACCTGGGTACCACATACCACACCTTTGCCAGTTATTCAAACGCCAAGCAGTAGTGTGCAAGCAATGTTATGTTTTGGTTTGAAGGGCAATGTTACCAGAGAAATTACTGGGTATGATGAGAATTAACATCTAATATCTCAGAGCACAGTACAGTGTGGCGCAGGATTGCATTCGCAAGTTCATAATTCTGGCATTGCTACTGTTAGAGGCAGGCGTGACGCTTGCCACCAGTTGACCGTCTTGAACGTCTCATCACTCGAAAGCAATAAAAAAAAGTAAGTATTAATTAAAGTAATGTTTTCTGTATGCAAATTCCTCATTGTATTCACCTAAAATATAATGGGCACCATAAAAAACGCCACCGCGGCAATCTATACCAAGAAGTGGAATGAACAGTTTCTATTCTGTCTAGATAATATAATAAAATAATGATGAAAATAATTATATAAATAAAAATGAAAATTAAATTTCATTTTGTGGAAATTACTACTAAATAATTACTAATGGACATTCGCAATTTCATCTCGATTGTACAACAGTTTTTAAAAATAATCATAAATATGTACGTGAAAAATGTGCGACTTTCGTGATATTATTTAGTAATTAGCTACATACACATGAAATTATTTAGTAATTTCACAGTCATGAAATAAGCACAAATATTTTTAATATTTTTTTATAGGTAACAATAAAAGCAGAATAATTGTATTTTAGCACCATCTATCAAACTTGACACAAACTACCACCACCGGGACTCTACCTACCTATCTCACAATTTTTAAGTTTTTCATTAGTGCTGACATCTAGTGACGAGTAGCAGAATTAAAAACTTTAAAGACTTTGACCTATCTACTCAATGACAGATGGCACGGCCAATTTTCATACTCTACTTTATTACCCGACTTCAAAAAAAGAGGTGGTTTATGTTTGACTGTATGTAAAAAGATTTTTTAAATATATATTCACCGATTTCTCCGTCAATTATTGTGAATCGATTTCGAAAAATAATTTTATGTTTGAAAGAGCATACAATTCTTTCAAGGTGGTCCTGTTACTTTTATAACTTTGTAGTGTTAAAAAATAAATTTACAAAAATAACTAAGTTTCTTACAAAAATAATATTTTGCATTTTATATATACTTACATTTTTCTTATATAATCAGTCGTAAAATAAAACAATAATAAAATTACTCTTTGTGCAAAATGTTAGAATGATGTATGTTATTAGTTAGATATTCTAATTAATTATCATCAAATTTTCACCTTGACTCAATTTCTAATTGGTAATCATTACCAATTGGAATTAACGTCTGCAGCTACGGTAGTAAGCGATAATAATCCAATAAGACTGTTTGCTATCTTTTGTTAAGAACACCTGCGACCACCGAGTACCCAGGCGACCTTCCGCTGCTATTTTATTGTTACCAACTCTTAATTGATTAAGCATTTCGTTAATATAAGTAATTTAATATGGCATTTGATTATTTCTTCTCAGGTAGATACGCCTTTTACGAAATTTCCTTGCACAAAATGAGTGTAAGTAAGTAAACAATTGATGTAAAATTATAACTGTAAATTTTATTTGTTGATTGTATTTTTATTACATGGTAATTTTGTAGGCGCTCAGTTTAGTCAGTTCATAACACGTCTATACGTACATTTAACCTACATGCATTTTTAAGCTCGAGCAATACTTACATATTTTATTTTAAAATGATTTCACAAATGATTCGATCCTAACGAAGTGTTTAAATCATTTCATTAGCCCGATTACCAAACCGTAAAAACCTAATCTAAGCATCTTCAAATTTAGAATTCCATCGATTCGAAAAAGGAGCGCGGCGAGATAGGGATGGGACGAGCGAGGCCGCTCCGCGTCTGTCGAGATTTTTTGTGCGATTTTTTCGACGTTATTATTATGAGAAAAAATGCGAAGTCAGTAAAGCGGAACGTGGGGTGGGGGACTGACGAGGGTACCCCGGTTTGATTGAAGGAGGTGGGGGGCGGGGCGGTGACGTCATGCTCTCATAATAGGCCGTGGCGTGCAGTGATGGCCGCCGTTTGTCAAGAATGAGTGTTGACTCCATGCACTTGGACTATTTGTGATTGTATTCTGTATAGCTTAGAAAGTTTGTTTTATTCTTTGCTAAATTGATAAGTGCAGTTTGTAAGTATAAGTTTGTGACAAGGAGGATACTCATTATCTACCTTTCTACTATAATGATGAACCTGGACAAACAAGACGTTCAAAATTAATAATTGAATTAATTTAATTAATGCATTGGTTATTTTATGTTCCAGTAAAACACATACTAATTTAACATCTGTAAGGAGGTATTTAAGTAAAATAAAATCGGTCAAGTATGGCTACGACATGAATTCATACGCTCTTGGGTTCCCTACTGGAAGGGCTTATCGTTTCTATTTGTCTATCCATTCGACCTATGACGGCCTACTATAACCTAATTATATTACAATAGCTGAGCTCCGCGGCATGACTCTTGAAAACTGGAATAAAAAGTAGCCTATGTTTTATTCCAAGGTCCGCTAAGCTACCGCATAAGCTAATTACCTCTTTACTGAATTTCATCCAAATCCGTTTAGCCGATTCAGCGTGAAGGAGTAACAAACATTCACACAAACAAAGTTTTGCATTTATAATAATTATTAATAATATGACTAAGGAATTAGGTAATTCTAATATTAGTTAACATTTCAACCGGTTACCTAGTACAATTCAAAAGAGACAGATCTTCAAAAGAAAGTAATTACTTATACTGCGTATATACTTGTAAGTTATACTACACTAGGTAATAATTAGCAAAGGTCCTATTGGGCTTCATTTTGATACACTGAAACGTTACTTGAATCAAAGTCTATTATAGTTTTTTTTAATGTGTTATAACGTTGTTTTTGTTCTGTTGGTTTTATTATTTTTAGATAAAAGCATTCATCAAAAGTTATTGGTAGGCAATCGGTAGGTAGGTATAGCAAAAATTGCTCTACTGCTGTACTTACAACTCTGTTACCGCGTGCGGCATAACGAACGAACATAAATAACTACTGGCTTCTATACCAAAAAAGAATTTTAATTTATTAAAATAATTCAAATTCCTTGTCACCGCACTCGTCAGAGGTGCGTGCGGATGGGCGGAGCGGTTCGCGTGACATCGTGCAGTTACCGCGCTACACCTCGTGCTAGCACATCACTAGCAACGCCTCCGAACGGTTTGAAATCTAACGTTCCGAGTTTGAATATCTAAAAAGAAACAAAAGATTGCTGCGTTACGTATAGGTAACAACTTTAAAAGGTAACAACATTGATCTAGTGGCGTACCTAATTACCAAACGCGCTACTCTGGCATTTTGCATTTGGTACATCACCACTTTCAGCGGTACACATACATTATACATTCCTCAGTAGTTAGGTATGGCGGGATCGTGAAAAATGTATGTCGTCCTTCTGTATTATTTGCCTTAACTTTTGTTTTTTTAAATAATAATGTGTAAAAGTTGTTGCCTTTTAGTAATTTTTAACAGCAATTAACTAAAACACTGTTTTAAACTATCACGGTTGTTTACTAAAGTTCTATTATTATCAACGGGATATTTACCGTGATTATGTTGCTCATTTCACAACATAATCACGGTAAATATCCCGTAATAATAGAACTTTAGCAATTAACTACTTAGTTTTTGGGATGAAAGCAAGTTATTAGGAAGGTATAGTGTGTAACGTGACTTTTTCGTGTTGATTCCTAAGCTCCATTAAGCTTCTATAGCTAAGTAGCCACCACTTTACTGAGGCATGACTTGTACTTGACAAACTTTGACTTTGACTGAGATTTGTTTGATAATATAATATATATAATAATTTTGATTTAAAAACCAAACTACTGAACCGAGTTCGATAACATTTATATGGGACCACCTCTGAAGTATTGCCTCCCAACAAAAAAAACATCGAAATCATCAATCAAAATTGTTTAATTGATTAAAATTCTTGTTATTTCTTAGTATAAGTTTAAATGACATAAATTGTTTTTTTTAGGTATTTAGTCTTATTTTCAGTACAAACAATTGTGCATGTTTTTGTATGAAGATCTCAGTACACAGGAATGATCGAAAAGCGGTAACTCAAGTTTTAAAACAATTTACTTATTCGAAACGAATATTTTGCGGTATCTCTTATAATAAAAACACTATAAACATCATAATATTGGGTTTTAAACGTATCTGTATAACTATGTTAGTCATAAAATAGGTAACTACTATTATATATGTACACTATAGGACACAAAATTAAATTATAATTATGTCATTAATACTTATTAAACTTTCACTCGATGCAACTTGTTAAGTTTGTCACTGGCAGAATGCTGTAAAAGCGATGCCTAAACATGAAAAAATATAAATCTAAACGCTTAAAATTGTCTTTTCGTTTGTGTTTTTCACTTCGAGTTAAACTAAACTACTAACTAAACTTAGATATATACATTCTTATTATTATTAATAATTAAACACTTTTACTTTTCGACAGAACAACAAAATAAATGGATAAAGCATTCATAATAATTATATTATAAGGATGTCTGTTCCCGTGAGGCAAATATACTAACTGTAAATTAAATAAGTTTGTATAGGCTGCCAGTAGAGTGGCCTAATGTCAGAGTTAATTTGCCGCCCTTAGGCCTCTGACATGGTTTTACGGTTGCTGTTACAGAAATATAGAACAAACAACTAACAATTAAACGTGTCATCCGACCCATAGTAGCGCTCAGATATAAATACCACTCGCGGTCACGCACCCGAAGACTGACCGGATCTTCCGACGCTGATCGTTTAGGACCACCTAGGCTAGCTACGCAATGAGCGCTACACTACAATACAAAGTAAGAACTACATAGTTAACGAATAAGTTTGTATACATCATTTTGTATGCAGCTCATGTAAGGAACTTCCTCAAAACATTTCCTACTTCCATGCACAAGCAAACAATAAGCACGTTATCCTCCAGGTAAGTAATACTCATTTCATGTTAGATGTGCTATCTAGAGTTAAGTCTCTATGTAAACATTTCAGTTCGTACAACCTAAACTACCTATCTATAGCTTGGGTTATAGTAGGTACTTCACGTGGCTACGCCCACAAGTTCCCGACAAAAAGCCTTTTACAATCCATACCATACCTACCTACATACATAGTATTTATACACCTTGCAAACTAAAAGTCTCAGTACCTACTTTAATATACCTGCAAATATTTTTTTTTTAATATTTTTTTTTTTAGGTTACTACATTAAGTTCATACATAATTTTCCAAATAAATTGTGATTGTCTAGATCTTAAGTTACTGGTCAATAAATGTTTATTATATATAATTATTATTCTACGCATACCATCCATTTTTACTGTCTTATAGTTCAGTTGGTATCGTTTGCTTTGAGAGCTAGAAAGAGTAAGTAATGCATTGGTTCGATTCCCACCTAGGACAAAAATTTATATGATGACATCAGATGTTTTTTTTTGTCTGGGAGTTCTATGTACTACAAGTTTACAAGTTGTTTTTTTCACACAGCTCCACCTAGCTCCTAAATTAAGCAAAGCTTGTAATATGGAAACTAACTGATAGAATCCTTTTTATTTTGTAAATTCATTCTTGTAATTCATACTACACCCAGACACAGAACAAACATCTATGTTCGTCACATAAATGTTTGCCCTGGGTGGGGATCGAACCCACGCCCTACAGCTCTGAAAACAGACATACTACCAACTGAGCTATAAGGCAGTCAAAAATTAGAACAAACAAGAGATATATAATTGAGCAGAGCAGTACTCGTCCGTGAAACGGATATTTTTGTAACAGTATTGCACAAATGATGCTGCATTTCCGAGATACAATGCAGTCGACCTCTGCACAATGTCTTAAGTCTTACAAAAACAATAAACCGTTTTTTTACTGTAAGTAGTACATGTAAGAAGATCTTGTGTTAAAATCTTGAAGGCGTGATAGTCTGGGATAAAATAACGGGAGACTGCTAGATTTGGAAACGTGAGGTCGTGGGTTCAAATCCTGGGCCCTTATACCAATGAGTTTGTCCGCGGATTTCATACCTTTGGCTTTTTGGTGATGGAACATATCCCGAGGAAAACTGCATACGTCGGGAGAAAAAATACAATGGCGAATGTCAATTCACCAACCCACTGGCCCAACCGCCTTTGATGATGCTTATGCTTCGTCACCAACGCACTGGGTCGATGATACAATAAAGATCGATTGATCGAACCTACCAAATTTGTATGAAATAATAGCAGCGCCATCTAGTATCAATATTTTGGCTCTATTGTTCCGTACAGTACAAATCGCAGACAAACCGCACTAGGCACTCTGGGCTGAGACGAGTAGGTAAAAGAGGCCTATCCTGTACAGTGATTAAAATTGTGATAATGATAATTTATTGTGTATACAGGGTTAGTTCTAATCAGTTAGCATCCTTTTAAGGGCATATTCTGTACATCAAAACAAACGACTTTTACTACGGGCCAACATTGAACTAGCAAAAAAACAGCTGTTCCATACATTTTGCCCAAGGTCGACGAACTTTTTGTATGGAACAGCTGATAATTTTTTCGCGATTTCATTGTTGGCTCATAGTAAAGTTGTTAGTTTTGATGTACAGAATATGCCCTTAAAGATGCTAACTGATTAGAACGAACCCTGTATAAAATAACAAATAAATTATTACACTTAACTGTTAACAAGTCATTTATGCATGTGTGCTCTTACCAACAAATTAGTGTAGGTACTTGAGTAGGCATAATCCACATATTCTTGCCAATGTCGTCACACATCTGTTCAAACATTAACCCAATGTCTGTACCTAATGTAATAAGCAGCATCGGCGATTACTCATTTAATTATAATTAATTTAACGATCAATTTACGGTTTTTTGGTTGGGCTTAAGAATGAGAGCAGAACATAAGACTAAATAACCGAAAGAAAATAATTGTTTTTTTTACCTCCTAATTAGATTCATTTTAAACTCTGATCTAGTAAACCATATCTTCGAAAATTTGTGAAAAAATGCTTAAGAGTGCGACTAATGCCAGAAAAATAACAGATTTCACCCGCGCGTCTTGCATTAGTTTAGAGTCGATAATTGGATGATACAAATAATTATTCAAAATGTAGGCATGAAATAAAAAAAATAAACGGCTACTGTGCTAAAATATTAGTTTGACTATGTAATTCGTAAATAAAGTGGTGATGTCGCTGATAATTTAGAGTAATTGAATTAAAACCGTTTTTTTTGTTGGTAACTTGGTATTTTAGGTATTTTTTTTTTAAGTAAACCAGATTATTTTCCAAAATTCTATTCGGTTACTCTGCTTTTTTAGGTTTTTCCCCTACCTATAGTATTTTTTTTATTTGAATATTTACGTTCTTTATCATTAAACTATGTGTTTAAAAATACACTTTTTACTTACTTTTGGCATTAGTCGCCCCCTTAAGACTGTATACTCCCCAAACTCGCAAAAAAAACTTATCGTGACTTATAAAAATAGGTAATTTTTAAGAACTTCTCGAATGGCATTATCTCATTAATCGTATTTTCTCTTTAAAAAGAATAGATATAACATTCTTACGTATTATTTGCTTTCTGAAAGATACTGAAACGTACTTAGTGAATGTTACAACATATTATTATCTACTCTCTCATTTGCTGGACTGTTCGCGAATATATTTGAGTCAAAACCAATTTTATGAGTACTTTAGATCATACTCGTAGTAAAGTTTATGTATAAATGAGCTAAGTGCACGCACACGCACAGTCTACACATTTTAAAGCTCCGCATTTCAGTAACAAAGTTACCCTTGACCTTGTCTGACCTTGGACTCAATGAGCACGTAACCGAAGCAAATCGCATAGCAACAGAATAAGCCTTCTTTAGGTACCCTATACGCAGTAGGATAAAAAAGTCTATAGGTGATGATGATTGTAAGTACCCTAGCCCCAATTTAACCCAAAGCACGAATCGACACGACTTTAATTGTACATCAAATCGATGCCTACCTAATTTATATCGATCATAAATCATCACATCACGGTTAAATTCCAAGGATCATTCGAATAAGATCGAACAGATAAAAAATGGAAAAGCCACGTTGATTATAGGGTGGAGTGAGCAGTGATCGAAGCCTTAGGCGAAGTCGATGTTAGGTTTCAGTGCTCTTATTACAGTGTGTTTAGTTTTTGTATTTCTACGATAGGTGTAAATTTTTATCCATTGTACACATAGACCTTTTTATCATGTAAAAGTCAGGAGTTTTGTGCGATTGATAAGTACTTATTGTGAAGTGATTTTGGTTTTCTGAGGCAAATGGAGTAGAGTTTGCAACTTAGCAATAAAACTTCAGAGCACACAACTACTATCAACTAAGTTCTACCAAAAGTATTTATTTTCTATGACAAAACTGAAAAATAGTACATTTTATAATACCCTTCACATCACATCAACAGCCGGAAGACGTCCACTGCTGGACGAAGGCCTCTCCCTTAAAGGTAGGTGTTGCCATAATCCCCACGCTTGGCAGGCGGCTTGGGGATCACAGAATGGTTACCACCGTTAACTGAGAGGACGCTGCTGCCCGTCCTCCGGTGGTTCTGGATGCAGTTTTAAGACATACCCAGGGCCATAAACGTTAAAACGTTATAAAACCCTTATAAATGGATTATTTTACGATTCATTTAAATTGCCTATGTACTACTAAAGTATTTTAACACAATAGTAGCCAAAAAATTATTACTTGCCTAATTTAGATGCAGCTATAAATCGAAATAATATATCAAATTACACGATGTTAGAGAATGAATATTCAAAACACAGTAAATATTAAGTTACATAAGTTGGCCATTAAAACTGAGATAAAATTTCAAGTAGCCAACAAAACTGACAACAGGTTTGGAGTATTTGCATTTGGTATCGATTAATTGATTTACGAACCGGTTGATAACATCCGATCGATTCTTTCGTAGGTTTTACTTTTAATGTGAAACTAGCTGTATTTTACAGTTTTAGCTACGATTCCAGGAACTACTATATGGAATTTAAAATTAAGTTCTTTGTTAGGGTCGTTAAGCTTTTTGCTCTACAACACAGATTGCGTATAAAAAAAAGTATTTTTCGAATGTCATAATATTAAATAGTCAAGTCTTTTACTTACTAGTTTACTAAGTAAGTAAGTAAGTTCGTATAGGCCGAGTGGCCAGCCCTAGTGTCAGATTTAGTGTGCCGCCCGAAGGCCTCTGACATGGCTGACGGTTGTTGTTATAGAAACTAGAACAAACAACCGGGACCAACAATTTACTTATCACATCACATCACACAACATACATGCCTGCAAGAGATCGCTTTTAGCGATAAGGCCGCCAATTGTGGCACTAGCTCATAAGGTTCTTGTATCTTTTTCTATTGTATTTTTTGGTGTGCACAATAAAGAGTTTCTATCTATCTATCTAACTATAAAATAAAATAAAACATGGAAAGTTTCCGTAGGTCCATCTTAACTTCATCTAGGTATATTTTTTCATAAAAAAAATAGCACAGTAATTAATAACAAAATGTCTCATGACCACCAGTGTTTTAAACTTGAACTAATTAATCGTTTAATTGAAATATTGTAAGTCATGAATTTTTAACTCGTTAGAGATAAGAAAATGGATTGTTTAAATTAATCGTTCTTATCTATATTATTATTTTGCCCACAACTGGGCAAAATAACCTGTCTGACAAGCTATCTCGTAAAGCTTGTCAATTATAGAATGTTCTGTAAGTAATTACAAAAGACTAGGCATCCTACACAGCTTATCTTATACATACTATAAACTTGAAAGTAAATAAATGTGGTTTAAAGTTACCTACAAATAAATACAAATAGATTTATTTGACTTTAATAAGTAGGTATACAATTAGATGTGAACCCAGTGGCTCTAAACTAGTATTCACTGTATTTCAGAGCCTTAAAAATAAGTACTCGTAATCGTCATCATATATTTTAATGCAGCTATTTCAATAAATATTTTGTTTCAGTGTCAACTTAAATGTATAACTATTTCAGTAAATTTTGTTTTTTCTTAAATTCAAGAAAGAAAACTTTAACTCCTAAATGACATCAAAAACTTTGCAAAGCAAAAACTAATATGAAAACATCGATAAGCATGAGAAGGGTCCCAAACATTTGAATTTATAAGCACACTGTTTATAATTCCGTACAGTGCGCGGTGACCCTAACAGTCCTTGTCTTACCCAACTCAAAGTTGAGGAGACGGTTGGACGTTGTGTCTAATTAGTATTAGTTATACAGACTAAGTATAGGCAAGTTTGCTCTTAGATTAACTTACTTCGTGAAAATTACATTAACTTCAGAGAGTTTTGGCTGATAATAGAAAGTTGGGTTTAAGCACGACAAAGTCGATTGTCTGTTTACAGTTTATTGAACAGGATAAAGCTTCGCTTACTTATTCATCGTCAGCCATAAAACGTCCACTGCTGGACGAAGGCTCTTAATAAAGGGGTGTTGCCATCCCCACGCTTGGCAGGCAGCTTGGGGATCGCAGAATGCTCACCACAGTTAGCTAAGAGGACGCTGCTGCCCGTCCTTCGGTGGGTTTGGTTGCAGTTTAAGGACATACCCAGGTCGCTTACTTATTACCGCCAAGCAATAGTGTACCTGCATTATTGTGTTTCAGTTTGAAGGGCAATGTTGCCAGATAAATTACTGGGCATGAAGACATTTGACATCTAATATGTCAGGGTGACTAGCGCAGTGAAGTGCGCCGCAGGATTCTGTTCGCAAGTTAAAATTCTGGCACTGCTACTTATAAGCTTCAAATACACGACGACACCAGACACTTAGTGTATACATCGAGTGTCTGTGTGTGTCCACTGCTGGGAAACTTAGTTGCAGATGTAGTTTGCGGTGTCGCTCAGTGTCCGCGACATTTATTTTGTGTCGAGTGTCAGTGTCATCGTGTATCGTCAGTATCAGTATCAGAACGTAGTGTATCAGACGTGACGCTTACAACCAGGCGAACTTCTCGCTCTTCTCGTCAACCAATTGTATAAAAAAACCTAGTATTCATTAATAGTGATGAGGTAGGTGGAGTAAGCTTTGGATTCTAAGGTAAACGATGCATTAATAGTCCAGCGAGGCTATTTCAAAAGCAACGATGGTTTTGCCACTCTCATTTAGGTTTGGCTCATATAGGAGCGACGCGACGGGTACAGAAGGTAGTTAGCGCTCGCATTGAAGTGCGAGAGTATTTTAAGTGGGAGGCCTTAATCCAGCAGTGTACGTCTTCTAGTTGATGTGCGGGTGTGTATAAATAGGTATGTAATAAAATTAATTAAGTATGTTTAAAAAAATGTTGAATAAAAATGGCTTGAAAGAAATCATGTTATAAACGTTTAGTCAAGATCCTATCTATCTAATAACAATATCTCAAATTCGACAAGATCGATAACATAATTCGAAAAATCGAATAAAACAAAGGATAAAGGTCATAATCTAACGAGTTGCACCGACCGGCCCGCGTGAGCGCATCTCCAAGATTTACTCAGTATACGCGCAGACAGTAACAAAGGTCTGGGTAGTTCATGAACACAGAATCCTATTTTTTTTTTAACTTGTGGTCATTTCACACAGCGCCATTTAGTTGAGTTATTGCTACAGATAACCTAAACTATATAGAATAAAATACTTAATTAAATACTTTTTTGCCATGTTCACATCATCAGCCAAAAGAAGCCCACTGATCCCCATTTCATCCAGAATATCCATCCCTCAATAGGTGAGTAGGTTTTTTGCATGTCAGTGTTAATTATAAATGTTTTAGTTATTTTTTATATCAAATTTTAATTATATGTGCCTTAATAATTATACATATTGACGTATGTGCCTATAAGGCACAGTTGGACGAAAATAAAGCCGCTATAAATTTAAAATTAAATTAAATTAAATAATCATTTATTTCAAGTATCATAGACTCATATTATAAATCATCAATTTAGCAGTCACACGCACGCGTCACGCTATGCGCACGGAGCAACTGCAATTGACGCAACTTCAACTTTTTAAATTGGTTTTTCGTGGTAGCAACAAAAAGGCAGTTGCTACTTATTTAAGCGCATTTTCTCAAAATTATATAGAAATAGTAAAAAACAGCTAGTTACGAGTTGTCGGTTGCCGCAACAGGGAGCTCTGAGTTGCTTCGTGTACATAGCGTCTTATGATGCAGGATTCTGAATTGATGCTAGGTTTTGAAATTGTAACAGTAACAAAATTCTATATAGCAAACAATAACTATAGGATTGGCGAACTTATAAAAAAAATTTGGTGTTTAGGTTCAGTCTGTTTCCTGCTATCAGATCTATTGAGTATTTTTTTATTATCGATTCCTAGTCGGACATAAGAATGCATGATAAATTAAATGTTTTTTTTTCTGTTATCTGCAGGGCTGAATGTTATGCGTTCGATTATTTGTGTGTGTATGTAATGTACCTACTATATTTCATTGGATAATATTCGTGTGAAGCGCTATTTAAATGTAGAATCAATTTTATAAAGTAATTAGCTATATTAATACCTAATCATCGTCAAATCCACCTCAGTCGAAAACAACTTGCATACTTAACATACTTGGCCTTCCAACCAAAATAAAACTAAATAACCTGTATCACTGTGTTCCAGGACAAGATTAATATTCAAAATCGTTCGATCGATAATTTTACAAATTCGCTTCACAAACGAGCGGGTGTTCCGCGCCCTATAATACACATTAATAACGCCGACTTCACATGTCAAACTGGCAATTCACTTGTGATTATCTTCATTTAGCCGTCATTTATCAACGTAAAGAAAAACTGGACGTTTTAATAAAATGTGGAAGCTGGAAATGCTTTTACTTCGATTCGATGCGGTTCTTACAGCATTAAAGAGCTTGTACATTGAATGTTAGGTACATAATCAAGAACCATAGACAAAGAATACAAATAATGCCCACTTAGCAATTCGCTTGTGCTCATTAATTTATCCATTTAGCCGATATTTATGAACGTTATGGAAAATATGATGCTTTTGTAAAATGGAAAAGTTGGTCGTTTATTTTGATTTCAAAGAGTTCTTAGCCGCGTTTTATCCGATTAAATTACTTAGGACTAACTTCCATTTAAGTATCACACTTAAGTAATATTATAAAATGCGACCGTTTGACGGGGTGTGTATGTGTATGTTTGTTTGCCTTCACGGCTGAACGGATTTGGATAAAATTCGGTATAGTGGTAACTTATACCTTGGAATATTAAATAGGCTAGGCTTTTTATTCCAGGTATCGCGGGTGAAACCGCGAGGCGCAGCTAGTACGTAATAATAAAATCAAGTGTTAAGTAATAGTTAATTTTGTTTAAGTAAGTAGAGTTATTTTATCTGAATTTTGTTATTGGCTGCTTTTGAGTTGAAGCCTATATCAGAAATAAGTGCCTTCACTAGAATCTTTGAGCTTCACTGTACTTATTTTTTGTCTATATATTTAATTTTAAAACCCACACTATACCACACCTATGACCATTTCTATTAACGCAATAATTAATTACCTAATTGTGTAATATAACTACTCATGTAAATAATTAAACAAATTACAACTCGATCATAAAAGGCCGTGGCAAAATATTACTCATGTGACCATGTGTCCGACAGGACATATTTCTAATATTAAAGTTTACATGAACGTCGAAAGTTAATTAAAATATTTAATGAGATGCCAGTTTTGTAGTGGAACCCGATGACAACAACAAATGATATTAAATTAACCGTACACAAAGGTGGGCGTAATCATTTCATCCGTATAAATGTTTAGGAGATTATGGCGAATCAAATATCAACGGATTAATGTTTTATACATAATTATGGGTTATTAATGATGTTTTGTGATATCGTAGAGATATAATTATCGATTTAAACCAAAGCGTTGAAATAAAAATGAGTTTTGGTTTAGTATTATAGTTAAGCTAACTGAAAACGATTTAGGTATATTTTCTAAAATAATAATGTTGAACAGCATATTTGATGGGATGATAATCAATTATGTTCATCTAGTAAATGATTGTTAACTCATCTTGGAGTTGAAATAAAAAGCATACTGAAACTGTAGATATTAAGCTACATACTTGTAATGGTTGCCTTTGAATAAACTAAATTTCACGTGACAGACCACACGACCCAAAAAAAAACACAGAAATCGCACCCTCACAAAAAATTTGGTAAGCATCAGCCTAACATACAAAAATCAACTGAATTATGTTACAAGTATGTACCTAAATATACCCAGAGCATTTATACAGATATCAGTATGAATCTAACGATGTAGATAACGATCTAGACCTAGGAGTACACTAGGGTAAAAGCCAGACTAAAATTGATTTCAGAATTCGGACTTTACCCAACAAACTTAGGTAGCCATAGGTGAACCCTAGTAAACCTAGGTACCAACAATGCATTACCATTGGCCCAAATATTTCCACCACAGAAAGACCGCTCCAATTTGAACAAAAATAAACTGTCATGCGCCATGAGATTTCTCTACTTGTCCGCGCATAGAAAGTCGTGCGCGCTCAGTCATGCCGCATTATCACATCAACCAAATCTCTGCGTCCACTGCACATTAAAATCTTACATGCTGCCCGCTTTATTAAGGCATTTTTAAAAAAGCAGTTCGTCAGATGGTCAGCAGATAAAGCGGTGAAAGGGACCGTTAGAATAATAGCCACTAGAATTCTCCGCCTAGTTTCAAACTCAGCAACTGCGGTGACCATACATCTGAATCAATTTATTGAGCCAGTTTTTGACAGCCCAATTCTGTCATTGACCTTTCCGCTGATTTATTTGTGGATTGCAATTGTAGATATGCTTTTAGTGGTGTAATTAATAAATGGTTACGTTTAATAATTTATTTTGCTGAGATTAGGATTGCAACATCGAGTTTATTTATTTTACTAATGTCTGAATTTATTTGACACCTCTTTGAAATTTACATGAATAACTGGATATCAAAACTGATGGGTATTGATAATTATGATGTGAATTAGTATGCATGCCTATCATCGGTTTAGTACAAAACTTTAGTAACATTATTTAGCATTTGATTGATACCTAGATATCAGCCGCTTTAATTTTGTTTTAAAATTCATTCGTGCAAATAATTATTTATTTCCTGTAATGCATAATAATGAATTGTGTTTAAAGAATGATAATTGATCAACTTAGATTACACAATTATTCAACTATGTTTAGGTTTCAAATACCAACTTCAAATGTTATGAATTCAGCTTTCCGTGTATTCTAAGGATAGTCAATCTTACAACGATTTATTTTATTTACGTAATGTCTCACACTACATAACATATATATATATATTATAAAGTTATATAGGTACATAACATATAACTTTTTAATTATTACTGATACTGATACTGACATTATACATAAAATCATTGTAGCTATGCGTATCAAAAGCTTCTGGCAAAATGTAGAGCATACGAATGATTCGCACAATAAATTAAAACATGTGGAAAAGATAATTCTCATTATTTAATGTAACCATTATAGAGCTGTTACAATAACCAAATTTGAGCATGACATCACAGTCATTATACATAAGCTAAATCCAATGAAAGATAATATTGAACTGGTTTTCTTGCAAATAGTAAATAGTCTGAACACAAGAATAATACATTTTTACCAGATAAGTATTCGATTTAACGATAATAAATATTTTTTCACACATAAATACGCAAGTGAATGTAATTCTTTATTAACTATTAAAACAACTTTATACACATATAATCTTAAGTTTTAGCAACTTATTACTACATGTTATTACTGCCTAATAAATCTAAAATCATTGAAGTTAGCTACAAAAACTTATATGAGAATAAAATTAATGTTTTGTTTAAAATTACGATATAAGTGTTAACTGTTTAATAGGTATCTACTACTTAATTATTTATACTATTGTCTAATTAAAGTAAATAAATATTTGCATATCAAACTAGGAGCTCATGAATAACTAAAAACCCATGAGATTATTTAAATTAGTTATGAAAAAGTAGCTATGCGTGAAAACAAAAAAACCTCAGAGTAGGTAAGTAAACAAAAAATGGCCGTCCTTCGGGCGGTACTAAAGTTCATCACTCTTCGAATGAAATGTCTCTATTTCGCTCTTTCCTCAGGGTCATTTATAAGGATAACACGAAGATTTTGATTAACGATCTCAAAGCCCTTCGGTACCTGCTTTCGGTGACTCCTATAAAGGAACGGTAGATATTAAAGGAACTTTAGTAACTTATATGTTGACGTCTATATTAATCATAGTGACATGTGCATCTTTTTCGTTTATGTATTTTTAGAAATGCCGACACAGCTGTTTTGTTTCATTAGCATTTTTATATTTCCGTTTGTTATAATATTATAATTTGAATTGAAACTTTTAGTACCTGTTCTTTCACAGTATAATACAATATATATTCAATATTTTTACTTTATCCAATTGGTTTTGAAAACAAAAACTTAAATCATTTTTATTCTAAGTCATTTATCAGCTGATAACAATAAGTATGTTAATTTTACAAAAGGCACTACACATTATGTTAAGTTCTGTGATTCTTTATTAAGTTTTTTTTAAGTTCAATACCAATACAACGATAAAAGTTATACTTAACTTACCAGTAGTTATGTTTGTTATCCAAAAAAAGTGATCCAGGTTATATATTCAGAACTCATTATTTTAAGACACGTAGGTATAATTAGTTCACTCTAAATGTCATAAAAAATACTAAACTGTCACAATATTAAAAAAAAAGTTTTTTATAATACATCACCTCTTAATTATTATATTTACATCATTGTCAATAAATTAATATAAATGTTCGTCATAATAAAATGTATCTGCAAAACATTTTATATTCAATCCGTCTAATTGGAACCATAGAGCAAAACGTATTTTTTTATTCACTCTTTTGCCCCTCGAACTAATTTCAAACGACGCGTATCTAATTGTGAACATCATAAAAGATCCTTGAGATCGAGCATATCACAAATCAATCGTTAAATTGGGCAGGATCCAATAAAACGACACAAGTTCAAGTTCGCGCGAAAATCTAAGCTCATTTTCAAAATCACTGTCACATATGTACAACGGTATTGTCACAACTTTAGTATTGTCACTGCCGAACGTACTTAACTGTCAGGTATTTCACTGAAATTACGTCGATCTGCGTTTAATGAACGTCTGAACCCGCATTGAGCTAGCTGTCAAATCTACGAGCCGTCATAGTCCGCTGCCATGAGTGAGGTCGCACACAGGCGCACGTGCTCGTGTCGACATGGGCACCAACACACTGGCAGTTTCCAGTGGAGCGAGAACGTACGGGCACTCGCACATTCAAAGCTCATGATTCATACATGAATCGCATTTGTGTTGTGGCGGGTGGGAGTGCGAACATGCAGCGTGCTTTTAACGCGGCCAGACGAAATGATGCCTAACTGCAGAACGGAGTGTGGACTGCGATGGTTTAAAAATGGCCGGTTATTTGTGCTATTCTATGTGGCGATCTCAATGAGAGATTAGACGAATGCGTGTGAATGCATGTTACACGGTGCTAAAGATATGCGGAAAGAGGAGCATTGCTGTTTACTGATTCAGATTCCATAAAAAATTCAGAACTAGGTACATATTGTAAACAAAATTGATTAATTTTACTGTTCGATAAGACCAATGGAAATTATTAAAATAATAATGTAATATGTTAAAATTAAAATATGCGGAAGAGTGCAACCTATAATCATAGCGTCCTATCATTTGCTAATTATGTAAACGATGGTCACCCTTCATATTTTTTACAACTCCGTCTACCTCTACCTACGCGATATCTATATTTTATTGTTATTATTTATTTTTACGATCTATCAACTGTTCCTTCAGTTTTACGATCAGGTGGTGCGAAAAGCGAAAAATTGTTTGTAATAAAACGTAGATTGAGCAGTTAAAATTATCTACTCACGACTAGCTACAGTTAATAAATTAGACCGTATCGTTGAATAAAACAGTTTTTTATTTAACTCTGCCAGAAGAACGACGTATTTATTCAAAAATGGCAAAATCAAAATAAACCATCGGATTTTCAGCTGTCGCTTACTAACACACACAAACGAACTCACAACGTTTAGGGTTCTTCCTTTAGGGACGGCGCGAAGTTGAATTACAGCTTTATGCTAATCACGAGTGAGCTGCAAATCGAATGGCGAGCACGTGACAACACAAACAATCACTACACACACAAGGACGATTTTGCCATTTGAATTCCGAAATCATTTCCGTTGGTCCCGAATTCCCGATCGGTCAGGAATTTTGGCTTACCTGAAACAATTAAAGAAACACTTTAGATAATATGATGAGAAAAAACAGATTAATATCTTGATAGGCGCGAATCGTATGATAGGTATAATAACAATTTACGATCAAGCAATTTACATTTAATAAATAGAAATTTCAATTAACTAATTTAAAAAATATTTATCGTCGTCGTAAATTTTTACAACGTAAACATCGTCTAACAGAAGCCATTCATCTCGTTATCAGGAATCAGGAAAAATAATTTTTTCAAAAAGTCGTTGCCTTCTTGTGCGGTTGAACTGTCGCTGCACTATCAGGGAGATATGGCCCAGGGTCAGAAGTATAATGATAACTGTGTCAGTCAGTGCAGCTATGAATACAGATGTTGGTAAATGGTCAAGTTCATTCCGACACACAACAAAAGAGATCGCACTCAAAGGAACGACTGAGTGAACTATATTATCAGGAATTCGAGATTCACGTTTGTTTTAGGTATTTGAGTACTACCCGATTGTTAGCAGTGCATTAGATGCACCATGTAAACCAATAAAGTACCCAAACAACAGTTTATACCTGATTTTATGAGATTTTTTGCGGTCACCAAATACTTGATAAATGGTAGAGTCAGGAATTATTATGTTAGGTACTGGAAATATTTTACAATTGATTAAAAACAAATATATTTTTCTAAATATATGTTATGGAGCTGTTTCTTGTTTTTCCCTATCAATTTTTTATTGTGTCTTTATTTTACTGTTTCCAAGAATGTTATTAGCTATCATGAGGTGAACATAATGAACTTGGTAAAAGGTTATTATTATTTTTGTTATTCGAGAAATATAGAAAACACTAATTAATTTGATAAACGGTGCAAGAAATTACAATTTCGCACAAACAAGCCGGAATAACAAACAAGTAATAATTGTTTTATTATATTATTCTATATTGTTAACACTCACGATGCGTCAGGTATCTAGTTATAAAAATATATGTTGATAAAATTTCATAAACAACAGGGTGAACGCTTTCAATGCAATGGAATAAGAGTAAAATTAAAAATAGAAGGTAAAACAGAGCAACTAAAAGGGAAAATAGCGGACACTGCAAAAAACTCCTACCAATAATAAAACATAATAAAAATCTGCTGGATTTTATTGGACATGATTGTTATTACGAATGTTGCGCAGTGTCACAATTATGGTCAATAGCTAAGTTTGCTGTAGACCGTTTCAAAATGAAGAGGCATTTGCATGTCATGGATTAAAAGCCCTCTCAACACCATAATGAAGATGTTACAATTTTTCACGAGTGCCGGATGATGTATCTACCGTGAAATTTTAGAAAAATAACCCGACAACTTTCTGAACGCCCTCAAAGAATTATTACATTAATATATTTACCAAACACGCTCCTATTATTACGTTTTCATGTACTCGCCCGAGCATAAATTAAAAAAGTTGTCAGTTTTTCTTTTGTCCCAACCCTTATTTGGTATTCATATTTGATACTTTGATAATACAAAGGGACGGAGCGTTATGAAGCGATGTTTTGAAATGAAAACACAAAACGTCCGTAACTTAGAGAAAAACCTGTTTCGCGAACACGCTAAAGAAACAAATTGTGAAAGAGGCAATCGTTCATTCCATGTTTTCAAGTTTCTAGAACAAACTATTATGGACCCTTGTACTGAGCAATAAGCCTCTCATTCTATCGGAGGCGGTCCCATCACTTCAATTATGGTCATATTGAATGAAATATGAGTTAAGTGAGGGATACCAAAGGGCGACACGGGATTGTTTATGAAATGTGAACTTTGAAATATGTACTCTAATAGTGCACCCTTTTTTAATTTGTACTAAACTGCAGACCGTAGCAAAATGGGGTCTCGAAAATAAGGCGAGGCGTAGCCGGTTTTTGTCGATTGATCGATATTTTGCTCCAACAAGGCTGCTATTTCTATAATTTGTGACGTCTGGAATTTTCGTGTTTCTTTTTACTTCCGCAACAAATTTCGTGCGACCCAAAAGTCGAAATGATCGAACCTATCGGGCATTCGCCGGCAGCGGCCGACTCCAATTTAGTTTTTCGGATTAGATACGGCGAACATAATAACATAATTGCTCTAATAACAGACCAAGCGGCAGTGCCCGCCGTGCCTTACAATTCACTTTCCAAATTGGTTTATTTTTTTACCTATGCTCTGTCTAAAACTATTATGATTTATTATCAAATTTTCGTGCAGGCAAATTACGGTCTCGATTTTCGTGAATGCGTCAGTTAAGGTATCTCACTCTAGCACTTACCAAAGCTTACCATTAGACAAGGACAGGCGTATCTATTGTTATTTCCTTAAGAGCCTCGCGGCAGTACATAGTCGAGAACAGTGGAAGAATTGATTTACGAGCTTTTTTCTAATTTACTTCAACGATTAGTTGGATTAACATGTTTGGCACGGTTGCATTATTTTTCAACGTCGCTAAGCTTATTAAAACATCGGCGTTGTAATTAAAAGTTAATGCTACCCCGGAAGCCTTTTAATTATTATTTATGACGTCTTTCAAATAAGTAAACTAGCATATAATAACCGTTTTGGATCGAGAAACATTTATCGGAATGAGTTCCAAAACAAGATTTAGTAGTATACCTTATTAATTGACGAAGTAATGTGTGTAATTAACGTGAACATCGGGGATGGAAGATGACAAGGATTTAAAACAACCAGTAAAAAAAAATTGACAGAATTCATGTTACATTCAACAAACAAAATGGCATCAGAGTCAGATGAGAAAGTCATGTCGTGACGCTCGCCTCTTTGTAACTTATCTTTGTAAGCATCACGCCTATCATAACAGCAGGACTGTCAGAATTGTGAATTTGCGAACAAAATCCAGCGTCACTGCGCCACACTGCCCTGCCCTTGTGATATTTGCTATCAAATCTCTTCATGCCTAGTAGTTTATTATCTGGTTATATTGCCCTTAAAATCGAAACAAAGAAATGCACTCTCAATTTGGCGGTTGAATAAAGCAAAGTTTCCCAAGCGGACTCTGCAATAGAATCCTATCACTACAATAATTCGATAAAATAGTTCGAACCCACAAGTTATCATCGGGAATAATAATAAGCATATCCCTTTTGTCTATCGTTTCACCTATTTCAATCATCAAGATCTGTTCAAAGCGTGCAACTCTTCATAAAAAAAACACTTGTGTACAATAATTTGCATTTATTTATGAAAATACCTACAGTGACTAGCACAACCGACAAATGTTCATGACATGCGGTTGCATTAAACATGAGACCTGCCACAGAGGCGCATTTACATATAAAAACTTACATTTCACATTTCTCCATACAACTTTGAATAGTGAAAATGTTTTATTATTTTATAACCGGTACTAACCGTTAGATCATTAAAAATAATTATGAACTTTTGACGTCAAATATAATTAATCATAATTCGTGACAGGAACGTGAACCATGGTCACATTATAGATTTATGGAAATCGTTAGGGATGTGCTTTTAAGATGTCCATTAAAAATAATAGCCTTATCGAATAGCAGCTAGTGGTGCTTACTAGAGCACGACGAATTTATTCGAATTTATATTCGAATTAAATAAAAAATATTTAAAAAAAACAATATTAAAAAAAGCAAAGATGTAGGATGTAAAATTATTAATTATTAATTTGGTCGGCTTTGAAATTTCAAAATTAATAAATCATTGTCAAGTCAATTATTCACATAGTCTGGATCTAACTATGATCACAATATCCAATCAAATCTTTGGCTTCAAGTGTGTGGTGCTACGAATATTTAAAATACAGCTTAATCTTACGAGTGATCATCATCATTATTTTATCTATACAAACATAAATATACGCTCCGAATTGTTAATCTTGTTAATTAAATACAGTTCAATTAACAGGGTTGTCAAACTAAACAAATAAAAACCCAAACACCAAAGCTCAAACTTAGCCAACCAGAAAAAAACCAGAGAATCGCGTCGGTCGAGTATTTTCTCATTATTTACCTCAGCCTGTTTCCAAGCGTAAGTTCGCACACAGTTAAGCTAGGAGTATGTAAATATAGTATCATGAATATTCGCATGAGAGGGCGTCACCTCACAGATATCGCGTCTGGTGAAGCGGAAGAGACCTCCGACAAAGGACTACACGACAATGAGCCCAATAGGGTTGCCAAAAATGTAAAACAGGTTTTTTTACTACAGAAAATGTCGAGGTATTGCATTTTTGGTTTATTACTCATGTAACTCACAATCGATAAATCGATATACCCCAAATAACTACAGGTATAAAAAAAAAATATAATTATTATACAAGCTATATCTAGTTTCCATAGTACAAGCTTTGCTTAGTTTGAGGCTAGATGGCGCTGTGTGAAATGTCCACCGATATTTATTTATTTATTTACTGAAATATTAGTTTTACTAGTAGATATTAGTATATCACCTTACTACGAGTAAAATTTCAATCACATCGGGCTACCTTCCGTAAGGAGTGAAAACAGAACAGCGCGCGGTTCTTACTTCTTCTTTTTCGAATAGATAAGGCAAAAAAATTACTGTCATTGTTCCAAAGATTTTAATCCTCACTTTAAAATATGTCTGAAATGTTAATATTGACCCATGGGACCCAATAGAGTGACCATATAGGTACGTAAGGTATGTGGGTAGCGTCTGGTAGCGAAAAGCCTAAGATCAGGCAGAGTGGCGTACATCCGGACAGGCTTATGTCCAGCAGTGGACTAAGGTGGGCTGATGATGATGATGAGTATTGCACTACCAAAACCTTTGATACCTTTTGGTATACGCAGAAGTAATTTGGTAATGTTTATTGATTTTCAAGTAATATTATAAATATTTATGTGCCTTCCTTCGAAGGGGGAATGGGCAATAATGCCACGCTAGCCCAGTACAAGTTGGCGTATCTGAAATTTAGTTTATTCAGTTTAAAAAAAACTCCAAAATTGTTAAAGACACGTTTTGTCTCAGTAACTTCCATTATTTAGATTCAAGTCAGGTTGAGAATCATAATTTTATTGTACTTAAGGTGAATCATAATAATTGCCCACCATATTAACAATTTATTTTAACGAGGACCTACAGTGAATTCAAAAAAAAATTGATCACAACTTATTAGAAGGAGTAAAAAATTGCAGTTCATTATTCCAACAATGCAGTTCTTGTAAATATTTGTATTGTTTTTTTCGCAATGATGAATGGTTATTTTACTATCGTAGGTTCAAGCGTGCTATATCTATTATGTCAAAGTTTTTGTGATTTGTTGTATTTAAATGAGGTAAGCGTATCTGGTTTTATTATTATGCATTATGGATTCAAACTATTATGTTCTTTTTTATTAAGGATCGACAAGTTGACGGCTCGAACTCATCGGTGGGCGCGGCTAAAAAGCATGCTCTCTTCATCAAACAAACTGTGGGAAAGGGAGAAAGAAAGATAAATGAGCGCGCAATTTTTTTTTGTTGGCCTTTGGCTGCAGTAATGTGGTTGAATAAACTCTGAGTTAATTTATTCCAACTTAAGTTATTTGAAATGTTTATGGACTAAACTATGCCGCTTGATAAATTATTTTAGAGTTTTCGTATTCCTTATGTTATTTATTTACGTCTAATGTGGCGTTAAAATTGAGCTAAAATACAAGATGTTTCCTGGCTCATAACTTTCATGTTTATTAACTTTTTACTTTCGTGATTATTTACAATCGTAGATAATGAAGAGATTAATCGATATAATACTTAGTCTTGGACTTACAAAATTACATAGTGGATTAGTACCGTAGTAGTAGTAGATAATACTACCGCGTTTCTATGGAGAAGTGACCAACTTGTCTATTCTTAAGTTTAAAAAAGACAAAGAATATTGTAGTAGTGTCACATAGTACCTGTCAATAATTCTGTAACAGTATTACTCCCCAAAATTACATCATCAAGGATGATGATGATGGAGGTTGTTGGTTTTTGAAAAATATGATCCAAAATAAATAATAATCAAGTAAGCTAACACCCGTCACGTAGAGTCAGTTTCGCGAACCGAGAGTTCCGTCTTTATTAATCGATATTTTTAGCCCGAGCCCAACTCATTGGATCGCTTTTATTTTTTGTTGTACTTTAGAGTGTTCACTACACTACTAATTACTTCTAGCTTAACACTTTTTGCTATGACCGTTTTTATAGTAGAGCAAAAACAAAGAAAATTGCACAAATTATTAATAATAAATAGCGTGGGATCAGTCCTTGGGATGCAAACGGAATACACCAATTCTATTATGTAACTTTTAACTGTTGTATCACATCTCCCATAATCACACCTGCTTTAAAAATGTATAATTATCGCTTAATTATTACATAAAATTTATAACATTAATTGACCAAGCGAAGCGAAGATCTCTGTGCCGAAGAGTACAAGTCAGCGTTTGCTTGTTTGTATGTTTTGTTTGACGATAACTTGCGAATTGCGAACCGTTTATTAGATCTTTATGAAATTTTGTAAGCAAGTAGTTCGTGCAAATACCATCATCGAGTTTGAATATGAAAATTGGTCAAGGAGCTTGGAAGATATGGGAGGCCTTAGCTGCGAAATACTAATAGGTAGAATAAGAGTAGTTCAAACAGTATTATTGTACGAAACCCTAATTCAGGTGTTCTGAGAGTAAGATATCTTTCCTACTCATATTTAACAGAGCCAAAATATTTTATGACCGTCAACCGTCAGACACAGGAACCGCACCCACAAAACTTCTGAATTCTAAAACTACATTTCCCTGTTAACACAGCAGTAAACAAAAATAAAAGCCGGCGCTGGCAACCCTGCCACCCGTCCGACACAGCCGCCCGGACACGTTTCAGCTCCATGAATTATTGCCCGGCCCGATGTGACTTTTCAATTTGAAATCATCAACCTGGAATTAATTTCATTTTTGAACCCCATTATTTCTCCTATCTGCAAACGAATCGGCCAATATGCGAGTTTACGTATATTGCTGCATTCGCAAAAATATGAGCATTACGCGGTGACGATTGGCCCGATATTGGTGATTTAAATCGGCGCCCTTTTGTTTTGTTCCAATTCAATAATCGGTTAGCAGTTTTCGAATTTTGATATTCAAATATTGCAAATATATTCAAGTGTCAGAATAGTCCGATGAAGCCCTTATTATTTTTAAATCGTCATTAGCCTCAATTTGTTCAGTTTCCTAATCAGACAACTTTATAGGTTTTACTTCATCGTCGTCAGGGGAGGCCTTCGTCCTCTGCTGGACGAAGGCCTCCCTCCCTTGATAGGAAGGGTTTTAGTTATTACAGATAAATAATTAAATATCCATTTGTAACTGTCGATCGTTTTGCAATTTGTTACAAAGACACTTATATTTAATATAATATTATATTATAATATTATAATACTTATTGAAAATTAAGAACAATTAATTATAAAACAGCCTTCAAAATTTCAACCACATAATTATTTTGATTTATTTATACAATACTGTAAATATTACAGTCAATACTGTAAATATTACAGTCAATACAATATTTTTGGTATTATCATTCTGCTTAGTACATTTTATCAACTAGAATCAAAAATTAAATAGAAAACTTCCTTCTTTTTTTAAATTTATTTTCGAAAAAAAAGTAAGGTGTCTTTTACTTATAAACTAAGCGTTAATCAATCGTCAGCTTAATGAAAAAACCCCTTAAATTGAATCTGATAAAATTATAAATCTTTAAACTTTAGAGGCCATTCACTCAACAGGTAAAGATAAAAACGTTACAAGCGAAATATAAACTAAATCTATCACTGATTCAAGAAATAGTCATCCGAAACATTCATTTGTATCACACAAATCTGTCGCTGAAGTATATTCGATGTTACTATTCATAGGCCGACCACTCAAGCTCAACAAAAATCGAATAGAAATAGAAATAACGCTAATAAATTTCGAATTTAAATCCACCGCTTTATTTCAGTTGTAATTCTCATGAAACTCTACTCGTTTACATTTTTCTCTACATTACCGGGGGCGTTTTTTTCTAGTCAGGTCGTTGACCTGAAATTCCTATGTGAAATATAGATCTCCGATTTTAAATATCGAAAGAGTGAGTTAACAAAAAACAGCGGTACATTTTTTGTCTACCGTCATTTTGATTTTATATAACGAGCTCGCTGTTTATTTTTACTGAGATGTAAGAGCGATTTATAAAATAATTACAGGCTTGTGAACATAATTCCTATTGTCAAATATAATCCTCATGATTATAAAATTCTCTACTGCATAAAATCTTCGCTGTTTTATATAATAGCTGCTAAAGATTTTGAAAGTGCCAATTTCACTAGATGTTAGCTACTTTGTTTTACTACTTTTTAACGCGTTCTCGTTGAAAAACAAATGACTACCTCGTTTACAAAGATACACAAGACGCTCCAAAAAGGCACGCTCAGATCCCCGAAGAGGGACCTTATAACAAAGCTAATATTAGACAATCATTTCCTGTCAAAAGGGAGGTCCCACCCCCACCCTGACGGATCGAGTGGGTGGAATACCTCCTCGTCTCTCCAGATTTCAGTCTCCCTATTCGAGTGTGAATCTGAATTCTTATTTTTTGCCTCGACGTTCCGTGATGAATGGATTTTTAATATCCACTTGCATCTGTCTGCTTCTTGAAAATGCTGACGGTTTATATTTGGCGCCACGTATAAATCGGTTTTCTTCACGTGCTAGGTTTTAGTTCAGATAAATGGAAAATAAATGTCGATGTCATGTCGAAAGTACCGCGAGGACAGGCAACAAGACAGCAGCATCCAAGACGTCTCAATACTCGTCCGGGGAAAAAACTCGGCGGTCGCTTCTCACAACTCTATTACCAGTCCGCTGCGAATAAATAAAACATGATGAGCCCTTCTCGCGTACATTCACATATTGCTTATGTATGTGTTGCGGATGTTAACATCTCTCGATTTTGATTCGTAAGTACAGGTACCCACTACCTTAACATAATACGAGAGCCCTAGCTATAATGTGATTTTTTTATGCTATGGCGTGACGACTTGACGAGACTCGTTTCGTCGAGACGTTTGTCTGGTGGTTATCATCACGCCTGCCCATAACAGTAGCAGTGTCAGAATTGTGAACTTGCTTAAATTGTGAAATTAACTCTCTGTTTTTAATTTAGGATGGTTCCAATGGCGCATTGGGTGCTTATAGATGTGCTAAGAGGCCCTGAAAGCGATGGCAGGACGATCTTCACATGTTTTTGTTGGAATCGATCTCAGCTGGTAATGGACCGTGATAAATGGAAAAGATTAGGGAGATCTTTAGACAGCAGCCAGATCTTATAATTTTAAAAAAATGGTCCGGTAAATGTCTTCAAGCCGCGACTGAATATATTCATGTAAAGCAAGCGTCTATCAAAAACCGCCTTGTTACAGCGGCGGTCAAACGTAAGTAATTTCTCTTGGAAATAAAAAACTAAGAACGTTTTACAATGAAACACAGATCATAATGAAGTGTGGTCATGGAAGTAGGGTATCATGTAAGTAATTTTAACCGTAAAATAATGAAAATAGATAAATTGTAGCTAAATCAGAAAATACGATATTCAGGCGCTGAGTTAGACTACACTTCCTAGAAATTCAATGAAGCCTAATTGAAACAATTGACGGCGCTCATTGGATAAAAATAAGATGCGATGAGACAAGCACAAAGGTATTGCTCGCATCCAAACAGTAAAAGTAAAATTGACAGCTCCTTAACTTGGCGCGGACAGTTCTCATTTTTTAAATGCTTGTGTCAATCTTTGCCGGCAGCATACTATTCCGCATGAATCTTCCGCTGTCTAGACATTTAGCAGACATTGTATCGTTTTTAAAGGTTGACACACACTTAGACACTTTGTAATTGAATAGAAGTACCAATTTTGCACAACGCACCACGGGCAATGGAGAGAGCTATGCTCGGAGTTACTTTGCGTGATAGAATCTGGAACGAAGATATTCGCCAAAGAACCAAAGTTACCAACATACGTTTGCAAATTGAAGTGGCAATGGGCAGGCCACATCGCTCGAAGAACTGACAACCGATGGGGAAGAAAGGTGAGTGGCGACCGCGAACCGCAGCGTAGGAAGGCCTCCCACTAGGTGGACCGACGACATTGTAAAAGTCGCTGGCAACCGGTGGATGCAAATAGGCAGGTTGTCGTACAGTGTGGCGGTCTAAGGGGGAAGCCTTCGTTCAGCAGTGTACGTCTCCAGGCTGATGATGATGATGACCAATTTTGATTAGCTTAGCAACAAACTCAATTACATTTATCAAAGTTCATTTTCACTGTGTTTTGGCTTGAACGGCGGTGAACACGTACACGTAATAGCCAGCGACTCTTGCGCAGAGTACAATAAATACGCGTGAGCACGCTACATTAGCGCGTTCGCCATAGTTGGCACCATACAGGCCCCGCCCGCTGGCAGTCGTTGCACATCACTAAATATTAGGTACTAGTGATGGATAGCGCACGTCAATCAATCGATAAAATGTTTTGTCGGTGTCGATAACAGACAAATAGCGGGCTATCACCTCATTCAGTTTCAGTCAGGTAAGAGTTTGTAGCAGTGACAGAAGAAATCTGAAAGTAGGGCTGTTTCTTGCCATGGAAGCAACTTATATCGAGAGACTATTGTAAGTTGTTGATTATGAAGATAACAAACGTACTGAAAAAAAATGATAATTTAATTAAGTAAATTAATGTTGCGTGGAAAACGGCTCGGAAAATTAAGCATAAATTTTTCATTGTTTGTTCACGCAAATGAATTAATTATAATCAATCAAAGTCTCATTACGTGACGATAAGATTTATGAAAACAAGCTGTCTTTTATCGTAAAGTCTTTGAAAATTTAAATTCGTATGTTGAATTATTTATTACACGTTTACACAGTTTGATACCAAATGAGGTCTAGTTAAAAGTTTTGCTTGTTTTACTAAATATGTAATAAATATGTGTGTTACAATAAATTTAAAACAACTATTCGATAACATGAAAAGTGCTCCATAAAACAAGCTTCTTGAATATGAAATTATCGCAGGTGCGAATAAATAAACAATAATATACGCATCAGGACTTTGTCCAAGCTCTAAAGTATTTACCGTTTTTATTGAATAAAGATCAATAATCGATACGTCACTATGCCGGCGGACGAGAACGTTCGACAACTTTTTTTAAGAGAGATGCGACCCTCAGCTTTTTTAGCAGCGTTATATCCGGTTTTTTTTTGTAAAATGTAACACATATTCGTCTTCGTTATACACAAAATTAAAAACTACATTAATGAATCTTCCTTGTTCAATTTCATTACGATCGATTCTGCCGTATGTATCCTAGATAAGGAGAGTAAGGAACGTGATAAAAGCAAAAATAACAAAAAGATTTCAACAGACTTTTGCATTTATATGATTGGTTTTTGAATTCGGTTTCGAGGCAAATGGTAACAGCGGCTCAGAATTTGTTTTGCTGTAGCTGTAACAATCCCAGCAATGATCCCTGGCACTGAGCAATGGCGGCTGTTCCTTTGCTTCACTCTACTTGGCACTCGATAACTTTCGCTCGGACGACGTAGGAAGAATTATTTTCTGAGCTCTCTACAATGTTCGTGATTGATATCGGCTTTTCAAATGAAACCGGTGACAATATTATGAAAAGCCCACGGATGAAAGATGTATGATCGTGTAATAAATCTTTCTACAACATAGATAATTAGGTAGGTGGATAACTACCATTATCATGTTTAGTTCCATCACGTTCATACTTTTCAATGATTGAAAGTACTAGGACAGCAGTCAAGATAAAAGGGTTGACTTATTTCTATGACCGCACTAGAATCTCGCTATTAATTTAAATTTTATATAAGTGAACTCATTACAGGTCTTAGCTTGTGTGTACTATCTTTGACCACACCGTCACTTTCCATCCGATGAGCTGTGATCGAACATAATTATAGTAAAACTAAATAACTAATAAGTACGTCAGTTTTTTAGACACTTGGCCTAAAGTTCTTTTAGACAGTACTAGGAGAGCAGTTAAAGTTAAGAGATACGTGTCCTATATTTAGCCAAAAGTTCAGTATTCCGAAACAATGTTTGTGGAAAGGTAACAGATACAATTATTTGTACTAGGACAGAAGCGGAGGTAAAGAGGTTAGTGGCGATCCATTACCTAACATGAAGGATCTGTTATGACAGCACCATACACCCGATGGCAGTATGTGTTGACACAACACGTTCGTAAGTGCAGGGAGTGGCGCATATTTATTTATTTATAACATTGAGGGCTGTAAATTAGCAGAGAATTTATGACGCGACGGAGGAGTGATCTCGCGCAGTTTATTTTCAGTTCAAGCGCGTAATTTAAACACTTCCCAAACGCTACCGTTAGAAATTGTAACCAGCACTACTTTGTCATTCAAAACCAATTAGAAAATGAAAAATGTAGAGCTAATTCTATTCCGTCGACGCCGTAGGTGGTCCTCATTACGTTGCCATAGAATTTATTTCAAACGCACATTTGCTTTTAATTTACGATTACTTTGGCTAAAATATGAGCGTGAATATGTAGATTTTTCTGGTTCGAGCTGAGGTTTCCTGTCTCTGAGATTTTATCTAGCATCCGCTAAATGTAGGTATAAGTATAAGCTTTGAGATAACTTTATTTCGTTCTTAACCTTGACGATGGATGTTGTTCAGATTTTATTTTCGCTGCTTCCTGCGAAACCTGTAGCCTGTGGGTTTCCCAGATTATTAAGACCGATTGTGATGAATCATGTTGAAAATAAATCGAAGCAAATAATCTACCTATTTTAGAGGTGTTGCTAGACATTTGGTATCTTATAGGCAAAAACGTTTTATATCTACTCCTAGATCAACATTAGCTATACCGTAGGAACTAAAATTACTATGAACCAGACCAAAAGAACATTTGAAAAAATCGATCTTAATGCTTAGCGGTTATGACATAATTTAAAAAGTATGGCCGTGTGTGGTTCTATTCTTTCGGCCCGTGCACTGCATTTAGTTTCCATTTGTGGTGTTTTGTTAAACCAGTAGGTGTTATTTACATATTTTGTTTTCTGTGTAAATTTTGTCCATTCTTTACGCAAAATGTAAGTCAAGTGTAAGTCACTTTGAAGAGTCATAGTTATTGCATGCTTGCGTCTCACCTGTAAAACATTGAGTTATTTAGTTTTTCATTCCACACATATAATATAAATGTATAAAAGGAGGATTATTATAGATTAATACAAAGCATTTTTAGTCATACACGCGGTTAATGACATGGAGGTGTAGATAGACTTAATAGGTATATGTAAGTTAAAATCTATTTAGCAAACGTTAGGTATATTAAAAGGGAATATAAACACAACGTTAGGTGTATATATATATACTTATAAAATTGAAATATTCTATTCTACTCACGATTGTACAAATCTCTAAGGAGCTAAAAGCATCTTCAAAACCTAAAGTTATTTCTACCAAGCCTTGTAAGAACCAAGAGCAAATATTTATATACATTTTCATATAGGTTTAAGTCACGAATACAACATAGTTGTGTCCGTTTTAATATTATCTACTGTACGTGATCACAATCCTTGGCTTCTCTCAGCTTTTCTTCGATGTATCTGAACTCTATGTTATTAATAGATGTAGGTAGAGTCGGTAGAGCTATTAATATTTCAAAAGTTTCAGTAATATCTTGTTAAGATGCTAAAAACAAGACGAAACTTCATGGTAAAATAAAAAAACACGAGCACTCACTTGCGAGCCAGTTCCATTCCATTTATCCTGTCAAAAATAAAAAAAGTTAAAAAAGTATTATTTTCAAAAAAACTTGCCTATTTATATACAAAATATGTAGGTAGGTACTTTAATTCCCACTTACGTTACTTATAAGATACTCTATAACGTTCAAGTTAAGTTTTAATTTCAGTCAGCAAAGTGACTTAAGTTCCAACTAGCGCAACTTCAAAATGGTTTACATACTTCCCTGTAATAAAATACTTGCGGATAACATTCGAGTCTTTGTTAACGCCTCCTTAACCTTTCTTAACAACCCTATTAGTTCTGAGTTACGATAGTCATCGGCTAAATTTGAATGCAAGGTGCGAAAGCAAAAAGAGCGAAATGAGCGAAACGAACGAAAAAGCGAAACGAGCGAAAAGCAGAGCGAAAAAATTGAATGAACGACTGACTATAAAACCATAAAGCCAAATAATGGATGTTTCTCAAACCGTTACGGACAATAAGGACTTATTCGTGATGGCGAGCCCGGTAATGATGACAAATGATCAAATAATATGGCTAATTGACGCTTGAACGTGTAAATTAGTAGTGAAGTATGTCAATAGTGATCAATTCGAATGAGTATTTGACGAATGGATAATCGAAACAGCTATTATGATAATCGTACACCTGCTTATTGGTACAGTCAGTAACATAAGACTGCTAGTTGGTATTTTATACTGCGAACACTAGACCTAGCGAGCACAAACTTCCATGTCATGTGAAGCTAATCGACCGGTAAATGGCGCGCAAACTTCCCCCCTTTTTGGAGGAAATAAAAAACTACCAATGACAAAAAAACTATGAAATTGTAAAATCTGCATTTCAGAATTTTTCTAACAGTTCAGATAGGTGATTTAAAAAAATATGGAAAAAAATCGTAGGTATACTCAAACTTTTTATTTAGTAAAATCATTTTTGTTTCATTTATACGGGAATACCCATGTTTAATTAAATCGGATAGTCCGTCTATGACTCCGATTTTCACTCTTTGGAAAAGGTCACCGGTTGTGATCGAAACTATAGTCGGAGTATCCGTTTTAATTAAACGTGAGTATTACAGTAAAAAATAGAACAAACATGTGCCAAAACCACGTCAGTTTTCATATATCATCGATGTAGAAAGTACACTTGAACTTCCGTAACTGCCTCATTTTTGCTCCGCTAAGTGTGACTCTATCAGCTACAGCATTAAATCGAAAATGGACTTGTACCTAAAGTGCTGGTTAGAAACTCGGTAAATCTCGTGATAATACCATTACTACGTAAACGTAGCCACTGGTAATTATAGTACAAAATACCTACGACACTTTAGTTTTAGCTGCAACTTATTTCTAATGCTGACTCTACTAATTTTGACACAGATATAGTGGATTAGCAAGTTAGACTTAGTTTATTAAGTGCATAGATTCTAATCGCTCGATACACCTGTTCTGTAAAGGTCAAGATGTGATCAGAACACTCAATTTCTTTTTTTTTTTTTGTGTATTCTATCTAGCTTTTAAATGTTTACTGCGGAACGTTTCAAAGAACATCCTAGCCTAGGCATTTAAATGTCTATTCTATTCGTTGTAAAACTGAAAGTGAACGAGTATCAGTAATCACGTTAATATGTATATTTTTTATTTGAGTGTAGTGTCTATCTATTGTAGACAATTATTTACAGTCAAACTAATAATAACATTATATACGTTTCTTGAATCATTAGGATTTAAAATAAAACTCTTATTACCTATTTCTAATATTACCAGGCGTGACCAGTCATAATTTGCGTATCGACTCTCTTTCTAATATTTACCTCTCCTTAATTCAGAGTCATCATCATCATTGACAGCCATAAGACGTCCACTACTGGACGAAGGCCCTTAATAGGGAGGTCTTGCCATAATCCCCACGCTTGCCAGGCAAGGCAAGGCAAATTCAGAGTAAGGCTCCCTAAATACCGGCTGGTTAAAACGATCTTATAAATCTGTTATTTAGACTAGGTGGTTGACTACATATACCGTATTAATACCCGTACACATTGTTGCCTATGACCGATAACCGTAGACAATACGGGCACGTTCACATAACTCTGTAACCGAATAATATTATTCGAAAAGTCGTTGTACTTGTAAACACAAAAGAATATTCTAGCAAATTCTAGAGCGAGGCGCGAACACGCCGGGCCGGTGACACGCTATCGCTGGCCCACGTTCGGAGGACATAAATCACCCGCGCCGCTTGTTTTACCAATAAAATTGATTCTTTCGCGAATCACGAGCGAGATGAGCGTAAATATTTTCCAATTTCGTGATTTTGAATTTCGTATTTCGAATGCATTCTGAAGAATTTATTGGGAATGGAAGTGAGCTAAACGTCATTTTATTAATGGTACAGTGTGTTTACTAATGATTTCTTGTGTGTGTAATAAATAAAATAAAATAAAAAGAATTCAATGGAAGAATAAAACATTAGAATGCTCCAATGAGTAATATTTTATAGATGTGCAAATACATAACTAATGAATAAGACGCTACCAAAATATCCGATTTTTATTAATTACTTTACTCTAATATCATTTCAATAATGACATCAGTAAAGCGCAAAACTAACTAACTAAAAATAATTAAAAAACAATTCTGTATCACATTTGATCAATTATATTCGGTTGTCAACTGAAAAATATATCTCCAACGGATCATCAAATTTATCGCCAAACACATGCGATTGAAAAAACTTGTTTTGTCAAGCGAATTACATGGAAACGAATAAATCATTCAATTCACAATCGATATCAATGGTATCGCATCACTAAATGGGGCTATTTATCAGATATACATAAAACTATACGCGTGCCAAGCCCAACATTGATCATTTAAAAATCGAACTATCTATTGACAGGACTACCCTCATTTCTGTTAATGATTTATTTATCGATACATAAAAAGTGTAATGCAATAAGCTTAAAAGTCACTCCTATAATAAATGGTTAGGTATCGGTTAATAGAATATTAAATTGCTATTCATCAAATAGCGACCGTGTTCGCATTTGATCTGCATACATAATGATCATGATCTGCGGTAACTGCTTTTTTGGTTGCTTTAACAATTTTTTAATTTATAATCATCGATACTGCTACAATGTTAACGTATGTTAACCCTTAAATCGATACGTGGTCGATTATGTTAATTATAACGATATCAGTTATGATCATGTCAATTTTAACACACCAATGAGGTTTTTTTTTATTGCTTATGGAATCTTTTTTGACGCAGTGACGTATTGTATCTATAATATTTAGGTTTCCGATCATTTTAATCCCAATAAAGAGTGAGTTTGAGCTAACTAGCTAGCTAGCTAGACCTATAATGATTCGTCGATGAAATTTACTGTTCTATACGCCTTTTAAATATCGCTAGTCGGTGCACAAACAGACTGTATAACCATTAAGCTTTGAATCCGTCGTAAAGCATCTTCCTCACTTGAAAGCCAGTTCTCATTCAAGGCCAGGAGTAGATTGATTGATTGATTAACTCTTTATTGTTCACACCAAGAATTACACAGAAATAATTTAATAAACTTAAATATTGGAACAAGTGGGGGCTTTATTGCTAAAAGCAATCTCTTCCAGGCAACCTTTAGAGTAGAGTATCTTTGTCCATAATTGTCAAGTAAGGTGGCATAATCAGGGTCGTCAGATCATTGGCATAATTATGTGAGCTTAGTCAAGCACAAAGCCCAGTCAAATATAAAACTAAAGTACAGAATTACAGAGAAACGGTCTTTATTATTTATTATACGGAAAACAGAGCAAACTAACCAAAAGTGTCCGCGGTACGGAAGCAGCGGGACGTAGCAAAACAAAGCGAAATAAAGAAAATAGAATGACGTGTGTTTGGCGGTACACTGGAACTGTGGAGTTAGCTATTTATATTTAAGTTGAGAACAAAAGTGAATAATGTACATATAGTAGGTTCTTATATTGCAATGTGTGTTACTCACAATGTTACTAATCTAAAATTATGCCGTGCAAAGTAAAACCCTCTTTACAGTTTACTTTGCAGTCTCATTACAGTTTTTGCTTTGTTGCCTGGGACGAGGTATGGGATAGACGTTACTTCTTCAAAGCAAGTCGCTCTCTTTATCTTTAGAATCGTTTGTTACAATTTAATGCGTATAATTATAATGAAAAAAGGACTAAAACAAAAAATACAGTTCTATTATTATTTAAGAAATATTAACTGTGATTATTGTGTGTTGTGACAACACCCCTATTGGGAGGTTTCGTCCAGCAGTGGACGTCTTATGGCTGACGACGATTAACTGTGATTGGTTGTGAAACAAGTTCCAAATATTTCGGCGCAGTTGCCTGCACTATGTTAATGAGCAGAATGAAGAATGTGAGTGGTTGTCAAAAAGTTCGATAACTTCAAAGGCATTTATAGCGAACTACCTATTCTTTTTTTTTTACTACGTTTATTACAAAAAAAGATTATGCCCAAATAGGGTTAACTAATAATAATTATGATATCTCATACTAATATAACTATTGTTTAATAATTATCTTTGCAAATAAATCCGGCGTAACATATTATTTATTTATATTGGTTCAGTTATTTAATAAATATTTCTGAATCTACCTAAATATTATACCTTCCTGAATTAGGGTGAGGCTGGCTGTGTACTAATTTTTTAAGAATTAAATAAGGAATACTTTAGATACTCAGACACAAATGAAAGTGCCAAGAATGTTGTTTACTATAACAACCAAATTTATAATTAGCCCAAAAACATTTTTAGTATGTTTTTGATCTTTTTTTATGACATTGCTTATTTTTTCATTGACCGAAGCGAAGCGAAGGGCAAGACGGCGTTCGTATGTATGTTTTTTTGACAATAACTTGCGAACCGTTGATCCAATATTTACAAAATTTTGTGAACAGGTCAAGCAATAGGCTTAAAAGATATGGGGATCGCGAGGTTTCAGTTCGCGGACAACTATTTTCTATTTTTTTAAAACGTGTCTCACTACGTCACTGTCATAATAAACATTTTTAACTTATTTGAAATTTATCGACATGCTGAATAGAGTGCATCTCTAAACCTTTCATACCACGAAGGGAATGGAAACCGTGACAGGAAAGCGGGACAAAAAGACCGATGTGTACTCGCGTCACCCCATCCTCAGGGGGGTTGACTGGACCCGGGCTCTGACGTTTTGTCGCGACGACGTTAGCCGAAAACTGTTATAGATTTGGGAGCCTTTTTGCTAAGAACACTATTGAGTGAGTATCTTCGTTATTTCGTATACGTATAATCAATAAACGGGTGGACTCGATTACCACAGAACAACTAGATTGAAAGAGAGGAACATAAACACACATACAAAAGAACAGGGTTTCGCGAAACGGTATTAATATACAATTAACTTCTTTCGGCGTAGTAATTTTCCGCATAACCCTACATTTTAAGCATATTATACATAATATATACAGATATACAAATAAACATAAATTTAGTCTGCTAAACTCATAACCCTGCTTTTTTTGAGTCTTCGGTCAGCTTTTGCGCAGTAACATTAGATTTCTGTCACCATAAAATATAATAAAAATGTTATTGATACATCATCATCATCATCATCATCATCATCAGCCCGGAGACGTCCACTGCTGAACGAAGGCTTTTTTTTATTAATACATAAGCTTAGAAAAAAGAAAATATAAGTCTTATGATTTTTTAACTCCATGTTACAGAAATACATGTTATAGGTGCACATAAGCAAGATAAGAAAAAAAATATTAAAAGCTCTCCCGCACGGTCAGCCATCATACAAAGTAACTCGTAACACATGCGGTCTTTTCTTTTATTTCTCCTCCATTTTCCATTTCCACTAAAACGAAAGCGACTTTCCACGGCGACTTTTTTCAACAGAAAAGCTGCGAGGAATTGTGGAAAAATAATAATAAAAAACAATGAACGAAGAGAAATGGAAATAAAAATTTGCTTTGTCATAAATCATGAAACGCTTCCGACTGGTTGCTTTATTACAAAGAAAGTTTGTATCAATGCTGCGATGCTTTTAGAGAACACAAAGAAATGAGAGCGACAGTTAATTACGAAAATACTTATGATCAGGGTTCCGTACTTCAAAGGTGTAAAAACGCAACCCTATTATACACTAACCGTCATATGCATAATATAAACGCTAAACCGTATTTCAAACCTATTTTAGTTAAAAAGTGTTTTAACAAATTTCTTTCGAATTACGATTTGAGTTTGAAAAAGAAAACAAATTTAACAAAAATATGTTTGAAATACGTTATAGTGTTTTATGCATAAGACGGTTAGTAGTAGAAAACACAGATAAACAATTAAGCTTTTACTAGCTATAATAGTAATAGCTTTAAACTAGTTAAATAAAAGACAGGCTATTTGACAAAATATTTGGTATTATGATGAATATTCCATCGTACTAATATTATAAATGCGCAAGTTTGTCGGTGTGTTTGTGTGTGCGTCTTTGTCTCCTTCACACTAAATCGACTGAACTGACATGAAAGAAATTCGGTATAGAGGTAGCTTATTATACCTTGGAATATCACATAAGATATTTTTTATTCCAGGAGTCGGTCGCGTAAACGCGGGTGCATCTAGTTAGTTTATAAAAACAAAGAAAAGTGAAAATCAAAAATATTTCTTATATTATAAATGCATTTTTTAAACTCGTTGTAAGGTAAACAGTGTATTTAGTGTCAACACTATAGAAGTGCTGTACTACTAAAAATAGTAAAAAGTGGCCAAGTAAAAGTTGCATTTGCTTGTTACAATTCGGCATTGGATGAAAGATAAAAAACATTATTTGGTAAATTTATACCCGAAACAATCATAATTATGATATGGTACGGAACCCTAGCAAGTTTGAATTGTACTTGACCTGTTTTAACTTCAATAACCGTGTTTTATTAAATATGCGGGACTTTGGCACGTTTTCCACAGTTAGGTTACAATGATGTTAAAGGAAATCTTTGCCAAGAAAAATACAAAGAAAATAGGCTTGGCTTACACAAATCTGATGCTACGGGGTATTGCGAGTAAAGGGAAGAGCTTAAAGCATCGCTCGACACAAATCCCAAGCGGAAAGATTCCATTAAGAAAATCAAAAAAGGTCTGCTCACTTCACGGGCTCGACTATTTTCATTTAGCAAAAACAAGCCATAAATTGTCATCTTAACGAGATTTCTGTTTTTGCAACATTCGCACCCTAGAGTGTTTGGTTACTAACAGTTTGGTGACGTATTCGTTTCGCATAGCCGAGCCTGTTATGTCAGCGGCTTTTTGGAATGGAAATTAGATTCCCTTATCTTCGTCATGGATTTCGTAACTTGCTTGGAAGACAGTTTTATGAAGGTTTCATATCTACCAGCTCGTATTTAGAGCTGATTTATTTTTAAAGATATTGATCGTTCGATGTTTTTATTCTGTATAACAACTGATCGACTCGAATAAACTAGTAGTTCTCAGACCTCTGCTAAACCTTGCGAGCACACAACGCGGTATAGTTTCTACTTACCGTTTCATCTTTTTGCTTTCGGCTATTTTTGCTAAAAGCCTTTATTAACTACAAAAAACTACATAGACTACTTGGACTAAAATAAAAATATTGTATCGACTGATGAAAGTTGGATGTTTCTAGTTCCGTTATTTTTGCTTGGAAGGTATTTCCCCTAAAAGTGGTGTTTCCTGCGGCGCGATTAAAGGTACACTGCTGTGCATCGCGGCTGATCGTAGCCGTGTGCAACCGCGACCAATAACAGGTGCGAGCAACACGGTCGTCACGAGACGTTTCTTATGGTGTGTGTGTATAGTACAAAATGTATGTACGGAGTGCCTTCAGGCGCGACCGTCCGGTTTTCCTAGGTTTTTCTTATAATGTACGGCCGGCCTTAGTCATCGGCCGCACGTGGCTGACGCATATCTCGGAAGGGGTGCCATCATAGACATACATAGAAGGGACGGGTTGGACGCTATTTTGAAATATCGCCCATTCGTCGGTGTCAATGAAACGCATTGACACCGATGCCGGCACAGTCTGCGACGCACGTCCGACGTGATTACTTGAGAGCAAAATGCCAAAATAAGTGGTGAAGGGCTGTACGAATTATATTTCAAAAACCAGTAAACAAAAGGTGGCATTTCTTATGACCAGTAAGTCAACATTTAAAGTTAAACTAAACTTGCTTTTACACAAAAACTTTTATTTTTTGGTAAAAGGTAAGTCGTTTCTAGTTTCGGACAGTTTGCGCTTCTTCTACCACGCCTTAATGACGCTGCACGTAGTGCCCGCGAAATCCGAGAGATGGCGTTGTCATTTTGTCAAAGAGAAATTATACTTACGATTTCTTAACTCAGGCGTATCTAGACATATAATCATTGGGTGCCATACATTTTCTTGCTAGTATTGACGCCTCGGCCAGAGCCGCGCGCGGCTGTGATCGGCCGCGATGCATGAAAGTTTGCCTTTACTGGCCAAATTTGTTCATAATTAGTATTGCTTGTATAGAATTGAATAAGAACCAAATGTTTCTGCCTAATATTATCAGATTATGTCAGCTGTAGGTATATTATGCTAGAGCTCAAAGTGATTGAACCCGGGTATGTTCTAAAACTATATCCAGAACCACCAGAGGACTGGCAGCAGCGTCCTCTCAGGCGAGCATTCTGCGATCCCCAAGGCGTCTACTAAGCGTGGGGATTATGGCAACCCCTCTCTATTAAGGGGAAGGCCTTCGTCCAGCTGTGGACGTCTTCTGTCTGGTGAGTGAGAGAACGTTATTAGATTGCTACATTTCAGAAATAGATAACGATTTAGTAGACTATTTGCGTTCCCCAAGCGAATAAAAAGACGTAGCTAGAAGGTGGAACCGCATAGACGTGTATTCTTTGGCACGTTGTGCGCATGCGTGTCAAGACATCAGACGGTGCGCGCGAGTGCGTGCAACCGCAGGGATATTTATGATCCCGACGATGAATTAGCTTTGTTTGTGTATGGTTGGTCAGAAAGGATGTGCTTAACCGAAAGGGGGTTTATTTTAGTTATTTTTGAACTCTACAAACATGCTCTTACTTTACTAGCTACCGATACTAGCCGTTGCTTACAATTATGCATAGGGTACACGGGCTTCGTACTTCTCGTTAGTACTAATCGATGCACAATGCAAACAGATGTTCTGAGCGTAGGTTACACCCTTTCTAAATAACCTTATTCGCCGCCACCGTTTGAGGGTTAACTAACTACAAAAACTAAATGCATATGTTATTCCCACTTTATTGACTTTTATTATTTCTCAGAAACAAATAAACTAGTTAGTTTACATCGATAATTGCGCTAGTTTAAATAAAATTCTCGTATTTATTTTTACGCGACGTGACAGGTTGACAAATGACACACCATTGTTATCAAGAATTTTGCCTAATGTACCTAGAATACCTATTAAACAAAATTCATTTTGTTTTACAGCCTTACTTAAAACGCTGCTTAAAGTTAAATGACGTTAGTTAATACTGCGCACCAATATTCGCACTTAATTTTATAAAACGCTGAAATCAAATAATGTTGGTTACTTAAGGTTTTTAAGTAACGCGCCATTAGTATGCGATCATATTTCTAAAAAAAATATCAATTAAGTTCGATTAGGTTTGCATTATTATATATTTTTTTTATAATAATATTCGTTTATTTCAGGTAGATTACAACAATTACAATTTATTACAATTTATTTTTTTAAACCATTCAACTAAAATAAATTACTTAAAAAAAAGAATTTTAATTAGCTATTAATCGCGTAATTAACAAAAAAGGGAAAAAAACATACAGTCGAATTGTGAACCTTCGTTTTTGAAGTCGTATTTTATATTCATTATTTTATGAATATTATAGAATATATTTGATGTCTAGCATAATCAATCAGCCTTTTATGAGACCACCGATGGACTTAGGCTCTTCTTGAGGCGATTGGGCCAAATCTTCCACGCGGGTCCAGTTGCGGAATGCGGTGGATTTAAATACGCCATTCAATCTCTTCTCCGGACTTTATGCAGATTTATTCACGGTGATGTTTTCCTTCCCAAAAAGCAAATAGGATGAAATACCTACATAAACTCCAAAGAGCTCATTGTTACGGGCTCGTGCAATGAGCCGAGCGGTCTCTAGACTACCAGAGATTAATTTGGAATCAAAAAAATATAATATAACGTATAACAAAAAAATAACAATAAAGAAACCTCCCAAAAAAGTATTCAAATTCAGAACTCCGATTATAGAGTATCAACTCCCGTATCATAATTAAAGTGGCGTCCCGTTAGGGCGTCATAGCCACCGTTGCCCAAATTATCCGAGCGTCGTGTCATCTTGTCCCAATCCAATATGGCGCCATAAATCCTGCCGGGGGACTCGTGGAGGGGGTACGTCACTCAAACTTTCTCTGTGCCGTCTTACGGTTAGGGGGTAAGGACAACCCGAACGATTGTTTATTTTGATTTTTGTAGCGTGTTGCGTTTTGTTGAGGGTTAAATACGTTTTATGTTAAAGTGAGTTTTATTTTATTTTTCGTGAGTAAACTATCGTCTTTTTGCGTTTTGTTGTTTGTAGATTAGTATGGTGAAGTTTTTAGTATGATTTAGTAATTAAATATTTTTAGCTTAGAACTTTAAATTTGTATTTGTATTATATCATAGACAATTAATGAACCATAATGATAGCTTTAATTACATGCCATCATCACCAGTGTGTAGTTTCGATGATTCATTTACTTAGATCATTGTAATTAATAATATTTTATTGTGATGATGATGATGAAAAATATAATCCAGAAACCTAAAAAATCGGTAAGAATAAAATTAATATCATATTTTTGTACAGTTAAAAATGTATTATTGTTTAGTTTTAGCATATACAATATACACCAATGGAGACGCCATTGGCGATAATCTACCTACATCATTTTCTGCCCCTTTTTGTAGGGGAAGACATAAACAAGCATTGCAAGCTTTCACACTAACAAAACAAAAGTCATGTTCGTATGAACGCATACGTATAACGCGTATGAACGCTCGCACTAAAACAAACTCACAACACATACAAAGGGTATAATTTGGCAGAAGGATACGCCTTAGCTTTCTACCTCCATTGGTATATGCTCGACGTTTTATGTGTATTTTTTTATGATATAGATGAATAACACAACAAAAAATATCATATAAATAAAAAATATAATTATACCTTTATATATACTATTCTATATACTTTATATTATACTATTCTTAGACATAATTATACTATGAGTGTAAGCACACAATTACAATGATCTAAGAATAGTAAATAAATAATGACGTTAGGATTTAGTGACTGACGTAGTTGCTGACGTTACGTGCGTCAAGGCGCGGCGGTTCGCTCCGAGGAATTCTCAGATAGAGTTCGAGCTTCGGGATGAGTAATCTCTTTTGTTTTTCTAAGAGGCGAGGCTACCCGCGATTATCGGTTTCATACACAACTTGCAAGTATGCATTGTGAATCTATCCTTATAAATATTTAGTAATCCTATATTTTAGGTCAGCATCTATTTTAATGATTTTATACAGGATTATCGATGGTAATAAATAATATGTCAATCAATCGTATCGTAGACAGTTTTGCTACGTCTTATTTATAACATAGATAAAAATCTACCACCTAACGGTGTGTTCCGGAAGCCTTACTTGAGAGCCAGTTCCCATTCCAGTCTAAACGTGTTTACCGTTATAGACCAAACAATTACTTAAGACTTAACATATGGAGGTAGGTTTATTTTTATTTTTATTAATGTGTTTATTTCTTTGACATACTTAATACAATTGAATTGTCATTTTCATAATAAGTTTATTTTAATTGCAATTTTGATTTCAAGTTCAATTTCAATTGTGTTTATGTAATTTATTCATAAAAGTAAATAAGTTCGTATAGGCTGAGTGGCCAGCCCTAGTGTCAGAGGTAATGTGCCGCCCGAAGGCCTCTGACAATTTATTAATGTGACTGCTACTACTATAAATTTAATTTAATTTAATGATGTGATGTAGTGATGTAATGATGATTCTATGATATTTGATGAATAAATTATTATTATTATTATAAGATGAGCTCTGGGAAAAAACCTAAGCTGTCAAGAGTAACAATAACAAAATTCTACGGGATTGATGTTAGAGAAAAATACTGTTTTAATTAAATGAAATTACAGCGAACTTAATGATTTTATCTTTGATAAATAATATGTCTAGATAGAGTCTCGTACTGTTTATGTACGAAAAATGACAGGCCAACATTATTTTACTAGAGTGCGTGACAGCGATGTCTTACACTCGCGTTGCACCATTGTCGTTGTTATAGTGTGCGTGTATAAGAGGCTAACAGTTAACCGCTATTTTTTTCGACGCATTTAGGATCCATCAGTCTATCTAGACATATAATTTATCAAAGGATTTTATGATAGCTGTTTGATTTTTCGATATTACCAGATAATACCAACAATAGCCCCCATTATTGACCTATCGTAAGAAGCATCGTGTTATCGCTAGGTTTTTCGTACAATTTAATTCACAATCAATCACTTAATCTTTAATCCCAATAATTTAATCAAACTGCCCCACAGGGCAATCTTATTAATACTCGCGTGACCAAACGTCGTAGAGCAGGTGAGTCTAGAACATTCTACCGTATATCAATACAAAGCGCGCCCAACTCACCTTTAGACGTGGCGAAATGAGAAAACTCAAATTTTCCACGTGTTTTACTTAGAAAATTCGATGGTGGCTCCGCTACTGAGGTTCAAAGATAAGTTGGTCGCGCTACCTATATGTATTGATGTTCAATATAAAGTGACCATCGATCAAGGAGTCTTAGCTCAGCAGGGGACGACTATATTAGAAAGCGTTCGTCAGATGTGTCTACACCTTGCTTGGGGGTTCTGTACTACAAGGTGTGAAATTAGAACGTATATTTGGTACATAGCGCAGTAGGTAATTTATTTAGACGATTTGTCTTGCTGTGAAAACGGGAAGAGCTTTTAACATTTTTGGTAGTATAACCATTGAGCTAATATCTATAGAGTCACAAACGCGCTAAAAAAATGTTCGCGCCAAAACACGGCGCACGCTTGCAGTTAGACGTGTGTAACTCAGCTCTGAACCGGTTCAAATATACAGATCACTAGAGAAGTTTGACTCGCCGAGTCACAGCTCAATCCAAAGCGCGGTTCACACGCAGCTCGCGGCTCAGCTGGTCGGATTCACGATATTATCACTTTTAGCGCATTACGGAACGCAGCAACAGAAGAGCGGTTGAACCGATTTTAGCCGAGCGACGAAGTGAGCGCGACGCGATGCCGAGTATGCACCGCCCGCGCCAATGTAAACCACTGGAGTCGGTTCGCCACAGATTGAATGAATCTTCTGAGGCATAACGAAGTATTTAGAGCGGAATGAGCTGATCTGTGAGTCGGTTCAAGAATTCAGCTCATTTGAATGAACCGTGATCTGAACCGCAGCTCACGAATATCTGTTGAGTTACCCATAGCTACTTGCAGTACGCTGAATTTTTGAACGACTTGAACTACGATAAGACAAGCGCTCAAGCATACATTGAACACTACACAAGCGATATGACGTCTAAATTAGAACAATTGTGAACTATATAATGCACGTATAGGTACGTACGACGGCACACTGAAGTTTTTTGACTATTTTCACTTAGAGATTGTGTCTCTTTAGATATTAGCTCAATGATTATAACTAAGAAAATTTTAAAGTCATGGCTGGCGAATAAAAACAACTAAATTGACTTCAAAGATCTTGTCTTTACATAGTCTAGAGAAAGGACAAATTTTAGATAAAATAAAGCAAAAGAAAAGTGAAAATAAAGTTCTATATTCCAACTGCATTTAAAAATATGATTTTGTTGTGTTGTGTCTTGTTAGTTGTTGTGTGTGTGAAGTTTAATGATGTTTGGTAACAGCAAGAAGTTAAATGATGTTTGGTAACTTTAAGTAAGGCCCTAAATGTATATTCGTACGCGCGACCGACTCGTCTTTTATCGGAATTCAAACCCCAATTTGTAGAAGAAAAAAAAAACTTTGAAAAAACCGGAAGTTTTTATTATTTTGCGGCGAAACACTACTAAGCAAACAAGATAGCATTTGATAAAATGCTAAAATGCCTCTTCTAAATTGTAGCAATTTCTAGCTAACTATAAAATTTTACATGCTAATGAATTCATTTAACAGTAAAATCGTACAATTGCACTTGTATCTTCTATTGTAATGTAGTAGCCATAAAAAATTAGTGCCCATAAATTATGAAAATAAGGAATTAATTTTACAAAACGCAAAATACAATACATTTTTTCCACAGTAACATTCTTGAATAATATGTGAAAAAGCGTTCAAATTAGAATGCATAGAACAAAGAAGCATAATTCTTTTGCAAATATAGTAAGCAAAGATGTAAAACAAGAAAAACATCTCTAAAGCTTTGAAATAAAAGCGACCATAATGTTTTTCAATCAGAAAAGTAATTCAATTTACCAAAATATCAAGTTATGGTTGTCATACTACAAATTAATCTCTAAATCATTGAGTTAAGAGCTATTAAAGCTTTTTTCTGAGTTTGTACGTCCGTTTTCTGGATACCGCTGCGTTTATGACGTAACGGTCCGGTCGTGCGGTCGAACTTTTCGGACTCTGAGTAAGAATTAATTATGCAAACAAAAGGGCCGGTTATTGTTTTCTCTCTCTGAACTGTTTGGACGTTTTGCGTAATTTCGGACAAAACATGATAATAAGCCACATGTTGGAAGTTGGAGCATTCTGTATTTTTGCTGTGGAACAATGAACTTGACCATTTACTAATCGTTTCGTAATTTGAAAACGTGAACCGCTGTGACAATGATGGCCATTTTAGAATTCAGTTGACGGAACTATTTAGTCATTGCACTGTCTTTTTTTTTCAACTTTTTCAGTCGTTTTTTCGAGATTTATATAGTAAAACTGCAGTGTCGGAAGACAAGGGTATACGACCAGTGTGTGTTGCCAGTGATGACATATGGAACTGAAACGTGGTCTTTAACTGCTGGCCTTTTAGATAAACTTAAGAGTCACGCAACGGGCAATAGAGAGAGCTATGCTCGGAGTTACTTTGCGCGATAGAATCCGCAACGAGGATATTCGCCAAAGTTACCGACATAGCTCGCAAGGTTTGCAAGTTGAAGTGGCAATGGGCAGGCCACATCGCTCGAAGAACTGACAACCGATGGGGAAGAAAGGTTCTTGAGTGGCGACCGTGAACCGGAAGACTCAGCGTAGGAAGGCCTCCCACTAGGTGGACCGACGACATTGTAAAAGTCGCGGGCAACCGGTGGATGCAAATGGCAGGTTGTCGTACAGTGCGGCGGTCTAAGGGGGACCTTCGTTCAGCAGTGGACGTCTCCGGGCCGATGATGATAGTAAAACTGACGTAACTGACAATCTCTATGAAATCTTTTAACATGCAGTTATAAAAAAAGATAGTTTAGAATTTAACATTGTTTTATTAAGTGTTTAGACATTAACTTAACCAAACAAGTGCGTAATGAAGTCTAGAACTCGGCTCTGTGATAGCACGTTTGCCGTTGGAACCAGGGTTTTATGCCTGGCCGTACCGATGTTTGAATGGATTTTAATAAAGCTTTGGGTTCAGACAGAATTTTATAAATGTATCCTTGACAAAGATAGATTTGAGTGTGTGGTAAACCGTTTTCAAAATGTCTGATAATTACCTACTTCAGTTAAATGTGATTTGATTTATGAGTAACATGGCTCAAATTGTCGTAGTTAAAATAGGTCATTGTCATTTTAGGTTGCTACTCGTATCAGCGTTCAGACTTTTACTTTGTTAATTTTAGTGAGATAAAATATTGGGCCTTGCTTAGGTATAAGTTGCGAAGTCTAAAAGTAAGGGGAACTTTCTGCTAATGCCCTGTTGGCAATTTTCCAGATCAGTAATAGGAAAAGTTGGCTTCGTTAGAATTGGTTGGTACTTGCCTACAGTATTTGATTTGCGTCTTAGCTTTCAAATCTGTGCTGAAAGTAACATTACAGAATAACTTCTTTATTTTCAAATGTTCAATGCTCTACAGTGTTTTGTCAACTTTTGGCTGATAAAGCATACTTTTGGCCATAGAGGTAGGAACGTAGGTAAGTATTCCTACCTCCATGCTTTTGGCATAGTTGACTGAGATCATATTTATGAAAATTATTTATTTTACGCACTGGTTTTACTCGCAATAAAACTAATAAATTTTTTTATTTTATGAAATGTGTTGATATCGAATTAAAATTACCAAAATGTAAAAACTAAAAAACACATTTTTACCGTCTTTAAAATGGGCTTTTGTTGTTTTTAAATAATTTATGAGTGCACTAAAAATATGATTAGCGCAACAGTCCGTATTGAGACGTCACTCGGTGGGACTTTTATGGCCTCATTTGAACAATTCGAGAGCGGTTCCTTGAACCGTGAAGAACCATTTATACAAGACCTCTGTCCAACCAAATTAAATTTCAACAATGACATAATTCTTCCATATAAAAGAGATCTATCTAAACTGGATGTTGGTATCTTTTTAATTCTACTGCGCTAAAGGCCGAGTCTACTTTGTTCCGTTGTGTTCGAAATTTAAAATTGGGAGCGACTACGAGATCGTAAACTTTATGGCTGTTGTGATGAGCCGTGTGAATTCTTAATGGCCAGTTAACTTTACGATATTGATGTGGATTGTCTTTCGAATTTCAAATAATTTGAGGTTTTCACTTTAATATTAATAGTATACGCGGCCAGTTAGAGGTTATAAATAATGTTAAGCCAAACATATAAAAAACTAAAGTACTGGATTATGTAATATCATGCCAAACACAAAATAATTGTACGATAGATTCCCGTTTCCGTCAAAGAATATTAGAAATGCTGCCATAATCACAAATGTGGCGATATCTAATAAAGAGATGGCGGTGTTATAGAAAAAAGACCTAATATCTCAAATGTCAAAATGTGACATTGAGTGATTTGTAGCTAAGCTCCGCCTGTCCCGTGTTTCAAACATCACCCCAGACAGCTGAGCTCTAAGCTTTGTACGGTCGCAACTGAGTGCATACACCCGTCTCTTTCGCACTTAAGGAGTAAGTCTATTTGTGTCTCATTACGGATAAGTCTATGCGATTGTATAGGCGGTAACTACCTATTCCTGTACTTACCTGAGAGCTTTTGTGTTAAAGTTCAGCGTATTTTTTTGCAGTCTCGGATTTTAGTGTATAGTTCGCACATTGCGTTGGCATTTTGAGACGGTTTCATTGTAGAACTCTTTATAAACTTTTAACTCAAAGAAGAATATAGAAACTTTATTTTTTTCTTTACATAACCATTGTTAGTGAAATACCTTTTCAATTGATCGCGTAGGTTATGGATTCCAAACAAATTACCTGAAAAGAAAAAAAACAAACATTAAGTAAGTAAGTAAGTTCGTATAGGCTGAGTGGCCAGCCCTAGTGTCAGAGTTTATGTGCCGCCCGGAGGCCTCTGACATAGCTGACGGTTGTTGTTATAGAAACTAAAACAAACCACCGGGACCAACAATTTAACGTCATCCGACCCACGGTAGCGCTCAGAAATAAATGCCACTCACGGTCACCCATCCGAAGACAGACCGGACCGTCCGTTGCTTAACATCGGTGATTGTTTAGAATCACCTAGACAAGAGCGACCACGAGCGCTACAACAAACAATTGAGTATTAAATAATATATAAGCTAGGCAAGTATAGTTCTTATATTAACTATAAATCTTTAGTCTATTTTCGTTTCAACACTGTGTTGCGTAATTTATTAGTTACTACCTTGTAAAGAGTTGCCGGTGCGTTGCCAACTCTTAAATTATTTTTTCTTATATACCATAAGTACTTATAGATAATAACTAGATACTAAAGAAACTGCGCGTGACCTTGTGCACAAATCACTAGCTCTTAATCGAAAAGAAAAGGATAAATAAGGAATCCGGCGTGTCTACTTCCTAGCTACGTCACTGCCATCTACCGTAGCCGTTCTTATTTAGATCGTAAGAGCGAGCGATTTATGCACAAAGTCACGCGCGTTTGTTAATTTCTTTAGAATTACGAATTGAGTTTGAAAAAAGAAGATAAAACACTTTTAAACTAAAATAGGTTTCAAAAAAAGAGGTTCTCAATTCGACTGTATGTTTTTGTACGTATGTTACGTGATTACTCCGCCAATTATGAACTGATATTGATGTTTTTTTTTTGTTTGATAGGTAATACTTCAGAAGTGGTCCCATATAAATTTTATCAAAATTTTAAATCTAAATTTCTAGAAAATATGAAGATGTCATCCAGGTATTCAAAGTTGAAGTCGGTTGTTTTTTTTTAATAGCGTATTATATGCATAAGAAGACGGCAAGTATTTAAGTGTATACTATGTAGGTATGTATATGTTATACCGTGAATAGAACGGAAATGTGACGGAAATGTGACGGCCGCGCTAGCTGGCATTAAGTGCAAATGCGCTTGATGACAATTCTACCAATATTCATGTTTTTAAACTGAGAATACTCAAAAAGACAATTTAAATAGACGCGTAGGAAACCAAACGTAATTAGATCAATATGAATCTGTTGCTAAATGGCATTTCGAGCGTTTTATTTCAAATGCGCGACCAATTATTGGCATTTTTTCGTCGTAGTTTCTATACAAATAAGTGTGAAACTGGCGACAGCGGTTTTCCGTGCGATTACTTTAGAACATTGTTTTGACAGCCGTTCTATCTAAGAAGTAGGGCTTTCGCTTTTCTGTGGTTATACCAAATCTAATGCATGCTTTTAACTGATAAGGCATCTGGTTTCTGGATTGTGACTTGTGATTGTGACCCTCTCTGAAGCAGCCTCGCATGAATGAACCAGTGTTTGGTTTGGGAACTTTCTCACATATGGTAAGTATGTACTGTGAAGATTTGTGTCAACAGCTTTAGATACACTGCGCTTGTTTTTCAACCGACTTCGATAAAGGAGATTCTCAATTCGACTGTATGTCATTTTTTTAATGTATGTTACGGGATTACTCCGCCAGTTATGGACTGATTTTGACATTGAAGATATATTTAAAAATCAACTTTTTTAGGAGTGTATGAGAGCAACAGAACCCAAAAATACAGTTTTTAAAATTTGTGTCTGTCTGTCTGTCTGTCTGTCCGGGATAAACTCAGAAACTACAGCACGAATTTAAATGCAGTTTCTTGAAATATAATCTATGAAATCCGGCGCTTCACATAGACTATGTTTTATCAAAATCAGCCCAGGAATATAGAAGTTATGACGCAATTTATGAAAAAATATAATAGTCCACTATAACTTGAACCCCGGAACATACCGAGCCCCTAAGGTCTGAGGATCACCTTATTATAGTGTAACAAACAAGAGACTGTTGTTTGGTGCTGAAACTAACCGCCGGCAATGCAATGCCAACACGGAGAAATGGTTATAGACGCTTTTTTTAACCTCCCCGTGTGGTAATTCTGTGAAAAGATCTTAGCTAGAAGGACATTAAATATCTTGGAAGTTTGCGGTAAGAATGAGTGCCAAAACTGTACTGTGTGGGATTTCCAGATTTTGGCAAAATGTGGAGAGTGAGCTTTTAGGCGGTGACGGGATTTACGGTAAAATAACTCCGAAGCAGGAAGAAGGCATAAGAAAATTGAATGAACCTTAGGAAAAGTAAGCAGTCAGGCTAGACGTGTGACCATTACATACGCGTAAATGGTAAGGTAAACGAGTGGAGGCTTAGTTGGTCACTAACAAAAAAACTTTCTTTCAGACAAGTTTTTTTAAAAGTGAAATCAAAAGTTCAAAAGACAGATGCTAAAGTTAAGTCCCTGCGAGATATAAATAGCTCCGGTTTAAGTGGCAAAGCGCGCCGCGGTCCCTTCGACTGATAACATCGCATTAGGGCACTGTAGAAAGAATAAAAAACCCGCTACTGGTTTTTGTCATAAGTAGGTTTCGACATAAATTAAGCTATTTAGAAATTTTTATATTTTATGAATGTTTTGATTATCATGAGTTCATAAAACATTCAAGAATCCCGTTTAAATTAAAACATTGTAATTTAAAATCGATATTTTTATCACGTATAATAAAATGATCGCTTCTCATATAATAATTAGAGTTGTAATTATCTATAAGCAATTTTATTATACGAAGGTGTTTCAACCATATTTCTAAAAAATAAAAAAATTAAGTTTAATTAAAAAGCATATCATTCTATTTGTGCACACTAAAATCTTTCTGGATTTGGTAGACCTGGTTTAATTGGTTTGTCTCCTAAACTATATAGGTACTGACTTTTTGACAAGTAGATATAAAAGGTATAAGTACTGACTCGACTCTGAAAACTGTTTCACTGATAGGGAACTAGACTACCATAAAAACTAAAGACTATAATATTTAAAATGCGAGCAAACCTGCGGAAATAAGCTACTACTTACTAAAAAGCACCTAAATAATATTCTGAATAAATTAAATGAGCTCAGAAAGAAAAATATAACATTATTTTACTTAACGGGCTTTTTCGCAACTAGCAACATTTTTGTTCAGTTACCAAAAAAAAAAAAAAACTAGTTCTGTCGCCACAATTTTCCAACGAGAGCAAAAAATAAGCACTTAAACTTCAAAACTTCTACGAAATTCGTCTAGACTTGTGTAATATCTACATTCTAGCCGATTGCATGTGTGAGTCATATATTTTCATACAGTATTTTTTACGGTCAGGTCGTAAACATTATTTCCTAACCTTGCTTTTTCATATTTCTATAGCTCTACCGGTTCATAATCCAAGGCTGTAGGCATCGACTTAATAAGGCCAGCTTGCTGTGAGCATGTTAAAATATTGTTAGACCATGTTAACTAATTAATCATTAAAGTTACTTATGTACCTACATGTGAATTAAACAATGTTAATTCTTAAATCAGTGGTATTAAGAGTATGGTTCAAAGACTTCACGTAAGTCTGCGTGCTTCATCCTCGACCACATCGTCGCTTACCAACGCGAGTTGGTGGTCAAAAACAAACTTATAAACGTTGAAAAAAAAACTCGCCTTTTTCGAACTCTGGGACACGCTTATATTGAATTTGGCCATTGTAGCCAGCGACAATGATAAGATAAATGGACGGGAAATAAGCCACGGATTTTGAAGACTATGTGTTGAGCGCCGGCTCTCCACTCGCTTCAGTCATACTCTGCCTTTGCGACATGCGAGCCGTACGATACGACAATACAAACTTCTAATACATGTACATTGTACAAGTGTTCTCTTTTTGTCATGCAGTAATTAGATTCGCTCTCTCTATTTTCCGGCAAATGTAATATGCATACTTTTAACTAGGTGTGCTTGATAGTGTCTTGTTAATTTTGAACGATTTGCAAGCGCTGGGCCCGTCCATTCCATCATCACCGTCGCTGATTGCAGCTTGGACCCAGACTGGTTGCGACTCCTAATTTTCAGATCCTCGTTCATTCATTCATTCATTCATTCTTTTGGGTTATAATTTTAATTTTGAAAGGTTTTTTATTATCTGAGTACTTACTACGTACGTCGTACCCAGTCGATGGCTTTTGCCTCCAACTTCACTCATTCTCAATTGGTTTTCGTATTTCGTAGCATAATCGTGACTCTCGGAAAATCTTATCAAAACAAAAGGACACAATTGTATTAAGTTTAACATACTTTAAGTACTTCTGAATTAATTTTCCATAGAGACGTTTGAATGGATTCATGTTTTGAGCTAAGTGGATTTTTTACCATATAATATCATTAAATTTAAAAACCGTACCTACAGTAAACAGTTTACATAAATGGGGTAGAATTTGTGATATTTATGTGGACCTTCGTTGGATATGTCCTAAAACTGTATCGATAACTATCGGAGGACGGGCAGCAGCGTCCTCTCGGTTAACGGTAGTAAGTATTCTGCGATCCCCAAGCCGTCTGCCAAGCGTGGTATGGTAACCCTTTCCTATTAAGGGGAGGCCTTCGTCCAGCAGTGGATGTCTTCTGGCTGATGAGTTGTGATATTACTGACACTTGAATATTACGTACGTTACAAATATTTTTAACGTTAATATATTTTTCGTAAGGCCTGATATTCACTCATGGGACCCTAAATTAAAGTCCTCCTCGCTACAAGACAAGGTGAGTTCACAGTATAAGGCGTGGCGCACATTCGCATCTCATTTCCTCCGCGCCACTTCCGACGCCGTCACTCGATACACCCGCCAGGGGTTAACCCGATACGTTTGTGAATACACTGAGACGTCTGGAATGTTTCTCGATTTATTTTTAATATAAGGTTTTATTCTATTTTAATTTTCATCTCAGTTTATGGCTGAGTCATGAGCGTTCATGTTTTTTTCGCTTGGACTTCTCGCTGACGAGAGTGTCGCGACTCACGATAGTCACGCGATAAAGCGAGACAAAGTTCTGTAAGTATTGAAAAGATCAGCTTATTAAATGTTTATGTATTTATGGACTAGTAACACATACACGATTAAAAAATGACAAAAAGTTTTTTTTTGTCGTACCTGTTGACAAACGTTTAAAAGTACATTACAAGATAATGTCCTTCCAAATACTCTCCTTGCTGGGCAAAAAAAAAGGTAACTGTATGAAATTTTATTTGATCATGGCATATCGGATTTGTGGATTTATTTTCGAGCGGGGATGTGTGTGGGATTGACCTATTTGTCTATCTACCTAATCTAATAAATTACTTAAAACATTAACCACCAAACCACTGTACTTGTAACTAAGCAAAACAAAGCACTGACTACACTGACCGACTTCCAACCCGACTACAGACCGATTACATCGCAAACGCGATAAAACAATCGCATCCTGGATCTAACGAGTTTTGCTCGTGGGCGTACTCCTGCGGGCGTACGATTTGGTTGGACGATTTTTTTCTGTCAATTAACATTGGATCCGTTGTTTGTAACGGCAACTCACGTGCCCGCGTGCGGAACAGGCATTTGGATACGTAATAAGACGGTGCAGGGCCGTAAGTACACTGACAACGCACACCTGTACGAAATGGGACGCCATAGTACCTTACGTGTCATCTTTCTTGTCTTAAACCTGATATTTTGTCAGAAGTCTGGAACTAAATTGCTAAGGTTATCCTATTATGTACGAACAAATTGACACGTTTTGTTTTCATAAATGATATTGTGATTAGTTCTCGTATGAAAGTTTTAAATCGCTAGGTTTGGAATGGTTTTGTAGTCTACTTCTGTGATGATGCAAGGTTAGGGTTCTGAACATCACGAGCATTACTGTGTTTCGGTTTGAAGGGCAATGTTACCAGATAAATTACTTGACCTGTAGAGATTTGTCATGTATCTCAGCGTGACGAGAGCAGTGCAGTGCGGCACAGGACAGTTGTTCACAAGTTCTCAATTCTGGTATTAATGCTGTTACGGGCAGGCATGATGCTTATCACCACACGTTGTCTCGCTCGTCAAGTTACAGCAACGCATTAAAAAAAAAATACGCCGCCACCGATGTGAAGTATCGCAAAATTCGCGACTCAGTTACTAGTACAATTTCGTTGTCTTCTAATTGAAATTAAGCCGTTTTCGTCTAGGTGCGGTTTGATTCCATTGTCATCTAGGCTAGCAGAGGAATCTTGTTGAGGAAGGAGGCTAGCATGTTTCATCGTAAATCGCTATCTTAGAGCATCAGGCACGTTGGCGGTCAAAGGCAAGCCTATTAATAAAACTCTATCCTAGATTACACCCTTGCTTAACATCACACAGGATGTGGTCTAACGCAAACCAGTTTAAAATAAAAAGAGTGCACTAAAAGGCGCTTCACGAATGAACAATTTGTTTGCAATGACGTCTTGCCATTCAAGAGCGCTGCCACCTTAAGCATTCAGTACATCCATTCATTTCCTTTTTAGTTATCCATAACATTGCAAACATAGCATTCAAACCACAAAACGATCATCATAAACAAAACGGCATATCATAAAAAGGTTTAAGTACAGGCATAACTTGAACAAAAAGAATGTTCATATCGGCCACCCATCAAGAAGACGAGTCATTTACTTGCTAATTCCTTCGTACGGATAATTTAATAACAATGTCAATGCATAAATTGTTTACAAAGATCACAATCAATTGAACTTTAATCTATAGCTGTGTAAGTACTTTGTTGTAACAAATAAATTGACTGAGTTACATAAAAATCAACAAAATATTGCGTGCTTCTCATTGTGACAAGATTCCAATTGCAATATTGTAACATTCTTGTTTTGTAGTTTGATAACAGCAAATATGAACCATAACATATACCATAGCAGGTGTGTCACAATGAAGTTTACTCTATGGCCTACGCCATGGTTACCAAAGTAGAAACAACTATGCAGCTATATACCATACACAGCAGAAGATCAACTTTTTATCGTGCAATAAATTGTGAATGAAACAGATAATCTACCATAAATATCTCAACAAGCTGTAAATTAGAGAATGAATACTGTAAAAAATACCTCTAGAGCCAGTAAATTAAAGGATGAATCATCATCATCAACAGCCGAAAGAAGTCCACTACTGGACGAAGGCCTCTCCCTTAAAGGGAGGTGTTGCCATAATCCCCACGCTTGGCAGGCGGCTTGGGGATCGCAGAGGAGGACGCTGCTGCCCGTCCTCCGGTGGTTCTGGATGCAGTTTTAGGACATACCCAGGTCAGGTTAAAGGATGAATACTGCTACAAAAATCTTGATAATCTGTTAGCAAATAATTAAAACCGCTTAGAATAATAATTGATTAATTAATAAAATATTGGTGTTATTGGTGGACATTTTCATACTCAATTATCTTAATAAATTGTAACAGATGTCTGTTGTTCTACAGCAACAACCATTAAGCCACAGCCAGAGGTCTTCGGGCGGCAAATTGACTCTGACACGAGGGCTGGCCACTCGGCGTATACGAACTTATTTACTTACATACTTATCTTGTAAAACAGAGAATAGACACCGCTACTAATATCTTAATACCTTGTACCACAAAGAATAAACACTGATACAAATATTCAAATCCGTTTTGTTTGACTAGCTAACAAAATTTTGATTTTGCAGTCATTTAGTCAGTGATTCCTTATTGTGTTCTACAAAGGCCATATCATGGTGTAAACGTACTCAGAAAAAGACACCACCATTACCGACAAGGCCTGGGTATGTCCTAAAACTGCATCTAGAAGCACCGGTCTGCGATCCCCGAACCACCTGCCAAGCGTAGAGATTATGGCAACTCCTCCCTATTAATGGGGAGGATTAATGGAGAGGCTTTCGTCTAGCAGTGGACGTCTTCTGGCTGATGTGATGATTACCGCCAAGCTAACTTAAAGGCAGCTTAACTGGTTTTGCTTTTGCGCACAGTCAGAGCAAGGAATGAAACAGAATTCTTGTCCCCGAAGAAGATATGTATTAACTTAAGTTATATTATTATTAACGGGATATTTACCGTAAAACAGTGAAAAAACAGTGAAAACAGTGATCTATTAACTTGTTTGAATGCTGCCTTGCACAATTATAATTAAATAAAAGAAAGGAATCACACAGCACACAAATTGGCCACTGCAGGACAAAATTGTATCGTTAGTTCTAGTAGAAAAAATTGTACAAGATGATTTACTGTTTATATGTAGAGCTTCCAACATTGCGCTTGCGGTTAGTTACTACCGTTCATTTTTTTGCAGTGACCATACTATTTATTGTATGGTAAAGTCAGGAAAGGGCACAGCAGCAGTTTAAAATTAATTTCTTTTATGGTTTCGATTTCATCTAGGCATAGGTCAGGAAAATGAATTATGATGAATTTCATATTTTGTTTATTTATAAAAGGAAATAGATTGTTTATAGAGTTGTGACCGGTATCCTTTTACTAAACATACTCCCCATTTTCCTGCCCTACTTATGGCATTAAACCGTACCTACTAATTGAAATAAATAAATATTGTTTTTTCTGTTTATTTCTATGATTTCAGTGCCGAGCCAAAAGAAAGCCATTGCACATATCATTGTGAACAAACTTTACTATGGGGCCAACCCTGAATTTGCGAAAGGAAAATCAGCTCACAACAAATTTGCACCGTCGAAAAAAAATTTATGTATAAAACACCTTTTTTTCGCAAACTCAGGGCAACCCCGTAGTAAAACTAGTTCAAAAAAGTACAATGAACTTCTTTCGGCTTAGTAATACCGGTACGCGTAACCCCGATATGTTTGAATATGCATATTATTATAATACACTTAGTGCAAACGACATGAAAATCTAATAGTACATTATGATACGAGTGTGCTATGTTGGTCATTACACTAGAGGCGGTATTATGCGATAAGGTAGCCGAGAGCGTAATGACTAATAGCACAAGAGTTCCATACGACTGTTATCGTCACACTTGCGAGGAAAAAACATTTTTTTTTGATAATAATCAACCACACAGCGAAAACATCAACAAACATTTGCGGAAAATGGCGCCCAAACCAGCAATGCGCGCGCAGGTTGACATTTACTTCAGCGGCATAAGGACTATTTGTTGGTATTACAAAAAAACTGTAAGTATTACCCGGCTATATTAAGAGTCCTTCGTATACATACGTCTAATTGCAGTCACGTACAAACTTGACTTTATCGGGTTATACCTATTATAGTACAAGTGCCGTAATGTAAAGTAAAAAGCACGCGTGTGTAATAGCTTGGATTATGAGCCTAAAACCGATGCAATAAGATCCACTTTACGAGCAAGTGTGATGAAAACAATATTTTTACAACAATCTATAAATATTTTTTTACTGACACCGCTAAACAAAACTTGATTCCCTCTTTTTAATCATAATATTCGATGCACGAACTTTCACCGTGCTTACTGTGTTTACTCAATTTTATTGTGCGTGCTAAACTAACCCGCCTGTTCCTTGTATTAGGTACAACAATAAAGGAAATTGCATCTGATATTAGGCCCCCTTGGAGTGATTAGGCAGCCAATCTATTTTAATGTACCTACTTCGCTGATTATGTTTCCGAAATACATAGGAACGTGGGTTACGTTGTCACGCAAAGCTGGATATTCCCTTTGCCAATGAAATGCAGTTGAAAATTGATAATATTGTTCTAGTTTTTATATTTTCGTGGTTGCCCTGGCATATGCCTATATAGCTAGGTGACGGTGTGGTCAAAAAGCTTATAAAACATCAATGATACCTATAGTCTGGATTACTTTTCGTCTTATCTCTACACTTGTGTTTTGCTGTAAAAATACTAACTATGCCTAAAATTATTTAACTATCATGTATCTAAAATTATTTAATTGTATTTCTTTACAAGTGGCCATAATATGCAACACCAAGTCTAGAAGATCGTTATATTTAGCTTAAGAATTATATTTAAAAAAAAAACTTTTTTATTGTCAATACATAAGTACATGCTTAATAAAGTACCTACCTGCACATAAAATAGTCATATTATGGTTCCTTTACTATAAAAGGACCTGGGTATGTCCTTAAACTGCAACCAGACCCACCGGAGGACGGGCAGCAGCGTCCTCTTGGTTAACGGTGGTGAGCTGGTCGGTGGCTGCGATCCCCAAGCAACCTGCCAAGCGTGGGGATTATGGCAACACCCCTCTATTGGGAGGACTTCATCCAGCAGTGGACGTCTTATGGCTGACGACGACTATAAAAGTAAACTGGAAAGTTCAAGAAAAAAATACATAAGCGGGACTAAACACTGTAGGTATTAAAATGTAGCAATATACCCGTCTCTATCAGAAACACATTGTTATACTATGTCCAACTTCCTTGTTATAACAATCTTTTTCTCAGTATAGAGAACACAAATCGACTCGCTATTCAAGAACTCCGGCCTCAAGTGAATAACATTTCTTTAGGCTGCTTGCTATGCAGGGCGGCGAGGTACGCCCTGATTTTTGCCCTATGTCGACACTTCAGCCGAAATGTATTAGTGGATTTAACGCGAACGGAATAAGGCCGGAATCGGGGCCTCTGTGACGAGAATTCGCTATTAGTTGGTCTAATTCTGGACTGAAAGTGGACTTAGGAAGGATTTAGGTGGGCTTGTGATTTGGGTAAGGCTTGGCACAATTTAGCGGAAACTGAACGAAGAATATCAAAGTAGAAACATTACTGTACCTACATAGAAAGTTGTAAATAGCGTTCTTTGCGTAACGTTCATCGATTTTTAGACACATGGTTTTCAGGGCAATGGCCAGAAATGCCCGCATTAAAGGTAGACTAAAATGGAAGTAACTATTGAATAATATCTAAAAGGGTTTTGTTTAAACGGCAAAACAACCAAGAATCTGAGAGTTCAATGCAAACCAAATTAGGAATATCCGTTAAAACGATATTTAATTTTATCATCACAGTTAAGAGTAAAAATGTAGAGTAATCTATTTATGAATGACTGACAAGTAGAGCTGCATATTTTGGAAGAGAGAGAGAGCGAACAAAAAATAACACGAATAATTGATTCTATAACTGGTCAAAAACCTATTTCAAAGAAGCCTTTTATGTAAATGGTGTAACTATAGCCCGACTAGGTTATTTTTTGCTGTGCGAGAATATTGAGAACAGGAACAGGGAGAGAACAGTTTCAAAAACAGTTTCAAGAACAGTCGGTATACTGTTATTTTGTCTGTTCCTAGTAACAGCTTAGATATCCTGTTATCCGTAAATCGATAGAATATTGTAAAGCGATACTATTATGACCTCTCTTCTACTATTTTAAGTTAATCGAAGGAATCTTAATGGATGTAGATAAAAACATAAATTTTTAGGAGCATATACTGTTTTATTATTGCATGTATGTACGTGAAAGACGAATGCTGTCTTCAACTAAAGTTTCATAAATCATAGATGTCTAGGTATCTGTGAAAAAGACATACGAATTGCGAATAGCATACGTAAAATAGTTAGCGTGTCTAGCGATCAGAAATTCTGTTTAGAGTCACGCGACGAATTCCAAGTTGTCTACATACAAATAACATTATTACAAGACAGTGACTGAACTTAGTTAGTAATTTACCCTAGTTTAGCAGCTATTGCTGAAAGCCACTTAGAATTTATATAGCAAGTTAGTATAACTTAAAATTTAAACATAGTTTACAGAAAATGGTAGGTGGTCAAGAGTTTCTTAAATTGTTGAGAGGCTTTCTCAATTCTTCGATGGAGATATTATGTAGTGTGATTTTATGCTAGCAGTTTTTTTTCATGCAAACTAGCAAGTCTCCAGGATGATGGCAAGCGTCACACTTTGCATAAAAAACACAGCCAGCATTCAATTATGTGGGCGAAAATTATGGCAACAATCCTTTAAAAAAGACACATTAACGACACTCAGAATTTGTCCGACATCAAAAAATAACAAAGAAGACGTAAGCCTAATCGCCTGGTCATAAAATCCGAAGCGTATTCGCACGGATATTACAATGTTCTCAAAGTTCCTAGAGGGAATCCCTCGGCATTCGGCTGGCCATTAAATCCTACTTTACGACGCAGTTACTGCCGTCCTACCGAGGAGCGTTTATGCACTCGTAATACTAACCTTAATTGGCGTATTGAGATTATGGCACTATAATTGCCTGTTTACAAGCGCGCTACATGATTTGTATCGAATATTGATACTAAATTGCTTTATATTGCATTTTATATGTGTACGTGCGGAAGTATAGCTTCCCCGTCTGTTTAGGACTTTTTTCTAACTATTACCATCTATTACGGTTGTTTTTAGGTCTAAACATCGCGACCGTGATAATGAAAACTTATTTTACCCATAAGACTAGGAAAACTAAGGTATTCTATGGTTTTACCTTATTATGGTTGTAAATATTTATGGTTTCATCTTATTATGGTCGTTCATTTCTTCTTCAAGTTCTTTGATTATTTACAGAATATTTACCATGATTATGTCGTGAAAACACAAAACAGCTCCCAATATTTCGGCGCAGTTGCATGCACCATGTTCAAGACAAACTGAGTAATGCGAGTGGTTATCAAAACAGTTAGCTGCACTTGCCTGTTACAGAACATAAACACGGTAAATATCACGTAAATGAAGATGATAATAGAACTGTTTAATAAATGTACCCCAGAAAACGCGAAAAGTAGAAAATTGTGGGCTAACCCACATGGCGCTGCTAGTGACACTATAATTGCTTACTTACAAGAAAATTACAAGATCTGCATCGAATATATTCACATTTAATACGCCATAAATGATCATTTACATATTTGAATTCATAATGAATAGGTATTACTTATATAGATTGTTTGTACATAAAGGTACATACAGGTAAAGATAAACTGTATGTACCTATAAAGGTACATACAGTTATAGCAGTCGATATCGACTGTTATCCTTGTAATCAATCTGAATAGATTCTACCCTACCACACTAAGCTTTTGCGAACTATGCAAGGCTTTAAAAGTATAAAAAATAAAATTTGGATAAACTTGCTTCTATTTTTAACTTTAACGTTCTGACGTTCTGTTAGTCAGACAACAACAAAAATAAAATAAAAACATAAAATCTAACTACCTATAGGTATACTATATAAAAGTTGCCGTCTTCAAGTTGCAAGTGAATCGATTTCTTCTAAGCAAGCGTGCTCCATCGTTGACTGCACTTAACATCAGGCGAGATGGTAGTCAAACACAAACCTACTAAAATAAACAAGTAAAAATACAGAAAAAAACTAATCTTTTTGTATCATCTTCTTCGTCGTGTCGATCGTAAAACCATCACAAACAATTAACAATTTATTGTAACAATATAGATTAAATTTGTTCAGACCAGTAGCCGGCAATAGCTACCCTAAGATAAGGAGGCCTCCATAAGGTCATTCAGTGCAACTACTTGAATTAAAAAGGATTTATTGGTAATTGGTGGCTCGGTTAACGGTGGTCAGTATTCTGCAATCCCCAAGCAACATGCTAAGCGTGGGGATTACAGCAACCCGTCCCTATTAAGGGGGAGGTTATTGTCCCGCAGTGGAGGTCTTCTGGCTGATGATGTGATATTAGCCCTAGGGGGTAAAGATCGAAGATTTTAGGTAATAAAGTCTCTTTTTTGTGAAGACCGTTTTAAGAAAGATAATGATAAAAAAATCCTTCATTCAAAAAAATATTCCAGGACCACAAATAAAAATATGCATTTCTTGAAATGGCCTTTTCACAAAATGGATATTTCTTAAAATTAGCACTTCTTTCACTTCGTTTTTATGTATAGTCAGTTGTTTTTATGTATATTTAGTTTTATGTCAGTCAGTAAGTACTTAAACATTTGCATACTGATAAACGCACTGATCATACAAATTGTGAGAGCAAGAATTTATTAATACCCCGATTAAAAGATAATTGCGATAAATATCAATTTATCTTGATCCTGTATTTCCATTTACGGTGGAATTATTTTATCGTGACAAAAGTAGTTTTAACTTTACAAGGTGTTGACAGGGTGTAAATATTTGAGATAAAAACATAAAACTTGTGGTTGCCATTTACACTCTATTAGCTGGTAGAATTAAAAGATGATTAAAATATTATTTTTATATGTATGTTAGTCTGTAAGGTATTTATAATTTTTCCGTCCGGGCCCGTGTTTTTTAAGTAATTCCTGTTGCCTGAAATAAACGATTATTATATATTTTGTATTATTAAATATTATTATTTAACTAGTGGCAATATAAAATTTATTATAGCAGTTAGTAATATGTTTTATGGTAACCCAGTTTGGTAGTCAGACGGACAAGACTTTTCGTGACTTTAAAAAAATTAAAGCGCCTGTATGTATGCCAATAACCAAAAATAAAGTGTCTAGAGTAAGTATTTAACGTGTTTCTACAGTTTGATACAAATATTTATCAAATATATCAAACAAGTCGCATTATCACTTCGTTCACAAACTGACGAGCACTAAATTGAAAAAAAAAAACTGTGTATATATTTTGGCATTATATAATACCTACACATATCGGTAGCAACTTTGATTGCTTTGTGTTAGGAGAAATAACAAGGCAAAAAAGCATAACGTTTTTATTCACTTTCAGATGATTAATTGACTGCTAACCAATTAAGCAGTTAACATCTATCTCATAATAGTTATAAACCAAGAATTAATGTTTTACACAAACACCACATGGTTTGAGCTGTAGGTGTAGATGTCTCGGCAAATAATCGGCTGTGTGTGAAGGACAATGTTATCAGGGCAATATATTGGGAAATTATGTACTGGGCATGGAGAGATTTGACGTAATGTCTTAGGGTGACGAGCGCAGTGCGTGATGGAGCAGGATTTTGTTCGCAGTTCATAATAGGCTGGATGACTGGTTTTTTTTATTGTTGTATTAAAATGGGACCCATAAATATAGCTGATAAATGAAAAGAAAATGAAAATATGATCAAAAATAAGCAACTTATAAGCATTTTAATATCATGCTAGACAGAGAGGCGAAACAGCAAATCGTGACGTCACTTCTCAGTACGCCATATAAATTCTATTCTGACAAGTAAGGCGTGACGTCATTTTTTATTTTGTGGGAAAGGGACAGAGCTGTCTCTAACAAAAACTTTATCAGAATATAAATTACCGATATAAATATTTTTTTCAATAAACATGCTGTATTTATTGCACTGCTGCTTTTATGGGCAGGCGTGATATTCACCACCAGGCGAACGTCTCGCTCGTCACGTCATCCCATTGCATAAAAAAACAAAGCTTGAGCACCTAAAGCCAATTCCAATGCAATCAGAACTTTCCTTAACTCCCGCAAAAACAATTTGAAATGTTTACAATAAACATCAGCGTATAGCAAAATTGTCGCGTACATTGGAACTGTCCGATTCAGTACAGCAGTGTTTTAATTACTTGTTTGGCGAATGATTTATGTTACTTCACAGACGGGAATACGGGATGCGGTTGACGGTTATGGTTTTATTTTAGTGTTTTTTTGTAGACATGTGGCGATATATTGGTAATATGGGTCTGGAGATATAATATGCATAATGAGGTAATACAATGTCAAAAACTTTATTCAAAAACTAAACTTTCAAAATTCGTTGTGAAAAGAACTGAAGGGGGAAGTAATATATAATGGTTTTAAAAAGTAATCTGTGATTGAAAGGTTAACTTCTGGCGACCAAAAGTCGTCTTGCGATCAAATATTTTGATCGCAGGTGGACCTATATCAAAACGCACCATGTGCTACGCTACTTTGAATCAGTTTTTTTGGGTTATAACTTACCTGATATTCATGGACTTTTAAATCTATGCTAATAATAAAATTATGTTACAATCGACATTTCAAATAATTTAAATCGAAATCGACAGTGAATCGAAGTTTTACTTGTGACTATTAAAAATCGAATAGTTACGTTAAACTGGTTTAAACTAAAACGCACTACGAATACCAGATCTAGTTTTACGTAAAAGCGTGCGAAATTCGTGATCGTTTCGAAAGTGTTTCGAAACTTCTTTGGAATATGGAAGTGTATAAGGTTTATTAAGTTGAGACACGGTCCGAAAGGAAATTGGACTAGAAAATAAAAATACAACGAGGTCATGGCTCAAACGTTCTCAGGCGGAGGCTGTGAAGGTTGCCCAACACGTTTGATATACGTACCACAAACCAACTTAACTAAAGATTTGGCTGAGAGCGCCACAATCACGTTTTCTAAACACATCCGTCACACAGCCTTAGAATTTTTAGTTGCCTTCTTTGGCCATCACTTCAAATATGCCGGTCGTTTTATATCTATTTATACAACTACAACACACATATGTTCACAATTTAAGATGACTGCATAAAAACGCACCATTAGTATGTCACAATATTTTTTGAATTTCCCAAGATAATTCATTTAGTAGGATACAAATGTTGTTTCAATAAAACACATACAATTTAGGTTTGTGAGTTTGCCGTGTAGTTTTTTAATTATATAGTTCTTGGATGGTTAAGATTCAATATATAACAGCAGATACTACTCAACTCTACCTTTAAAAAGGTGAAAACGACCAGAATATTAAAATCAAATCTTTGAAGATTTCAAGGAAAACATCGTAAACCTGCACATATAGGTTCAGAGAAGAAATTTAACTAGATATATGAACCCGCACCATAATTAGTATATGAACCCGCACCATAATTAGTATATGAACCCGCACCATAATTAGTATATGAACCCGCACCGCACGTAGTACTATTATTTCTTCTGTGACCTTGGCCAGCGTGGTGGATATGGTCCAATCGCCCTTAGAGGGCGGGCTTAAGCCTTACAGTGGACTATTAAATAGGCTGACCAAGTCACAAAATATAAAAAAAAAACTGGCAAATAGCTGGGATGGGCAGAAAGCTGGCAGTCTGAAATGGAATTCGGCCGGACACATTTACCGCATGCATGAAGTTCTGTGGGCCAAACCCACGACAATGTGAACACCGAACATCAAAAGACCACTCGGCAGGCCCAAAAAACGTTGGCAAGACGAGCTTGCCTCCCACTGCAACGACTGCGACTGGACTATAAAAGCTCTCGACCGTGAAGAGTGGTAGGAAGGAAGGGAGGTTTTTGTCCTGCAGTGAGAGAATCATGGTTACTATGGTTATGCTAAAGAATACACCTGCTCGACTGCATATTTGGAGTAAACACACCAACCCGGACCTGGGCCAGTGAGGTGTATTTCGCCCTTCGAGTGTAAAGTCAAATATAAAAAATAGACCAATAGACTATAATAGAATAGAGTATATTAAATAGACTGATTATGCTTATGCTCAAGAATAAACTGGCTACTGCTCATGTGGTGTAAGCATTCAATCCAATTTATCAAAAGCAATAATGCTCTTTACATGTGAACTGCGCCTTAATACATGTGTCTGTGAGAAACGCCATGTCATTTGCATTCAGTTTGGAAATGAGATCATCGAATTAGCATAACTAGATATAAAACAGTAACAAAATATATTAGAGAAATAAAATTTAATGGCCTCAAAATTGTGAATGAACGTACAGCGATAATAATGAGCGAAACAAGCTTTAATAAGCATTAAATTTATTAATCATAAACCGTTAATGTTTTGTACAAAATATGAACAGTTTATGATTTAAAATTTAACACAGTTGTGTAGTATTTTCTTTAGTAAACTTTCACGTAATTTTAAATAGTATTTTTTTTTAATTATACCCTTTTTTTTCTCTACATTTTTTCTTCAGCTAGTATCACCCTCCTTCTGAACAGATAACTTTTAGCATTATACATTTATTACATTAATCCGAAAACTTCATAATCATAAATATGTTTACAATAGTGTTAACATCAGCTACAATCCAAAACGAACAGGCAGACCAAACAAGGAGAACTGTAGAGGTGAAATCTAACATCTCACCAATGTATTGTAAAAACTCAATAAGTCTCGCTTTCACCGACCACCCCGCAACAATGACTCGAATGCCAACACATCACATTCCTCACGAAAAATCGTGAACAAAAACAAAAATATAAAAGTCTTGCGCAAGACCATTCACGTATCTCCATTGTGAAGGTTTTGGGCTTTCGTAATATTGTAATTCTGCGTACCGTTAGACCCACGCGCCCGAAGATAAAAACTAGACTAGGTAGGGAGTTTCTATTCTTTTGTGATGCGCCGAACAAAGGGCGAATATGATTTAGTGGTTTTCTATTCTTTTTGCAAAAAAAGAAACATCTTTTTAAACTAATTTGTTAAGAACCCTGCAGTGTTTTTAACTCCAAAAGCTTGACGACAGTTAAAAACTTTTTGAGGCAATGTTATATTTTTTCTTGGACACATTTTTGGTTTCGTTTTAGAAGAAAACAAAAGAAACGCTAATTTATGCGACCCAACAATTCTGGAAATTTCGAATAAGATATGTATCTAAAAAAACAATTACGATGAGATTATTTCCCGCATAATGTATAATGTATATTGTCCATGTTAAGCTGTTTCGGATTTAAAACTGTTGTTTATTTTGTGAGAGACGCTGTTGCGTTAGTTTTTTCACCAGTTTAAGAATTCCCATGGGCATAGCAAACTTAATGTAACATTAAACTGCAAATTAAGTAATGTGTATGTGAGAATTTCAATATAAATACAATTTCCAAGCTCGAAGCCGTGTGGCGTCTTTTTATTGTTCTAGCTTACAACAAAATTATTTATATTTAATGATGCGGCGTTTGTACCTATTAGTCCCGGTTTACGCTTATCGAAAACAGTTACTAATTTTAGCGAATATCTGCCGGCTTTGACAACAGTGGCGAATCCATGAAACAATTCAAATACAGAGAGTAATGCTGACCGAATACTGAACACCGCGATTAATCAAACTTTGCACGAGAACACTGCATTTGAATTCATGTTTAAGTTTCGCGGGTATATTCAAAACAATTGCGTTCGATTTACGATCGGCATTTGTTCGCGCTATATTTAAATTGTTAGGCTCGGGACAAACAATTTGTGGATTGCGAACATCGGAGTCTTGTACGACACTCGCCTCTGCCACCAAGCGTGATTTAGGAGTTTGCTGTTGGACTTAAATCATAGTTGTGTCGTCTTCCAGACCGGAATACGTTTGCTTTTTGCATTTACCAAGCTCGAGTGTAGCCACCGTTGCACTGGCGTCACTTAGCGCGCCGCGAGTAAAGAATTATGGTTTGTTTTGGTTTTGTTTCGACGCCAGTTATTCCACGATATCGGCCGGTTAATATATACTTACTCGGAGTTAGTAGTCTTTAATTCCCTGGTAATTTGCACTCTACACGACTATGAGCACTATTAGGTAGCAGTTTAATTTAGTTAATAACACATGACCACCTTGACTTGATTTATGGCCATAACGTGAGTAATAGAAACGTTATGTTCGGCCGCGAGAGGCACTTTATTGATAAAAGTGTAGGTGTTAAAAGAATTTTGTTATTTTAGTCGCAACGATTTAAGATGTGTTAAATTATAGTCTGGTAACTACGAACTCACCTATGAATCACTGTCGGTATTCTAAAAGCGGTATGCACAGCTTGTACCGGAGTCTTAAACTACAATCACATTGAATTCATACAAAACTGACCCTGTATAATTATGTAAACTACGGTGCCCACTAAATTTACATTATATTTGTACTTTAAAAAATACTATCTGTCTACGAGAGATATATAATTTTGTACTAGTAAAAGAAAATGTAGTAAATGATCACTGTGCGTCACTGTGTCTATATAGTGGTCCAGGTAAGAGAAGGATTTGTCGAACTTATTCAGTTTCGGTGTATTGGTCGCGCCGTGGTTAGAGCGCGGGCGGGCGCGCGGTCGCGTTCGTGGGATCGCGCGGCATGGCGGCTGGGCGACTGGGCGGGCGGGCGAGTCGCGGTGCCCGCGCGGCCGACACTGCCGCGAGCGCGCCGCCGCGACGCCCCGCACGCCCGCACGCCCGCTCTCCGCCCGCAGACGACGCCTGATTAAAAATTCTTACCAAACTTTGTCGGGATAGCCCCCTGGAAATGCTTTCTGGACGCTTCCTTTCAGGCCTAAGGGCGGGTGGCTAACGCGGCGTACTATCTTCGCAGGTTTTTGTGACAGCCTTTCATGTTTTTTTTAGATATGTTCTCGCAACATAAAAGATGAGACTGGCTCTGCGACTATGTTTGGGTTTGGAGAATGTTTCGTTTAATACGTGCCTTGATAAAGCAATCATACGTGTTTTAAAGTAATGAGTAACACAGCCAGTAGTTGTTGTCGAATCTTTAGGAAAATCTCAATAATTAGTAATAAATAATATACCCTACTATAGGTAACGCAACAGAAAAAGAGTTGTGAGTATGAAAATATAACTTTTAATTGATATTGTTACTCAAATAACTCAATTAGAATAATGTTCACCCTATAAAATAATTTTATGTAGGTATTAATTTATATGCTTGTCTTTACATTTTCATTAGCAGATTCGTTACACCCCCGAATTCCTCGCCTTCGAAAACAATAAAAATAATAACAAAAAACCTGTTTCCTTATTTTTGCTTCCGTAAACAGTCTCGATTATTTCATACTGCGTTTTAACAACTCAAATTAATTCATTAACATAGCTGAGTACATTCTCAGTACGCGTAAACGTTTATTCATTGAACGCCCGTCTCGTGTCGAATTGAAACGTAAAACTAAATTATAAACGTAACACTATGTAGTTTCTAGAAACGCGAGTAACCCCCGATCGCCCCCACAACTTAAGTGCTGGTTGGATTAGGAATGGCCCTTATGTGTAGATCGGACCGGATTCCAAATTATGATTAATGGTTTAATGACAGATCTAAACGTTTTGGCCACTTTTGAGAGTGCAGTTTTGCAGATTGCGTTTTTTTAAAGTAGTTACAGTGAGCTAACTTTTATAGTGTAATGTCTGCCTAATCTACTGTTGGGTCCACTGCTGCCTACTCTCGGTCACGTCTTCCAGCCCTATACAAGGCTAAAATATATACCAACACACCTACTTTATTACGTAAAACATTTCAGAACGCTTAAAAAACTGTGATCAGCATGTCGGAAAGCAACAAACAACAACAAGAAGCTTTCCGACATGCTGATCACAGTTTTTTAAGCGTTCTGAAATGTTGTACGTAATAAAGTAGGTGTGTTGGTATATATTTTAACAAACATGATGTAACATATTAATAATACCTACTTCTAGTATATAAGAGTAGTTTCAATTTTTTATTTATAGCGGTCAAAGTATCCAACGCAAAACGTTTTTTTTTTCTTTACATTCTTCTGAAGTAAAATATTCTCATATATCATAGTTTTCATTAGTACTAAAGGTAGGTACATGACAGTGTTTTACATATTTTTTTTTATTATCACTATACCTAAAGTAATATTTCCAATACTATCGACCAATAAAATCAATGTGGAATCGAATACGCATAAAGTCTAATCCCCAAGATGCGTGTGCTTAAACATGCATGAACAGTTCATGCATTGTAGGTTTTTTTTTTTATAAATAAAAAATATCGAATACGTCTATTTCATCCAACTAAAATCCATCTTCAAGAGTCTCGGCTCGCTATACTATAAATACCGGCCAGGCCACCTACGGCACAATGCACCCCAGTAATCGCCACCCTCACCCCCGGAAAAGCGTGACGACCCACAAATATAATTTTAGGTAAAACTTTCCCCCGATTGTTACGGATACCCAACAATTTACATTATGGAAACGAATAGAAGAATTTTTACAAACATTTTTAATGGATGAAAATTGAAAATTAATGTGGATGGTGATTTATTTGCATTAAGAAGAAGATACATTTATTAAGGCAAGTCGACTTCATTATGTTACCATATTAATACTTTGACATTCAATATATTTTTATTATGATACGATAATAATCGTATCATAATAAAACTTCAGTAATAGTATAGTTATTTTTACGGGATATTAACCGTGAAAAACCGTGATAAACATAAACATAATTTCATTGCAAAACATTTATTGCAAGTACAGGGTGGCAGGGTGCAGACTAACGCAAGCGTCAGAATTAAAAAAAAAAACTTATGTATCTCCTATGCCTTTTGCGTTAGTAAATACAATATTATTATAAAACTGTCAAAATTGTGAAATTACCCTAAATTGAATTTAAATTATTATTTATGTATTTATTTGAGTAGCAATGTAATGTTTAAGTCACTAACAATTAAGATTTCACTTAGACTAATAATTAAAATACGTCTACCTACTTTGCAAACTTTAATTAAAAAGTTAGAAATTCAAAGTTGTTTCAAAGTATAAATCCTAAATTAAAACATCATAAGATATGTCAGAGATAAGACTTACCTAACCATTAGACAACTTGTCACAGTGTAAGAACATCCATCAGTTTTGACACTCCAACTGAAAGTGTGAGGTAACGGCCCACGGTCTGCCACCAAATGATCGTAAAAATGTCAACAAACCAACGCTATCAATTTTACACAACAATTAATTGCAGACACAAGTTTTCACCCAAAAAAACACGATGTACGATATACCATTCACCTTAGACAAAATTGATGATTTCTTTTTTTTTCAGTTTCTTGGCATTATGTACCCACCGTGTAGCAAAAGTATCTCAATAAAATAATAGTGTAATTACAGATGAAAAAATAGCATCACAACAATATATATTTTATACCGTTTGATAAAATACACAAATTGATGTACTGCAATGATTATCTTATCTGTGGACTTTCGGGAAAGAAAACGGTATTTTATAATTTCGAATCTTATGAGCGCTACCTGAATTAAACACACGCTCTTAACATTTGATAACGTGTTATTAACGAAGCAAATGGCCAATATAGGATCTCAACAGTCATAAATTACGTACCTACATGATAGTCATAGACGGACTACCAGCCGCCGGCTCGCTCACAAAATCGCGACACACTTTTTAATTTATTTCGTCCACAAAAAGCTTTTTGCTGTTTTATTTTCATTTCAACGGAGACTTGCGCTGTAGCGGGATCTCTATTTTTATTTATTCCACTCGGCGTTTTTTTTCTTTTTTCAATTTCGCCCCGATCGACGCGGGACCGAGTGGAACGTAGACTGATCTCATTTTAAATTGAATTCGTCTCTTCTTTGCATTATTCTTTGGCGTTTCTGTAACCAGTCTAATTGGTTTGGTGTTTGCATGAGGCCATTGTGTTTGGAATAGTTCCGTCAAGAAGAAATACGATGGAGTGTGATCGATAACGTTGCGTGATGCTATCGCCTCTAAGTAGCTGAAGCTTTTTGCAAATTAAGTTTTTTTCCTTCCGTGCGGCTTTGCGCCCCACTTAAATATTTTTTGATTAGGATGCTTGTAAATAATAAAAATGTCTAACACTAAATATTCTGTAATATTAGTGTAGAGATAAAGAACTTGTAGAGAGCAACTATTTTGTACAATACTGAGTTAAACGATTTAATTAATATTGATTTAATCAATATAAATATTGCAATCTGTAGCTTGAAAAAGGAGGTCCTATTTTAGTTGTTTTTAAAATTGGTTACCTAATACACATTTTATAATAATTATAACGTTTGATTCTTAGCTTTCGATATCAATTCTTTGTTTAGCTTTCGATATTTTTCCCACAATTAGTCACAGCAAAATGAACTCATATTTGTATGGCCTTGGCATTGTCACTTATCATTCCGTTTGTTCATTGATTTTCTTTTGACTATTTACTAATATTTCTGCTGTGTACGTTATACATTTAAAAATAAACTGTTTAAGGTTACGTTATAAATCATAAAGATAAGTCCATAAAATCCCATTCAAATAGCTACCGTTCCAATTATTGAGCTTAATGCAGTTAAACTTTGATAAAAATTCTGTAAGCAAAGCAATCAAGCGATACGTACGTTCTGCATACGGACATGTTGCGGTGGTGCATCGCAAACCAATTCAGTGCGAGTGGGTATTATGTTAGGTCATTTTATAGCCAGCGCTCACGACATGGCTTGACTTCGGCTAACGAAAAGTCGGTTAGAGCTTGAGGGAATTGATAGGCATAAATATATAAACAAAAAAACCGATGAGAGTCAACATTTATAATTATGTTAAAAAAGCTCAACATGATAATAATTTTACAAAATTGGGTCCATTCTAATTTGAAAATAAAATAAAAGCTAGTTCTAATAAAGTTTTTGGAGCAACTATTAATTTATTAACATTACAAAATACGAATGCACAAAATCTAACTATCTAAACTACAACTAAAAAAAAATGGTATCCAAAGCTAGACCTTTGAACTAGACATTAAACTTATTATCGATCTATGGTTTCTTTTAAAGCTCCAGTGTCAAAACAGAACCGAAGCGATATCGTACACGACACGAATTCGATCGAGTATCGAATCGAGCTAATGAATATGTATGCGGCAGGTGCGCCAAACATGATTAAATAGGTGCCGCCGACGATTTTTGTATCGATACATCCGTTGGTTTATCGACATACGTTTTATCGATAGAACGTGCCTGATCTCGATATCGATAGTGGTTAATAACAAACTGTTACAATATACAAGGAAGATCCGAATAAGGAAATGATTATGTCAAATAAAGATTATAATCTCAGCCATGTAGTAAATTATTATTCTTCTTCTTCGTGATTTTATACTAAATTTTTTACTAATTATTATTGAGTAAGTATTATAGTTTAGTCGGAAAGGTCAGTATTATTTTGGGGCTCGCAATTTACAACCGCATACTAGCTTCCAATAGGCAGGCGTACCTTCCACCATGTGCTTCAAAACCAAACTGAGAGCTTGGTGAGAAAAGAGTTTATGGTTCTATGCATGCTATTATCGTAAGAAAGCTGAATCTTCCAAAGGTTTGTGATATTTATAATAGGCTAGATGACTGGTTTTTTTATTGTCCTATTAAAATGTGGCCCATAAATATAGCTGATTAATGAAAAAAATATTAAAATCTGATCAAAAATAAGTAACTTATAAGCATTTTAATATCATGCTAGACAGAGATGCGAAACAGCAAATCGTGACGTCACTTCTCTGTACGCCCTATATATTCTATTCTGGCAAGTAAGGCGTGACGTAATTTTTTGTTTTGTGGGAAAGGGACAGAGTTGTCTCTAACTAAAACTTTAAACGCCTATATATCAGAACATTAACTGATTAACTTTTTTTTTCAATAAACATACTATATTTACTTAAATTCTTCATAAAAGCTATTGGTTTCAACGATATAAACATCAGTCATCTACCCTACTGCTGTCACTAATATTTTATACAATAAAAGTACTTGATTGCTGTCACTATTATTATTATTTTATTTATTCATTTATTTTATTTAACTATTATTTTCTACAATAAAAGTAGGTACTTGTTTTTTTTCTATTTTAGTTATTTTATTAATATTCTTCTTTAACTGATAGTCTCACCGTATTATGCATAAAACGCTAAATCCACTTTAAACCTATTTTAGTTAATAGTGTTTTTTCAATTTATTTCGAATTACGAATTTAGTTTGAAAAAAGGAGTCAAAACACTTTTTTTAAACCTGAAGTAGGTTTTTAGACAATAGATAAAATATTTTTTTAAATAGATGTTAAGATTCGTTCATTAAGTAAAAAAAAATAAGTGGGTTTTAGCGTTTTATGCATAAGACGGTAAGTATATTAAAAGATGTTCCTGTAGTATAAAAAAATACGTACAGTCGAATTGAGAACCTCCTTTTTTGATGTCGGTTGAAAATAGAAAGGGATGTGTCCGCTAGGGTAGCAGCAACGCAAGCGGTTGAAAATAAAAACTAAACATCCTAAAGTGCGTCCATTTGCCCCAGTAAATAATTGAATAATTCGTCATTTTGACGTTGATTGTACGTATACAAGTAAGTACAATCACCTACATAAACATCAGCTAATAATGGACGATACACCGATGCAGAAGTTCTGTCACAGTGGTTCTATTATAACACCAATGCGTCGTTAACTTTAATGTCCATTAATTAGTATTATTGCTCTCTAAGTACTTCAATAAGAGCGTGTTTATATTCACAAAAAATGTAAGCGAATGGTTTATGGGATCATTTTTATGGAATGAAGTAACCGCCATGGATAAATGTATTAAGAAATGTTCCAAGTAATAAGTCCCTACTAACATTCATATAAAGCTAATTGAGAAAGTGGTGGTAATGGTTGCAAAGTACCATCGAATGTGAACTCTAACTCGTTTTGTTACAGCAAAATTTTAAATAACAAACTTCGAACGCGATCTCCGCTGTAATTTTGCACCATGTGTGTTAATCTAATATTAGAAATTCTGATGTATTTCACACGACATAAGGTTCACATTACAATGTTTGGTTTTCGCCATCACTTCGTATCTTCAATAAGTATGTACTTCTAAGTACAGCTAGTAGTCATTATTTTGTATGGGAATTCTTTAGTGACTGTTAAGTAGGTGATTAACTTGGTGATTTGATTGCAAAAGAAGTTATAAAAGTGATGAATAGACATTAATGACTTCAACGGTACTAGGAGCATAATATATTTACTTGCTTTAAGTAGTAAGTAGTGCTTGTTTTCTTGATAGAGTGATGAGACTAACGAGATGTTCACCTGCAGGGCTAACATGCGCACCGCGAGAAAATTTTGTCGTGTCTTTATGTCGTGCGAAAACGAGACAAACTTATACAGATTCGTAGCCTTGTCCTGTTTTGTAGAATCGAGATTTTTTTTTCGCGGTGCGCATGTTAGTCCTGCAGGAGGTAAGTATCACGCCGCCCATAACAGTAAACAAAATCCTGCGCCGCTCTGCACTGCGTTCGACACCCTGAGATATTATGTCAAATTTCTGCATGCACTCAATTATTTTTTTGGTGATATTGCCTATATGCACGCGGAAACATAGTAACTTACCCCGCTAATTACATTGCACGAGTAGAGATGATCACGGGATCATACACCTCTAATCAGAAATTCAGTCTCTTAGACGTACACATACAATTAGGTACAGAAACATTGCTGAACAAATTTCGATGTCCAAAGACAAGCTCAGTGCCGATGAAAAAGATTGGCCCATATCAGCCAGTTATCATGAAATATGGAATCCTTCCTTCCAAAATGGGGCAAAGGCCCCTCTACATTTGCCTAGCAATTGGCAATTATTTCAGCTGAATCCTAAGATTTCGCTAGTTAAATGTATTTAGTAAAATATTTGCCACATGCTGTAAGTGTTGTCTTATCCAATACAGTTATGTTCCTGACAAGCATAAAAATATATTGAAATGACGTCACAAACCACAGCATAAACAAATCAATACCAGAAGCCCGACGCGGAATCCAGATCGCAAACTGATCAATGCTTGTTTTCTTAACCTGTAGCATGCGGGCGCGTTTAAATTTATTTATGTATCAGTTTTACGGAGACTAATTACATCGGTGAGTCAACTTAATGTTGCGATAAAAAGAGTGATAACGTCAGGTTCACTTAATGTCAATATGAACATTGTACCACACAGGTTGATATATTACAAATATAGGTCTCATATCAATGTATTGTCTGTTATCTTTGGGTTTTCTGTACCGTTTCAATGCTATTTTACTCAGAATGTATACTATGTAATTCATATATATATGTTTTTTTTTTATTTGATACAAAAAACAGAATACAGTCTTTACATTAGCATTGTATAGGTTACAAATAATTTGTTCTAGATTGCATTCCTTAATAAATGTGTACACAACATGAACAACATAGAAGCAGTAGGTACCTACCTACATCTATAAGTCAACCAAACATTAAGTAGTATTGTAATTACACAATTAAACATAAGCAGTTATAATAACTCAATAAAAAAAAAATTAAGAACATTTAAAAGATTACGGTTAGGACAGGTGACATACTAAAAAGAAGAAAAAGTAGTCGTTAACAAGCAACTCATCGATGCCGTTTCTGTTTTACCAAAACGGCCAAGATATCACGTTTAAATTTAGTTAGTTTAAAGTTAAATATATCTATCGAACTATGATGGTCCACTAGGATGTCGTTGTATTGGCGACACATTCGGACCATAGGGTTATATTAGAAGTGTTGTTTGTATATACCTTAAGCGAAAAGATTCCTGTGTGGGGGTAGCGAGATTTTAGTTTGGTATTAAAGTTTATATTAGAAAGAAGAGAAGAAGAATCAATCTGCGAGTGTTTTTTTTTTCTTTTTTTTTTTTTTCTTTATAATTAGTAGTTTGTAGCGAACGGAGACCTTGTGACTCCCTTATATTCCATATCCTTTGATAAATTTGGTTCACATTTGTGTTGACAATTATATTTGCACGAACTACTTGTTTACAAAATTTCATAAAGATCGGATCAATGACTCGCAAGATACTGTTGAACAAATTAATAAGTAGATCTATACAAATTACCAACGCTGACTTGTTCTTTTAGACTCAGAGACCTTCGCTTCGCTTGGTCAAAAACCTATATCAATACCGGTTTTCACCTAATTTCAATTCACTTGTAACTGACAATGAAAAACGTTCTAAATTCAAACCATTGAAGCCGTTATCATAGTCAGAGTAGAACTAACACAGAGAACAACAAGGTGGTGCGGCGCCGAGTTAGTGCGTTTCGAATCCCGCGCGGCGAACCATAAATTTGCATTAATTATTTTAACCCGATGAGTATCTCGTGCTAACGTTCGCATTGATCGTGACGCTGATACTCGTAATTAAGAAATTAAAGTCTATGAATCGTCTACACTGTGATTTAAACTTAAATTTCGAACACTAAGAATAGACCAAGAAGCAACGAAACGAAACTTAGTTAATTCCATTATTGTAATTTTGATTAATGTTTGTTGGTTTGTAATTATTTCTTATCACTTCAAATTCGAACAGAATAGAGCATAATAAAAATAATAAAAAGGTATTTTTTTTAAATTGAAAAGTAGAATACAAATCTTGTTGTTTAAAAATTAAACAAAATTTATTCCTTTTTCAAAACTCAAACGCCATGCAGTTTTTCTTTTCTTTTTTAATTGAAAGTTATGTGCAAGGTGACAAGTTATTCGGCTTATTTGAGATTTTTCGTTGAGATTGCTTAAATAGACTTGAATTTATGGACGGGCAGAGTGCTATTTCCGTAGGACGAGTTGGAAGAGATTTATTTGAATTTGAAACATGTTTCAGGACAAGCCAAGGGAAATTTAATTGGATTATGAACTTATTGTTAAATGGATTGGAATGGATCTTTGAAATGTAATTTACTTTGTTCTTTAGAAACCAGTGACATTCAATAAAAGTAGATAAAATAACGTGTCGTAAGGGCCATTTTGTCGTAAGAACTCTTATTTCACATTAAATTTGGCAAAATTTGTTGTACGTTCATCAGCATAGGTAAAGCTGTGAGCTCGTTTACCTCTTTTCTTTATGAGTGACAGTAAAAAACGATTTAGCGCTGATTTTTGAACCTATTATTGAGACCACGTTATATGATTATGTACCAGTATATTTACCCTGATTACTTGTGAACAGCACAATTATAGTTTGAAACAGTGTTTTGTCATTGAGTACATGATATAGTTACTTGTACCTACAATCTGGTATAATAAATTAAAAACTTCACACGTATGTATAGTTGTCCCGCTATCCACCTTTCAATTTAAAAAAAAATGCTTGTTTTTTCCGCGAATTTAAAAGTCAGTGAGCAAAATTTGTTTGTTTTGTTATAATGGTAATAGATGGTACCGATGGTGGATCGTGGTAGTTCATCCGACCAAAAGACCTCCTTCGTGGCATATCACGCTTCACGGCCAGCCCATCCCATGGGCTACCGACACCAAGTATCTCGGTGTGACCCTTGATCGTCGAGTCACGTTCTCAAAGCATATCCAGATAGTTTGCAACCGAACAGCCTTCTTCTTTGGCCGGCTCACTCCCCTACTCAACGAGCGTAGTAAATTGTTCCTTAGAAATAAGGTCACAATCTACAGAACTTGTATTCGCCCCATCATGACGTACGCCTCCGTGGCGTTTGCTTGCGCCTCTAGCATAGATCTAGAGAAACTTCAAGTAATACAAAATATATTCAGCCACAGAGCAGTCGGCGCTAGCTGGTTCATGCGAAACTTCGACCTGCACTGCGATCTCGAACTCCCCTTCATCCGTTAGTACATTAAATACGTTTCGCGCTGCTATTTCGATGCGGCTCCTCACCATCCCAATCCACTCATAGTTCAAGCCTCGAACTATACGACAGACACGACAGAACCACTTCCCTTCTGTAGACGCCCCAGACACGTCTTGGGCGACCCGGACGACCCGGACGACCCCATCGCCGTCATCACCTCGGCGGCGCTGGGTTCGCCCGATCTGACCACTCCTAGCAACAGGAAGTATTCCGTTTTTGGTATAGGTGCCGGTTACCAGAGACACACAAACACGCACCGACCTCGCCGGCGAGGTCGAGGACTCCCCAGATCTGTCAGAAGATCGGTTAGATTCTCTCGAAATAGTCAACCAGATCAACCTACTAGGGCCCCAGGGCACACCAGGGGTGCCAGGGTAAGTCTGACCCCACTCCCGGCGACGGCCAAGCCTAGGTTCGTACCGTCTGAGGTGCCCTTGAGCTAGTCCCCTATAACCTAAACTAGGCCTAGCGCCATTTGCGCTTGCCTAAAGTCCGGTGACGCTGTAGAGGCCATCTGAGGCCAACAGCATCAGACATTTAAAAAAAATGGTCGTCCGTTGTAGCGTCATCGGGAGACCGCTATCGGGTATCGGGAGTTTATGTACAGATTGTCATACCACTGGCTCTTCGTGAAGGAAACATCCTGAAGAAACCTGCATACGTGCGAATAAGACATTCAACGTAGGTGAATTCACCAACCTGCAACTGCCAGCGTGATGGATATGACCCATCGACCGTCGAGGAAAAGTCTATGTCCAGTATTGGGCTATTGAAAGGCTGATTAAAATATACAGAAGTTGAGGTATTCCTATTTGAGCACCAATGAAAAGAGCACCTAGCATATTCCCAAAATAGCACCAATCCACATATTGGCTTGGTGCTATTATGGGAACAAAAAAATACTGATTTTATTCCCCATTGAGCACTTCTGCGGTAGCCCAGCTTCTAGTGATGGGTCAATAACAAAACTTTGCAATTTTATATTTGATCTAAAAATGTTATTAGCTCTGTATAAACACTTCTATACGTAGGTACCATTCTATCGTACCTTCAACATTCGAGTATTTTCTTTCGGCTTCACGTGTTTTTCTCATTTTCTCACCTACATCCGTACCACAGAAAATAATTAGTACTACGTTCAGAAGATCCACTCCCATGGAAAATGTGTCTAAACGTAGATATACCTGTAACTACAATCATGGCATAATATTTAGCGAAAGAAAATTTTTACTCTATTTGTATATGACAGTTAGTCGATATTCTACTGTAGTGCTTGACTCGTTTACGTCACGTGGCTGCTACTCGCTGTGCCCGCGCGTCGGAAGTACAGTGGAATTTCAACACAGTTATATACAAAATACAAATAGAGTACAAATTAGCTTGAACTTAATATGACATGACTGTAGTTGTAGATATACTCGTATTCAGGTTTAGTCGCGATTTCTATGGAAGTAATCCTTCTGTACGTAGTTCTATTATGTTTCCTGTGTCCATACCTAACTATTCCAGTATGTATATCACAGGTAGACATAGTTTTCAGACAGTGGTAGGTATAGTTTGCAGAGGCGAAACGTAAATCTCTTGTTCGTTTTGGTCCGGAAAAGTGCAAGGGAGCGAAAACTAACAGGAAAAGAGTTCGTTTTCTGTAACACTTGAGGTAGATAACTAATTGTTTTTCGGTTTGGAATTCGTTTAGTCTTACCTATCGCTATCGCATTGGCGAAGTTCAAACAGTGTTGTAGTTGTTAAAACTTGTCTAGACCGTCATTTGTTTATAAATTTGCATGGCAGAAAAGTCAAGAAATAAAACGTTTTTTGTAACTTGTGATTAATGTAGATAATCAGGAATTTGTCCAATCATCTTCCTCCTACTTACGACAGGGTTGCTAAGTATTTAGAACTATTTGTGTTTGTGGCACCCTTACTAATTTCTAATTTCTTTTCTTTTTATAGATGTACTTTATATGCTCTAGTTAGTGAATATAAAATAGCTTAGAAGTTCGAGACCTTTGTTTGTAAAATAAAAAATAGAGTCGTAGAGTTTGGATTAGCATGAGTTTTCCGAACATAAGCGCGTGTGCATTAAAAAATATTAAAACACAAAAAAATATGTGTAATCATCACAAATTATTATTATAGGTAAGTACTAAAGTTTTCTTATAATTATAGAACTTTTATTAGAAGAGAATTCCAAGATTGAACCTCGGTTAAAAATAATCTTGCAATTCTTTAGGAATACATGGTACCTTTTCCGTCGTAAGTTTAACTGTCAACCGCCAAAAATTATAACACAAAAAAACATAAAAGTAGCAATAAATATTACTTAAGAAAATAAACATTTGCTGACGACATTTTTTCCAAATCTAGGGAAATAAATAGTACCTACTTCATAAGGCCATTTAAGTAGGTACCTAAACAAAAGCTAGTCCTCTTTTTAACCTCTGACCAAAATGACTAAAAAAGAAACCAAACAGTTCTTATATAATAGAAACAAAGCTTAAACTTTGTTCCGACCGGAATAAATTTTTGTCGTACCGCATAAAGCTTTCAACAAACCGACATTCACAGAATCCAACATCCACAAGATCCGACTTTAGACAGAAGTGACGTAAATCACGGAGTTTAGAAAAAAACCGTCGAAATAAAGAGCTCACGTGAACTCGAGAAACTTCGAAAATATCAGTGAATATAATTATGGAACACCCGCTGATTTCCGGAATTCTAGCCCCTACTTTTTGTTTGCTTGTAGTATAAGGTCGAAAGCATTTTTTTTTTAATCTTTATACAGGAATTTGTGACAACATTTAAATGAAAACGAAATAAAGAAAAAAAAACTATCTATATCCGTATGTAGGTAAAGACTGTACATTCTTAATTAATCAGTTTACGTAATAGAAATGAATCTGAGCCTTGTAATTGATGGAGACTTTTCGTTAACTTTTTTTAGTATTTTAAGAACCCTATTTTCCAAAAAATCCTGAAAATTACATCAAATCTTTAGATGTGCATTTTATAATTATGTAACATAAAGTAGAATTTTAAACGAAGACGACGAGCGAGAATGCATTCACTAAGCGGTGGCGGCGCCCGTCGCATCATCGTTCAAAGTTATTTTTCTATCCATTTTACTAAAGAGATAGCCAGAACTCAATCGTGAACCAATGGTACGCCATCCCAGAGGGTCTTTACATAGTTATAAATAAAAGATAACTCGTGAGTCCCGCTAAGCGTCTTCACTCTGTGAATTGCAAATACCAACTGTCTAAAGTGTATAAAGTTTAAGGTTTAAACAGGAAGTTTGTGTTACCGCGTTTTTTGGAAAGCGAACCTATATTCTGTTGCAAATAGTCTCATATTGTAAGACAATTATGCAATTACTAGCCTGTGATTATATAACTATCACATTAAGTACTTGCATCATTTAAACTACCGAAGGTATTTTTGTACTTATTTTTCGCAATGAAGTTTATTTTATGGAATATTTTAAAAAGAACTGGCCGTTTGCAAAATCGGAAAAAAATACTTGTAAACTTTTCCATTTTATGCGTTTAGATGTTTATCACTGGCCATATAGCCATCGGAATGATAATTAAAATAAGTAGGAAGCACACACAAAACCGGGTGTAAAACGTAGGCGCGGGCATCACCGCTACAACCATAAAATTCTTTATATCTTTGTAGAGTACGCAAGTGGTCAGAGAATTCTTAAATGTAAAGGAAACTGGAAAAGTGATTACAAGTGATACTATTTGTTAACAAACACTACTACGTACTTGTGCCTATATTTTGAAAATGCAACGAAATTATTAAAATTTAATTTAATATACGAGCAGAACCGTAGCTCCCGTCCCGTTCTGCTTCGTCGTCAGCTATAAAACGTCCACTGCTGGACGAAGACCTCCCCTTTAATAGAGGGGTGTTGCCATAACCCCCACGCTTGGCAGGCGGCTTGGGGATCGCAGAATGGTCACCACCGTTAATCAAGAGGACGCTGCTGCTACTGTAGCACTGCTTATGAGAGCAATATAAAGAGAGCGGTTTTAGCTCTATACCTACGGAGTATTTTAGTAAAATAAAATCAGTAAGATACCGTATTACGAAGATGATAATATACAATAATGAATTGACTATAAGGAGGGGGCTACAATGTGACACAAGCAATTCACAGACGGATTTGAGCTTTTTTTCGATATTATTAATTCATTTATTCATTGACTTGGGTAGGCGTCGTGCTTTGTTTTTTGATTACAAACACAACATAAAAGAATACATTCATAGCTAGTTGGTATGTTAAAAAAATCTCTGAAGCTATGCTACTCTACCATAAGCTCTTATGTTGCACTAATAAGGTTGTATCGAGTTCACCAAACCACCTACGAGCAGTAACCTAATAATAATGATGTAGAACAGAGACTCTCCAATTAAGTACTTTTCTATGACATACGTTTTTTGTGCGTCTCTTAAACTTTTACGAAATTCTTTTGTTTTACGTATGAGATTTTTTTTTTTACAATTTTTTTTTTCTAAACATGAAGTCTCAAACTAGTTTTATACTCTTCGTCTCGTTTTCGTGAGTGTTGGATCTCAATAATTATGCAATGCAATGGTAGTATTATTAAAATAAACTATGGCCACTTTGAACGCAAGTATTATTAAATATAACATCTTAATATTTTAGACTTTTTATATTTTGTAATATACAATTTTTTTTTGTAGGTATACTCACTCAACCTATAAATACTGGCCATAAAAAAGGATTATGATAGATTTTAGTATCTTTACGACGTGAAGATCCCTTCATCCACATTCGTAACTAAAAATTCATAACTATCTACTAAGAAATATTTTTTTTTCGCTGTGTCATAAGGTCATAACTAGTTATTAATCAGGATATATTTTTCCATTTTTTTATTTTTTCGTAACCAGCTACGAAAAAAATATAAGACACTATCATATTTTTTTGATCGAGAAGTCTCAGTTTGGAACAAAAACTAGTAACAAAGTGTGACACTGACATAAAGCACAGATAAAAATAAAATGTATAAAACAAAACGTTTCACAACTTTTAAACAGATACTTGTTCCAGACAGTTTTAAGCCATTTGCTAAAAGCCCGAGTTTTTTAAAGCCTTCTGTCCGAGGACGTTCGAGGCAATAGACTTTGGGTTCCTTGAGACTGAAGTTAAATATCCATTTAAATCCTCCAAGCTTGGCCTCTTGGGGAAACAGCGCTGCAGCAGCGAAAAGCGCTTTATTGGACTTTGCACTAGAATTTCTAGGAGTAAAACGAGTAGGTACGTATCTACGTGTATATACATTCGAATGTACCTGGTATTATGTGTCTTAAGTATTTTAGCGATGACCTTAAAATTACAGTTCCTATACAAATGTTCTTTTAGTTGTAAAACTAAACAAACATTCAACTACAAACGTTCTTCAAACTACAATTTATAAGCTTGTTATTTTTTCAATATGTACCTATCTGTCGTCATTTTATTTAATATCACAATGTGGTCGATTCTGACGGTTTTAGTTGACAGAACTAAACTAACTAAAGTATTGCTGTCCTTAGCTAACATTCCTAGTAAAAAAGTGACAGCAATATTTTAATTAGTTTAGAACTGTCAACTAAAACCGTCAGAATCGACCACATTATCAACTTAAAACTGTTATCTAGTATCCAAGTACATTATTTTGTTATTTATAATTCATAGTATGTAAAGAAATTTTGTCAAATGTCTAATAATGTGTTCTCGTTAAAATTGATTCGAGTTGGTAGTAAATAATAATGTATTATAATGACGAAGTAAGGTGCCCAGAATCGGGATAAGAAAGAGAGTGGGTGATTTTGATGACGATAGGTAGGTAACCTACACATATTGCAAGAAGTAAAATCCAAAAAAAAATACACATTTCATTTCAATAAATGTCGCCAAACTATTGAATTATTTCATTTAGATGCTTACATCCCCTTCTTTATGACATATTTTGTATTAAAAAGTAAGTTTGTATAGGCTGAGTAGCCGCCCAAATGTCACAGTTAATAATACCGACCGAAGACCTCTAACCATGGCTTGCCTTGTATTCATTTGTTTTTAGTTTTATAATGTTCTAGCCTAGAAAACGACTACAGTAAAATGAGCGAAAAATCTAGAACAGTAAACACCGCCTTCTTTTGTTCAACATCAAACACTATCGCAGTATCGGCAAGAAAAAGCGCATCAAGCGATATTCACCTACCTACATAACATAGCCCCGTCGACGACGGCACTAAATCAATACGAGCCATCACGCCCCCACCCCCACCCCCCGCGAGGGAGTCCCGCTTCAAGCCGCTGCTTTTCCCGCCGAAAGCAACCGCCACCCTTGAAAAGCTCGTGAGCTGAGCTCCTACTTCTGTTCGGCTTTGTGGAGGTGTAGCTCGCGCGAGACCTCTTGGGATTTGTTTCTGCTCCAATTGACAGTTCTAAATTTGAAATTGCCTTTTTAAAGGTTGTTGGCTCAGGCCAGTGAGAGCTGAGAATGATAGTTTTATTTTGTAAAAGTTATGGCATATTTTGCTTTTACAAATCTTTAAAACAAACGTTTTTTTTAAGTAAAACCCAGCCAAACTTCTAAAAATCCTCATAAGAAACTTATTTAAAATAGCTATAACTCGCAACAAATGTTGTTAAGCACGTATATAAAAATAAAAATAAATAACAATCAGGTACTCTGTTACAACGTTTCATTCATTTTATCTAGGTACTTTTAAATGTTTAGCTTTATTGATCATTATGAATCCAGATAAATTGAAAACATCCACAACTCCTACACAAAATAGCATAGCGAATTAAAATATTTCTTTAAAATTAAAACAAAGTAAAGCACTAACACCATTCGGTCGCAGTATAATTACCAGTAAATGCTCCTGCTAAGCGACTGTATAAATCAAACATGCGACGCTATTGTTCGATTCGTGTTAGATTGATAAGGCCATACCCAAGTGTGAACGAGACAGATATTCATTCAATGCTTTCTATTCATAAGTGATTGTATATGCGAAAATTTTAAATCAATCGCGTCGTGATGATGCAGTTTGATAGTTTAGTGCCAGAAAAAACTCTTGATGTTTTTTTAAATGTTATATGCAATATATTTAGTTGCGCAATGACTTTAGCTATCGATGGAAGATCAAACAAAAAACGAACTTGTCAAATAATAACTATGCGTAGTGCAACCAATATTCTTTCTGATCTCCTCGGATGATAAGGCGTCAATGGCGACTTTTAAAAAAAAGAAGAAAAACAGAGACAGCAGGCTGCATAGGTGCATCCCTTATTACTCGGCAAGCATAGACCAAAAGAAGTACCAGTATTATTACTCCATCTTTATACCATGCATAGCACGTATCTTCAATTTAATAGCCTCATCTATTTAAGAAATATGGTACAGCACGCAGTAATTGCAATGTGAAAATACTGGCGCATTTTAGCTATTCAAACAATTAGTAACTCTAAACTAAAATAATAAAGCTAAAAATGCAAAACAAGTGGCTGGTTATCACAAACCGACCGACAACTGAACGTCGCCAATTAGCATGCATACTGCTGCACCGGAGAGTATGAGGTGTGCCGCGTCGAGCGGCTGGTGCAAAATCCTCTTTTACCTTCGTCGAAAATAGACTTAAAAGAAGACTATAGTTATTTGTTATGATAGACTGCAAAGTTGTTTTTTGGCGCAGTACTTATATTGAAACGAGAGCGTAGCGAGGATTTCAAAAGTACGAGACGCAGAATAACTTTGCTGCCGAGCGAAACACACAACTACAACGTGGAAAATGCTGGTTTGTTTTTTTTCAAGCATTCTCCGTGCTGGCCTGTGCGATTATTCTAAAAATAATGTTGGCGCACTGACATGAAATAAGTATTACTGTATGCATTTTCAGTGGACTGGCGGTATATAAAATTATGAAATAGAAAAATTCTAATTTTAAAAACTATTTTCAGAAAATGTTAGGTTCGAATTTTACTTTTACGGCGGTAACGGACAAAATGCACTTTTGCACTCAGACTTCGAAAGATAAACAGAATCTTTCCGAGCTTGGATGGTTAACATTTATTTGACTACGCTATCTTAAATTTATCCGTGTACTGTGCAACTTACCGGGAGAGACCATCAAAAAGTTTTTGCGCGTTACCAGTTCAGTTAGAAAGCGATTTTACATTTATTTACATAGCATTTAACCCCCAACAGTCTTGTTGTGTTTTCAGACCATTTACTTCGCGGATGCGTATTATTTCACAAAGAAGTATTGAGACGGGATAAGGAGGTTGCACGTTGGGACCTGGGTATGTCCTTAAACTGCAACCAGACCCACCGGAGAACGGGCAGCAGCGTCCTCTTAGCTAACGGTGGTGAGCATTCTGCGATCCCCAAGCCGCCTGGCAAGCGTGGGGATCATGACAACACCCCTCTATAAAGTGGGAGGCCTTCGTCCAGCAGTCGACGTTTTATGGCTGACGACGACGACGACGAAGGAGGTGGCACTGGCGGTTTACCAGCTTTAGTGAATAACTAATGAAAGTTCGATGGTGATATTTACCTGAAACAATTTAAAAAAATGTTAGTGAGATGTATGTTTAGGAACATAATATACTTACAGCAAGGCAAAGATAGGTATTTTTAGAATTCTAGAATTCTAAATAGAAATTTAGGATTGTTTGTGGTAATATACATAATGATTACATAATAATACTAATTACTACTAGTAAACTACTACTATACTAGTACTTAGTAATAGTTGCTAAAAATGAATCCTTTAGGTACTTAATTCTAAAGTATATCTAAATAATTATAGCACAAAAAATTATTTATTACAACAGAATCTTAACAGTCTAGGAACAAATCGATACTATTGCTAAATAATAAACTTAAATAAAGATCATGTTCCAACGAACAGCTTGGAATGATTTAATTTGTTTTTCCTTCTTTTTTCCCGTTATTTATCCGTTCGCGTAAGCAATCGCCAGTGAAAACTATTCAAAATTTTAACAGGCCGAAATCCAACTGGCAATAATGAAATAAGCGCACGACAAATATAATAAATCTTTCGGAGACGCGAGGGCGGCGTCGACTTCCTCTTTCGATATTTGAATTTAATTTAGCGTTTGCATTGTTCTTTATGTCAATTTTAAAAAAGGAATATCGTTTTGGTTTTGTTTTCTGGACGAGAAGCAAACTTATATAAGTCATTTTATATCCAGTGATTGTGCTCTATGTTGCGATAATTAATATGTTTTAGTCAAATAATATATCCTATTGAATGAGTAAACTTCTTATCATCCCCGCTATTTGTACACATGTTGCAGAGCTGCCGCAAAAAACCACAACAGCTAGGTATTTACAGTGACGGTGATAATGGAATGGACGGGTCTAGCGCTTGCAAATCGATCAAAATTAACAAGACAACACAATCAAGCATACCTAGCTAAAAGTATGCATATTAAATTTGCCGGAAAATAGAGATAGCGAATCTAATTACTTAGTACATGACAAAAAGAGAACACATGTACATGTATTAGAAGTTTGTATTGTCGTATCGTACGGCTCGCATGTTGCAAAGACAGAGTATGACTGAAGCGAGTGGAGAGCCGGCGCTCAACATATAGTCTTCAAAATCCAATCATCTTATCATTGTCGCTAGGTATTTATACATCCTTATAACTCGCAGCATACTTGGTAAGTATCTTCCTTAGTAGCAAGAGTACCAGTTTTTAGTGTTATTATTCATTACAATCTCTTAATGTAAGGCACATTCATGGATTGAAACATAATTATTACAGACATAACACACTCACACACTGCTCAGTGGAACAAGAGTTCCTCATTTCTAAGATGCTAAAAACATGCTATTGTACCAATACTTACCAACAATATTTTTTTTCACTAAGATTTCTCTTGTGGTGTTTTTGTCTACTTCCGACTAAAATCAATAAATATTTGTATCGCAAATACTACGTAAGTACCATTTTACAAAGTGATTAAACATTTTTTGTAAAGCAAAATATGACAGTTATGACAACTTAGTAATGTTGTAATTCATCAAAAAAATAATTTCATCCTCGCAGTCTTTTAGTATTCCATCAATGTCAGAAGAAAACGATGCATGAAATACGGTCCTAAATTGTAGTCGGCTGTAATCATAAACGTTTTATGTTCAATCACCGTAATGGGGACAGGGCATTTTTCGTCCAAAAAACACAAACCTGAATAAGTCCTTCAAAATAATAGTTTATGTAGAGTTAGGTCAGTCAGTGTTTAGTATAATAGATCTGTGGATTTGCACCGAATATGGTAAATCGCTGTTCGACAAACAAAAGAGAAAGAGAGAGTTCAAAAATAACCTTACTCCCATCATGATATCTCTTTCTACTGCTCCCGTCAAACACACGTAGTGCCCGTAGTAGAATGTGTAGTGCCCGTAGTAGAATGCGTAGTGCCCGTAGTAGAATTCGCGCATCTGTTTAGACTATTGACTGACGCCCAATACCACAGGTTTTTTGTTTTATACTATCAAGTGACGAGACCAGCAAAACTTTCACCTGGTGGTAAGCGTTACGCCTTCCACTAACAATACTGTACTGCGCTCGTCACCCTGAGATATTAGATGTTAAATCTCTTCATACCCAGCAATTTCTCTGGCAACATTGCCCTGTAAACCGGAACACAATAATACTTGCACACTACTGTTTGGCGGTTGAGCAACTGGCAAAGGTGTGGTACTGCCCCAAGCGAACTCTGCAGTAGACTCTTACCGCTACAAAAAAAGGTTGGTTATAAAAGTTTTAGTCAAAAGATAGATTTGAATCATAAAAATGTCATAAACATTAAGAATACTCGTACGTAATATTGTGGAGCGTGTATTGTGAAATTACAGTGTCTTTCAGTGGCCAGTGGCGGAAGTGGGGGGGGCAAAGGGGGTCAAATGCCCCCCTAAAATCAAACAGGGACCCTCCAATTTTACTACCTGGAGTAGGTTTCTCCGTGCTATCCTTCGGCAGAGCTTGGTTTTCACTTAAATGAAAAAGCGCTTGTACAGAATATGAAGACATTGTCGGTTAGATTTGACTGATAATTTGATTGACCTAGTCAGTAGTGTTTCGTCTTGTAACTGCGGTAAATTGACCGGAGGAAGCCAGGATCAAAGAAGTTTGCCTCCCCCCCTCCTCCCGTCATGGAATACTTCGGCGGTCCCTGCTCTAGAGCATGAGTGAATGGTCTAAAGCCAAGGGGAAGGTTTGCCAAGACATGGTTTGCCAATGTATATAAGTATTCTATCAGCCATCTAGTTTCCATATTACAAGCTTTGCTTAGTTTGGGGCTAGATGGCGCTGTGTGAAAAAATGTCCTGCGATATTTATTATTTATTTATTTATTTATGGTGCTAGAACAATTTTTCCTTAAAATATATTTTTATGTCATAGATAGCAATTTACATAGGTTTAGTTCAAACTTTGAAACTACTTCTTCTTAAGTAAATACTTACTACAAGGGACCCAGTTTTTTTTTCAAGCAGTTGACCTGGCTTTGGAAGGCGATCGTGTTTCGCGTGTTTACATCCAGGTTTATCTACGAACTTAACTCACGGTCAGAAAAGTAAGGCCTATTCACACCAATCTACAGTTAAAGTCAAAGTACCTAAGATAAAATATAAAATACTTATTGCTTATTTTTCCTATAAGTTCTACATATTAAATGAGAGATTTGCTACCCCTAGTTGAGGCAATAAAACGTTTCTCAGCTTTGAATTTTGAACTTCTACAAAAGCATGACAATATTCAACACGATACGAAATTCAGAACGTCACAAATTAATTTCCGCTATTATATACTTAGGTACTCAACAGGACAAAAACATTTTGATACTAATAAAAGAGCAACCCAAGTTAATGTATTTTTTTATTACATAATACAACGCTCGAGTTAAGGGGGGGGGGGGGGGGTTCCCAGGGGCGGTGTTAAATCCAGTTAAAACATGATTAGAGATACCTTGCTGACACTACATTATACAATCAACATCCAAGTGAAAAAATCTAATCTATATAAAACTTGTAAATATGTGAAATTATCAGTAGTGTATTCACATCTTTACATTCGGCCGCGATGATTTTATCAGATCCCACAGTCAACATCTACATTCTATACTTACCTATAAGCCCAACAAAGTTTCACGTGGTTTTACCACCGCGGAAGTGGTATAGTTTGACCACGCTAAGAAGGAGTTTAAATAAATTTCGCATCAAGCAAATCTTTAAAAAATCTAAAATCTTTAATAACATGATGTAATATTAATAACGCCAAAATTATTTGTAATTATAATATTCCGTAAGAATTATGAGAACAAACTTGTCTATTATAGTCACATATTTTCCTTCTTCTTGGGATATTGGGATATCTCCCTCTCTCTGTTTTACAATCACTTGAAAAGGAGGTTAAATAAATTTCACAGCAAGCAAATCATGAAGGAAAAAAAAACCCCTGATTTCGTCAACTGAAGTACATTAAAAACTCCAAAAACATTTATAATGATATTTTTCTGTAAGAAGTATGACAACAAGTTCGCCTTTACTTCTTATGATATCTCCTGCTGTATGTTATATTTACTTAGTCACTAAGTGAGAGCTTTGGTCAAACTTTCACACTGCATTGTAATTATGTAAGTTTTGTAATTATAAAACTAGAGTTATTCAAAAAAAAAATTAAGGCTTATTCTATTAATACGGGTAGAGTATAAAGTTTGTATTAATATGAACGTGGTCAACCTAGTAGCTCCATGGGTAGATAGGTCCAAATCGTGACTTACAACGGCACAGGCATGTTATAATTAAGTTAGATTACACGCTAGATTACTCTCACCCTAGTAATGATAGGACTAGGGATGTACCGAAACCCGTAGTAAAAAACAGTAATCGGATATAAACTTTTTAATCATGTATCGATGTTTAAACTTTTACGATTATGAGAAAGCTTTTTGCAATAAAATTTACGATAAGAGCATAGGCTATTTTGGCCTAGGTGGGTATGTAAATCTTTCATAATTACCAACCACTTAGGCCACGTCGTGCGTGTGGAAAATGTCTTGTTCGATTCAATTACCTGAAGGAAAAGTGGGCACATACTTCACTAAGGAATGGACCTTAATTGCACTCATACGACATATCTTCGCATATTTTTGTATAAAGCAAATTATCTTTTATTAGATGACCCGGTTAATTCGTACCACCTACAATTCTTAAACCACCCCTGTATCAAGGCAAACAAAAAAAACAGTCAAACCATTTTCATTAGCGAGATTAACACACGGCGCACTTGGTTTTAATAAATAATTATTATGCCATAAATAAAAAAAACCTTAAAATGTATTTTACTTTTACTAGCGCAACTATTCGTATAGTTATTGAGTATTATACATAAAATTAAAAAAACACATTAAATAAAAAAATGAATAATATTTTATTAAATCCAAACATAGGAAAGAAACATAATTATCTTATCTTAATACACAATCACACACACATCATCGTCGTCATTAATACACATTAGTGGTGGAATATGCGAGATCCAAACATTATTTCGGTGTTCTAAAACTGTCTTATCCAAATGGTTCTCAGTTCTCACAGCCAGCGGCGGTCGGTGGAGACGGGATACCACAGTGATGGGGTGACACACACGTTGTTATTATTAGTTTTTTGTCCCCACTCCTCTCATCTCCCCTCCGTTAAATTTCGGCGGCCATTCCGCTCTCAGCATTTTTTGTACGCTTTTTCGGTCCCACTTTTTGTATCACTAGACTAGTGATGCCAATAACTGCTAAATTTTTTGAATATGTATGAAAACTATTTAGCATAATATTCCTAAAATGCTAATTATGTTAATTATCAGCAAATATAATGTAAGTATGTAAATAAAGATACGAATTTTGTATTTCTTTTAATACTTCTTTCGCAGTAGAATTGTTAGTGTATAAAAACATGCCCTGGGTGTACAGACTGAATCAAACTTAATGGTGGCTGTGAAGTGAGCTGCACGAGAGACTTAGCGATTGTACACACACCGCACGCCTAATTTTTGCTACTGCGCAGCGTCTCGCGCCTATTTTCACAGCCGCCATTAAGTTTGAATCAACCTATACTTAGATATATTTATAGATAGATAGAAACTCTTTATAGTGCACACCAATAAAAAAAATTACAATAGGAGCAAGAACCTTAGACGCTTAGATATTTTAGTATTTGCAAGAATTTTGAAATGAATGAAATTTGCCTATCCTATAAACTGTAAATAACTAACCAACTAAACAAAACTCATCACAACAATAGCAATAATTTTATTTTACCTCCGAATCCGAATGATCCAACACCGTCACATAATAAATTAAATCCTGAATAATTATTATTATTCACTCCATCATCTTTGATCGTATCACTCACACATCGTAAATTTAACTCGTAAACTTGAGATAGATTGTGAAAATCTGAGGTTACTGGCCGATGCGGTGCGTTACATAATTTATTGTTTATTTACAACCCGTCCGTTTTTATGACCACTTCATTCTTAAATACCGCGATATATCGAACAGATGGTAAAGACCGAGTGGCCGATGAATTTTAATGCCATTTTATTGAATGAATGCAGTTGCTCTCACGAGAGGGAATCGCGCACTAAATTCAAATCCAAAAGTGGATGTGTACATTTCAAGGTAGCCGAGACCTTGAAAACCTTTTGTTTATAAACAAAGGACGTTATGCAAGAGGTTGTAAAGCTTGTAAAGTCTGTAAAGTCGCGTTTTATGGTCGCATTATATGGGCGACGAGATAAAGCGTTTGTTTTGGGTCATAAATAAGGCTGCAACAGGTACGGTGCCAACGGGACTCCACAATCACGCGTACACTTTCACTTTCGGTTATTATCTTCATGCATTGATCTTTTTGGAGAAATTTATTGTTGAAGGACGATATAAAAACATAATATATAAATTAGAAATATTGTCTACGAACGAACGAATCTATTCAACGAACTTACTGCAAGTCTCATTAAATCGGTACAAACATTGAATGTTACTCAAACCGTGATTGTTATATTGCGTTTTTTTTATACACTTTCACATTTATTATAAACTATATAGAGAAATTAAAACGCAGCTAATCTACAAGAAGCATTCTACCCGCAACCCAATGTTGCAGTCTATTTTGCCCACTATGCTATGAATGCTTTGAGAGCTACAAAGCCAAAAACCCAAAAAAATATATTTAACTGCTGCATAGTGGAATGCGCTGTTTTTCCCGATAATTATAATCTGGGTGGCTTCAAGTTGCGAGTGAATCGGTTACTTCTAGGCTCCATCGTAGGCTTCATCATCAGACGATATAGAAGTCAAATATTTTGGTTTAGGCATAATCAAATTGACATAGACTAATTACTTTATACCTACTTTCGAAGAAGTCAACGGTTTCTATGGGATAGCGAGTGAAACCGTGGATCACTGCAGGTATATTATATTTGGGCGAAGTGAACCGGGCCATCGAATCGATCGCTAGTAATTATAGAGTGAAATGTACCCCTCATAAATATTATATCCTTGGTAGAGGGCGCGGCCGGAATCGCCCATGGCGTGCTTCATGTTGTAGAGTACCTAGTCTATGGTTTCGTGAATAATTTAGTTTTGAAAAGCAAAAACGTAATAATGGTGCTGGTACATGTTTTGTGCTGTTCAATTTGAGTACAATGGCACAGAATAGGTAACAGTATTAAGTTGGTCATATCGTTTACTAAGTACTAGTATATACTCGTACAGGTATCTATGAGAAACTTTCATCACTAGGTTACTTGCGTAAAAAATTGCCCTAAACTTTGAATAAATTATGAGTAAACATTATTTTACGCAAAGGCGTGACGAGACGAGTGAGACGTTTACCTGCAGGGCTAACATGCGCACCGCGAGAAAAAAATCTCGATTCATAAAAACAGGACAAGGCTACGAAGATGTATAAGTTTGTCTCGTTTTCGCACGGCATAAAGACACGACAAAATTTTCTCTCGGTGCGCATGTTAGCCCTACTGGACAGTATCACGCCAGTCCATAACAGTAGCAGTGCTAGAATTGTGGACAAACCCCTTCGTCGCGCTGCACATTTTTTTTTTGAATGACTGATGCTGTTGGCCTCAGATGGCCTCTACAGCGTCACCGGACTTTAGAACCGCGCTGCACAGCGCATATTAGATGTCAATCTCTTCATGCCTTGTAATTTCTCTATTTTATTTGTGATTGCAATTATTGCTATCAGTTTAAAATCCACTGTTTATTTGTAATTATCATTTAAGTTTTCAGCCTGAAGTCATACTACTTCAAGGAAAAGGAGTTTCTCCCTTCCGGACTGCCCTGTTTTAGTTTACCCAGTAGGTATTTGTCGTGAGTATTTAATTCGCATTTGTAGATCAAATGGTCGTAAAAATTTGGAACCCAAGCTGACGGTACTTTTACCCAAATTACCCTATATTATACCTACTTATCTTTATGACAGGTGAACGGATTTCGTCGAAATTTGGTATGGAAGTAGCACAGAGCCCTTGCAAGGCTACTTTAGTATGCGAAACCTGTACAAAGCATCTAAAACTGCGGGACTCATCTAGTGCATAATAATACACAGGTTTAGTAGAATAAAAAAGAAAAGAACTTAGTCAATTTAAAAATACTTTGGTACGTATAAGCTTTAAATTATGTTAAACTGTTTATAAAGAACTATAAAAACAATTTACGAAAACATTTGACACCTCGTTAGCAGGCCATTACTTTACAAATTGGCGTTTTAATGGTTCATCATAATTAATTTACCTCGTTATGACTTCAAAATGTTTTATCTAGCAATTTTACTTTAGTTTTAAAGTCAAATTAAGTCTTTAGAATGATGAGTAGCTTGATAAGGAAGTAATATATTGAATAACTCTAAGGGCTCAGGTAGACTAGCGAGTTAGCATCTACGAACGGCGATTCAGGCGCTTTTCGAAAGCTTACTGCCGCAGCCTCTGCCTCCTATTACAAGGGAGGCTTTCGTTCAGCAGTGGACGTCTTCTGACTGATGATGTCGATTCCGCGGCTGAACGCTCCTAAGTGCACACAAAATTCTCCAGTCGCTGCAAGCAAATCGCTCGAAGCAGCGATTGAACGCTACACTCTGCACACCAGATGTCAGTCGCAGCAACTTAGTGAGGCTTTGACATCTGCGGATCTCAGTACTCGCCATAACGCAATGCGGCATCGATGCAGATGCTAAAACGCGCGATTTTCATACCGCGATCGAACGCAGAAAGTCGCCAAAGTGCGATACAGTATCGATGCCGTCGCTAAATCGCTGATCGCCGATGCCAGAAGTCACTAGTCTGCCTGAACCCTTAGGTATATATTGTCCTGAAAAATAAAAGTTTCTCAAAACACTGTTTTAAACTACCTTTGATTGAGAGAACTAGATCCTCCATGACTACCACGACTATTCATGAAAGATTTACGATTATATTTGACGAGATATTTATCGTGAATTCGTGATTAGTTGTTCAACGAGTACCGATATTTCGGCGCATATGCATATGTTCACGGACAACGGATCCTAGAATATCAGGAGATATCTATCGGGTGCTAGTTTCAAAATATAATCAAGGTCAATATCGCTTAAATAATCAGGGTTGGTTTGGTTGGTTTATTTTACCGTGATTAAGTTGTGAAACGAGGTCCTCATATTTCGGCGCAGTTGCGTGCAACATGACGGGCAGATTAATCATCAAAAACCTAAATATGGACCATACAACTCTAACGAACTGCCATGATAGCTTAAAATAGTGTAGTAAAATTACTATTATTTTTGTTTGGTTCAATTCCGGAGAACTCTTAACTAGAGGTCCCCCGCGATACTCGTATCTTCCATACCGCAGGGTTAACTTTTTTTTTTTTGATCCTCCCTATATTATCTACTTTAAATCATCCCAACCTATGGAAAATGTAGTGGAATCTACATTTTAACTCATTGCAGCTCTATATCAATCTCTTGTTCCTAACGTCATGCAAGTTGATGTCAACTCCATAGTTTTTCCATAAACTTCACATTTAATAGACACGTCTCCAAACACCAAGAATTTCAACAATCCCAATTTGATACAGTTCAAAAATTCCTAAAATGGTGGAATATAGTTTCAAAACTCTTGTCTAATTTAACCACGCAACGTTCGCGTGTTAACTGACAGTTAAACCATGATTTAAATTAAACCAGTGCCAACTTCCACGAATCATATAAAAATTGACCATGAAATTTCGCTTTTGCTACGGGAATTTAACCGAATCTTGTATCAGTTCGTTAGAGTATTTTTTCGTAACATTTTAACTACGAAATACCATTGTTTATCGATTTATATTTACTATCGTCTATAACCGATTTTTGTGTTTTTATGACTCGGTAAAAATTGTTAACTTTACGACGCGTTGTATGAAACTTCATCAGTTTTTAACCGTTTTTTTAATCGATTTTTATCACGTTTTTACGGTAGAGTCAATGCTAAATAGGTCAAAACAGTTTTCAATCCATATTGAAAATTCATGCATTTTATATCGATGTTATAGTAACACCTATATATATGACTAGCTTTTGCCCGCGGCTTTGCCCGCGTAGTAATGTTGAATACTTGAATTCGGTTAAATCGGGGCCCAACTCAATTGAATCACTAAAATACGTATATTATTGCATTTTTTCCAAGCCGCTTGCAAGTCTTTAAGTTTGCTTGAGGATGTCCAAATTTGGCATGTCGCGTTTGCAATACTTACTTCAAAACAAAGCCGTCTTGTTGAATTTTAAACAGACAGACAGATGGACATGACAGAATAGATGGATGGATGGACATGGAACTTCTGAAGATTGTGAGGCTTCTTTAAAAATATATGTGGGAGATATATCACTGCAGTTCGGTAAATTAGAATGTGATGAACTGGGAATAGTTGGGATGGTAAATGTAGGTGAAATTAATTTGTCATTTGTTAACTGAGTAGGCTGTACCGTAAATGTAGGTGAAATTAATTTATCAGACTGAGCCGTAAATGTTGGTGAATTCAGTTCAGAAAAATATCGGGCTAAAGAAGTTTGGACGGTATGAGTTGAAGACGTTTTGTAATTATTTTTGGGCATCTCTACAGCTAAAGAATTAAAGTACAAAGGCAAAGTAGAAGTTGCGTCAGAACTTATATCTTCTGTTTGAATGCAACTTGGAGATGTAGGAACCTCAACACGTCGCTTAGTTATTTTTTTCGTTACTACTGGAACACGTGGAGTGCCGTTAGAAATTATATCTATGTCTTCTAACAGATACGCATCAAAATGATTTCCCGTAAATCGTAGCCGCTTTATAGGTCTTCCTGCTGTACGAAACTTTGCATACAATTTGCCATTTTCATAAACTTCAAACTCAAACTCATATATTACTCATATATTTGTCCTGCAGCGGCTAGTTCACACGCAGTGCCCCAACTCGACTGCCGTGACATGTCATTAAAGTATGCAGTTGCAGCGGTGTAGTTGTCGCCGTTTGAATCATGAGACATGATAGCAAACTCCTCCCAATTAGCTACTACATGAGTAACGATGTTTTTTCGCACCTCAATTGCCTTTTCTTGGGTACCGTGCATTAAAAAAGAAAGCGCACGAAAAAGACACGCTCCATCACCAACGATGGGAACAACATAGTGTTTTACCTTCGCTCCAGGAATGAAGAGAAGTTCACTACGCATTTTAAATAACAAACTAAATAACAATATCAACAGTAACAATATAAAAAAACCTAATAACAAACAATGTAAACTAAAATTTAAAAAAAAAACGAATAACGAACTAAATAGCAATCTAAATAATTAAAGGAACAAATAACGATAATTATACGAAATGTAAATAACAAATGAAATGAAATAAGCTTAAGCAGAAAAAGTATGATAACAAAGAACGCAAAAAGATCACCAAAATATCGCAAGAATTACGAAACTTCGATAAAATACAGTGCTGCACTGATCGCTTAGGTAGGCTCGGTGTGGGTTGGAGTGGGGCGCGCTCGACGTACAGCGCGTCATTATACTCGGGTTTTAACGTATCTGAGCCGACACGGGATGGACGTTTCGAAAGCGCTGTGCTTGGTGCGTGCACCGGATCAAGTACATGTGTTTAAAACATTTATCTTCTTACGCATAAACACTCGATTAGCTATTATTATTATTAGCTTATCTATAATTATAACATTTTTTTTTTCAAATGAAAAATTGACCCGTGGCCTTCCAGTTTTGAAATTGTTTGAAAATTCTGAAACATGTTTATGTTTATTTTATCTTATCTCTTAAGTCAAAAAACTTAACAGCCTTAAATGAATGGTTTCGGCAAAATGGTATTTTAATGATACATTGAACCCCTTGCGAATTTTTCAAAATCCTTGCTGAGTGTGCGTTTCTCTGCATCAGCCCTTAACACTAATGGTATATCGGCCTACCCTGATTGGGCCATATTCACTACGCTGGCCCAGTGCAGGTTGGCGGATTCACATACACTATCGTTTTTCTTCTCCGGAAATATGTAGGTTTCCTCATGATGTTTTCCTTCACCGAAAAGCCAGTGGTATTATCCATGCGTAAGTTTCAAAGAACTAATTGGAACGGGCTCGCCCGGGTTCGAACCCGCGACCCCAAGAATGTGAGTCGAGCTTGATCTCACTGAAGCTACCACAGCTTGAGCTGAGTGTAAGTTTACACCACTCAAAATTTAGTTTAGGCATTTAAAAGTAAGTTAATTTAATATTAAAAATTAATTTAGCAGCTTAGGCTGTACAGTATCTATAATAATTATGTCCGTCAAACAGTCGTCTGCGTGGACCTACAAAAAAATAGCCTATGTCCGTTTCCGAACCTTATGTGCTATAACTACCTATCCAAAAATGCAGCTCCATCTGTTCAGCCGACCAATAAATACGCCCATCCCCGTCCCCATTCCCAGCCTCATCCCTATAAGCGCCCCCTTCCCCATCCCCATCCCGATACCAAATGTCATTTTAATATGAACACGCCCATCTCCGTCCCCATCCCCGTTCCCTCCCTCATCCCCATCCCGAACCCCATCCTCACCCCATCCCATCCCCACCCCCATCCCGATTTCAACTTTCATCTTAATATGGACACGCCCATCCCCGTTCCCAGCCTCATCCACATCCACATCCCATCCCCACCTGTCCCCACCAAATCCCCACCCCATCCCCATCCCCATCCCCATCCCATCCCCATCCCCATCCCATCCCACCCCATCCCGATTCCAAATGTCATTTTAATATGAACACGCTCATCCCCGTCCCCATCCCCGTTCCCTCCCTCATCCCCATCCCGAACCCCATCCTCACCCCACCCCATCCCGATTTCAACTTTTATCTTAATATGGACACGCCCATCCCCGTTCCCAGCCTCATCCACATCCACATCCCATCCCCACCTGTCCCCACCAAATCCCCACCCATCTCCACCCATCCCCACCCCTTCCCCATCCCCATCCCGATATCAATTGTAATCTTAATATTAACATGCCTATCTCCGTCCCGTCTCCGTTCCCAGTATCATCGCCACCCCCACCCCCACCCCCATCCCCACATCTATCCCCATCCCTATACCAAATTTCATTTTAATATGTACAGCCGTTACAAAGTTAAGGAGAAACAAACGTACTATCACTAAAACTTAGTTTTTTTTTTTATACTAACGGGAGCTGATTTTGAAAAAACTGTGACACCCGTATCTTCTTATTTTTATATTAGAATATGTATACCAAGTTTTGTATCAATCGAACCAGAGAATAAAAAGTTTCATACAAACTTTAACACCCCATTTAACCCCCTTCGGGGTTGATTTTCGAAAAATCCTTTCTTAGTGGGCGTTTACACCTCTCCAAAAACATACCCTCCAAATTTCAAGTCTCTACGTTTAGCGGTTTGGGCTGTACGTTGTCTATATGTCAGTCAGTCAGTCAGTCAGTCAGTCAGTCAGGACAAAGCCTTTTATAGTTATAGATAGATAGATGATTCACCAGTAGCGCAACAAGTGTCCCAATTACAAGCAATTTTCATATCAAACATCAGTAATCAGCAATGACAAAAGACGATACGAATTATTAAGCTATCTCGCCCGCATATCTCAAAGAGGGTCAAACCATTTAAGGACAATATTGTCCGCAAGCAACAAAAACAAAGGAATTGTCCAGTTTAATCTATGAGGGTATTTAATAAACAGCTGCTTGTTGGAATCCGACATGTCGCATCTGTTGGTGTTCTTTTTTCAAAATTTCCAATGCGCGCGATCCGCCTTTCCGACTAACGGCAGATGTTCCAATTTCTCAAACATCACATTCAATCGATTGAAAGCATTATGACTAGAGAATAGGGCTTAGTTTTGTTTACGACAAAATAGATCCGACATAAAATAAAATAAAAAGGTTCTATAGTTTTTTTAAAGAAAAAAAGCAGATTATGACGTTCGAGTTTTAAATTTGGCGGCAATTGGGGGTTAGTGGTAGCGATTACCTGCGAGGTCATTACCGCGACCCTTCCAAATTCGAGTTTTTAAAATAATGCGACTCATTTATCAAACGAGCCGAGGGAATTGTTTCAAATGTTTTCGTCGTTTATTTTATTGCTCTCAATTACTTAATAACTTCATTTATTTAAATATGTACTTAGAATAAATGAGACAGGAAAAGAATAATTTGAACCCCGCCCTTGAAGCGAACAATACGAGACAATTTAGAAATAGAGCGGGGAGCCCCTAGGGGTTACTACTAAGCTCTTTTCCCATAAATACAAAATCGACCACTTATATGCGGAAAACACCGAAAAAAGCTAACTGTAGTAAGAGAATGAATACCTTAAATCAACTGAATAAGATACAATTTTCATTAAAGGTCGTATACAATTATTTCAAAACAAGGGGAAATTCGGCAAAGTCAATCAAAGCGAGCGTGGCGTTTAAAAATCCGAACCATTTTAATCGAATTCGTTGAAAGTGTTTCGGAAAGTTTTAACGAATGTAGTTAAGTATTTGTTGAATTTAGTATTGTGAAAGTAAGAAATAATAATATAGCTTTTGCTACATCTATAACTATAAAAGGCTTTGTCCTGACTGACTGACTGACTGACTGACTGACTGACATATAGACAACGTACAGCCCAAACCGCTAAACGTAGAGACTTGAAATTTGGAGGGTATGTTTTTGGAGAGGTGTAAACGCCCACTAAGAAAGGATTTTTCGAAAATCAACCCCGAAGGGGGTTAAATGGGGTGTTAAAGTTTGTATGAAACTTTTTATTCTCTGGTTCGATTGATACAAAACTTGGTATACATATTCTAATATAAAAATAAGAAGATACGGGTGTCACAGTTTTTTCAAAATCAGCTCCCGTTAGTATAAAAAAAAAAACTAAGTTTTAGTGATAGTACGTTTGTTTCTCCTTAACTTTGTAACGGCTGTACATATTAAAATGAAATTTGGTATAGGGATGGGGATAGATGTGGGGATGGGGGTGGGGGTGGGGGTGGCGATGATACTGGGAACGGAGACGGGACGGAGATAGGCATGTTAATATTAAGATTACAATTGATATCGGGATGGGGATGGGGAAGGGGTGGGGATGGGTGGAGATGGGTGGGGATTTGGTGGGGACAGGTGGGGATGGGATGTGGATGTGGATGAGGCTGGGAACGGGGATGGGCGTGTCCATATTAAGATAAAAGTTGAAATCGGGATGGGGTGGGGTGAGGATGGGGTTCGGGATGGGGATGAGGGAGGGAACGGGGATGGGGACGGGGATGAGCGTGTTCATATTAAAATGACATTTGGAATCGGGATGGGGTGGGATGGGATGGGGATGGGGATGGGATGGGGATGGGGATGGGGATGGGGTGGGGATTTGGTGGGGACAGGTGGGGATGGGATGTGGATGTGGATGAGGCTGGGAACGGGGATGGGCGTGTCCATATTAAGATGAAAGTTGAAATCGGGATGGGGGTGGGGATGGGATGGGGTGAGGATGGGGTTCGGGATGGGGATGAGGGAGGGAACGGGGATGGGGACGGAGATGGGCGTGTTCATATTAAAATGACATTTGGTATCGGGATGGGGATGGGGAAGGGGGCGCTTATAGGGATGAGGCTGGGAATGGGGACGGGGATGGGCGTATTTATTGGTCGGCTGAACAGATGGAGCTGCATTTTTGGATAGGTAGTTATAGCACATAAGGTTCGGAAACGGACATAGGCTATTTTTTTGTAGGTCCACGCAGACGACTGTTTGACGGACATAATTATTATAGATACTGTACAGCCTAAGCTGCTAAATTAATTTTTAATATTAAATTAACTTACTTTTAAATGCCTAAACTAAATTTTGAGTGGTGTAAACTTACACTCAGCTCAAGCTGTGGTAGCTTCAGTGAGATCAAGCTCGACTCACATTCTTGGGGTCGCGGGTTCGAACCCGGGCGAGCCCGTTCCAATTAGTTCTTTGAAACTTACGCATGGATAATACCACTGGCTTTTCGGTGAAGGAAAACATCATGAGGAAACCTACATATTTCCGGAGAAGAAAAACGATAGTGTATGTGAATCCGCCAACCTGCACTGGGCCAGCGTAGTGAATATGGCCCAATCAGGGTAGGCCGATATACCATTAGTGTTAAGGGCTGATGCAGAGAAACGCACACTCAGCAAGGATTTTGAAAAATTCGCAAGGGGTTCAATGTATCATTAAAATACCATTTTGCCGAAACCATTCATTTAAGGCTGTTAAGTTTTTTGACTTAAGAGATAAGATAAAATAAACATAAACATGTTTCAGAATTTTCAAACAATTTCAAAACTGGAAGGCCACGGGTCAATTTTTCATTTGAAAAAAAAAATGTTATAATTATAGATAAGCTAATAATAATAATAGCTAATCGAGTGTTTATGCGTAAGAAGATAAATGTTTTAAACACATGTACTTGATCCGGTGCACGCACCAAGCACAGCGCTTTCGAAACGTCCATCCCGTGTCGGCTCAGATACGTTAAAACCCGAGTATAATGACGCGCTGTACGTCGAGCGCGCCCCACTCCAACCCACACCGAGCCTACCTAAGCGATCAGTGCAGCACTGTATTTTATCGAAGTTTCGTAATTCTTGCGATATTTTGGTGATCTTTTTGCGTTCTTTGTTATCATACTTTTTCTGCTTAAGCTTATTTCATTTCATTTGTTATTTACATTTCGTATAATTATCGTTATTTGTTCCTTTAATTATTTAGATTGCTATTTAGTTCGTTATTCGTTTTTTTTTTAAATTTTAGTTTACATTGTTTGTTATTAGGTTTTTTTTATATTGTTACTGTTGATATTGTTATTTAGTTTGTTATTTAAAATGCGTAGTGAACTTCTCTTCATTCCTGGAGCGAAGGTAAAACACTATGTTGTTCCCATCGTTGGTGATGGAGCGTGTCTTTTTCGTGCGCTTTCTTTTTTAATGCACGGTACCCAAGAAAAGGCAATTGAGGTGCGAAAAAACATCGTTACTCATGTAGTAGCTAATTGGGAGGAGTTTGCTATCATGTCTCATGATTCAAACGGCGACAACTACACCGCTGCAACTGCATACTTTAATGACATGTCACGGCAGTCGAGTTGGGGCACTGCGTGTGAACTAGCCGCTGCAGGACAAATATATGAGTAATATATGAGTTTGAGTTTGAAGTTTATGAAAATGGCAAATTGTATGCAAAGTTTCGTACAGCAGGAAGACCTATAAAGCGGCTACGATTTACGGGAAATCATTTTGATGCGTATCTGTTAGAAGACATAGATATAATTTCTAACGGCACTCCACGTGTTCCAGTAGTAACGAAAAAAATAACTAAGCGACGTGTTGAGGTTCCTACATCTCCAAGTTGCATTCAAACAGAAGATATAAGTTCTGACGCAACTTCTACTTTGCCTTTGTACTTTAATTCTTTAGCTGTAGAGATGCCCAAAAATAATTACAAAACGTCTTCAACTCATACCGTCCAAACTTCTTTAGCCCGATATTTTTCTGAACTGAATTCACCAACATTTACGGCTCAGTCTGATAAATTAATTTCACCTACATTTACGGTACAGCCTACTCAGTTAACAAATGACAAATTAATTTCACCTACATTTACCATCCCAACTATTCCCAGTTCATCACATTCTAATTTACCGAACTGCAGTGATATATCTCCCACATATATTTTTAAAGAAGCCTCACAATCTTCAGAAGTTCCATGTCCATCCATCCATCTATTCTGTCATGTCCATCTGTCTGTCTGTTTAAAATTCAACAAGACGGCTTTGTTTTGAAGTAAGTATTGCAAACGCGACATGCCAAATTTGGACATCCTCAAGCAAACTTAAAGACTTGCAAGCGGCTTGGAAAAAATGCAATAATATACGTATTTTAGTGATTCAATTGAGTTGGGCCCCGATTTAACCGAATTCAAGTATTCAACATTACTACGCGGGCAAAGCCGCGGGCAAAAGCTAGTGTATAATAATAATTTACTTCTAGTTTTTTTTTCTACAAAATGTACTGATATTATTTCTCTATACCTAGGTACGTACCGATATTTAACCAAGCGATATTTGACCAAGCGAAGCGAAGTTCTCTGAGTCTAAGGGGACAAGTCAGCAATTGTATTTATGTTTGTTTGTATATTTTTTCGACGATAGCTTGCGAACCAATTGATCTTATTATAAGCAAGCAGTTCGTGCAAATACAATTATCACTTTTAAATATGATCCATATCAATAATAAATAGCCATATCAAGGGGCTTAGAAGATATTGGCGTCGCGGAGTCTCAGTATCCTTCGAACTACTAGTTCAAATCGGTTTAAGTATGCTTGTGTTTATTTGTTTTTTTTTTCGTCTTGCTCGTCTTGTCGCTTGATTGTATAAAAAAAAAAGATATAATATATATTATGGGTTAAAAAAAAAACTTACATGCTTTAATAGCGAAAATAGAGTGCACCTAGATTTATAATTTAAGGTAACAATATATTACTTAACTTATTTTAAAGAAATAAATTAATTATGTATTAGGTATACAGTATTATATTATCTTTGGTATTATGTTAGACAATGTACAGAACAGCAAACGCAACAAGCGGAAATCAGGTGTAAATGGAAACCAATTTTTTTTTGTTACATTTTACCCATTGACGAAAGAACTAGTTCATTCGTTTAAGATTTTACCATTGTTGTAGCAATGGTAAAATCTTAAACGTAACAACATACAACAGCACAGCACGTGTACAGCTTACAACGTAATTCCCTACAAATTCCTGCTAAACTCTTCGAACTGAGGAAAATGAAGTCCTCAAATCTTCCACAGTACCAGTCCAAAACAAACGTTTTAAATCAAGCCGACTCCAATAGGCGTATCGCTCATGTCCAGGAAGACTTATATCTTTGACCCTCAAATTCAGTAATTTAACTTTTCCCCTCCGGATAGCATTTCATTTACCTCTTCTCGATACGCAGCGTGGGACGAACTAATCTGGCACAGGATTGGCGGTGGAGATGCTTTGCCTTGATATATATTTTGAGAGCAAGCGTTTTGTGGAGAAGTTTAACGGAGAAATTAAATTTAGATTGCTCAGTAATAATTTTGTTTGCAGGTAGGATTATTAGTAGAATTGTTTAATTACTAAAGTAAATATTGTTGTAATACTTCAGTATCTAAAAGTACTTACTGTAGTAATAGTGTAGACGTACTCTGTCAGGTATGGAATAATATTTATGTATTTTGTTTTATTTTTCAGGGCATCTACGCGCATTTACACAAGAACAATTAAGGATCAAAAATGTAACCATAACTTAGTGCTCAGCTGAAATCATTCTTTTGTCAGAAGAACAAGAAACAAACAGAATAAGAAGAGCAAACAAAAAAACTGTATAGCAAATCAATGTTATTTAGCTATATTCATCTTCTTCAATTAATAGGTACAGGCATCACTATATACAATAACTAGGAAGTAACGAAACTGCGCGTGATTTTGTGCACAAATGACTTGCCCTTTTTGTTTGTTACTTTTCCTTTCCTGACACGCTTTGATTATTATCGTATTTGTGAATGTAGTGTTGAGTAAGTTTAAACTAAGTATTTGTAAAAAAATAATAAGTAAAACCCCACCCGAACCCACTATTATCCTACAGGCATCCGTTAAGCCGATGCAGACAAGTACGACTATCTAGTTTGTGTGCGATTTAGAGGTATATATATAGTTCGTATTTTTTTTCTATCGAGTTTTTTTTGCAAATTTGTTTCCACGATTAAGTTCTAGCAATTATCTTTAACTTTGTCATGTATTTATTTGAAAATGAATGTATTAGTATAGTCGATTGCACAATGTTTAAATTATGCAATGTGACCTCCTATGGGCCGTTAAAAGACATTGCTTTAATATTAGAGTGATTTTTCTCTACGAGTCATAATAATCTCCATAGCAGTCCAGTGCCGATAATTCCCTCCATTGATTCGTAACGCCTCCCGCGCCACGGTACAATGCTCGCGAGTCAGCCCGACATTTGCCATTGTTGTTCTCGGCAAGCTTTCAGCTATGTGTTATTTATGCCTCTATGTTCTGTTCTAGGGTAAGGTCGATTGCGGCGTATGAGCGTACCGATGTCAAGACGATGTAAGGTACGGAAAATGAACTTTGAATTTTGGAATGGATATCAGGTTCTAGATTTATTGTTACTGCTTTTGTCACAATTTGTAGTGTTTTGGTGTACAGTCGCCTACATTACAATAATAAGAACTTACATAAGATAAATTGAATCGATGTTGAATTTGTTTTATTGAATATATAGGGTATTAGTTTGAACACCGTTATCCTTCTAGGATATCATTGTACTCATAATTATGAACAACTTTATCTATGGGGCCAACCCTGAAATTACGAAAAAAATAACAACTGTTCCATACAAAAAGGTTCATCGATCTTGGACAAATTGTATGGAACAGCTGTTTTTTTTCGTGTATACGTACGTATCGTACGATACGTATAAAAAAAAGTACGTATAGTGTATAGTGTACAAGTTTCATAATTTATATTAAAATAATTATAATCAAATAATTTGCATATGTTATTTTAGGCGACTGTAAAAGAGCATTATATAGAGATCTACTAGTTACGAGCTGTTTTTTTATTTTTGCGTGCCAATTATGTGTTTTGTTAAGCTGTCTTGTAATTGGGGTATATATTATTGTAATCAAGAGCACGGGTTGCCTTGATACAGGCTTTGCCTAGTAAGGTAACCAACAGATATTGTTATTTTAAGAAAACTGTATTGCACATTTAAAAAAAATGTGTTTCATCGTCATCTAAGTACATAATTATCATAGTCCACCAGCTGGACAAAGGTCTTTCCCAAGATACTCACAAGGATCTTTTTGTAGTGATGAACAAATCTTAGAACTTTGCATGTGATAATAATCACACATTAGAGTATACGACTGCATCGAACAGACCAATTTCACATTATTCTTTATCTGCTAAACAAGTGATGATACTCACAACTCCTCAGTTACCAAGAACCTCATGAATCTAAATAATTGAATCGCTAACCAAGAGGGTGACCAGGCTACATGATCGTTAGTGCCGGACGCAAGTGCGGCTGTCGAAAATAAACAATTATTTCTTGGGAGCGGGCTTCTGCGGAATTGTGGGGAGCCGAGGAGATTTTGGCAGAAGGAAGGATTTGCTAATTTGAAAGTTTAAGAAACAAAGTTTTTTTTAAATGCCGGTGTCAAACAAGGGACGCGTTATCTGAAGATGGTAAGCATAATCGATTAATCACCTTCGCCTATGGATCTGTAACACCAGGGGCAACACAAATACGTTGCTGATCTTTTAAGAGTGTGTTAACACATCTGTTGATGAACCCCAATGTTAGTATTTCTTAAAAATGTGTCAAATATTTTCAATTATATTTCGTGTCTTGTCAAAGTTACAGATAAAGATAAAGATAAAGATAAAAAGAACTTTATTGCCAAATAAAAAATATATATATACGTAAATGCTATATAAACAAGAGAACAATAATTAAGCTTAACATTTAAAATTAGTATTCAACCGACTTCAATTTTGACTACCTGGATGACGCCTTTTTTACAATTATTATAATTCAAAAACAAAACTACTGAAACGATCGAATTCGAATAAAAAGGAATTTCTAAATTTAATCTATAAATGACGGAGTTCTGAGGTAACAAACGAGAAAAAAAAACATACAACCGAGTTTAGAACCTCCCTCTTCCTCGAAATTGGTTTAAAAGATTAAATACAATAATTATGAAATTGACAATATGTAATTAGTTTTTATTAGGTGTTTATATAATTACAAAACAAAAAGATAATCATCCAAATGAATTCATACTTGGCGGAGTAAGTAAACGCGAAACAAACGTACAAAAAACAAAAATACAGTCGAATTGAGAAGCTCCTTTTTTGAAGTCGGTTAAAAAGAGACTAAACTATTTGGCAAAAGGGACAAAATCAGCTCATGCTGCAAGAATAACTTAATATTCTAACAGCGCTGGTTTTCATTTTGCCCCTCAAAAAAACTTACATCAAACCAAAACATCAAAACTTACTGAAGATTGTAGCGTCGTAGTAATACTAAACTTGTTAGCATCATGCATGTAGGTAAAGGGTTAGAGCAGACTAGATACCGAGACATAAAAATCGATGTCAAATAATGTCTAGCGTTCCACGAAAATGTTGACGATTTCCGGAATTTACTGTGCGGTCAATTTACAGTGGTAGTGGCAAAAATCATAGTGGGTTTGGAATTTTTAAAAATTTTGTTGCGGTGGAATGGTGCGTTTTGGTAATTGAGTTTCGTAATTAGCTACGATAGAGGAATTTCAGTTCCCTTTTCGTAATCAATTATTAAATAAGAATTTCGGTGCCGTTTTGGTAACTGTACTTTTTTTTTCGGGGCTACGATGCTGCATTTATTTTAAATAAATATTTTATAGCGGCCTCGAGAAAGAATCTACTAACGGCTTGTACGAGTACGAAGCTTATTCGGAACTAAGATAAATTAAAAAGTTCCATCTATTTATCTATATAAAAGGCTCTGTCCTAACTGATTGACTGACTGACTGACTGACAACGCACAGTCCAAACCGCTGGTCGTACAGACTTGAAATTTGTAGGGTTTATTCGTCTTGATGCGTAGGGGTGTACTAAGAAAGGAATTTGGCAAATTCGACCCCTAAGGGGTTGGGATGTTGTATGGAAAGTTCATTGTTTTTGAAGTTATAGTGATGAAAATTGATATTTGGGTAATTCATTCAAGGGGAGTTTGGGGGGGGGGGGGTTTGGGATTTTGTCAGGATGATTTAAAGTGGTGAATTTTAGGAGCGGGCCGAATTTCTTCCGTACGCAGACGAAGTCGCGGGCGACCTCTAGTTACTTACACCTACACTGATAAAGCACGTTTAAAACCTTTCATATGTGTTACATTTCAATTTTGCTTAGTTCTGTTACAGTTTTAGTAGATTTTCTCTCTTGAGATAACGTAAATCTTTTCAGCAAGAAAATGGAGTTACAGCCTTATTCACCAGATCAGACTAAGCACCCTGGTGCGCTCGCACCTACCCACTGACCCATGAAGCGCGCAGAAAGGAAATTTTCTTTCCAAAGGAAAATACGACAATATAAATAACTCCATCGGCCCCTACCACCATCGCACAATGACAAAAGAGTTATCGGTGCGTTGAAAACAAAAATGGTTTGGTGATTTATAACAATGCCAGTGAATTAGCTGCTTGTGATTGGGCTTGTACTGTGGAAAAATGGGTGTGGATAGGTGTACCTACGTACGATGTAGATTATATTGGATGGTATTGTTACGTTTTTGTATGAGGCTGTTCGCCTGTGACCTGCCATTGTAATTGATTGTAAGATTCTTAAATGGATTTTGACAAGGATAAATTTACTAACACACCTATTTTCGATCTAGTAAGTGTCCAAAGTTTATATAAGCCGATAAATTGATTTAAATCCTTGAAAAAAATATCAACTTGCGAGTATCAGTCGAAAATGCTTAGATAAACTCAGAACTATTTGTTATGTTATACTTTCAGCCTTTTAGAACTTTCCAGAAGCAACATTTCAAGAGACCTAGAGCTATGTGACGAAGGTCGCGTCTAGACCGACGGCAGTCGAAGGGTACACTGTTTACCCCCGAGACCGTAGGAACGCTCTAATGAGAACAGACATTGATTTAGGGTATATTCTTATTCGCTGGAAAGCTTTTAGCAATTACGTCATAATTCGGTTCGACTCTCCACCGAATTGAAAGTGGCGTGCTGCGAGAATTTTCTACGGTGGATTCCAAGATTTTCGAGGCACTTAGAGTAGCGCTAATTATTTTGTTACGCTCAGAGTAATTACCGTTTTAATGGTTGGGGAAGAATAAAATTGTTTATACTTTTTTTAGATTTTATTTATAAAAATTGAAATGTCACTATTAAGTCGGTCACAAATTAATTATTAAGTCATACATTTTCGGCCTTACCTAAAATAATCTCGATTCTCTTAGTCACTGCTTAAACTTCTCTGTCCTTTTCTAGCACGTCCAACTTCACGTCAGAGAGAAGATGGCAGAGCATCTTAAGCAGTGACTAACGGTTTAAAAGTTTTTTTAAGTAAGGCCGTTTTTTCTATTTACGGTTCTAAACTAACAAAGTCAAAAATAAAAATGGCAGCTTAATCGTTTTCTTTTTTATTTTTTTTATTTTCAGATACATTACAATTAAGGTTTCGGTAACTAGCACCTACTAAACCTCGCAAAGGTTTGTCGTAGGGCTATATTGCATATACATTGCCTCTATAGAATCAACATAAGCTAATAAAATGTCTTTGGACATTGTTATTTTTAACCCCCGATAGAAAGAGAGGTTTTATAAATTTTATTATGCACAGAAACTGAGCTATGAGCGAGAAGCAGTATTTGTTGGCATGTACTTGTGGTACGTACAGCAAAACCTACGAAACCAAAGTTTGCAACATCGCGCATCGTGTATCATTCATAAACACAAGGGTCACAATCCATCCAAGCGTGCACCAAGAAAGACGTATCATGCAGCGTACAAACATACATGATATACGCCCAAACACCGGGACCTATGACGTTTCCACACCATAAATCGCGTCCCTCAAGGCAACTTGCTTTATGAAGAGATCGACGACAGTGCGGAAGCTGCGGTGCTGGTGTGGTAATGGTGCACTGTGCGGGGACAATAGTTGCAGTGCCTAATATTGTTGCGATAGTAACCCGAGTTTAACAAATCTTAAACAAACAACATGTATTTATTTTATTATGAAAACTGACGTGGTTTTGACACATTTTTGTTTTATTTATACGGGAATACTCACGCCCGCAGTGCTAAGCAGGACGCAGCTGCACGCGCGTCGGGCTCTGTTTTCACTCTTTGAAAAAGGTCACCGGATGTGATCGAAACTATAGTCGGAGTATCCGATTTAATTAAACGTGAGTATTCCCGTATAAATAAAACAAAAATGTATTTATTTGTTTGTTTAATTATTAGTGGACAGTGGACACTTTATAATTTTTTTGAATATTTTTGTATGTAGTGATTCCACACTTATGGTACTTAGGTTCGAGTCCTGCCGGAGGTCATAAGTTTTCTTCCTGTTTAAGCTTTAAGAACATACTTTATTATTTATTTATTTGTTTGTTTCATTATAAGTGGCCACTTTATTATTTGATTGTTTGTTTGTTTAATTATTAGTGGACACGTTATTAATTATTTATTTGTTTGTTTAATTATTAGTGGACATTTCACACGGCGTCATCTACTCCCAAACTAAGCAAATACTCGTACTATGAAAACTAGTTACATTTTTAAGCATAAGTACAGTAAGTATAGGATTTCTTTTTGGTTGTGGTTCTTTTTTCAACCTTAGTAGTCCCGTATAAATATATTATTATAATACTTTTTTTTTTTACGGAATCACGTATACTCCAACTTTAGCTACTGTCAAATCCAATGTTTTTAGTAAGGAGTTACTCACGCGACGCACTTTCATTTTAGTCTAGTGTCGCAAAAATACATTAGACAAAACCTCATCAATTATGAACAGATTTTTTTAACGACTTGACTACTCAATAAAGTAGAGGGAATAAAGAGACTGAACACCGATACCGACAAACAAACAAGCAAACCAAACAAACTAAACACAAGGTTAGAGACAAACCTGATTATAGTAACCAAAATATAAGAAAGGTACCTTCATCTATCAGTTAATTGGTCACCCTTCTCACGTGGTCACTTTGGTACCTGGATACCCTTAGATACAATCGGGTACAACTACGAAAAAAATGCACGGAATGAATTGCAGACCATATATTTATCAGATTTGATTCTGGTCAGCTAAATACACCGGGTATACCCGGGTACCTCGTACAGCCGGGTACAGCCGGGTATAAATCTGGCGCATCCGGGCGGCTACCACGCCGGTAGTGGCGACGATTATTCACCCAATATCGAGTTTTGGCTTCACTTGCTACCTAATCTTCGCTTTCGTCGATGTGAATTTATGGCAGGAATAGTCATTTTGGATCTTTTGTGACGGACGATGAATTTAATATTCTCTTTTACAAAAAGCTCTAGAAGTAAATATTTTTCTTCAATTTCATTTTATTTATTTGAGTCAAAGTCAATCTATCTGTATATTGTTTTAAGTCTATTGATTGCTGTGCTCATGAAAGTTTAAGATAATAAGGCCGCGACAAAACAAATTTATCGAGAGGGACGAAACAAGAGATTTTAGTCTGTCGACAAAAATGCTAAATGCTGGTCTACACGAACAACTAATCCAGCTGCAGATTTTTTTATTTTGGCTTTTTATAGATCACAGACACAAATAATATCACATCAGTTGTTCGAGCTAAGTGTATTGGTTTCTAATCACCTAAGTACCTTGGTTACATCTGAACGAATTTCAATATAATTTGGCACTTACCTTATACCGGCCTATATCATGATGTATGTCGTACTACCGAGATTTTGTAGGTAACAAACAAAAGCCTAAATATTTCACAAAATTCAAGGCAAGGTTTTTTCAGACTTGTTCTTGTTGGCAAACTGTGTCGAACCTACAAAAATCGAAAACAACTCTTAAAAAAATATATGTGTATAATACATTTTAGGTACTTATAGTATTTTATGTAGGAAACAAATACTTTGTAAGATTACTAGTAATTCCTAGCATCCCAAACTGGGCGTTTTGACCGCACCGGGCCGAGCCTTCAGATAGATAAAGGAGCACGCAGACACACTATCTTCACGGACGGTCGGCACGAATCGTGAGCACGCAATTACTCGACACTCGCTGTTGTATTCGACTGTACTCGTGTCATATTTGGGAATGAAAAACAGAGACCAAACAAACTATTTATTTTATTTCTAGTTATTTGAACGAACGAATTATTTTGCCATTCAACGTGGCAATGCCGTCAGCTAGTTAGGTAATATACGCTGCTTCAACACGAGGACACTATTTTAATTGTTTTTAGCATAGATCTAGTAAAAACCCCCTTTTTACTAAATTTATGTTTTTTTGGCTTTTATTAGTTTATACCTAATCCTATTGCTTTGAAGTATTTTGACAGCGTAAGCTATTATTGTAAACTACATGTTAGTTATATTGTGCCTATATTTTCAAATCAAATCAAATATCAGAAATATTTATTCCAGAATTATTTATTTCAGATTACATAAATCCATATAGCTCAAAAATAATTAATTGAAGAATGTCATTATAAATTAAAATTAAAATTAGATTAGAATACACATTGAATTGAAATTAAACACACACTTAGGTAAAAATTTAAGCTTGTGTCCCATTAAACTTGTATAACTTGTAAGTTACGTTGCTCTACGAGGTAAACCGAGATTGGTCTTACTCTTAATAATTAAGAGAATGACCAATCTCGTTTTTTTTTCAGTTGTTGACGTTAGTAACAGATGAGAAAGAATTTATAAATTTTACAAACTGCTTTAATGGCTTAGCTAACATACAGACAAACTGAATCAATAAACTATACTTAAGCTTTTATGCTTAGTTCTTTAAAAAAGTGTTGAAATTTGTTTTTTAAAACGATACCTTAATACTGCCCGTAATGATTAAGTATCTGCCCTAGATCTTATTTGAGATCGATGTGCATTCGAAACGTGCTAATTATAAATTAGGTGTAAAGTAATGAAAGCCTTCAAAAGTAGTGAAACCGATTATTACTGATCGATTTATAGGTAGATCGACTGATCTACCTTTGATTTTTATTGTTTTTAGCGTGTATAAGTACCTACTTATTCGACTCGGTAAGTAAAGTACTAAAGATTGATGAACGACTATTTATTTTGAAATCAGATGAATGTTGCTCGAATTATGATACGTTTTAAGTAACATTTAGATACTAATCAATATGTATTTTCACTGTTCAGCCGCATTATAATGCAAAATGCTCTGCTCTCCGTTGTTGTCTGTTTTGCTCTGTTATCTTCCTTCATCATCAGCCCGGAGACGTCCACTGCTGAACGAAGGCCTCCCCCTTAGACCGCCACACTGTACGACATCCTGCCATTTGCATCCACCGGTTGCCCGCGACTTTTACAATGTCGTCGGTCCACCTAGTGGGAGGCCTTCCTACGCTGCGTCTTCCAGTTCGAGGTCGCCACTTAAGAACCTTTCAAGCGATGTGGCCTGCCCATTGCCACTTCAACTTGCAAACCTTGCAAGCTATGTCGGTAACTTTGGTTCTTTGGCGAATATCCTCCTTATATTCCTTATTATTATCCTTACTATTACCTATTCTACCTAGACCTGGGTCCAAGATAAATAATTAATAAAACCCGTACGTTCATTCCAAAACCTCATAGGTACGGACCCGGGATCGAACTCACGAACTCAGGATTCAGAGGCACTTTACTTAATATTTCTTCCCCAAGCTTTTCGTTCAAAGAAAACATCGTGAGGAAACATTCACATCTCCGGAGAATAAAATTCAATGGCGTATGTAAATTCGCCAACCCGCACCGAGCCAGCGTGGTACATTATCCAACAATCATCCTTCGAACATCGAAGGATGTTCGAAGGATGATTATAGAAGAATATCAAAGAATGAAGAATTTTTATTTTAATTATACGGGGATACTCATGTTTAATTAAATCGGATACTCCGACTATAGCTTCGATCACATCCGGTGACGGTTTTCAAAGAGTGAAAACAGAGCCCGACGCGCGTGCAGCTGCCTAGCACATGCTAACCAGGACGCAGCTCACCGGATGTGATCGAAACTATAGTCGGAGTATCCGATTTAATGAAACGTGAGTATTCCCGTATAAATATAACAAAAATGTGTCAAAACCACGTCAGTTTTCATAATACATCAACAGCCGGAAGACGTCCACTGCTAGACGAAGGCCTCTGCCTTAAAGGGAGGTGTTGCTATAATCCCCACGCTTGGCAGGCGGCTTGGGGATCGCAGAATGGTTACCACCGTTAACTGAGAGGACGCTGCTGGCCGTCTTCCGGTCGGTCGGTGGTCAGTGTTTGGTCAGTTTTCATAATAAGACTGTACAATTCAAAAAAAGAAGAACAAGAAACCGCGCTTTTTACGTCGAATAAAAAGAGATTCAGAAGAGAGCAAGTCATATTGAACTGGTTTTAGAACTATAAGAACATTAACGGATTTTAATTTAAACAAAATATTATTGCCCGTCCGAAAACCTCCCATATACTATACTAAAAAAAATGTGTGTAATGTTGAGAAAAAAGTACGGAATTGACTGTATCAAAAGAATACGGTAGCTAATAAAGGGCCAGGTAAGTTACAGCTAGCTCGGGTTCCGCAAACACCGATAAAATAACAAAGAATCAAGTGTCAATACTTGATCTTGGCCCAAATGTAAAATTTACAACCCTATTCTTATTACTTTAAGCAATGTTGAAGGACAACAGACCAAATTCAGGTAGTTCTATGACTTGTGTAACTTTAATAGAATTCGCAATTTGCATGTTTTACTTTCACTTTTTTTGTTTACTTTTAGAACAATAGGGATGTTTGGAAACGGGTCCTTTTAGGAATAATTCGCTTAAAGGATAATGCCATTGTACAAACAGGTAAGTAGGATTGGTTTATTGTTGGAGTTGCATAATTTTTGCGTTGTTGCTTTTAGTTCTTCATTTTATTTAAATGCATAAATAGCCATTGGATTTTAAGACTTATGGACCCTGATTGGCTGATTTTTATGAAAGGTAATATCTAGAAGTTTTGAAGATCAGAGTGAGAAGCAGCTATCTTCTAAATCTACGTGCTTTGTGTTCGACCGCAGTTCGTGGTCACACGTGGACTTATAAATATGAGATCTTAATTTACTGGCCCTTTCTTAAAACGATATGAACATACATAGGCGTTACAAAAAACGTAGGTAATAAAGAGTATGCAAGGAGATGCTACATACCTAATTACTTATTTGACAAAATTAAATACCAGCTTCTTAATTATGGTAAGTTATTCTATAAAATAGACAATGATACAATAATGCGTTTTGTCATTACTTAGTTTGGTTTATGACGGCATAAGATTTACATAGATAGAGAATAATGAAAAAGTCTAATAGTTAATCCTTAGCAAGTTATCTAGTGGGTCAGAAAACTAGGCGAGTGTTGTGCTTGCACGAAAATTATGAATATGGAATAAATGTTAACTTCACTTTTTCTTGGTAATTCTGTAAGAATTAAACTCCAGCCAAATCTTTACAGAATTTCAAAGAACTCTACAAACTTCATTTCGAAATACGCAGCGCCATCTCTTCATCACACAATACATTTCATCCCCTACCTTTCTACCCTTGCGGTTAAAACGAGAACCATTTCAACACCCGAGCGAACCATTCTTACCACCCCGACCGAGCTTTCACACCCCCGCGCTTTTAGCGCCCTCTCTGAGATGGTAGCCGAACTTCCTGAAAGCTTCATAGTTCTGAGTTATTCCGCAAAAATCCGCGGGGCGGCACCATCGTCAAAGCTTTTGAATGAAATGGAGCAGTTTTAGGAAAAGCAGTTTTAAGTTGTTTGAAATAAGATTTAGTTTAGAAACGTAGCTTACGATAGTCTGCTAGAGTATGCAAATTAACGCACCATTACTAGTAATTTATTTGAAACGAATGACCACTTTGCGGCGTAGTGCATCCAGTCAAACTGAACATTTATGGGGACCCTGACCTTATATCGCATCAATTTATAGCAAAGCCAGTACTATGCCTTACGTAACAACAGCTGTTATTCCCTGTATTGTTTTGCATAGGACTTTCACCCGGCACTTATACCGTAAAATTAATGCAAGGAAAACTGTGACCTCCTAGTAAGTTCAATAACTAATGTAATGAGTTAATTTCATTAGCTTCCGTAAAGGTTCAGTTAAAGCACACTAGAAAAAATTCCAGGCTTGAAACTTGTATTCGATTACATAGGTAAAGTAGAACTTAGATAGGTAGGTATAGTGTTTTATATAGGACGAGTAGTAACTTAGTTTTCGAATATTGACGAAACTCGTTAACTTTGTGGTTGTATTATCTATTTTTATCAAAAGTTAAGGCTACATTTTTGGCTGATAGAGACACAGAGTACCTAGTAGTGTAAATGTCTACCTAGATTGTATTGTATGGCATATAGAAGTTCATTTACAGATATTTACATTTTAGATGATTATATAAGCTTGTATTCAAACGCCTGAGTACCAGACAAGACATTTCAGAGGTCTTCGGGCGGCACATTAACTCTGACACTAAGGCTAGCCACTCAGCTTATTCGAACTTACTTACTTTTAGTATCAGAAAAGTAAAAACAGTTAGGAACCTACTCTACTTCCAAAAAAAACGCGATTAGATATTTATAATATTCCATGATTATACTAAAATGTTAAAATTTAATATAAACTTTACTGTCATCATCATCATCATCAGCCCGGAGGCGTACACAGCTGAACGAAGGCCTCCCCCTTAGACCGCCACACTGTACGACAACCTGCCATTTGCATCCACTGGTTCCCCGCGACTTTCACAATGTCGTCGGTCCATCTAGTGAGGCCTTCCTACGCTGCGTCTTTCGGTTCGCGGTCGCCACTCCATTCTTCCCCATTGGTGGTCAGTTCTTCGAGCGATGTGGCCTGCCCATTGCCACTTTATTGTGTGCACCAGTTTAAAAAAAATTAAGAACCGTGTAAAAAGTAAGAACCTTAAGAACTAATGTCACAAATAGCTTGGCTTGTTTGTGTTGTTTTACTATTCTATTTCGTCGCTTTGGTGGTGAAGAGAGCTAAGTGCAAAACAATGATTAACACTAACACCAGCTAAATTAAACGTTTTCTTTAAATATTAACTAATAATCAAGAATCATATTTTGCTGAGGCGACACCAATCTTTTTAAGGCCGCGCACATCCATGTTTAACGATGAATTTTTCTTCTTCCGTAACTGGTTACGAACCTCCGGTTTCGTACGCGGCCGAAGGGGTTTTAAGCTCATTTTTTACTGAGATCCATCATTATTCTAATGCTGAATGAGATAGGGTGACATTTAGCGGTGCAAAAAATATGGCAGTTACTCAGTTTCGTGCGTGTCAACATTCGATTTTTGAGGTATCAGTCCCATTTTTAAGTTATTACTAGCATAATATAAATATTTTTTCTAAACTAAAAGTGTTAGTTCGTAACAAACTATATTATTTACAAGTGAGTAAATTTTTGTGCTAAATGTGTAAAAATTGAATGATTAAAACTGTTGTAATGTGTAAAAATTTAGGTGTTTTGTTTTTTTTTCGACTAATCAATTTTTTTTTGAAAGATTACACAAGCGTTAGTTCACTGCTCACATTTTATAGATACAAATTTTATTTTTTTGGAAAATACAAAAAATGCTATGACTGCACGTGATTTTTTTAAACAGGGCCCTTAAAATGTAACTAACGGTTGGGAAGTTATTGACATTTTTTTTTTGTATAACTGCTCTACTTAATTGCTCTATATCTTGAAACTTGTAATGTATGGGTTGACTCTCTTCGCCGCCACCGCGACGATTTGAATTTCATTTATGCCTGACCAGTTTGAACTTTGAACAAGCTCCAATCCACATCAATAATTTTAAAAGATGTTTATACACAAGCCAACAAGGCGTCGATTGAGATGCGCCTCTTATCAGCCATTTCACCCGCAAATAAGACATAAACCAATACCGTGCTTATAAAACATAACATGATATATCTCCGACTGATGTGATTTATTAACGTAGAGGCATTTCGAACACGCCTGAGCCTGTTCTCGATAAAAAAAAGATGTTATCGGATTTAATACTTTTAATGGTTAGCTCATAAAGATATTTTGCGCTCCAACCTTCGATTCCATATTAAAATTGCTTAACAAAAATTTAATCGCTCATCTAGATAATAAGCCGCTGAATTTTATTAAGAAACACCAATTTGTCAACATAAAGCCGCGTATACACGACACTAATTGAAATGATAAAAATCGGACGAATTATCCAATTATAATATTGAAACAGTAATGACTATCAGAGCTGACGGATTGTTATTTAAAATCGTCATAAAGTATAAACGTTTCGCTTAACTCAATGTGTTCCAATAACGGAGTGACACCAAAAAAGCTCTGTACAAACAAACAAACCAAATTAACTTTTTACAGCGAATGTCACCTGCCGACTACGTGTCGGCGCTACGGCCACTTAAATTGGACAGCTCGCCCCACTCTGGCAACAAAACCGCTTCTTATTTCTCAGAATCATCCCATCGTAATAACTTTTAATTATCACGATAAAAAAAGTGACAATTACTAAATCTGTCATAATTAAGCGTTGAAAGCAAACACGGTATAAGTACAGGTATAATATCGTTAGTTTTTTGCGAATAGCGAAACAATGAAGCGCGTAGACGTCGGAGAAAAGGAACAATAGTGCGAATGTTACACTCGATATTACAATAATGGTATCGATTATAATTTGCGTGCGATGCGGTCCGAGATAGGAGCGGGAGGCGACATGTAAGCGACAGGCGTTCACAATCGGCGTCACGATCGACTCCGGCGCAACACACAATGCTATCGAGGCGCTGCGATCGCGGACATGCACTCTCGCGCCATTACGATTGGCGCTTTCGACGTGTACGCACCTTTATGGTAGAGTGATTAGCTGCTTTCAAAATATATAGCTCTATTTTTAATAGCATCGGAAATCTAAATATCTTCAGTGGACAGCTTTTATATTTTGCATTTTATCGTGCACAATAATATCTTGGTTTAAAGTTTAAACGATAGGGCGTTTACCTCGAATAGTTGCAGGTTTAAATCCCACTGGTTGTTGATTTCTTGTTAAAATGTGAATCATTAAAGTAATTCTTAAAAAATTGCTGTGTGATTTATATATATAAGAAAAGTTAAGACTGCTGGTAAATACGAGGTAACTGGTCATAATTTTTAGTAGTTTGTGCCTAGCCTTACTTTCACAGTTTCAGTTATGGTAATCTAAGTAGGTAGTTACATATAAAATGTCATCAACCTCGTCACGACCTGGACCGAAATTAGGCAAGTTATGTCCCCTGACAAAAGCTGAACTTTGATATTCAGTGAGTAGACAAAAGGTTGTACTAGTTAATGCTAATAAAGTTTTATAAGACGTAAAGATTTTATGCACGAATATGAAAGGGACAGTAAAATCTAAGGGTACAAGTCAGCACAATATAAAGATATAAAAAGTTACATCCAATTCCTATCTTAATTTCGGTTGTAAAAACCAAAATTGATTTCGGCATAAAAACGTAGCAAAAGTAGGAAATGTAAACAGTTTTATTGGAGCAGTAAAATAGAGATTGCATTGAGATATCAGTGTAAAGCAAATTCGATTCAATTCCAATCAAATCTATAAAGAGAAGCCGCTAAGTACATTGAGATCAACTAACTTGGTGAGGTGGCCAAATTGAGGTACTAAAATATATTACTATTCCTTTTTAGAAAATAAAACGGTGGCTCCCTCACTCAACACCGCAGAACTGGTCACGCTCTATAATCGTATTCCCATGGCTCATTTACTATTTAGTATTCGTAATTCAATAGCCATAAACGAAGTTTGTTAGTAGCACTTAAGTCATAAGAGTTAGCGTGTTATTTTTTTATTCTGTCTACAAATTTATAGATTTAATAAAACAATTGTAGTCTTTGATTCGACTCCGTTTGTGTCATCAAAGTCATTTACTCGTAAATGAGATAATTTTTTTGATGAAATTGCTTGTATCTGGGAAGGTCCGTCTACGTATGGGTCAAATTTAACTAAACGGGCTTTGAGGTCTCAGTTCGAAATACAATTTTGTTAGATACAAAAGGCTATCTATCTCTAAAGTCTTCTTATTTATAAATAAATTATTAGCATTTTTATTCAAAATTATAAAAACGATCATTATATTTTTTTTAATAAGCACTCAATACAAATTACAATCATGAATACATATGGATAACATATCGTGCCATTAAGAAGTCTGCTTGCATGTTTTCCGCTTTAAAATACAGTTACAAATATTTTAAACATTAATAAACAAGATGAAATGTTTTGTGAGGCTGAAAAATCTCCAAATTTAATATGAGTAGAAGAAATTCTTTTCCACCTCCTAAACCTTGCACCAAAACCAATGTAATGTGAAACGGACACTTCCTAAAGCGAAGAAGGCTCGCCAAAGTCCAGCGAGTAATAAACGCGGATGTCAATAAAAGTCATGGCCCACTATACACATGTCTCACGCTAGCCTGCAGGTGAACTGCTTAGAATACCTACGACTTAGGGTTGCGTTTAAGGTTTTTCATTTTATAAAAAGACCGGCACGCCTTATGCTAAGCAAGGCCCACTATACATGTGTCTCACGCTAGCCTGCAGGTGAACTGCTTAGAATACCTACGACTTAGGGTTGCGTTTAAGGTTTTTCATTTTATAAAAAGACCGGCACGCCTTATGCTAAGCAAGGCCCACTATACATATGTCTCACGCTAGCCTGCAGGTGAACTCCTTAGAATACCTACGACTTAGGGTTGCGTTTAAGGTTTTTCATTTTATAAAAAGACCAGCACGCCTTATGCTAAGCAAGGCCCACTATACACATGTCTCACGCTAGCCTGCAGGTGAACTGCTTAGAATACCTACGACTTAGGGTTGCAATTAAGGTTTTTCATTTTATAAAAAGACCGGCACGCCTTATGCTAAGCAAGGCCCACTATACACATGTCTCACGCTAGCCTGCAGGTGAACTGCTTAGAATACCTACGACTTAGGGTTGCGTTTAAGGTTTTTCATTTTATAAAAGACCAGCACGCCTTATGCTAAGCAAACCGCTGCTTGTTGATACCTGTTTAATATAAGAAACCTGACGGGCTGGCCTTGGTGCCTTCGAAGAACGGACCTGATTTGGGACGCCACTTGCATCAGCACTGTCGCCGCCAGTCACCTAGGTCGCTCCGTTCTTTCTCCGGCAGCAGCAGCAGAGGATGCCGCTTGCAAAAGGCGGCTTAAGGCCAGGCCATGTTTCAAGCACGTTTTTCAATGAGATCGATCATTAGTCTAAAGCATTTAGCGGAGCAAAAATATGGCGGTTACGCAGATTCGTGTGTGTCAATCTTAGATTTTTGAAGCTTTCCTCAGATTACTCGAAAAGTATCAAAATTAATAACTTTTCAACCGTAAAATATTCTCCAGAATACTAATATCATTTTTTTTTTAAATGTGTCTATGAGTTGTAATTAGGACAGAATATAACTAAAAAAAGTTAAAAATAGGTACAGCTTCGGTATTTTTTTTTATTGAGGAATGTATAATTAATCTTGTTTACAACCGTAAAAGTTACTATATAAGACGGATATTCGACTGTAACATTATATATTTTTTGGCTTTAAGTAATTTGTTATAGTAATTTGACTAATTAACATTGATATTGCGAGGGGCAACTTTGGAATATAGAGCCCTTAAATACGCCGCTTTAGAAAGCAGTTACTGCTTTGTGCCTATCGCGGTGGAGACCATGGGCAGTTGGGGTGTTGATGCCAGAAGGTTAGTCTGCGAAATAGAGCGCAGAATTAAAGATGGCGGTGGTGACTCCCGCGCTGGCTTGTACATGGTGCAAAGGTTGTCCATTGCCATCCAGCGTGGTAATGCGGCCAGCGTAATGAGCACATTTGCACCAGGTACAGTAATGAGCGGGTTATTTTCTGACTGACTGATTGTAAAATAATTTTTATTTTTTTAACTTTTGTAATTAAAAGAAAAAAGAAAAAAAAATTTATATAAATAAAATATAAAAAGTCATATAAATGATAATAAGAACCCCTACCTATTAAAGAAGAGGCCTTCCTTAGTGGACGTCTTCTGGCTGATAACGTAACGTAGCGTAATAAACGAAAAAAGCGAAAACATAAAGAAATTTAATAAAAATGTGGCCTTTTGAAACCAGCGCCCTCTAGCTCCAAAGTAAGCAAAACTCGCTTGCCCATGAGGCGCTTATTCACGCTTATATCTACTAACTAACTAAATTTACTACCATTGTGTACTAAATTTCATTAGTACAAGTGCGCTTTCATTACTTCTATTTTTCATCAGCCATGATTTTTCATTGAACAACAATTTATGAACAGCAACATTTTTTATTTTATTTTATGAAAGCAAGCTTTAGGCAAACATTTATGTGACGAACATAGATGTTGGCTCTGTGTCTAGATGTTGTATGTATTATAGGTATGTATTTACAAAAAAAGTAATGAGTACCTATTGTAACAGATAGTTGTCTAGTTCACATTAGGTACAAGCTTTGCTTAGTTTAGGGCTAGATGGCGTTGTATGAAATTTCCACCAATATGTTTTTATTCGAAGTATTACAAAAAGTACAATTCCAAAGTGTCAAAAAACTTAAATTAAATCACCTTCCTGAGTACATTCAAACAAAATTCTTTCAATCGCGATAGCCCTACACCCGATGGTAATACACACTATGTAAATTCCTACTCAGACGGATCCCGTCAACATTTTCATACCAGAGTACTGAAGCTGACCATTTAACTGCTTAGCCGAGAATTCATTCCAGGTTAATAAAGAAATAAATAAACTGCGGAGAAAATTACTGACCATAATGAGACTTAAATGTTCTTAAGTGATAAAATGACTCGTAGAGTATGAAAGTATGTGCAAAAAGTAGTCATAACTTTGCTAAGGATAATACTGACGTGATAATGACTTTCTTTTGTTCACCGGAAGGACACCGGATTCGATCAAAACCATAGACGAATTTCCGGCTTTATCCAGCTTCTACGGAAAGTAGTTCTACAGCCAAAGAGAGATGGCGCTAACGGGACATGGTTCTCTTTTTTCGCATTTGTATAGTATTGTATAGTAAAAAAGCAGTTCACTCACCTTCACTGCTTCAATTTGTGTCGTGGAGGAACATTAAGCATAGGAAATACCATGGGCAAGTACTTTGTTAGACAAGAAACAATAACCACAAAAAAGCATGACAGAACTGATTTAAGTAAATCAAATAAGCTTTTTTAAATTTATGACTTTTTGACCTTGCAGATTTACAGAACCACAGACTAGGTAGTGATACTATGCAGAACCATGTCTCGTCAACGCCATCTAACGGATGATTATGTTTATGTTTTATTTCTTGTCAGAAAATCTAATTAGGCTGTTTCTTCCGGAAAGGTCCGGATACCGGTAGATCCAGTAGTTGATTTTTAACCTACTCTACAAAAACTTTACTTACTCTATAAATAAATTACCTACTCTACAAAATTTAATCTCGACAAACATTGAATCTCGAGTCTATGGAAAAAATAGAAAGTAACGCTGTTAGAAAATTAATTAATTGTTTGAACATAAACTGATTTTGCCACTTTTGTCAAAATGTTTAGTTTCTAGTACTTTACTGTTACCTTTCATTGTGTCCGTATTACCGCTCTATTAATATATAAATTAATACGACCGTAGTTATAATGTTATTGCATAAATTTCGAGCATCTGTTGTACCTTCTTTTTTTATCATGCCTTTTTTTAAAGAACTGAGCTTAACAATCTAAGTAAGCAGAAAATTTACGTTAAATATATTTTACAACAGATTTTTCTTTATAATTTACTTTCTATCCATTCATAAAGCAAACGTGTTGGTGACTTTGCTTAATAAAGAACCGAATTTACGATCGCTTAGTCATCTGAGATTAACTCTTCATAAAGCGCGAAAGGTGTGACACGATAATCGATGTGACTTTTATTGTAATTTCATTCAAATATTGTCAATATATCGCGGAAAGTATCTTTGCTTAGATTTTTATAGAACACAGAAACATACAAATAAAATAATATTCATGAGAATCGACGAAGGCACTCTACAAAAAAACCTTACATTGCACACACATAGATAAATTACTAACACACGTCAGGCTTTTCATTGTCAACTGGAAAACATAAGAAGATACATTTTATTAAGGCTTTTAAATTTTATTTTATCAAGACAATTTAAAAATAAGGAAGAATAACATCATCTAATAATTATAACATCATCATCGTCATCTCTATCTCTATGAACCTACTGCAGGGAATATATTATGCATATATTATGTATCTCTTTTGCTACAACATTAAGCTCTCCATATTACAAAAAAAAACTATTTCAGACAAGATATCCATACAGTATTAGTAATTAAGCAAACCTATGATATTGTGTTAGTAGTTTTCCATTAAGTAAATCAAAGATAATATTTTATGCAAGAGATTGATACACACTCAATTGCAAGTCTTCCTATACTTGCAATTGAGTGTGAGTGTCAAACTGAGTGTATATCCATACAGTGCTGTACAAGCCGGCTATCTAGTACTTGCCCCGACGGTCAAGAGACCATTGCGAGTGTCGCGCAGAAGACGCCAAGATGTGTGTTAGATGTGGCCAAGAAATCAGTTCTAATTTCAAATACAGCAAACAAAACAAACAAAACAAGGAGTCTGTAATAATTGACTGCCAATCAGTGCTTCCGCTTAGCTAACGTCACTCTAACACGAAGCTTCAGTCTACAAGTCTACGAGAGTCTACGAGGTGTTTAATGACATGATGATTTGCATACCCCGTTGTGAAGCGACCCATTCTCACGTCTGTCTCTTATAACCGCCATTTGTGGATAGTTGTTGTCAAGGAACCTTCAATTCTGTGCTCATTTTGGAAAATGTTAAAAAATATACAAATGTTGTTTTTGTACATTAAAATAATGGGATTACTTAATTTACCGTAGTTACGTGAAAGATGTATAACATCTATAATATTAAACTATAATATTTAAACTTAATCTATAATATTAATAAATAATGTGATAATCAGGATGCTCATTATTACACTGCTGGGAATAGGTCTCTCTCAAGGCATACCCCAGGGCAATTTTCCAATATGAGGTTGCTTAAGAAATAACTGGTAACGTGTACAAAGAGAGCTTGAATATGGGAAATCGATGTGTAAAAATCGGATGGAATGAAATAAATTTGTCGAACAACATTACCTTTTTAGTTAAATATCAACACCATTTCCTTCCTGCAGCCATTATTCAACGGCTAAACATTCATACTGTCAACTTACCATTTAATGACGCCTTATTATTGTTTATAAACTGTTGAACAGCAGAAACGGTTACCTGAAATGGCAAAGAAATCGCTTTATTATACAGTAGTAAACAAAAAAAGTATACAAATTGAGAAATGAATCGAATCAATTAAAGATTGGCGCGAGAGGGTCGGTAGCTTCATACAGAGTCAGAGTTCCACTCGGGACGGCTAAACCCCGGGCGCGCAATCTGACATTTATGAGTGCCATAAAAACGCTCAAGTAGTGACTTTTACTACTTGTTTAGTGAACATAAATGTCTTTGCCTTGCCCGCGCTGAACATCGTCCGTATTTAAAAGCGCACAGTTTCGTGCACAGTTTTGCTCTTTTTAGTCTTTTTATGTACTGTTATGCAACTGTATAATGCTTTGGTTACTTTTCAGCGCCAATTTATTGGTGGCGTCTTTTGTCTTTATTTCAGTGCTGCCAGAACATGTTGCTGTTTTGTTTGCTAGTTTTTGAGAATGTTTTTGAATTGTTACTGTCGTGGGATATTCTTTTTTATTTTTTAGTACATCATCCTAAGCTACAATCCCGTTGTAAAATTTTAATTCGCGTGTTACATTTTTCCTTTAATTATTTTTTGCGCTCTAAATACTTTATTGATAGCAACAACTTCTCTTAACAAATAAAAGTATGTAAGTACAAAAAAAACTTGTGTAAAAAGACCGCATATAATGATTACATTTTAACATAAGTTACTAATGGTAATTTTAATGCTGAAAATGTATAATAAATCAAAATGGTAACGATGCAAATGGTACCGAGTCAGTCGAAGTAATCTTGATAATTTTCGAAATGTAAAACTAAAAAATGTTATTAATTATATTTAATACGTTACATTGCAGGTGTTATACGTTGTTTTTATTGCATTCAGCTGAATATACATTTCTTAATAGTCGTGATAATCTTTTAAAATTGAATAAGTAGTCAAGTAAAATTTTATTACAACCGGTAGTCGTATATACAAGAAAACCAATTTTGTTTTTAGGGCCTATAGGTGTACACTTAATTCAAGTTAAATATAATTAAAGAAACATAATACTACAATGCTACCTTTTTCGGAGACACAGGTTATTATTCATTATTACTTGGCGGCAATTATTCGGTTTCATTTAGAAGAGACTTGACGAATTGAATTGGTGACTTTTATTATGAGAAAATCTATAAAATATCACACTGGCAAGCCTCAAGACCTCCGTGATAGTAAATAAGTTTTACTGCTTGCAAAGAAGAAGACCACGTCCAAATAGAATACTAAATAATGGAAACCTAAAATCTCACACTGCAAGTCAGGTTCAGACCTCCACATGCGCGCAAGTTAGGTCTTCTTTCGTATGCAACCTTCGTCGATACCAAGCCGAAGTATCGACAGTTTAGCATAGGCCACCCACGGACCTTGCCTACATGCCTTCAGGTTTGTTATGATAGCCTGTAGAAGAATAATAATGTTGCACCTATGCGCCAAGGCCGGTAGACAATGGCTAGGTTTGATTGCTTTTTGCCCTTTTCTAGTTTCGAGCCGTGATGTCTAGTGGTTAGAAATTGCAATGTTGTTATGGTTTTGGCCTCTGTTTTGGTTTTTACCCTGAAGTTTGTTTGTAAGCGTGAAACTAGCAACTTCCACGAGTGCAACATCTCCGCTGTTGACGAATTTGAGAATGTACACACAAATGTAGTAATGTAGAACACTTAAAGAATATGTATGCTGAAAAGACTCTTTTCTTTAGAAATCTAAATGATAAATCCAGTGCTACTTAAAACATAGAGTTTTTTTTTATGGCCTGTCATTATCTTTTAGTGAGTGCATGAGTCAGTCAATAAAATTATTAACCGAAAGAAAATAAAAACACTGATGTTCAAAGTATATTTGAGGGCAATACCTCTTACCACGATCTTTAGCCATAAGGAGGCCCACTAGTCTGTTGTCTACCTTACAAAAAAGAAGAAGTATTAAAAACACATTGATAATAAATTAAAGTGTGTTAAAGCCATGCTAGTATACTCTTGCCCTGTAGCCATCTAGCCATTCAAAACGTTAAGCATTACGTGCAGTTATTTTCATTTTCCCTTTAAATGTCACACTCGCAAAGTTCACTAACTCATTTATCGTATTTCACGCACAACAGAAGCCTACATCGCTCCTACTTGCTATTCAAAGTTCATTGTTTATTATCGGACCAAAAGAAAGTCCTTCTAGATCCCTAGAAATATATTCGTTGTTGTTAACGCTTCAAATTAGACAATTACGAGTCTATGGGTGACGCTGAATCTATTCAATTAAAGCTGGGTACGCAACGGTCACCTACCGCCGCGATTTTTTAATCGTATGTATGCGGTGTGCGAATCGCGCCGTCATTTCGCATATCAATGCGGTCGATGGTTTGATGAAAAAAGGCTCGCGCGTGTGCGACAGATTATGTGGGTGTGCCGGGGATTTCGAAATAATTGCTACTGTGATATTTATTGTTTATGTTTGTCTGTGTTTCTAGGTGTTTGATTAGTACTAAGCAATTAAGACTGGTGATAACGCTACGGTAAGGTAAGGCATGCACTGAGTAGTGTCTGAAAACGAAAAACCTAATATCAAGCTTAGTAGAGTGCGTTGGGAGATACCTATGTCCTATTGTCCAGCAGTGGACTAAAGTTCGCTGACGATGATGTCTAGGATGAAAATGCTACGTTATGGTGCTATGAATCCCTAACTACTTCTTTCCTAAAAAAAATACGCGGTTTTATTTGTAAAGTACAGTACGATATTTATTTTGATAAGAAATCAACATCTTGTTAAAAGCATAGGAAGACGTGATAGTGGTGATTAATCTTGATTATAAATTTACTAAATGTATCTTAGTACTGCATTTTTTACCTTGGATATTTACCTCTGACCTAACTTACAAAGCAATTAAGTTCGTCATGGGTGAGGTCTTGGATTGGTGTCAGCACCAATTTGAGAACCCAAGTGAATACTTAGATTGCGAGGACTGTTTCTAAGAAAGGACATTTTATAGGCACCAGTTGTACCAGTTGAAATTTTCTGAAGGTAGAATTATCATTACATTCACAAGACCATTATATTCAATAACACAACTATCAAGGCCACTTCTATAGATCGTCGTCGTCAGCCATAAAACGTCCACTGCTGGACAAAAGCCTCCCCTTTATAGAGGGGTGTTGCCATAATCCCCACGCTTGGCAGGCGGCTTGGGGATCGCAGAATGCTCACCACTGTTAACCAAGAGGACGCTGCTGCCCATCCTCCGGTGGGTCTGGGTGCAGTTTAAGGGCATACCCAGGTCCATCTATAGATCGGATATGGTTAATTCTAATTTATGCAGGGGTGAAAAGTCCTGCAATTACGTCCCACTCAGGGTGTACTGTGTGTGTATTGTATCAGATATCGTTAAATACCTTTAGTTACAGAAGGAGACAATTAATTTTTAATTAAATCTTATCACCCACTAGATTATGCAGTCCCAATGCAAAGTAAACCAATTTGTCTTGTTATCAGCATCAAGCAGGCGCCTGGCTTCACTGTCAGTCGCCATTTATCTATCAACTTAGTATCGTGCTAATTGTACTTTGATAGATTAGACCCTACTGTGTAGGCTAGGCAACAGGCAAATTGTAGAAAACGTAAATTAGACTTTTGTATGATAAGCGAGTACTGTTTCCATACAAATTAACGTACGTAAGTAAGTACATTTGAATACTAGTTTTGTTATTGTGTAGACTAGATGTTTTATTTAACCAATTTCACTATAGCTCTAATTTGACGTTAACTCATCGTCATGACATGTTTTTTATATCGATGGCCTGACCTTGTCTCTGACTAAACTCTCGAGGTCCTTGGATATACAATTATTAACTGAGAAACAGATTTTCAACCTGAAGGTAGTAAGTTAATAGTTAGTAGTAGACAGAAACTAGAAAATGTCTTACTGAGATACTAGCAAGTAGCTCTTGGTGATATTTCGTATCATCCAACGTTAAATCCCTTTAAGTTTTAAAAATTAACTATCCTTACAAAAAGAGCGTCTTCTCTCTCTATACATAGTAGAAAGAGCAAGAAGAGAGAGAGAAAGAGAGAAGAGTCGAGTTGCACCAACAAGTTTGCGATCTACTAAAAAATACCTTTTCAGAAATAAATAACATTTCAACAAACAAATAAATCAATCACCCGTCCTCACATCACACGACCCGACACGACCAAACCCGAGACGACGCGACCGATCCGACCAATTCTGACACTGATTTAAATGTTAATCACCCAGTGTCGAAATTATTAATTGCATACGGACAACGCGGGACGTTACGCATGCAGATTGCAATGCTAACGAATGATAAACTATTCATGGTTTGAGCACATTTAGATTGCGTGATATGTGTAGGTCTCTGCTTAGGCAGAACTATATTGCAGAGTCCGCCAGGGGAAGTACCACACACTTGCCGCAGTTATTTAACCGCCAGCAGTGTGCAAGCATTACTGTGGTTTAAAGGGTTTGAAATTAGTGGGAGTGAAAAAATTTGACATCTAGGGTGACGAGCGCAGTGCAGTGCGGCGCAGGATATTGTTTGAAAGCTCACAATTCTAGAACTGCTACTGTTATGGGCAGGCGTGATGCTTACCACTAGGCGAACTTATGCAATCAAGATAATGTCTGTCACTCTTGTGACATTTCAAATGAGAGCAACAGTGACCAACCTTTTGTAGAAACACAAAATAAGGTTATGGTAACACTGTTACAATTACGGTTCTTGTTTTTGACACCTTTATTTCTTTATCACAATCCCCGTTTTCCCTTTTGTGATACTTCTAACGATCCATCATTTATTATTCACCTGCCCGTTCCCGTGACGTCAATATCACGCGTCATTCCAAACACTGCTTCAGCCATTTGCAATTCGTCCAAACAGAATCTGATTCGCTCGCGATGATTTGTGTCCCCGCCCAGTGCTGAAAGCGCGAACTATCAATTACATAGATTTATAGTGCTGCCATAGTAATTATAAATCGATTTTGCTGTAGGCAATTTTTGTAATCGATTTGGGTTGAACAAAAAATAATTGATCATTATAACCTTTTAATTAAGCAATACAGCTTAAAAAAAATATTGATTAGAATGGAGGCTTTAAACTTGTATAATTTTTATAATTTATTGTTTTTTTAAATAATCATTACTTACATTTTATCCTACTTGCATAGGGCGGTTAAAGCAGTTTTAACAATATTACTAAGACTTGTCATAAAAGCAACTTCTCTGAATTCATGGTCGTAAAATCAGAAAATGTTAATTTATTACCAATGCGTACTAAATATTTATTACGATATCTCCATTCAACATTGTATTTGTACTTTATTAAAGCTATTAAGCTTCGCACGTGGTCAAACGAATTAAATATTTAAGACATGTCGACGCAGCAATATAATACGTTTTATTATATTTATAACAACAGATAACAGAGTAAATGAAAAGGTACAAATATTCAAACTAATCTTCAAAAAACAGCTATTAAAGACTTCATTTGTGTAATAAAATCAGGATATTTAAGCATTTTTTTGCAGATGCGATAAGTGATGAGAAAAATATGCTAACTTATCTTATCTATCTTTATTTATGCTTAATTATCTTTGTCGAAACAAGTTTATAACACGTATACTCAAACAGCACCGTTTGGGAAAACACTTCATGTTCGAAACATTGCAAAGGTTGGTCGTTCGACCAACCAAAGTCAATTATAATCGATACTGAAAAATCGAATACGCTACTTCGTTTAATCGATTGTAAGTTACATCGATATGTACACCAAGTTCCAACTCGTAACGATCGACAATAGGACGGATCGAACCTGGGAATCGCCAATCCACTTCCCGGAAGTTTAACCATGTCGTAGTCGCATTAGGACTACCAGGCCAGCCCTACATTATTATGCACCGAACACTTGATCCAGGAGTTATCACGTATCGAATAGAATAGAGTCATAATATTTTATGATCCCTTGTGCGCCTTACTAGGCAACGGCGATGTTCGAATTTTAAACAAAACACGATCTGCCACCGATTGGACTAATCAGTGAAGTCGGAAATTGTTTTGACGATGCGTCATCGGCATCGACAGGTAAGGACGTCACTATTTTTGTGAGCTTTCGAAATAGTCTGGCGTTGCGTCTACATAACGTATTCTGTGTGGGTGAAGTGCGAATATTTAAGTGTATACGTGATCCTGGGCACGTACGTAAATATTAGAATTTCATTTTACTATCGCATGATTGAACGGTATTCCTCAAATATAGTTACTAGCGTGTAACTAGTTACTAGAGCAGGATAAAGTCACTATAGCTTATAGCAAAATTAGTACCAGTAGCGCAGAATAGAGTGGCCTAGCTACCAAATAATTTATTTTTAAATCGATTTTTTATCTAATAAAAGCAATAAATATTGTGCCTAAAAATTAACTAAAGTAGTTACATAATTATGTTACATAAGATTTAAAAAAAATACACTTTATAGAGTTTGTCATTATTCGAATTGCATAAAAGTTTCTTAGATATTTTATTTATTAAAAAGCTTATCAGGTACTTATTACATGATTATTTTTTTCCCGACGCAAACAATGTCCAGCATAAAAATGATAAGTAGGCAAAGTTGAGCGGAACCGAAAAACCTTGAAATAGAAAGGAAGCAGTACAATCGGTGCCACGGTTACATTGGCTCGCGTGCTTTACCAAATGCTTGTTCATGTTATTGTTCTTATGTAAGGACAGCAAACTATTGTCACTTGTTAAAACATTTTAAAAGCATTGTAGTATTTTTTCTGTTTTATTAACAGCTATAAAGTGTCCCAAAACTTGACCAGTAACTTTAACCAGTTAAGAAATAACAATGGATTAATTTATGAAAGATACCAAAGAGTATGCTTTTCATCAGCTTTTGTTTTTATGACATCTTTTTGTCTCATAGAGTTTCAAAACCCGTGCAGATTTTTTTTAAATTTCGAATGATAGTGATTGAGCACGTTTACACCGTGGTTCGTTGATTTTGCTAACACTACAATGGATTAGAACGTTGCCAGCAGGCAGGCAGCTTGCATATGTTCAAGTGATTTTTCACGGCTACGGAACCCATGTAACAAAGGGCACGCAGAACCGTGTCGCAATCACGATCCCCGATCACGACTGCCCGCTCTAGTATTTACTTACACCGACCCGTGTTTGCTCACACAATCCCCAATTTTCAGCTTTGCTACTTAGATAATAAAGTGCAATTTAATTGCAAAATGATTTAGTATTGGTCGATTTAAGAGTAATGCGGTTAAGAAAGGTGGAAATGGGTTTTATTACCACACTATTAAAGTTCAATTGAGCATAGATAACAGCTGTTATGTAGTTAAAACGTCTTGAGACCGTGTCGCTACCAGCCTTAAATGCATTAAGTTTGTCCAGGAGATAATAATCGTTGCGAATGCTTTGTTGTTTCAAAGATAGAGTTGTTGTGGTTGATTTACTTTTGGTCAGCTCGTGTTGGACTTAATGGGTAAAGGAGTCATAAATATTGCGGCTATGTCGATATCTTTCTTGTCAAAATGTTATCGGTTATATCAGTTAGTTTGATTTAATAGTTGGTTGAAATGTACCTTTAGGTATTATTTTGTGATAGAGAGAATAATTATGTTGGGTGACAGTGGAACTTTGATCAGAATTTATGCTTTGCTTTGATGGATCCCCATCGAGATCCTAGGCTTAAATGCTCAGCTTAAGCCCATGGGCTTGACAGATAATGCTCAGCTTAAGCCCATGGGCTTAAGCTGAGCATCAATTAGTCAGTTTTATTAATGATTAAACGAACTTACCTGTATGTGAAGTTTTATCACAATTATACGAAGTGCTTCGTCCGAAGAGATTAGTAACATGAGAGTATTATTGAACAGAAGAAGTGGTGTCACCTTTGCGTTACTACATTGTGTTCATTAATTCTCATGTTACTAAGCCCGAGGACGAAGCACGAGTACAATTAAATAGAACGCATACATACATAAAAAAATATCGTCATCATCAAAAAGAATGTAAAAATTTGAAACGCACAACGATGCAAAGCACTTTCCCTTCCCAGTTTGTAAGGAAAAAAATATCAGAACATTCAACTAACCTGGTTTTATTAAAATAATTTCGAAAGAAGTGCGTGAGGTGCGTTCCCAAACTGCCTTTTATCACGCAACTTTTAGGAAAAGTACAAACTTTTCTATACCTTCACTTGCAAACAACTTTCATTCAAAATTCTACCTTATTTTTCTAGCCGTAACAGCTACATCAGAATTATTTTTTTGTAACAGAAAAATATTTTATCATTGGAAAGCTTTACAAAAACCTAATCAGTGTTAGAGGCTGTCCCTCTAACTTATAGCCGGTTCTGTATGTATATGTATAGTATCAAACAGGAGTACCTAAATATAGATAAGGAAATAGTTTTACTTACGTTTAGTCAACACAAAAACTAATTAAAAATAAATATTTTATTTTATCTGATCAGTGTTACCTACCTACACAAATATTCGAGTGTCGGTAGTTTATAATTATTATTCGTTTTTAATTTAAATTCTATCGATTAAAAATACTAACAGAGACACTTATATCTGTTCATAATAATTTCGAATAGCTGCATAAGTAGCGTATTACAGTGATATTGGATACAAATAAAATTAGAAATACGGACTTCTGTTCTAAGAATTTACTATCAAGGATCAAGGTACGGCTGCGACACATAATTTATCTATTTGTTAACGCTTTCTACTTTAATTGATCCAAGATTAAGTCAAGTTGTTTTAACTTGTAAGTAAGAATTTATCAATGTTGATCTATCCATACTTTAAACGTTTAAAGATCGTTATTAGGTATATAGGTACTTATTTTACCTAATTTGAGTACCTATATGGTTTTAAATTACAGTAAGTAATTTTCTACCTACACTACTACTACCTACCTTACTACTATTACCTACCTTTTATAATTATTGACAATGAACTCTGCGGAGTTCAGATTTATTTATATTTTGACTCAGTAATATCATTTAAGGACATATTTATAATATGAATAAATATTACATGTTCACTATTTATTATAGCTAAAATAGATGATTAATTTTAATAAAATATTTTATTTGGTTCATAAAATTACCTACATATTTTTTTATAATAAATTATTATATACTATATTAATCTAAAATATTAGCAATATGTTACAAAAAGGTACTCATAATGGCAAGTTTTCTGACAGCTGTCAAAACGTAGTTCTACAGCCAAAAGATAGACGGCGCTGGCGAGATATGGCCCAGTTTAATCGCATTTTTCTTGTGAAAAAGCAGTTCACTCACCTTCACTGCTTCACTTCACAGTTCGCTTTCGTTGGTGAAGTGCTTTTCCAGGTTTTCTTGTATCATTGTTGAAATTCTGAATTGTTATTGTTACGTTAGGATAGTGTTATTATTTTATGTTGATAGTTATTGTTATTTTTATTGATAGTAATGAATTAATTAATTGCCAAGGCGCACTTACTCATATGTGTGGAATAACGAAAGCTTAAGAAATACTATGGGCAAGTACTTTGTTCGAAATGTAATATGATAACTTTTTAATTTTTTGACCTTTTTGCTTTGCTTCATTCGTTCAAATTTTTTTAAACCATAGACAAGATAGTGAAACTGTTCCGGGCCATGTCTCTTCATTGCCATCGAACGGATTTTTATGAACTATATTTTTTTTAATTGGCTGTCGGAATAACGCCCTTTATGAACAAGTTTTACTATGAAATCACGACAAAAATATTTTTTCTATATCTAGATTAGCCTCATAGTAAAAGTTGTTCATGATGATGAGTACAAACATAGCCTTCAGTAGGAGTAGGAGTCATAAATATTGCGGCTATGTCGATATCTTTCTTGTCAAAATGTTATCGGTTATATCAGTTAGTTTGATTTAATAGTTGGTTGAAATGTACCTTTAGGTATTATTTTGTGATAGAGAGAATAATTATGTTGGGTGACAGTGGAACTTTGATCAGAATTTATGCTTTGCTTTGATGGATCCCCATCGAGATCCTAGGCTTAAATGCTCAGCTTAAGCCCATGGGCTTGACAGATAATGCTCAGCTTAAGCCCATGGGCTTAAGCTGAGCATCAATTAGTCAGTTTTATTAATGATTAAACGAACTTACCTGTATGTGAAGTTTTATCACAATTATACGAAGTGCTTCGTCCGAAGAGATTAGTAACATGAGAGTATTATTGAACAGAAGAAGTGGTGTCACCTTTGCGTTACTACATTGTGTTCATTAATTCTCATGTTACTAAGCCCGAGGACGAAGCACGAGTACAATTAAATAGAACGCATACATACATAAAAAAATATCGTCATCATCAAAAAGAATGTAAAAATTTGAAACGCACAACGATGCAAAGCACTTTCCCTTCCCAGTTTGTAAGGAAAAAAATATCAGAACATTCAACTAACCTGGTTTTATTAAAATAATTTCGAAAGAAGTGCGTGAGGTGCGTTCCCAAACTGCCTTTTATCACGCAACTTTTAGGAAAAGTACAAACTTTTCTATACCTTCACTTGCAAACAACTTTCATTCAAAATTCTACCTTATTTTTCTAGCCGTAACAGCTACATCAGAATTATTTTTTTGTAACAGAAAAATATTTTATCATTGGAAAGCTTTACAAAAACCTAATCAGTGTTAGAGGCTGTCCCTCTAACTTATAGCCGGTTCTGTATGTATATGTATAGTATCAAACAGGAGTACCTAAATATAGATAAGGAAATAGTTTTACTTACGTTTAGTCAACACAAAAACTAATTAAAAATAAATATTTTATTTTATCTGATCAGTGTTACCTACCTACACAAATATTCGAGTGTCGGTAGTTTATAATTATTATTCGTTTTTAATTTAAATTCTATCGATTAAAAATACTAACAGAGACACTTATATCTGTTCATAATAATTTCGAATAGCTGCATAAGTAGCGTATTACAGTGATATTGGATACAAATAAAATTAGAAATACGGACTTCTGTTCTAAGAATTTACTATCAAGGATCAAGGTACGGCTGCGACACATAATTTATCTATTTGTTAACGCTTTCTACTTTAATTGATCCAAGATTAAGTCAAGTTGTTTTAACTTGTAAGTAAGAATTTATCAATGTTGATCTATCCATACTTTAAACGTTTAAAGATCGTTATTAGGTATATAGGTACTTATTTTACCTAATTTGAGTACCTATATGGTTTTAAATTACAGTAAGTAATTTTCTACCTACACTACTACTACCTACCTTACTACTATTACCTACCTTTTATAATTATTGACAATGAACTCTGCGGAGTTCAGATTTATTTATATTTTGACTCAGTAATATCATTTAAGGACATATTTATAATATGAATAAATATTACATGTTCACTATTTATTATAGCTAAAATAGATGATTAATTTTAATAAAATATTTTATTTGGTTCATAAAATTACCTACATATTTTTTTATAATAAATTATTATATACTATATTAATCTAAAATATTAGCAATATGTTACAAAAAGGTACTCATAATGGCAAGTTTTCTGACAGCTGTCAAAACGTAGTTCTACAGCCAAAAGATAGACGGCGCTGGCGAGATATGGCCCAGTTTAATCGCATTTTTCTTGTGAAAAAGCAGTTCACTCACCTTCACTGCTTCACTTCACAGTTCGCTTTCGTTGGTGAAGTGCTTTTCCAGGTTTTCTTGTATCATTGTTGAAATTCTGAATTGTTATTGTTACGTTAGGATAGTGTTATTATTTTATGTTGATAGTTATTGTTATTTTTATTGATAGTAATGAATTAATTAATTGCCAAGGCGCACTTACTCATATGTGTGGAATAACGAAAGCTTAAGAAATACTATGGGCAAGTACTTTGTTCGAAATGTAATATGATAACTTTTTAATTTTTTGACCTTTTTGCTTTGCTTCATTCGTTCAAATTTTTTTAAACCATAGACAAGATAGTGAAACTGTTCCGGGCCATGTCTCTTCATTGCCATCGAACGGATTTTTATGAACTATATTTTTTTTAATTGGCTGTCGGAATAACGCCCTTTATGAACAAGTTTTACTATGAAATCACGACAAAAATATTTTTTCTATATCTAGATTAGCCTCATAGTAAAAGTTGTTCATGATGATGAGTACAAACATAGCCTTCAGTATTGTTGAACCTTTTTGCTACACATTGTATAATTGTCTTCGTCAGCCATAAGACGTCCACTACTGGACGAAGGCCTCCCAATAGAGGGGTGTATAATTGTACCTCGTCATCAGCCATAAAAGGCCTCCCCCTTTATCTCTATAAATCTATGTCCTAAAACTGCATCCAGAACCACGAAGAAAACGGCCTGCAGTGTCCTCTCGGTTAGCCGTGGTGAGCATTCTGCGATCCCCAAGCCACCTGCCAAGCGTGGAAATTATGGCAACCTATCCCTATTAAGGGGGAGACCTTCGTACAGCAGTGGGCGTCTTCTGGCTGATGTGTAATCTGATCGAAGATGAACCACGCAGGCATAAAAGATGCCTTACTTTAATCTTAAAAATCCCTAGATTATATCTCTCAGAACAACGAGGCCGGTAGTATACATAATTATACAGTATATATATATGTATTATACAGCATTTACGTGTAGGTATACTATTATAAAGTATATATAGGTACAAGCATCAAATTTACAGTAAGTGTTTTTTATACTGTAAAATACAAAAACATAATAATTATCACAATACAATAATTCGATTCAAGAACAAAAAAGATACAAAGCATTGTCACGCGAGCATCCCCTCGCATCTTCCGAATAGATATTTCTCCGAAGGGGTCGGAGGGGGTCAGTGGGGGTTGGGGGTTGACATTGACAAATGGCTCGTAGCTGGCGCCCCCTAGCGGCGGAGCAATGAGTTATTGCCACCAATCGAGAGCGTTCGCGCCAGCGGCCATTTTTAATTTTAGGGGTAAGTTTACCCCTATTCAGTTATTATTATTATTGGATGTTGCTATACGATGATGAGACTGCGATGGTGACAGATGGCAATTAGACGTATCGAAGAAAAAAGCACTTTGCCTAATGATTTATTAGGCATAATAATTATTTGGTTATTCGTAAGTTTAATTTGGTCGTTTTCAGTATAAAGACTGCATAGATGCAGTAAGTAGTACCTACGTAGCAAGTAGTAGTAGTACCTACTTACTGCATCTATGCAGTCTTTATACTGAAAACGACCAAATAAGTAGGTACTACTACTACTTACTACGTAGGTACTACTTACTGCATCTATATTTAACTTTTTTAAGTTTCATGGAAATTTAATTAATAGGTATTCCATTTGTTTTTACTACTATTTACTGTATTGTATATCTTTGTGTATAAGTTGGTAGATATAAATTATTGGTGACTACATTTTGAACTTACTTGAGTGGAGAGGTCAAAAAAAAAAGATTATTAAATTTAAATTACTATTACAGCACAAATTTGCATGTTAAATAAATACCTACAACGGTAAATTATTAGGTTGAATGAAAATAACTAAGCAGTTAATACAAAATAAAAAAACACTCTCCGAGGCACTTTGTGCCGCTTATAAATCCATTTTACTTCATTAAATCCTTATTACCGTTCAACACCATGTAAATATTTGAAGAACCGACCATTAAAATCACGTTTAAACGCGCCGTAAAAACTAATGCTCCCATAATCGTCGATTAAACTGAATCGAGCTGCCGTCAATGTTACCATAAATCACGCCCTCTAACATTTCAATACCGAACTAGCGTTTGTCGCTCTGCTATCGTCTCAATCTCTCATGGATGATGGACGAGCAGTTTTATTGCGATAACACGCTTGTTTATTTACTGCTTTGTAATAGAATGTCAATAAACAACGTTGATAACCGAGCCGACCAATAAAATAATAATAAAACTCGACAGTTATTACGGGATGAAGTGGCGCTCCCGAGCGGACGCATACAGAACCCACAAATTTAATAAAAGCGACCTCTGCCGGCATATAGAAGAACTACGACGGAACTCCCAAAATTTTACTGTTGAGCAAGGCTTACATGCCTGCAAAATTGAGATAAAAAGTTGCTCGTTGAGCTATCCGCAATTCCAGGTACGAACTCTAACCGCAAAAAAATACAATTATTGTCTAGTTAACAAGCGGGGACCGTTTATCACACGCTACGGCCCATCAATAATTCATTACTAATAACACAGAGGCACTGACGTAATTAGTGCAATTACTCGCCCACCCAGCATTTCCCCCCCACTTCGATGCTATAATTGAATTATTTATCTACGCTAAATTAGGAAATGCTTGATAATATGCTGATATGTGGTCTCCGCGGTTATCTGAGGTGATATTAAAGTCAAACCTCTGGTAATGAAGTGTGCGTTAACGGAGCCGCGACAATGGGTGCGTGACCTAGCCCTCAGATTATAGACGCGATAAGTCGTTTAATTTAATATATCTGCATAAGGGTGATATAATACGGGAAAGGTATCTAGACCTATTATGAAACTTCCTTGGAACCAGTAGGTATCCGATATTCAAAAAGAAATATTGTGAGCGAGCGCTACTTGATCCGTAAAATAATTAATCATTTGATAAGATGGCCTGGGATGGGAGCTATTTGTGGAAATTAACAAAAATGAATTATTTTACGTCATAAAGAGTTTAGGTACTTATGATTTTTATAATGTGCTTAATTATTTTGCTCATTATATCGGTGAGTTTTAGACAATTTATGTTTTAAAAAGTTAGTTTTGGAACCTGCAGTAAAATTAAAAAAGTAAGTAAGTTCGTATAGGCTGAGTGGCCAGCCCTAGTGTCAGAGTTAATGTACCGCCCGAAGGCCTAAAGGCCTTAGGCCATTACAACCGTCAGCCATGTTAGTTTAGAAGTAAGTAATTTATACTTACTTACTTGTCGTATACTTAATGTGAAACAGTTGAAATGTTAAAATTATTTGGTTCTACCAACTATTTAAATAGAATTTAAGATACACATATACAAGAACAATTACAAGGACATTAGTTAGCGAAACAATTCGTGAGTTCATTATAAACCATCGGGTCTGTATACCCTTGGACCGGCCCGTTGTAGTTCAGGAATGTCGGATATTAATGGAGTTAAAAATAATGTTTTGTATTCTAGGGAAATTGGCGTATGTACATTGAACATGTTTTAAAGGTATAAATTATGTCACATGTTGTATTTAGCTAACAATTCCTTCGTCCAAGATGCATTTTAAATACATAATTAGGTAGCGAGTTTGCAATAATAAAAATTCTCTAAGCATAATCCTACGTATAATAATTTAACGGGAAATAAAAATCCAAAATGCCCGATATTGAAACAATTTTTTTTTAAAATTTAAATTGATCATATATTTTAGCTTTTCGTCTTTTAGAAAATGCGATTTTAAATGTTTGGCTCGATAGAATTTTTTTTACAAAGTAGACTAGAACTATGAAAATACATTATGAAACCACGTATAATTTATACTAATAGATAGAATATAGTATTATTTAGTTTTTTGATTTTTAAGATTAAAGTTTTTCTTTGTTATATTTTTCAAAGCAAAGAAAAACCTACTAAATTTAGCAATTCAAGCGCTCGCGCCTTCTCCTCTCTCTCGCTCGCGCCTACCGTTTAGTGCCTATCGTTTACTTACCTGGACGAACCTCGCTACAACCGGGCCTTAAAATGCTTTTTAGTTTTTGGTATAAGTAAGTAAGTAAGTTCGTATAGGCTGAGTGTATAGCTCTAGTGTCAGAGTTAATGTGCCGCTCGAAGGCCTCTGACTTGGCTGACGGTTGTTGTTATAGAAACTAGAACAAACAACCGGGACCAACAATTTAACGTTTCATCCGACCCACGGTAGCGCTCAGAAATAAATGCCACTCACGGTCACCCATCCGAAGACTGACCGGACCGTCCGTTGCTTAACATCGGTGATCGTTTAGAATCACCTAGACAAGCTACGCCACGAGCGCTACATTTTTGGCATAAATTCGTACTGTTTAGAATAATGATGTTACTTGAAAATCTTGGAAGTATATAAAAAATATTTTCTAAACTTTGATCGATGATCACCTTGCTCTAATTTCACACCTAAATACAGCAGCTGACTGTTTATCTATGCCAGTTATTGTACATTATGTGGGAACAATTACACATCCATTAATCAGAGGGCGCTCCGACAGTTTATTGCGCCTCCGGCCCTGCGGCAACCCTTCCCTGTTGAATTACGCCCTTTTCGGGACTGAACACTGAACTCGGTTAGAGAAGGGATGATTGGCTAACAAAAATATCGATATCGAATTAGAGTCATTATAAGAAAACATCAAATAAATAAATATATAAATTGAGATAAGTTAGTCATGCTTTTCTAACATGGTATATTGAATTAGAAATTAAATAAGAAAACATCAAAATGTATGAAAAGCGTTCTGATACTATTTTTGTTTAGATCGAGCAAAGCAAAGTGTCTTCTCAAAATATCTTATTCCAGTAGACTATACTGGAATAAGATATTGGACAGATTTTATTTAAGGTTTCTTAGAATCTAATATAGTAGATAATTTAAAAAAAACTAATGTTTTTTACTCCAATAATAAGCATAATCAGTTCTAAGCTTGAGAAAAACGGGTTCACGATTGTAAAAACGTTAGGCGCAAAGAATTTGTTTTTCCAATTTTTTTACTCAATGTTTCCAAAAATAACTAGTGTTTAAGTACCTAAGCTAATTAACAGAGTCTGGAAAAGTATGTAAGATATGTTAGGTACCATAGCTACCGAATTAATCGTTTTAATTTTATTCTATGGGTCATAACTTACTACTGACAGTTTCTAGTAAAATTTACGAATACTTATCATAGAAATTTGCCGTAACATTCATAAAAAATAGTGATGTTACATTATCGATAAAAATATCGACGGTGTAACATCACTACTTCAGACCTCCGCTGAACTTAGTTACAAGTTTACACTTGATTAGCCACGGTGACTTTCGACGAGAACTCGTATGTGCGCCTGACTTTCGGGATAAGTGCATGATTTATTGTACAAGTACGATGCGTGAATATTTATGGCTTTTATTATGAATTATTGTTAGATTTGGCTTTTCCGTGTTGTGTTTCGAAATTATTTAAAATGTGGCTGTCGAGTTTTATAATACTTTTATTTTATTAATCTTAAAATTGCTAGCTAAGTAATAGATCATTGCTAAGTAGCTGCAAATATTAGTTTCTAAAAATGTTGACACCTCAAGTTTTTTTTTGTAAAGTTACGTACCTTAGTGTTACTTGTACATTTATCAAATGTTTTAAATGTGTATATTTTTCATTTTGTGAATATTCAATCGTTATTTCAATATCATAGTTTATTTCCCATAAGTCCTTTCCATGGAAGATTCTCGCATAGGATTGGAAAAGATGGCGTTAGCGAGAGAATACTTACTTACTATTTAGCTCGTTTCAAAGAGCCTACGAAAGCGGCAACACCACCATTAATAAAAGACATTAATAATTTTGGCGCGAACAAATGACGTGGCTGATTAATGATTTACGTACCCAATTCTGCGTTGTCCGGCCGCTGGATATGCGGCCGTGACTGCATTAACACGTACGCATCTGCGTCAACTGTGTTGCCATACTACATTGTAACCAAAGTACATAGTCTGGCAATACAGTCTGTGTGTAGTACTGCACGCATAGCATTTCTACTTTATAATTACCCTTCCCTACCCTTAGAATTTTATTGTAATATGTTACAATAAAATTCTGAACTCCTATAGTTGTACATTTATTTTAATTCACCTATTTATTTATATTTATGTCAAATTAAATGCATGAGTTTTGGCGGCTATGGACCACACGTAAAAATGTCCCCTTCTTGAAATGACTAATAATATAAAACAGACCTATTACTTGCATATGCAACAGTGTGTTCTCGCGGTAGTTATTTTAAGAAATATATATTTCAAGAAGTGGTCATTTCAAGAAGTAGTCTTTTCTAAAAGTGGTCATTTTAATTTGTGATCCAAACTCACCGACCCACCGGTTTTACTAATGATACCTTAATAAATGCGCTCGTAAGCTCGTAGCTTTTATTTTCTTTGTTTCATGAAGCTGGTAGAAGAAAAAATGAAGATGCCATGAAACTTAACAAATCCCATAACTGTAGATATACAGGGTTACGTGTAAACGTATTATTAAGTCGCAAGGAAGAAGCAGATCATTGTACTCATCATTGTAAACAACTTTACAATTCAATTCAAATTTTGTTTATGAAGATAACTTGGATCCAGGAGTTAGTAACAAAGATTGAAAAAAAATATAGAACTGTTTTGTTTGCTATTTTTTATTAAGGAACCAAAAATCTTGAAAAAAATTCATAAAAAAGCGTACCCAGCCTTTTTTTTATTGTCCACTGCTGGACTTAGGCTTACCCCCAAAGGCCGAACGGGCCATATTCACGACGCTGGCCCAGTAGCGGCTTGATGCATTCACATACGCCATAGAATTTGTTTTCCGGACATGTGCCGGTTTCCTTCCTCACGATGCTTTCACCAAAAAGCCAATGGTATCAGTATTCGTCCATAAACTCCAATGGGCTATATGGTACGGGCCTGGGTTTTAACTCGCGAAGGCGGTCTCGTGATTACGCTACTACGGCTTCTCGGAAAAAATTTCAGCTATTCCTAATACAAATACAAATAGTTTATTGATAACACCAAAGTTACACGTCAACTTTCATTAAGTATGTGTCACAAAAAAAAACACTTACTAAAATAAGTAAGTTCGTATAGGCTGAGTGGCCAGCCCTAGAGTTAATGTGCCACCCGAAGGCCTCTGACATGGCTGACAGATGTTGTTATAGAAACTAGAACAAACAACCGGGACCAACAATTTAACGTGTCATCCGACCCACGGTAGCGCTCAGAAATAAATGCCACTCACGGTCACCCATCTGAAAACTGACCAGACCGTCCGTTGCTTAACATCGGTATTCGTTTTGAATCACCTAGACAAGCTACGCCACGAGCGCTACAATAAATACGCGTACTAAAATGAAAAATACGAATAATAATAATTATAAAAATACGCTAATAATCTCTTATTTTAAAATTAAGCTTCAATGTCATAAAACAAACTCTCTTAGATAAGATAAGATACCTAAGATCCTATAAAGAATGATAGCACAATACACGTAGCCATCTAATATCTATGCATAGTTACCTATACGCCGTAGGGCATGCAACTGTGGCGGTCAGGTGTCCCCTAAGGGTCCTCTCCGAAGGGATGCCAGCTAGACGCTTTTACATGATTTAGAGCACCCTTATTGGTGCCCATTTTAATTTGGTGCCATACGTGCACGCTTGCTGCTGATACGTTGGTATGTATGATATGGCTGAAGCAGACGTGGATACAAAACACTATATATGTAGTTGTTGGTATGTATGATATGGCTGAAGCAGACGTGGATACAAAACACTATATATGTAGTTGTTGGTATGTATGATATGGCTGAAGCAGACGTGGATACTAAACACTATATATGTAGTTGTTGGTATATATGATATGGCTGAAGCAGACGTGGATACAAAACACTATATATGTAGTTGTTGGTATATATGATATGGCTGAAGCAGACGTGGATACAAAACACTATATATGTAGTTGTTGGTATGTATGATATGGCTAAAGCAGACATGGATACAAAACACTATATATGTAGTTGTTGGTATGTATGATATGGCTGAAGCAGACGTGGATACAAAACACTATATATGTAGTTGTTGGTATGTATGATATGGCTAAAGCAGACATGGATACAAAACACTATATATGTAGTTGTTGGTATGTATGATATGGCTGAAGCAGACGTGGATACAAAACACTATATATGTAGTTGTTGGTATGTATGATATGGCTAAAGCAGACATGGATACAAAACACTATATATGTAGTTGTTGGTATGTATGATATGGCTGAAGCAGACGTGGATACAAAACACTATATATGTAGTTGTAGGTACATTTGTATACCATACAGTCATAATTTCGATATCACTTAATCACTTTTTTTTTTAATGATAATTAGATTCATGGGTATTATCTTAGGAGGACATTCAACTGAATCATTCATCTTAATGGACAACTTGTACCATGAAACCAACCCTGACGACGCAAAAAAATAGACTGTCCCATACAAAAAATGCAATAACGCGTGACAAATGTATGAAAACTGGAAATGTATTGATTTCGTAGAAATTGTTCATTACGATGAGATAATGACCTCCTAAGACAATGTCACCCTGTATAACGCTATAACCGTGGGTCGGATAACACGTTTAATTGTTGGTTCCGGTTGTTTTTCTATAACAACAAACATCTAGCTATGTCAGAGGCGTTCAGTCAGACGGCATATCAATTCTGACACTAGGCCTGGCCACTCAGCCTATACGAACTTACTTGCAATGGTAATCATTATTCCAACTCATTATCGGTAGTTTTGGCATAAGTATAGAATATAACAAGGGTTTTGGTATTACTTCTTTGAATCTGAATGAATGAATCAAGTCGTGGTTGACTTTCCCAGTTTGCTAGAGTTAGCCAAATATAGGGCAACATTTCGTCGGGAAATGTTCTCGATCCACGTAGGTAAACAAGCACACTCGATCCTCCTCGTTTACGAACAACATTCAGCACGCCTAAACACAATCAGTTACAACACTGTTTAGGCTCAACAATTTTTCTAAGCGGTCTTTAGAAGATTTACTTGCGGGATAAAATTGGCTCCCATTTAGCATACGAGCCGATTTCACAATACCGGACTGCCAGCCGATTTAAATTTATTTCGGACGTCGGTAACTTCCAATTTAAACCTCTTAATCCTCTATGATGTATGTCGGTATTCGGCGGGATTAAAAGTTCCACGGAAAATAACCGGGAAAACCTTTCCGGGGTCGGATTGACCCGGCCCAGAAGTGGGATTAGGACGCCGGGATTGGATATACATAAATCTTGGGCCAGGCTTTACGGGGCGACGCAATTAAGCCTCCCCGCACTGATACGTCATTTTGACTGTAATACTAATCACATAGAAGAAAATACTACCAACGTAAGGGCGAAAACAAGACATGGATAGTTTGTTCAACCACCCTTTAAGTTGAAACTTGTGTCAAAGCGTTTAACAAACGTGTTCCAACAGTCAATCAGTTCCCATCGAAAAAGGTGCTATCAATCTTTAACTACACCGGTACCTAATATTCGGTTAGCGCTAAAGTCAAACGCTTAGCCTGTAAACCATAACAGAAATTTAATATGTATTAAAATTCAGCTACTGACGCACAATGGTCGCGTTGTCGCCATAAATAATTCAATTTCATAGTAATAAAATACGCGTGACCAAGGCCCGGCGTGAAAACTTTTCAGCAATTACGGGTTGAATGTAACGAAAAACGTCGGTCGATCCGACACGGGGGTCTGTGAGGCCCCGCGCCGTTATTCATGTATCAGCTTGCGGGAAAGGGCTGCGACTGCAGGTTGCCTATGAGTTACTATTACATTATTATTCTTTTGATTTCTGGTGAGCATATTCAGTCTATTTAATTCTGGACTTAGACCTCGCTGGCCCAGTTACGGGTTGGTGAATCGGATAGGTACGCCATTGGATTTCTTCTTTGGACGTACGTACGTTTCCTCACGATGTTTTGTTTCACCGAAAAGTCAGTGGTATTTAAATCCGTACATTAACATTAAAGAGCTCATTGGTACGGGCTTGGGTTGAACCCGCAGCCTCAAGATTTCAAGTGGATTCTCGATTATATGAATCCGAAAGAAAAGGAGAGATGAAAGAGAAGAGAGGAGCAGGAGTGGCAAGTAGAGGTAGAAAAAATAAGAAAAAGACAAGAGGGGCAAAAGAGGCCTACGTCCAGTAACAATATAATGACTATCATAATATATCCAACAGTGGAAGTAAGGAGTAAAATTTGATAGAGCTACAAGCTTTAAAACAATTCTTACTGTTTTGTAAATTTGCTTTATCAATGACTCATGCATGGTTGCTGCAAATATATAAACTTTGATAACACTGGAGAAGGCTTAGAAAAACACAAAAATATCTAGGCTATCAAAATAAATAAATAAATGTAAGGAATAACAGTAGATTAAAAATCTGTTGTCCATAATAAGAATTATAAAACTAAGACGAAATAAATGTTAGATACTTCTACCGGGATCAGTATGATTGATTATTTATTTATTTATTTATTCTCAGTTACATTTAACACAATAAAGGTAAAGGTAAGGTTGATTGATTGATTAACTCTTTATTATTCACACCAAGAATTACACAGAAATAATTTAATAAACTTAAATATTGGAACAAGTGGCGGCCTTATTGCTAAAAGCAATCTCTTCCAGGCAACTTTTGGATGGAGAGGATTTATAGAATGCATAGAAGACGGGGTGTGCAAGAAAAGAAAAGTGTTTGTAATCATAAACATGTACCATAATATTATTATTTTATTATTATTATTAGTATGGTGATATATGGAAGTGAAAAATAAATTCAAAACGCTATATTAATTTAAACTATATTTCGTAAATAATTCCACAGGTCCGGTCTACCGTACCAGATGGGTCTAAAAGGCCCCAGGTCGTTACTCATGCATCAGCTTGCAGGGAAGGGTTGTGCGCAGATGACGTATAGTTTGTATTAATACGCTTCCGACATGGAAACCCAATCCCACTCGGAATAATTAATTTATGGGGGAAAGTGTTTTGATTCGTTCAATTTTGTGATTTAATTGTTACGTATGGCAACACTTACAACACCAACTTGACATCCGTGATTTTATAATTAGGTACAAAGCTGTATTTTTATTCCTGAGATTATGTTTTTAGGGAGCTAAATAGGCGGTTAGCTTTGACTTTATCCATTCTATGTCAGTTAATCACAACTTATCGGAGGTGAATAAGAGTCTTATTAATAAACGCGGATTAATTTCGTAGTAGTTATCCCGTTTTTTGTCACCTGTAATTTGAAGTTCTAGACAAGAAGGATTAACTACTCAGAAGTTACTCCTCGTTAATTAATAAGGCCTTCAGTCAGCGATTTTTAACGGTTATATTTCTGGGTTGGATACTGAGGGTCAAATAAATTGCCATAGATTACCAAAAAAAGGAATTGCCTTCCTAATAAGTCTTTAAACCTCATAGAAACAAAAAACAGTCTCAAAAACATAACCAATTCAAGCTCAAATTACGTCAAATCCAGTCAAAAATCCTTTAAAAATTAAAAAATACTAAATAACATATAAAAAAAAATACAAATTGGCCAATCTTTCTCCATACTTTGCTACCCGGATGTTATGCTGAGCAGCCATTAAAATTAGGGATGGGCTACACTGACTAGGGCAGGGCCGGCGCGCCCGAAAAAAAGAATAAATAACCGTCGGCAGATACAGATGAGATGAAAGATTTCTCGATGTCCGAATGTTGTTCTTGTTACGTGTAACTCAATATAAATGCACGCATTGTTTGATTTACGATAGTGATTTAAATGCGTCCAGTTCTTTTTAGATGCAATTGCACTTGTAGTAAAATGTTTCTATCTTAAATATTTTATTATATAGAAAACAACACAATATTTTTATTTTATAAAAATTGCCTTTATGTCTTACTTAATAAGAAGGCAATTTTTATAGTAAAAAAAATAATGTATGGTTCCTTTTGTGCGCTTAAGATATAATATAATTTTAGAAAATGTATTGCCTCTAACATTAATATAATTATTGTGAAAATGTGTGTGTGAGTGTGTATCTGAATATGTAATCATGTGCAACTTTGCTGTAGGCTTATGGGGCTTAGGCGAAATTTATATAGCTTATTCATTTTTCTTGTATTAAGTTAGTAGCTTAGGTGTTACCTAAGCTACTTTTTATCCCGCAAATATATATGGCTCCCGTAGGATATCGGCAGAAACAGCGGTCCGTAGCTAGTTTAAAATGATTGAAGAGGTCCTTTGTAAACCACGCAAAAAGCACACAAATTTTCGAAAATACCTACTTAATAACGGACACGAAATTAAAAAGCAATTTGGTAACCGTTACCAATTTAGCCGGCGCGGCACGAAGCTCTCAATTTGGGTGGGGCGAGCCCCGCGGGGCGCGGGTTCGAGGGGGGCTAATCTAAAAGCTGTCAGTTGAGGCCAGCTGCACCCGCACCATGTAAGCCCATCCTTATATCCGATAGTGGAGCGATATCCTTATTTACAAAGTAAAATATTCACGATACCATTTTTTACTATTTTGTAATTTATTAGACTGATTAAAGTTATTAACGACGCAATGCAAATCTTTAGATAATGTTAAACATTTTTGACAGATGCGATTTTACTTGCCAAAAAATTTCCAATTATATTTTATTTGAGGTTCGTTGCTCGCCTATTTACCTATTAAATAATTTTAATTGACACAGCGATAAATTACACCGTATTATATCCAACTGTGCGCTCAAAGCGTGAAGCCCTAGTAATTATGTAACGCACCGCGTCATTTTGATTTATCTACTTCTTAGTAGATTAGACCTTAGGAAACCGAGTTTCCTTACTTATTAAGGCCCGGCCCGTCCACGGGATGCCTTAAATTTTACACTTTATAGGTACTTATCTAGAAGTCTTATATGTGGTTACAATGCAGTAAAAAATGGTATACCTACTCAAAACTTTTTATTTAGAAAGCCCATTTCATAAGCATCACACAATTTTAAGTTATTTCACTCGATGTAAAAAAAAAAGATACCTGTTATATAAACTTCTTCTAGTTTTTTTATTTCAATTTAGACCTGTTTTTTGTTTTCGTTTTTGAGAAGTTTAGCGTCATAAATTGGTAAGACAGGTATCGATTTAGTAAATTATTAATAAAATCTCACGCACTTAAATATAATTAAAATTATATTTTTACATGCACGCAGCACCAGGACGTGCTCACGCCACCGCGTTTCACCTGCACAAGCGGCTTTTTCTTTCGTAAAATATTGTAGTTCACAAACAATATTTAACGAAAGAAAAAGCAACCGCCTTAAGTGATACATTCGTCCCAAAAAGCAGAATAAATACAAACGAGTCATAAGTCACTGCCCACATTCAGATAAGATTAAAATCTTTTTACACACGTCTAATTCTTGCGCCTACGCACACCTAAATCCGAAATATGAACTTGGCTAGTCTTAGATACCTCTACGGTTTTTTACTAAGAGCTCACATAATTAGCATAAGGTGAATTCGGGTTTTCCATTTGCGGCGACATTATTCGACATGTCTATTTTATGATATGTATTTTTGTCGATGGTAGTCGATCGGCCATAAATTTGTCTATTTTATGTTTGTACGGTAACATAAACTTGACCAACGGATCTTAAGGTGTCTGATGTCTAAACAGATACCTATTTAAACACAGATTTTATTCTCCCATTATGTACATTAAATTAGATAGTAAGTGCTGGTCGTTTATTTATACTTTTCGGGCGTTGCTAAGGTAATTTAAGTGTTGTAGAGTTAAAAATAATCTTGTACTACTGTACATTACCATAGTTTAATTTAGGTTGGTTATAGTTTAGTTATTATCTTTTAATACAGGATGTTCAACTCAAATGTGATCATTGGGCAGAAAATTAAGTTATTATAATAAAAGTTAGGTTTGCTTAATTCGTCTATTTTTATAATCTACCTTAATATGACAGGATTGTATAATTAACACAAAAACTTATTATAAGATACCTATCAAAGTTAATTAAGATATGGTAATTATGATTTAAAATTATTGGATATAGAAGAGTAATTCACAAGAAGTATGTAAGTTCGTAAATTTAAAGTGTGTTGTGTATAATCAGATTAGTTTTATTTAATGAAAGGGTTGATTATATAAACAGGTTTATAATCAAAGGAAAGGGAATAATAAGCACAAGAAGTCACCGTAGTCGTTCAGTGCCACTAGAAATGTTGAACATCAACGGCCTTACCTAAAACAATCTCGATTCTCTTAGTCACTGCTTAAACTTCTCTGTCCTTTTCTAGCATGTGCAACTTCACGTCGGAGAGAAGATGGCAGAGCATCTTAAGCAGTGACTAACGGATGAAAAGTTTTTTTAAGTAAGGCCGCAAGAGTTCAAAACATTGCTTGGAAAATCATTGTGATCACTTTGAGGAAAGATATTACATCTGCAAGTCCAATGAGTGCTGATTTCACTAAAACTATTGTTGTTCATCTTAAACACAATAATGTATGCACATTGCTTGTGGGCTTGGTAGTAATTTCGGTGACTTGATCAACGTGGACACTGACAGTAAAGTATTGTTTACAGTTATAGGTTAGTCCATTGCGGTTTATAAAGTTACTCGACAACCTATGGCTTGGAGGATCTGGCTCTCCTAGCTACGGAGACCGCTGTAAGCTCACTCGGAGTGTCTTTGAAAGATAAGTTCAGTTCGTTCAGTTATGAAATCTTTTTAAAAAGAACAGAAGTGACTATCAAAATCAAAGAATGCTAAAATGGCAAAGGACAAGCTTGTCTTTTGCTACCTACATGGTCTAACGGAAAAAAATAACAAATTAGAATGTGAAATAATATTGTTACAATTTTGCATCCCTAATTATGGGCTGCATCTTATATTATTTTATGTGACTGATGCTGTTGGCCTCAGATAGCCTTTACAGCGTCACCGGATTTTAGGCAAGCGCAAATGGCGCTCGGCATAGTTTAGGTTAAATGCGACTAGCTCAAGGGCACCTCAGACGGTACGAACCTCGGCTTGGCCGTCGCCGGGAGTGGGGTCAGACTTGCCCTGGCACCCCAGAAGGGTATGCCCTGGGGCCCTAGTAGGTTGATCTGGTTGACTATTTGGAGAGAATCTAACCAATCTTTTGACAGATCTGGGGAGTCCTCGACCTCGCCGGCGAGGTCGGTGCGTGTTTGTGTACCTCTGGTAGCCGGTGCCTATGCCAAAAACGGAATACTTCCTGTTGCTAGGAGTGGTCGGATCGGGCTTTTTATTTCTATTTGCTAAGATCTTTTGTACCCATTAACAGGCAAATATATTATTTGTTGTGATTTTTGATTTTGTATTCTTCTGCAACCGGATGGAGTGACGAAAGGCACCTTGTTGCAAGTGGAGCGAAACAAAATCATCAAATTAATCCATGTCATTCTGTATGATTACCTTACCATCAAGCACTGCGCAGTGGAATGAAAACTTTAATCATGATGATGATTGAAGATATAGATGGAATTGTAGGTGTAGGTATTGTAATTTTGGGTAACCGTAAATCTTGTTTATTATTTCCATATAACGTAGAACTAAGCTGAAATGTTTGACTTATTTCTCATACATTTTAATTCGATTTATTAGTCAATTAAGTATATTTAATAGTCATTAACGAATTGACTAAATAATAGCTTGTCTAATGTATCTCTATAAATATTTGATCTATAATTATTTATGTGATACATTTTATACCTAATTTTCAATAAAGTATTGTCGGTGGCAAGATACATTTCAACTTAGTAACAAAATTCATTTATTTTGCTAACGTTAATTAATAATTAATAAATATCGTAAAATTACCATTGTTTTTGACTAAATCTAACTAAGTATGACTAAAATATTAACTTGTATGTTAAAAAACGAAAAACAAAAATTGATTCGCTTTATATTAATCATCTGAGTAAAAAAATATATGTGTACAAATCTAAAACTACTTATTTCTATAATCCTATATGTATTTGAATTAAAATGATACATATATTTAACCTTGGCAATAAAAATAATGAAACTAAATCATCGACCAGTTTTAAAGAACTGCAACTTAAAGAAAGTAAAGCGACTAGAAGTTACATCGATTAAGCAATGGAAACTAGCTTGTTAAAAAAAAAACTCTGATAAAGTTAAAAACAAATGATTTATTAGAATGTAAAAAACTGTTTTTTTTTCATAGGCGAAAATATAAGATGATTATCTGCACGATTACAGACATGTTTATTCTATAATTATGACACTCATTTGAATTGATGAAATATTAAAAATCACGTTTAGTGATCCATTCAAAAGTACTTATTGTATACCAACCACAGAGTTTTGGCACGTTTCATGACATTTATTATTAAAATAAAATTAATATTCTCAATTAGATTCATCGTAAAAAATATATCGAAACTATGAGTTACTGTATAATCTAATCAAAATTAAAATGTTATTATGTATCTATTGTAGTATTTCTATTTGATTTGCATAAACAACTTTTGTTCTAATACTTAAAATGCGAACGCAAAAAACGACTAAATGATGGCCAACTATCAAAGATCGGTTTAAAAGAAAAGAAATTTCATTATACCATACTGTGTTCAGTTTAAAGACCTTTGTCCAAAATCCTTTGACCGGACGTTTCAATAGAGGCTAAAAAATAAACAATATAACTGAAATAAAAACTGGCAAGGCTAAAGAGGAAGGACGGGGCTAAATGAAAGAAGTTTGTAAAAAAGTTTGACACATTTTTAGAAACGTCAGGCACGCAATGTTCTCTCGCGGGGTACGACAATAAATTTTGGGACAGCGTCAGAATGAAAAAGGGGACATCATTGTTGAAAATTTCGAACGCGTTTTGTGATTTTGCATTTGAGAGTAATAAGTCTGTGGAATGTTTATTTTAGTGTTTGCGATCTTGTCTTTGTTTGATCCAAGAAAAAGTGACTTTAGAGGTCACGTTGCCAAAGTTTTTTTTGATAGGTATTAGAATACGACGTTGACATAAGAATACTTATTTAAAGATGAATAACTATTTGTTCAAGTTCATCAAACAACGTATTCAAGACTCCCTTACGAGTCCTTGCGCCGTGCTCTGTTTAAATTCCTTGAAAAAGATATCCAATTTATTTTGATTTCTATCAACACAAAGCCAACTGGGCTTCCAAACAAAACAAAATTTAACGGGAGTAGTCCTGTTGTACACAAAAATGCTTTTATGAATTAAGATTGAGTGTAATAATTATTTATAAGTAAGTACCTACTTATCTAACTAACCGACTTTGAGAGAGCTACTTAGATCCTCCAAGCTAACCGATGCGATGATACTTTGAAGGAAATTAAACAAAAAAAGCAGTGATGTTTCAAATGTTCAAAGTCAAAGCACCTTAATTTCTGTATGAAATTGCAAAATATTTTGTTTAATCTCCTCAAATACTTGCGCAATCATTATCAACGATCTAAAGCCACCCCAAATCGCAGTTTCATTTTTGCGAACCACGAGATTTGCGCGATTCCTTTTAGCAATCAGATGTCGGTTATTCCCATCCCCCCGATATATTTCCTTTGCGGATAACAGAAAGAAGTGAGCTTCATTCTACTGGAGCACGATAAGAATTTCATTTCCTCGACGTTGAGAGCTCCGCTATCTAAGGAAGTCGCTGACAAAAATACCTAAGTGATAAAAGCGACTTGCGCAGGTGCTGCCAACGCGTGAGGCTTTTAAAGTTTTACGGGATTCGTTTTAAAACTGTTTCTAGCAGCTTTTTGACATATTTGACAAAGTTTTTTTATCGTTTTCTTTTTCTCTTATTTTTACCCCCTTTATTATTATAAACGTAGATTAACCTTTAAATAGTTAATTCGTCTTTTATCCACCGAATTACTAATTTGAAAATATATAAAGGAAGACTCGACATATTAAACTATTCCGTTGGTACTCCAGGCTACGTAATATGTGGTTAAAGTTTATCATGTTATTTTCAAACCGTGATCTTTGTGCCATTTTGGCGGTAAATGTGTAAAGGCTTATCAAAACTATTTTGCAGCAAATAAGAACGGGATGAATCGAAATGATAATGAAAAATGTGATACAATAAGAAAAGTAAACGAATTCGTGGAATAACAAAACGGTTCGGAGTGAGCTTTGATTTTATGAATTCCCAAAGCTAGGTCTGAAGTTTTGTCTCGGTCCTTTAGGGAAAAAAGTCTTTTAGTTCCAAAGCATATTACACTTTAACCCAATAGAGTTAAAGATGTCTTTTGAATAATAAAGATTTCCCACACATGGTTTCCTTTCATCCTAAAGTTTTGGGATCCGGATGACATCTTTTATCGCGATGCATTCCTCTCTCTGGTCTTTAGAAGGATTTTTCTGAGCCTAATGTTGTATTCGATTGTATAATTTCACTTTGTTATCGTTTTTGTAATGGAATTTAAGTCCAGTTTAGTAGACTAAACTGAAAATAAAAAGTAGATGCTTATAGATCCATAAGAATTGAAGTAGGTAAGTACAAGCACATCTTGTTTATAATTTTTAATAGTAGATTATGAAGTTACTAAGGTTTCCTTATAATATACCTCAGACCAAATAAATCCTAGGTTTTATATGGTCCGAGTATTAAAGTACAAAAAACATAACTTGAGTTTTTTGATGTACCAATTATTTCATTCTTTCATAAAAAATAACTATAATTCGTTTATTAGGTAGTATTACTTTGTTTTAGTTTATTATGTACATTTTAGCTAATTTATTTATCTGAAATGAAAACTCAGCAATTCCCATTTACAGCCCTTTTGAAGTCATGTTTCTTGCGTGTGGCGATCTCAACAAAATATCTACCTAGTATAATTTCTGTTTATAACTCATGTTATAAACAGAAATAAATTATTTGAATTTGAAGCAGATTTTTATGATTTTCAACTTATGAAGCCATACTTCTGAGCACAAATTATAGACTTCATTTCTCGTATCATCATCAGCAAGAAGACATCCATTGCTGGACGAAGGCCTGGTCCTTAATAGGTAAGGGTTGCCATAATCCCCACGCTAGGTACCACGTTGCTATTTAAGTAGCTTAGGTATAAATAAGTACTATGATTTAGTACTTATTTATATAATATTATATAAGTACTATGATTTAGTACTTATTTTAGGTACCACGTTGCTATTTAAGTAGCTTAGGTATAAATAAGTACTATGATTTTTGCGCCAAAGCTTATGAAAAACAACAATACAAAATTAAACGCTAAACTTAGACCGGTAATCAATTACTTACAATTGGCAAAATCCTTGAAAACAACCAGCGTATCACATAAATAAATGATGACACAAACACACCAATAAACAAACTCCAAATCACTATGCAAAACACCAATAAACTCTTCCAAGTTTCTTGTTGGATCACTAAATTGAAATAATATCGATTCTAAATTAAATTATCGATGGCATTATCTAAAACAAAGACCATTATGATCCCATTGAATTAGTTGTGGGCAATAAAGTTCGAACCGGCGACCACTAGAACGATACGTATGGACTATACAAATCCTTATTTACAACTGACAATGTTGTCCATACTATAAGAGAGTCGTGTTCTGAGCTCGCATAGAGAGGAGAAGGCATCAGCCCAACATCGCACAAAAACCTAACGCTACAATAAACGCCACATCAAAACTTGATCCACTATTTTTTAACACTACTTCACGACCCCAGCATGTAAAGTCGACTGTAAAAAAAGTCATGAGGTAGGGGAAAATTTCGTAAGCCATTCTCTGACTATCACAAAACTTTTGACACGAACACTTTGCGCTTGGGCACAGTCTATTTTAGTGATGGACGAGACAGCGATAGTCGATTGGCGAGCGATGTCTATGCGTGCAAACGAGACAGCTAGACGAAAGTGTGTCGCATTTGAATAAAATTTAGGGGGACCACAGAATCGTGAGCCGCGGGACGTCGAGTAGGTGGTGATAAAGCATTCGTAGCGAGCTCGTTCCCAAATCGAATACGATGAGTAATAATATTTAAAAAGCAAGATTTGTTACCTGTCGACCGCCGGGAGATAATGCTCGATGGTTTTTTGGGAGAAAAATACAATTAACTAGACCGAAGGCATAAATCATTGCGCACTGTGCACGAACACAGGTTGTACAATTATACTTCTTTCGTAAAAAAAAAAAGAAAGGTAACGCTAATAGAAAATTGTGGACCTTATTGTGGTCTGTTCGTGAATAGACCAGATAATTAATTTATTAAGGCTGCTTGGCCCCTAAAAAGTGCACTTTTAATTCACTTCCTGTAATCAGTGAAATAGATGATTTAGCTGCATCCGCAACTTTTATGTAGGGACAGTTTTATCTGATATACACGTAACACATAAACTTCAAAACTTAATTTTATTACGTTTAACTGAACTGCGCTCGAAGCATAAATGATATAATCAGCCCACCTCATTGTTTTAAACAACATTTTAATGAAACTCCCACGGAAATTACAGGCATCATCCGCAAACTCGAAAGCTTTTAAGTTTCGTAGGAATAAGAACACAACGAGAAGTGAACACTCAATCGAGGTAATTTTGAAATTGCGACCTGCCCCAAGCCAAGCCGCCCGAGAGACTCAATTATTATACCTGGGCACCTTAAGAGTATGCCCAATCGCTTGACTTCGAAAATTGCCCGACAAGGCCTCTTGGAAATTGGCGAGCGCTTTTTGAATTGCGGACTTCAGCCGACAAATCGAGACTTGGACGCGCAAATTATGAACCGTGGTTAAACCTCGAGTCGAAAATTGCACCGGCGCGATCGGGAGGTCGTGCGCCTCCTAATGAAGACGTTAAGCTAAAGCGCCGCCTTTACAATGATGGTGTTCATATTGATTTTTATGAGAATATAATTTTATTATTGCACTGTAGGGCATCTTGTTGAACATGACAAGTTTACAAAAGAAATAATTGATAGTTAAAGACTCGAGAAATTGAAACCACGTATAAAATGCGAGAAGACAGAAATAGTCTTCTTTATCTCCCTGTGCCTCTCTAATCTAACTTTTATAGAATAGACTAAATGAAGATCTAGGTTTGTTATGTATTCGATTTAGAATCAATAGGCCGAACTAACAGAGGATAAAAAAGAATGGAGACTGCTTCACCGGCAAGAAACTCTTAAGCCCGATACACACGTAGCTATAATATATATTAATATAAATCATAGCATGACATATTACAATATATTTTCTATACAAATTACGACTGCCCACACATGCAGTTATAATAATAATATTTCAATTTTGTATAGAAAATATTGTAATATGCCATGCATATAATATTATAGCTACGTGTGTGACGGGCTTTATATAGGAAATCAGACAATAATTATAATTGTTGTCTACATATAAACATGAAACAAATGAAAGCGCAGTAAATATATTTTAACACATACAAAACTGGGTGTCATAATAATCAACACTGGCGATTTAATTCCGGCGACATAAACACGCTGGTATCTGGTGCTGGCATCGATATTAAGGGTGCGTTAAATGACAAACTGCGGCCGCGAGAGAAAACCTTTGAGCTGATTTAATTTTTGTTGTATATCTTGATTATCTGAAGGAAGAATTTTTCAAGAATAATAATATCTACGATGAGAGCTTTACGTTTTGCAGATTTTGGTTATAAATTGAAAAAATGGTATACTATCTATAATTATTTTCATAAGCATGAATTACGCTCTCGTTTTTTATTAGTTATATAAAAACAATTTAAAGAAAGTAATTCGTTTTGAATTAATGAAACCTATAAAATATTACTCTTTATAAAAATCGCATGGAGAATATCTAATTACACAATATCTACACATAATAACACATACTAAAATAAATAATTAAAAAAAATACTTTTAATATTTAATAGCAAATGATCAAATGTGGTAGCTTTTCGATTAACTTTTTACACATCACCTTTAAACCATAATGAACATTACATGGCCGTACGAAATCGTTCACAATCTATGAGAAAAAAAAATGCAATTTGTTTCGCGCTCGTGAGTAGAGCACCTTGATTAAAGAGTAGCCTTCCAACATACACGCTCCAAATATTCGCTTTTTAATTAATAACACGGTACAGTATCAATTCCAATTCTTGTATGTAATTTCGGTGAAACGCAGACATACAAGACCGCCAAATTAAAACGTATGATGATAGGTTACCAGCGATTGCGGAAGCTCTACCGCAGTTTTACCGCAATGAAAAATGTAATGCGTAGAGTCAATAATTTGGTTAATATTAACATACATGCAAGTTTTTAATTCAATTTGCAGAACAAATTGTTAGGTAAGGCACCTATTTGTTTAATGTTAGAGTATGTTTTGATTGTAATCCAAGTTGATTGTAAGGTTGAAATTACACATGTAATTATCGCCAATATGAATGTGTAATTGCCTATATCACAGCCTGAATGTGTTGAAGAAAGTATTTTAAATGCCAGTGTGGTCAGTAAAAGTGATAAGTTTCTAATCCAAAATACAGTAATGTACTTAAAGTAATGTTGCACATAACTGCTATTGGACAAATGTGCCCTACTTTCGCCAATGGATTCTGTTAAAGATACCACTACGAAGACTTACCAAAACAATTAAAAGTATGAAAAATTAAGACGTCAGCAGCACGAGTATTGTTCTTGACCATTGTTATGTTTGACATTTGATTCGTATATTTGACATTTAAATCGGTAAAATTCGGTAAATTCTCAAATTCGTCTTCATAAATCGGCCTAGTACACCTATCCCTACCAAGCCATCCCTACCGGTAGGGATAGGTGGAAAAATCTTTCACTTAGATCTACCGGTAGCGACAAGTGGAAAGCTTAGTCCACTTATCCCTACTTAGTAAAAATAAATTAAATGAATTAAACACCACCATTTGACCTTTTCCCAGCAGTGGGACATTACAACACAGGTTAAATAAAAAAAAAAATTTTTTACACTCTTGCCAATCATACCTAGTTTTTCCAACATTTGTTTTGAATAAATAAATTATACCTAATGCATGTGCCATAAAAAAAACAAAAGAAAGTCGAAAAAGAGTCCATTAACGGTTACAAGTCGAAATAATAGGTTAACACGTTTTTCGACCTTATTGACATTTATCGGAAAACCTTCATTTTAGACTCCGTGGAGGCCAGTGGCTATGAGTATAACAAAAAACAAATTAAACAATAAATGTCAATAAGGTCGAAAATTGTGTAAACCTATTTTTTTGACTTGTAGTCGTTAATGGAGTCTTTTTCGACTTTTTTTTGTTTTTCGACTATCTTTTGCTTTTTTATGGCACATGCATTAGGTAAAATTTATTTATTCAAAACAGATGTTGCAAAAACTAGGTATGATTGGCAAAAGTGTAAAAAATAAATTGCTTTTTATTTAACCTGTGTTATATTGTCCCACTGCTGGGCAAAGGTCAAATAGTGGTGTTTAATTCATTTAATTTATTTTTATTTACTAAGCTTTCCACTTATTTTTCGCTACCGGTAGCTCTAAGTTTGTTTTTTTCCACCTATCCCTACCGGTAGGGATAGCTTGCTAGGGATAGGTGTACCAGGCCGATAAATCTGCTATACCGACACGTCAAGTTTAACGACAGAACGGTACTCGCGCTGACAAGACGTTACTGGCAAGACGTTTTGGACGTTCACGTCCTGCCAAACGTCCTATTTTTTGATACTGTCTATGCATTAACCCAAGTGTGAAAGCAGTTCTTAAAAATGAAAGTGATCCAATTTCAATTTGCTTTAACGGATAAAATTAGGCAAAAAGTAAATGAGGAAGCAGTGCCCACTTCAAATACATTATATCCCATAAAAACCTACTTAATACTCGGTTATAATAAGAAGCTGGCGCGGTATAATCGATCGAACACACCTCTCGATGAAGATATTACAGCGGGCCCGGTTTTAAGTTTATTTCTGGAACGACCGTGCATATCTTGTACGTTTTGTTTAGATGCCTGTTACAGTATAAATATTTGAGGCAGTAACTCAAATGCAAACAAAAGTGACACCCCGTTTGTCGAATGTTTTTTCATTTAATCGTATATGTTGTTAGGGATTAAATAAAACAGCGTATTTGCACGTTTAATCTGTCTTTACGTTTAGAGATTTGGATTTTAGATAATTTTGACAGGCACTGAAACTACATTATTACCCAAAACCATAATCCTAGTACCCAAAATGTGTAGCTTTTTATAGGAAGAAGAATGATCATTCAACATATTTATCATTGGATAGATAAAAAATGGCTATAGATCCATAATAGTACAATATGATAAAAGTGTGCTATGTCAGTCATTACACTCGAGGCGGTATTATGCCGATAAGGGAGTCGAGAGTGTAATTACCATTAGCACACGCGTTTTATACGAAAACTTTCAACACTTGCGAGGGAGAAAACAAACTCTTTTTGATAATAATCAACCACACTGCGAAAACGTCAACAAATATATTTACGGAAATTGCGCAAAAACCAGCGATGCGTGCGCAGGTGACATTTTCTTTAGCCGCAAAAAAACCTCTTTGTTGGTATTATAAAAAGAATATATAATATAAGATATATAAATAATGCTTTTTAAACATCACAGATACATACTTAACTTAACTGGGTTATACCTTTTATAGCACTTTAGTGCTGTAATGTAAAGTAAAAAACACTTGTGTGTAATAACTTGGATTACGAACCTAAAACCGATATAATAATATCCACTTTATGAGCAAGTGTGATGAAATGTCCATTATTGTAGCAATAAAGCAATCATCTCTTTTTTTATCTAACATTTATTATTATGATAATTATAATATTACCTAACTAATATTTTAAATTACTTTCATTGTACACGAAACAATCTTTTTGTTATTGTGTAGTAGGCTGAATAAAATAAGTATTGTACGAATTTTATAGGGTTATTTCTAAAAAAAAAGGTTATTTCTCTATATTCGGTGAATTAAAAGGCACTAAATATATTTAAAAAAAATACTGTAAAATATACTTTATCTAACTGATATTTAACAAAATCTGGTGGTAAATCCCGGTTGAAAGGTACACTTTAAGTTCGGTATGAATGCTGAAAAGTTGACTTTCTGTTTACACTGTTTATCATAATGTACTTACGGTAGAGTAAGAGTAATTCAAATGATCAAAATTGATCTATGTATAAACATGTATTGCTCAAAATATAATTATGCAGTGCAGGGTAAATATTTCAGTGTCGGAGGTAGGTACCAGTTGTGATACAAATATATTTTTATATTTTTTATTATTTAGATACAAGATTTTTATGTTTGTCATTATATTTTAGCTTGATGATAGTATGACAGGCATTGTTGTATGTGTTTATTCTAAAACTTTCTATTTCAAGTGGGTGTCTATAATGTACAACATGATATTTGCCGACACGATAATGTATGGCATAATAATGCACAGCATGATAATTGGTGTACATGTACATCGAATATCATGCTGTACAATCCATGGCGTACAATACTGGCCGTTCATTATCGGCTCGTGTCTACAAAGTACGGCCCTATATTGTACAGCCAATAATCCGAGTACATTTCTCAAATTGACATTTAAAAAAATAACCTGAACCTAACTGCTATATAAATAAGGAATTCGTGTACTTGTACAACAAATATCAGTCTGTACAAAATCGGGGTGTGCATTATTGAGCCGAGCCGATAATGTACGGCATGATATTGCACGGCACGATATTGCACAGCATCATTTTTTTTTTAAATTAGGCATAAGCCTTTATTAACTACAACAAACTACAAAGACTACTTAGCCTACTACACAACTAAAAACAAAAGGATTGTATCCAGACCGATGAAAGTCTAGATACAATCCAAATGCTCAAACCCACTACCAGTCGGCAGCGTACCCAGCATGCTGGCGGCATTGCCACGCTGGATGGCAATGCTTATGCGTTGAGCCAAATAAACGCCAGCATGTACATGTACATCATATTTGATGTACATGCATCATCATACATCAAATATGATGTACATGTACACCAATTATCATGCTGTACATTATTATGCTGTACAATATCATGCCGTACATTATCTGTGTCGTACATTATTGCCTCCCTTTCAAGTTACATAAAAGGTCAACGAACTTCAGAACTTATCTACTACCAACTAGCTTACCGAACATTTTCACTACGGGGAACTAAAAAGCGATACTTCATGCCAGCACAATATTTCTTTCAAGTGCCATTAATCGGACTCAATATTTCATGTGGCAATAAGCCACCCTCAAACGCCTCCGTAATCTAAACGACCGTTTTTAAAACTAATAAAAGAGATCGTTCAAAATAGCTACTGAAATTTTTCGAGAGTTTAAAAATGTTTATTAATGGGCAAGCATAGTTGTCAGAAGAAGTATACATGTATAAACGAATATAATATTGTTTTATTTATTATCTAAAATTGATAATTTAGGTACTATTAGTATGTTAATCTAAGTAATCGACTAGATTGTCATATACAGCCATGTCACATTTTAGTTTGATAAACAAACAGCAAGCATACAGTCGTACATAGAACCTCCTCCTTTTTTGAAGCCAGTTAAATAGTAAAGACAACTGTCAAAATTTGCATTAATCTACTATAAAAATATTTTTCCTATTTAATTTAGAAAAATTGGGAAATTGGGCGTAGGTTGAAGGATAAGTCTGGTGACCCCCGCTCCAGCTCGTACCTGGTGCAAAGATTGGCCATAGCCATTCAGCGTGGCAATGCGGCTAGTGTGATGGGCACCTTTGCGCCAGGTGCCGTTAGGGGCGGGCTATTTGATTGACGAGCGTGTAAGTTATTTTTGACACGTTATTTATTTTATTTATAATTAGCTATAAATAAATTACGTCTAAATTATACTACATATTTTACATGTACTTAAGTAAATAATTGTTTTTTTTTTTTAATTTAGTAAAATAATAATCAATCAGTTGAATTAAGAATGACTGAATTTTCAAAGAGTAATTTTGTGCTGTCAAACTTTACGTAACAAGTGGCAGAGGCAACAAACAGACAAACACACAACCAACAAATTGACAGAAAAATATGCGTCCAGCAAGGAACATTCTACGTTCGTTCTGTTTGTAGTTCCCATACATGCTTACCCGTGCATGTTTGCCTTGAAATAGCTTTCAAAATTCAAGAGCTAAAGCCGTCTTATCTTCTATGTACAAGAGCAGCGATTTACCAGGCTGTAAATTAACATCAATCAAACTGAGTTGGTATCAGTGATCATACAGATGCAGTGAAAATAGACAAGTATTTCGAAGATATTCGCCAAAGAACCAAAGTCACCGACATAGCTATCAGGGTTTGCAAGTTGAAGTGGCAATGGGCAGGCCACATCGCTCGAAGAACTGATAACCGATTGGGAAAAAAGGTTCCTGAGTGGCATCCACGAATCGGAAGTCGCAGCGTAGGTAGGTCTCGCACTAGGTGGACGGACAACATTGTGAAAGTCGCGGGCAACCGGTGGATGCTTATGGCAGGTTGTCGTGCCGTGTGGACCCCCCTTGGGGGTCCACACGGTCCCTTAGACCCCTAAGGGGGAGGCCTTCGTTCAGCAGTGGACGTCTCCGGGCTGATGATGAATAATATTATAACGATGAAGTAAGGTGCCCAGAAACTGGAGAAAGAAAGAGTGTGGGGGATTTTTCGATGATGGTAAACTACCGATATTGCCGTATTGACTATGTTTTTTCGTAAGTATGTTATGCGATTACTCCGCAAATTATGAATTGATTTTGATGATTACTTTTTGTTTGGTTGGTGATACTTCAGAGGTGGTTCCATATTATAAATTTAATCGAAAACGGTTCAGTAATTGGTAATTAAATCAAAATTACTGGAATAACTCAAAATAACTGGAAAATATGAAGGTGTCATCCGGGTTGGTTTTTTAAAGGGTATTATTTAACCTAATCTTTATTCTTATTAAAAAATATTTTTGAATTCATCTAAAACCGTATAAAATATAGCTTACTTACACACACATTGTAGAAATACCTTATCCTTCCCAGATCTGCCTATCAATGTGAACACCTTTTCACAAGATTGATAAATTACAGAGAAATTATCAGCCATACGCCACGACCAGCAATGACAAATTGACCAGCCATGAAATTCCGTAGTGAAGTAGAGTACATTTTAATATCTCATTGTTTTAAAGTTGTTTCCTTTGAGCAGTGGATCAGCATCTTCGAGTATTGCTACGCCTGTATACAACAGGTTGTATACTTGAACTCAAAACGTTCAATAGTACCCACACTGAAATACAACTTTTATAATATAGAGCCCCGCGGTGTTCCAACGGCCTTATAATTTTGCACTGATTACAAAGGGAAGCCGGCCGCAGCAATTTCGTCTTGTACCGATCGTGCTGTACATAAATTATCGGTTATTGATGAAGACATTAAGCTTACGTACCGTAACCGTACCGACAATTATAATGCCGATTTTTGGACAACGTAGGGCTGATAGTAGCATTAATAATATTTCTAACTGAGAACAATGTGGTCAATTTTAAAGGTTTAAGTTGACAACTAAACTTACTAAAGTATTACTGTCCTTAGCTAACTTGCCTAGTAAAAAAGTGACAGCAATATTTTAATTCGTTTAGAAATGTCAACTAAAGCCTTCAAAATTGACCACATTAGAGGTTAGATACTTGTGCGTACTTTTTTATGTGCGTTTGATCGCTATTGCGATGCCAGAATAAGAGCACGCTCTCAGAGGAACTAGCTCTCTCTCAGCACGCTAGTTTAGAAGAAATCGATTTTTGTTTAATTGTTATGTAATTAATAACGTTTGATTAAGTCAGATGCTCCAATTATAGTTTCGATCACAACCGGTGTCTTTTTTCAAGGAGTGAAAACAGCTGGATGCATTTGCACGAGATTCTGTTCCAGTTTTTGAACCTTAAAAAAGGGCACCGGATGTGGCTTATGTGTGAGATGTGTGAGGCGTGTAATTATCACGTAAGTAATCTCATATATATAAAACAACAGGTCAGTTTTCATAGAAATTGGTTTGCTTGCGCCTTAAAGACATCCAGAGTATATATTTTTTATGCAATCTAGTGAGGAGTCGAGCAAGGCGTTCGCCTGGTGCTAAACGTCACACCTGCCACTAACAGTAACAGTGCCAGAATTGTGAACTTGCGAACACAATCCTGCGCCGTACTGCTCTGTGCTCGTCACCCTGAGATATTAGATGTTAAATCTCTTCATACCCAGTAATTTCTCTGGTAACATTGCCCTTCAAACCGGAACACAGTAATGCTTGCACACTACTGCTTGGCGGTTGAATAACTGGCAAAGGTGTGGTACTTCCCCAGGTGGTACTCTGCAGTAGAGTCCTACCACTAGTTTTTTTTTTAGATATTTATTTTAAATATTTAGCGGTTTGAACAATCAAAGTGGTGTGAAACCGCTTCGTACTGACTACTACAATTCGAAAACAGCTTCTTGTGCCACTCCACAAATCCTGCTTTACTAAAACAATTCATCAAAAGCTACAACAAGTATTACTCAAAAACAAATTCCATACTTATCACAACGACAATGAAAAAAACGAAGTTATATCGCGGTGAAACAGCAATCACGTGGAAAAAGTGGACTCTCGTATAAATTACCGAGTTGGCAGCCCTACTAGCGGTTACTGGAAAAGCGGTACAATTCTCAGGCCCGGTTTATATTCGTACGTGTCCCTAATGCACTATAAGGACAATCCACGGTTCCGATTTATTCCAATTATTATACCGGCTTTATTAATCAGCGATTGTTTTCGCGTCAGGTTTTGCACTTTGCTGTATCTTTAATGAGTACCTCATTTTTTTTATGTACCCCAATTTTTCATGACAACTTCATTTTAAAACCGGTATTACCTAATATTGATGATAATTAAGCCGGAACAAACAAGATTAATTGCGAGCCGCTTTCGGCCACGTAATTAGTGGACACTTGATGGAATTCCCTCAGTCACAGGCACATTTATACAGCTTATTGAACACAGTAGAACGGACAGAATTGAAGAAATAATGTAATTAAGTGTATATTCTGTTACATTTTATTCTTTAATCGAATTGTATTGAGAGTTGAGAGGCTGTTCATGATTTATGGGAGTCGCGCCTTGCGTTTAAATAAAACATCGCCGTGAGCTTTCAACGTCTACGAATGAGAGTCACGAGTGTAATTTTAAAACGATACGGATGTTTGAGGATTTTATTTGCTACGGTGTTATTTATTGTTACACACTTCGATCTCTATATAAAAGATCGACAATTGATTTTACATCACTAGTGGCTAGTGTCAAAAAATTCACACGATTAGTTTAAATTACTTTGATTTGAAAAGAGTACTGAAGCGTGGGTAAGAGAAACCAAGGCAAGGAACCAAAACATGAAGGAATTGTGTACTTAATTATAAATCATGTTATTTTATAAGTACTTAGGTATTATGGTAAAATTCGTTAAATAACTTAGGTTAGAATAGGTATATAGTTCCTGCAGCCTGAAATGTTATCCCTACCGGTAGGGATAGCTTGATAGGGATAGGTGTAATCATCAGCCCGGAGACGTCCATTGCTGAACGAAGGCCTCCCCCTTAGACCGCCACACTGTACGAAAACCTGCCATTTGCATCCACCGGTTGCCCGCGACTTTTACAATGTCGTCAGTCCACCTAGTGGGAGGCCTTCCTACGCTGCGTCTTCCGGTTCGCGGTCGCCACTCAAGAACCTTTCTTCTCCATCGGTTGTCAGTTCTTCGAGCGATGTGGCCTGCCCATTGCCACTTCATCTTGCAAACCCTGCGAGCTATGTCGCAGCTAGGGCTAGCGATAGCCCAGCTGCGATAGCTAGGGATAGGTGTACCAGGCCGAAATTTTGATATTTCTCTGCCAACTTTGTTGTTATAAACTTCGATATTTTAGCCACATACATAGTTTTATACATTTCTAAATGATTGAAAATATGTATGTTTGTCAGTGTATTTAAAACAATAATAATTATGCCATTTTATATCTTATTTTCAGCTATCTGGTTTCCATTGTACAAGCTTTGCTTTGTTTGGGCCTACATGGCGCTGTGTGAAAAAAGTCCAGGTACTTTTTTTATTGTTAATTTTTTTGAGGTTTTGCCTTTTTTTAACTGCAAAATATACTTAATATCTAATTACTTAGCTTACCACGAAAATACATCAGGATTGTATCCGAAAGTCTAGAGACAATCCAAATGCTCACTACCAGTCGGCATCGTACCTAGCATGCTGGCGGCATTTCCTTTGTATTTGATGTTTGTGTAAACATTGTGTAATATAATGTTCCCTGTGTTCAATGAATGAACACAACACAAAAGTCAATTGACTTGAAAAACGTCTTTGCATCAAGAGTTCTGCCCTCTAGTAGCCAAGACATTTTTCAAGTGCTTGCAAGTCTGGTGGAAGACAGACGGGTTGGGAAGTAATAGATACGCGTGTCTGTTTGTCTGTAATCTCAATAGCGCGGTCTCATTCATGTGTTGGCTTCCACGAAGGGTGAAGACAACTGGGGAATAGATTCTTCAATTGAAAAACACGAATACAAACTCTGATTTTGTCTGAAGGTGCTTACTTTGTAGTCATTCAATATAGGTACACGTTTTTAATCTTATATTTTAGAGAGCACTGTTTTTATTAAATTCAAAAAATATTTGTTTAGTTATACTTGCGTTTTTGTTTGCCTAACCAATCTCGTCCAATTACTTTCAATAAAATGCATTTTAACTATTTTTTAAACCTGTAAAATAAACTATTTACAATCATCTTGGAAAACTCAGCACATTGAAACATTATTATTTCGTTTTTTTAATTATTTTTTACTAATATTATAAAATCGGAACAAAAACTAGCTCACATTCATCGATCTATGAAGGCCACATAACAAATACACGGTGGATTTTAAAGAGCAAAAAATAATGTACGTTCCATATCTAGTTAAATTAAAGTTTATCTATTTAATGCATAAGTAACATATAGACATTATGATATTAATCAATAACGCATAATCACGCATTTTTTTTTAAGATGCAGTGTCTTTTTAAATAAGGCCCATAGATTTGTGGTTATAAACTAAGACCTAATATGTATGTTACATTTTATTTATATGACTAGAACACAAAAAAATAAAATCTATTTGATATAAACCAAATTATACAGAGTTATATAAAGTAGCATTCGTGTGTCACCGGTCTGTGAGACCGTAAGATTGTTTATGAGCGTCATTGTTCTGCGCACCGTACCTATTTTGGTCTGGCGGATCCACGGCTATTATTTTATTGACTTCCTACCAACTGGACTGTTTATTGTGCTCGGTGTACGTTCAAATTGTTTATTAGCTTGTTAGAATGAGCAGATAATTGTTTTATACTCGTACTTAGTTAGGTTATGTATACCGTATAGTGATAGCTGCGTCCAAAAAATTTGGACAATGCTTAGATTTTAATCGTGATTGCGCAGGAACACAGGGTTAACTACTCTAGTAGGTACAGCTGCCGACAAAATTTCTAACATGTTCAAGTGCTCACTTAGTTATTTATGAAGTATCAATACATCTGTATAGATTGATGTATATGGAATGAAGTATCTATACATCTTTATAGATATGTATGGAATGAAGTTTACATCTGTGAAGAACCCTATTTCATTCCATACAAAGAAACGACCAGTTATGGCGAACTTGATCTATTGTTATTATGGAAACTCGGTGGAAACTGATATGCGTTTTAATGTATTTTGTTAATAAGTATGTAAGTTTGGTATTATTTAACCACAGTCTATAAAGTACTCTGGATTGTTTTATAGTCTGTGGTAAAATAAAACAAACCAGCTGCTGCTCATTAAAACATTAGTAAAGAAAACAACAGTTAGTTTTAAGGCTGGTTTTAAGGTAAAAATATTAATTTCGTACTATGAGAACGGAAACTGGTTTTTCTCTGATTTGGTTTACAAATGAGAACCACTAAATGGAAGTTTATTTTATTGTTATGCAGTAGATAACAAAGAGTCATAAACCTTTAGATATTATCGCATTATTGACAGCTAATAATACACACCTACGCAGGAAATAGGCTACAATAGTTATATGTAGTTAATAATAAGTAGTTATATACTCGTATCTCGTATGTGCCTTTGATTGTATAGTTATATAAATAAAAAATTAGTAAGGTGCGGCATTACGTAATTCATTCGAGACTCTACACACGAATCTAAAATGAAAATCAACATAAAACGCACCTTATTTTCTGTTAACATACTATAAATAGTATTATAATAATACTGGTAAGTTAATCTTTTAATCATTAAGTCTTTGTGCAGCCGGCAAAATAATGTAATGTGCATGTAAACAAATAAAATCTGCACAATAGTTATTAAACATATTTTTATTTGTTATGTAATGGATTGAGTAGACGAGCGAGACGTTTGCTTGGTGATAAGCGTCACGCCTGCGCATAACAGTAGCACTCCTAGAATTGTGAATTTGCGAACAAAATAATATGCCGCACTGTACTCGTTCATTATCTTCATGCCCAGTAATTTCTCTGGTAATTGCCCCAACCGAAACACAGTAGTGCTTGCACACTACTACTTGGCGGTTGAATAACTGGCACAGGTATCGTACTTCCCCAGGTGGACTTTGCAATAGAGTTCTACCTCTACAAAATAATTAAGTAAAGATAATAATTATTGATTTAAATCATATTCGAGTTTTTCTGAAAGACAAGAAATTTTAATTTGTAATGCTGCGCTGGGAGACTGTGTAGAGCTTACATTTGAATAACAATCCAGAAAGTGGTCTGTCAAAATTGAAAGAATCTCTTACAGTGCACTACATAATGTTAAATTTTGTTCCATTTCGAGGACGGAATAAGACCTACATTTCCATAACAGGGGGTTCTATGACTACGTAACATTCACGTAACGTGACGACTGCGTCAAATTTGAATTTGACGCACGCTTAAACGTTGTTTTCATGTAGGTATTTATTGGGAATAACTCTCCTGCGAGTAACATCACAAGAACATCAAGATACAGAGAAAGAAATGATTAAAACGTACGCTAAACTAATAATGCTGCTTATATTATTATTATTATTAAGTATTTTCAATGAAAATTCTGAATATAGTCCAGCGGACACCAATTGACATCGAATCAAAGACTCGAACACAGTGCAACGCAGTGACAGAGCTACCAACACTTATGCCAAGACATACACCTACCTACAAACAAACTATTAGATTATTCGCACCTGCGCACACATGCGTGACATGACACAACGCTATGTTAACTATGCTATTAATCAAGACGTGCACTGATGATGTATTGGTATAGCGTTTGCAGCTGCATGTATCAAGTAAACTGAATACTGAATTAATTTAATATAGGTACTCGTATAAAGGTACGCGTTGGACGTAAAATTTTATCGCGATGACTTTTTTACTATATAATTTCTCTTGATGTTTGTGAAATTTCTCTTGAAGTAACGTAACTTAAAAAAGAAGAAATGTAACTTAAAATATATTGCCGTTTTATTTTCGCGCTTGTTTTTGCAAGAAGTTAACAGATTTTTATGGATAAGATCTTAAAGATAGGTTTATTCGTTATTTATCTATCATTATCCCCGCTTGATAGCGCAAAAAAAAAGGTTGAGTCACAGTTATCTTTTTGTTCGTCAAATCGTAAAGTTGAAAAATGGTGTTACTCGTGAATTAGTTTTGTAAACTATTTTAATTTAACTGCAAAATAAATATATGACACATCAACATTTTTTGTTCTAGATCACAAATTAGAAACGTTGGTTGACGTGTTCTATGTTTCGATAATCGACCCTTATCTATCGGTGGATACAACTTTCCGTGATACGTGGCTAACTCAATCCGATCCCGGGATCCGTGGAGACATACCCTAATCTACTTGTTTACCGCAAAGTGTGACTACGCGATGAAAATATCATAGGGTACAACCCTATGATCAGAAATAGCAAAATCGATTCACTAGAGTTTTGAGAAACTAGAGAAAATATCATAGGGTTACCCTATGATATTTTCTCTACACCTACACAGGGCTACCCTATGATATTTTCTCTAGTTTCTCAAAACTCTAGTGAATCGATTTTGCTATTTCTGATTATTATATTATATTTGCATATTCTAATTTAAAATTGTATTAATATGAATTTGTTGCAGAGATTTCATGATTTTCAGATTTTTGGTACTCAAGCAAACGTCATAAAACATGCAAACATAATTGTCGATTTGTTTCAGTAGTCTCGATCATCGAAAGATTAAAACCGGCATATTTTTAACCGTCTAATTGCGAATCAAAAACATATATTTTTACTCTAATGAGTTAGCCTGATTTAGCAGTTACAAATAGGTACTGCAAATGTAACTAGATCAAATTACATATGTGAATGCCACTAAATAATAGAAACTATAATTATGTTGTTTACACATAAGAAAGTTAAAAAAAAACATTTTCTCTGTTTAAAATTCTAGTGCACGTCGCATCCCTAATCCGAGTAGAAGTAGGTACTGTTTAGATGAATGTACTGTAGAGTCTGCAGCGATGGTGCGTGCGCGAGAATTCCCCACATTGAGTATTCGCCGTATGCGCGCGATGTCAACTCGATGTGTATACTAGTGAATAACAATCGAGGTGAGTTGGCAGTCCGCGGCGGTGATGAGATTGACTCCTACTATCGATACTCGAATCAAAACTATTTCTACGCGATGTTATCATGACTGCGTATTAAAAATTAATACGCACAGTTTGTATTTAATACAATATTTGTATTTAATACAAATACAAAAGAGTATCAACGGTTGGTTCGTATATACAGGGTTAGTTCTATTCAGTTAGCATCCTTTTAAGGGCATATTCTGTACATCAAAACAAATAACTTTTGCTATGGGCCCAACATTGACATCGCTGAAAAAAAAACAGGTCGATGAACTTTTTGTATGGAACAGTTGATATTTGTTTCGCTTTATCAATGTTGGCCCCATAGTAAAAGTTGTTTGTTTTGATGTATAGAATATGCCCTTAAAAGGATGCTAACTAATTAGAACTAACCTTGTATATAAAAAAAAATATCTGTACAGTAAGATAACATATAAAAAGATTTAACAAAGCAAATAATTTTCCTAAATAATTTATTAAATAGTCGTATTGTGAAATTTAGTGATCAATAAAATAAACGCTAACGGAGTTCACTACAAACTGAATTAATATTGATTATATATTGTATAATAGTATTGATAGTAAATCTATATTTTTATCTGAGTAAAGTTCTATTATTATTAACGGGATATTTACCGTGATTATGTTGTGAAATGAGCTCCCGATATTTCGGCGTAGTTGCATGCACCATGTTCACGAGTAGACTGAAGAATGCGGGTGGACACTCGTGAAGTCTACACGTGAACATGGTTCATGCAACTGCGCCGAAATATCGGGAGCTCATTTCACAACATAATCACGGTAAATATCCCGTTAATAATAATAGAACTTTAGTAAACAACCGTGATAGTTTAAAACGGTGTTTTATCTGAGTATTCTAGGAACGATACACTTTGTAAATAAGTACCTAAAAAAGGTAAGAATAAAAATATAGGTATATAGAATTTATATTGATAAATTATCTTGTCTTACTAGACATTTCGATTTGAGATACTTACAAAATAATGACAAAATGGATTAATCTATAATACTTAATCAAAATTATCGACTGAGTAAATATCATTCGATTCAAACTAAATCCAATAGTAGTGGCTTGAAGTACAGCAATCTTGGAAACCAGAGTACCGGACAGTGATGTCGGCAATGACACGTCCGGTTACGGACATGGGAACCCGCCGATATCATTCTTACTGGTTTTAAAGTTATTCAGAATAATATTATAATATATTTTTGAGAAAGATTTTCCGTCTGAATGAATTATGAATATTTGAAAGGAAATTTTTCGGGATGCCCAAATTGGCCCTTAGGATTCGCATTGTGAAGGTCAGGTATGAGTTTATACCTAGGCCCTTATGCGTGGCCTGCTTTTCCCGCATAGACAACAAGCGAAGCGGTAGGTACAGTGGAATATCACTCCACTATTTTACAAAGTGAGTATACGATAAATTATCTTGCATATGATTATGATCGTAGGTTATATTAGCCACATCTACGTTTGGAGGCATTTTTAATGGGAGATAATCTTCTGTACTATTGTACTATGTACTATGTTTTCTGTGACCATTGTAAACTGTACACAAAACACCTGAATCTCGATTATCTGTCTTATGCTACATCTGATAGGGTTACGGTTAGCGAAGCAAAAATTTGACGGTTACACAAAATCATGCGAGTAACTTCGTTTTATTTCAATTTTTTCACAGTACTAGTAAAGTAAGTGTTTTTAAATAAAAATACTTGCCTTTCGATGTAACATTTTCATGTTTTTACTACAGAATCTATTGAAATTATCGACTAGATAAATCAAATAACGTAAAAAAAAACCCATGCCCTTGAATATACATGACTGTATTAAATTTAATAGAGTGAGTATATTTTTATTTAAAATCATATTTTAGTAGTTACAAAGTAAATTACGAATGCTAAAAACGGTATTACCCTACCTTAAATATGGCCACAAAATAAATAATAGATATGGCGTTGGTCCCGAAGGATTCGTTTGACAGGTCTAAACAACTCCGGCGACACAGACTCCGGCAGAGAGTTCTAACAGATCTCTCGTGTGTATAAGATGTGGTACTACAGATAGTCCAAACTTAATAAAGAAGATCACAAACAACATCAACCAATCATATCACGTTTAATCTGATAAAAAGCTAATCGATGCCGGCATATTAATTTTATAAGTGAAAAAATACAATGACCAAGTAGCCCAAATATACTATCAGAGTAATTCGTTTACTCTTTTATACCCTACGATTGCTAGTATAGTATTATAATTATTATCTTTGCTTACGAGAGAAATTATAAAGATCATTACAAAATTATTTCTATTTGGCAAATCAAGAAAAATAATCAATTTCAAGAAGTTTTTTGTAGACTCTACTGCAGGGTCCGCCTGGGGAAGTACCACACGTTTGGCAGTTATTCAACCGCCAAGCAGTAGTGTGCAAGCATTACTGTGTTCCGGTTTAAAGGGCAATGCTACCAGATAAATTACTGGGTGAAGAGATTTAACATCTATTATCTCAGGGTGACGAGCTCAGTGCAGTGCAGCGCAGGAGGAGTTCGCAAGTTCACAATTATGGCACTGCTACTGTTAGTGGCAGGCGTGACTTTTACCACCAGGTGAACGTCTTGCTCGTCTTGTCACTTGATAGTATTAAAAAAAGTGGGAATATACTTAATTTGGTCCATATTTATTGTATTTTTCATCCTTTACATTTTATGTGAAGTTTGGGTTAGGAGAGTTTTACCGGCCTCAGTGATACAATAATTTGGTCAGTCACCTTTGGTTTTGAAATTGCTTTTTTAAGCATAATTTCAAGCCAATAATAGGACTAAGCCACTTGACTGTAAACCACGCTTATTTTTCATTCAAGTCAGGTAATTTTAATGCATATTTAATGGACAATTCTTGGCTTCAAATTCGCTAAGATAAGGTACCACTATAATGCATGCAGTTTGCTCTCTCGCGTTATTTATTGTGTGATTTTTGGCAACAGTACCTACGTTACACGTGGGGCCATAGAAACAGCAGCAAACAAACGCCAGCGCTTTATTATAGCAAAAGTTTCGCAACCGCGTTTATGGCTAATAGTTATGCACGTTTTTGTTACTGCATACTCTAAATCGCTGCCGCGTGTAATCGCTTACAGATGCCCGCGGTTTTAGTGGCTTCATCCGCTACTTGGCTTGGCTAGATGTGCAATCTTCATAATGCATGTTTTGTGCAGTGCATCGCTCCCGGGCTTTTGACGTATTCGCAGTGACGTAAGTATGATCAAGTGGCTTTATGTCAAGGCAAATATAGAATTTACTTAGTCAGTATCTTTGTTTGATGTAATATGTGGGGATATCCTTGCCAAGTGCTCAGCAAGACTATTGCTCGTTCTAAATCCTTTGGTACAGCCAATATCATTATTATCATAAATAAACAACACTTTGACTGCTAGCTACGAAACGTAGCGCCGTCTCATTTTTATTTTAGACTTAAACAACATTCGGAGTCATCATCTTTATTTTATTCCACGTCATCCAATTTTGTTCCGGAAACTTTATTTGACAGTTTACGTCAAACATCTCAAATTTAATACCTGCGTAAAGGAACTAACATGCCCTTAGACATAAACTTATCTACACTACGTCAGATATATAAAAAAAGAGACGCAATGTAGAGATCACGTCACATTAACCTCTATAACTGCTCAGCTGACATGTTTATATGGATTTATATACCCAATACTCACATATAAACTGAGGCAAGTAGACGTGAAGTGAACACATGACATACCTGAAACAAAAACATAGATTTTATAAATAAATATTTCATAACTAGCTGCGTAACGCGGATATTAACCGCGATTTATTTAAAAAAAACGGTTCATCAAATACACCATTTTGAGGGGATTTGTCCATTGAGGCGCTGCCAAGAGGTGGCGCCAACACGATCTTCATCGTTTTTTTTAATGTATTAGATAGGTCAATTTGAAAATGTATAGGTAATTAGGTACAGTGATTGTAAAACGAACATAATAATCTATTTAATTTTTTTCACCGCATCTTCATCATCGTGTGAGTTAGCTTGTCAAACGCAAGCCTATAAAAAAACTGTTTAAGGAGAGATATAATACACAAAATAATTATATAATTGTATACAGTGTCGTTAGATTCTAATTTATGCAATAATTTTCTTTTCGTTTTAGTTTACAAGTACAACACACGTGTCAAATTGGAGGTGAGAACTATAAAATGGTGGTCATTACACTAGAGGCGGTATTAAGCACGCAAGCCGCAGGCGAGCGCAATAAGGAAGCCGAGAGTGTATTGAAACATAGCACAAGAGTTTCATACGACTGTTTTCATCACACTTGCGAGGAAAAAAACAAACTTTTATTGATAATAATCAACCACACAGCGAAAACGTCAACAAACGTTTGCGGAAAATGACGCCCAAACCAGCAATGCGCGCGCAGGTTGACATTTACTTCAGCGGCATAAGAACTCTTTGTTGGTATTACAAAAAAACTGTAAGTATTATCCGGCTATATTAAGAGTGCTTCGTAAACATACGTCTAATTGCAGTCACGTACAAACTTGACTTTACCGGGTTATACCTATTATAGCACAAGTGCCGTAATGTAAAGTAAAAAGCACGCGTGCGTAATAGCTTGGATTATGAGCCTAAAACAGATGCATTAAGATCCACTATACGAGCAAGTGTGATGAAAAGTGTATTTAGTGACGGTGCTTAGCACATAACGAAATAATTATTTCATGCAAGCAATATAGTATTTAACATAAAACTGCAAAGTTTTGTTAGTGTCCCATCACTATAAGCTGTACTACCGTAGATGCTCAAAGGAATGAAATCATAGCACCAAGCTAAAATGTTGATTAGTGAGAAATTGGGAATATGATCGGTGCTCAAGAAATGGGTGCTCAAACGGGAATACCGCAATCGAACTTGTTCCAAGCAATGTCCGGTCGCCAGATACAACTAATTGAGAGTGAAATCGAATAATTTCGACGAGCGACATGTATGTCGAATCGTGTGAACTTTTTTCTGAATTTTAACGTCCAAATTACGAAATAGACACTTGGTTTATGCATTTTACAATGTCCGCTTTTTGTGAGACATCTGTGGAGATACGAATGTCTTCCGTTGGTTAGGAAAGGTACGATTCGGGGAAATAAGACTTGCTGGACTAGTTCAGTCTTTCTCACGTGTTTTTATGCTTTTTATTTGAATTAGTATAATAGCCACCGACACACTAATGTACGGAATTCAATTATAGTATACAATGTATTATATATATAATCTTGCCTGGTGAAATGATCTCTTTGATATAAAATACTTTCCGAATATTATAATTATGAGATTTGGATTGCAGAATTATATATTAATCAGATACAGTCAAATTAAACTTCGTTATCAAACATTCATCATCAGCCCGGAGACGTCCACTGCTGAACGAAGGCCTCCCCCTTAGACCGCCACACTGTACGACAACCTGCCATTTGCATCCACCGGTTGCCCGCGACTTTTACAATGTCGTCGGTCCACCTAGTGGGAGGCCTTCCTACGCTGCGGCTTCCGGTTCGCAGTCGCCACTCAAGAACCTTTCTTCCCCATCGGTTGTCAGTTCTTCGAGCGATGTGGCCCATTGCCACTTCAACTTGCAAACCTTGCGAGCTATGTCGGTAACTTTGGTTCTTTGGCGAATATCCTCGTTCCAGATTCTATCGCGCAAAGTAACTCCGACAAACATTGTGAAATATATATATAATATCTTTTAATACCTTTTGTATATGAAAATCAAACTACTTCTAACTTCTACTGGTTCCAAAATCTTTACAATATCAGATGGCGTACCTACCTGACCTAAAAATCCTACCTAACAGAATGAAATCCCGAAATTTTCGCGTCGTAAATAACGCACAATATTGAGAGGACACATTTTCCGAATGATTTATTTATTCCACATGATTAATGATATGTTAAGCCGAAAATACCGATCGGGCTAAGCATTGAGTACGCCTACACGAGAATTCACAATAAATCATATTGCGACATCTCAAAAATGCCAACTTCAAAAACATATCCCGGGGCCAGTACCGCACGCACCGATGGTAAGACAAGAAAAACAAACCTAAAAAATAAATTACTTTTGTATATTTCGTATACCTCCTTTCTTCCCCGTTGTTGGACGCCGAACAAGCCATAAATCACAGAAAGATAAGCATAAAAAGATTGTATGTGGGTACGTACACAGTAGAAGTGTAGTTTTCGTATTTTTGTTATCTTGTGTCAAGCGGTGCTTACTAAAACTCAACGCCTACTCAGTTCCTTGTAATGTACGAACAGATAGATATAAGTAAAAAATTTGGTCGTTATTCATAAAACCTACTAGACCAAATGACTAGTGGTGGTTGTAGTGGTAGGACTATACTGCAGAGTCCGCCTGGGGAAGTACCACACCTTTGCCATTTATTCAACCGCCAAGCAGTGATGTGCAAGCATTACTGTGTTTTGGTTTGAAGAGCAATGTTACCAGAGAAATTACTGGGTATGAAGAGATTTAGCATCTAATATCTCAGGGTGACGAGCGCAGTATAGTGGGCGCACAGGATTGTATTCGCAAGTACACAATTGTGCCACTGCTACTTTTATGTGCAGGCGTGACACTTACCACCAGGCGAACGCACCGCTCGTCTCGTCATTCTACAAAAAAAAAATTAGTACGTCTTGATTATTTGGCTAATGCCATTTTGACCCACCTACTAAAAAATTTAAAAACACAACGGAGAACAGTTAAAAAAAACTATAAGTATAGAGCCTACATGAAACTTAAACTAAATCTTATTTGAAAACTTTCGGTGTCACAAATTGTCATGGCTAAAATCCTTATAAAAAAGCAGGAAGTATATTATAAAGATCTGGTAATAAATAATTAGGCTTAAAAATAAAATCAGTAGATAACGTTTGAAGTAAAAAGGCAGAGAAAACTAACAAACCTGTAAGATACGAGAACAAGATCGGTCTACCACTGTCTATCTTATCAAATCAAATGTAATAATTAAAAATCTTTTATTCATCGGCTTCGTCCTCGAGATCAGCAAATAGGTAAATTACTACAAGTATTGTATTGTATTGTAAATCACTACAAGTATTGTAGTAATTTTAGTGTATGTGTATCTTCAGACGAAGCCATCGTATAATTATGATAGAACTTCACTTACAGGTAAGTTAGTTTAATCATTATTTATGTTAGAAAAAAAATACTTAAACAATTACAGCCTTACTTAAAAAAATTACTCAACCGTTAGTCACTGCTTAAGATGCTCTGCAAGAACAAGACAGAGAAGTTTAAGCAGTGACTAAGAGAATCGAGATTATTTTAGGTAAGGCTGTTAAAGGTTAGTAGTTAAGTACCTATGCATAATACGCTTTTTAAAAAAATACAACCGACTTCAACTTTGAATACCTGGATGACATCTTCATATTTTCTAGTAATTTTGATTAAAAACCAAACTACTAAACCGATTGCGATAAAATTTATATGGGACCACCTCTGATGTAGTACCTACCAAACAAAAAAAGAATCATCAAAATCAGTTTATAATTGGCGGAGTAATCGCGTAACAGATATACAAAAAAAAGATACGGTCGAATTGAGGACCTCCTTTCTTGCAGTCAGTTGAAAAGTACAAAATGGCTCAGTACCGGCGCTTGTTGGTCGTTAGCCACTACTTTCAGGATGCTGTAATGTTGATGTTGTTATGATCTGCATGTCCTGGGTTTGATTTGCTATCAAGCATGTATTTGAGTGATGAATTTGTAGTACATGTTTTCTATGCCAGGGTGTTTATTAGTGTGGGATACAAGGAATCCTGGTAAAGAGTTATCTGCGAAGCATTTAAGTAGTCGCTAAGCAAAAACATATTTACGTACACACACAGTCATGCTTCTTCTTAAAAGTTATTTATCAATGTACTATACAAGCTTGCTTATGGGGCAAGTAAAAAAAAATATTATAATATTATATATTATTGTATTATACCGCCTTTACTATTTTTACTATCGTTCGCCTGGTAGTAAGCGTCACGCCTGCCACTAACAGTAGCAGTGCCAGAATTTTAAACTTGCGAACACAATTCTGCGCTGTACTGCACTGCGCTCGTTACCCTGAGATATTAGATGTTAAATCTCTTCATACCCAGTCACTTCTGCTTGGCGGTTGAATATCTGGCAAAGGTGTGGTACTTCCCCAGGCGGACTCTGCAGTAGAGTCCTACTACTACAAAACTACGCCTTTTGTCTTTTCCTTTCGTTCAAATATGTAACTCCAAACTAATAAGGCATTAAGTGTAGACAAGGTGCGTATTATAATAGCACACTTAATTACTTATCACATTTTATAATTTTTCCCGAGACCTTTACTAAAATTTCAATGTACGAATTTTTACCTAAGTTAATAACACGGTCTGTCCAAAAAAATATTTTTCCTTATAAGGTAGTATAAAGTAGCCACTAGCTTATCAATGTTGAAATCTTTGAGTTCCCAGAATTGTTAACATTTCTAGTAACCGACTTTGATGGTTCTCAAATGTCGTCGTTTACCAGCGCTACAGCGGTCACTCTAACAACTTTATTAGAACGAAGATTAAGACAAAAATGTATACATTAACCATCTTATGCATAAAACAGTAAAAAGTATTTCAAAACTACGTAAAAGAAAAGTATTTTGTCTTATTTTTTCAAACTAAAATCGTAATTCAAAAGAAATTTGACAAAACACTTTTTAGTTAAAAAAAATAAAAAATAGAAAAAAAAAAAGGATTGAAATACGTTTTAGTGTTTCCATATGACGGGAAAGGTACAAACATTTAATAATTCAAATTTGATTAAGACTATGTTTATAAACATGAAACTTGTAGCCTACTATAGGTGCAGTACTTTTCTATTAGATTACTGTACTTTAACTGCAGTCCTCTTCTATAGACTACTGTAATTTAGCTGCAGTCCTCTTCTATAGACTACTGTACTTTAGCTGCAGTCCTCTTCTATAGACTACTGTACTTTAGCTGCAGTCCTCTTCTATAAACTACTGTACTTTAGCTGCAGTCCTCTTCTATAGACTACTGTACTTTAGCTGCAGTCCTGTTCTATAGACTACTGTACTTTAGCTGCAGTCCTCTTCTATAGACTACTGTACTATAGCTGCAGTACTTTTCTTTTAGATTACTGTACTTCAACTGCAGTCCTCTTCTATAGACTACTGTACTTTACCTGCAGTCCTTTTCTATAGACTACTGTACTTTAGCTGCAGTCCTCTTCTATAGACTACTGTACTTTAGCTGCAGTCCTCTTCTATAGACTACTGTACTTTAGCTGCAGTCCTCTTCTATAGACTACTGTACTTTAACTGCAGTCCTCTTCTATAGACTACTGTACTTTACCTGCAGTCCTCTTCTATAGACTACTGTACTATAGCTGCAGTACTTTTCTATTAGATTACTGTACTTTAACTGCAGTCCTCTTCTATAGACTACTGTACTTTACCTGCAGTCCTCTTCTATAGACTACTGTACTTTAGCTGCAGTCCTCTTCTATAGACTACTGTACTTTAGCTGCAGTCCTCTTCTATAGACTACTGTACTTTAGCTGCAGTCCTCTTCTATAGACTACTGTACTTTAGCTGCAGTCTTCTTCTATAGACTACTGTACTTTTGCTGCAGTCCTCTTCTATAGACTACTGTACTTTAGCTGCAGTCTTTTTCTATAGACTACTGTACTTTAGATGCAGTCCTCTTTTATAGACTACTGTACTTTAGCTGCAGTCTTCTTCTATAGACTAATGTACCCTACTAATAGCTGCAGTACTTTTCTATTAGACTAATGTACTTTGAATGCAGTCCTATTCTTATGTGGTCTACTATATCTGCAGTCCCATAGAGCCACATAACAGATCACCACATGAAACCAGTCACCTGACCTTAGCAAATTGCCTCACACCGCGATACCCATTTTGTCATTACTTGGACGCCTACTGAGCAATTAGATTTGTTAGCTTGTACCTACCGGGGTTCCATCACGCCCCCGACTCAACAACAGATGCTTGGACTAATAACCTCTCGAAGTTTCCCCATCTCCCTCACCCTTCCCACCCGCCCCCAAAACCTCCCTTACCCAACTAAGATAGATTGCGCCACCATTCTTGCAATTTTCCTGTCGTATCTTGCCTCGTAAATTCCTAGTGATATATTGCGTTGGATCTCTCGCGATGCGACCAGGAGCATACTCGAAATATGATAAGAGTTATTTATTATTGTTCTTATTGGTTTTCTTAGGGCGTTCGTATTGTTATGTTTTTGTTATGTAATGGACTCGAAAGAAATGAATAAAGAATAAACTTCTTTTTTACAAATTATTAATTAGGTACTCTTATACAGTTTCAGCCTAGTAGAAAGAAGCCGCTTGCATGAATGAAACTTGTACGAACTGATAGAGCAAATTAAATTATATTTAAGTTGTAAATTGGATAATTTTTCTAGGAAATGGAGAAAAAAGCTATTTCGAAAAAAACGTCTGTTAGGTTAGGCTAACGCCTAATGGGTTTTTATCGCGCTCTTATCGCCAACAGCGATTTTGACGCATTTCGGACTTGACTTGAGTTCTAATCTTGGTTTATCTTTTTCTTTTTTTTTAAATATGTTATAGGCTTGCGTTTGACTGCCATCTCGTCCGATGACAAACGAAGGTGCAGTTTACGATGGACCCTTGCCCAGAAGAAACCGATTCACTCGTACTCTGGACGCATTTCGGAACGCTGCGATATAACGATGACATTGACAGAGACTAGACAGTTAGAACTAAGATGCAACATGTATCCGAACGAAAACAATAAAATAAGAACCATCTATTGTGTGTTCGGATAATATACAAGTAATTTCTAAAATAAATGCAACAAAGTTATTTTCATTCCCAGATTCATAAAATTATGCCTAATATTTTAAGAAAACCACAAAAATATAACATGAATTTCCTCATACATTTATAAAGGCAACATGAATAACGGGTAAATCTTTTTTTCTGAGCCCAGGTGAATTCTGCCATCCTTCTTTAAAGACCATCCAGTCTGGTCGACGCGACTTGTGATGTCACCAAAATGCTGGGCCCCTACTTTGCTCAAAGGTTGAATGTCGCCAAACTTGGTGATAGTTACATGGACTAGTGGTCTAAATTATTACTGCAATTAAAGTTACTTGGTTATAGATTAGGTTATATAAATAGTAGTCTTAATTATTAACCATAATTATTAAACCGGCTTTACTTTAATTTTGTTTATGTTATTCTGACTGGAAATTCATGCTTTCAAATACCTACCAAAACCAAAAATACCGATTTTAACGTAAGTGCCTTTTTTCAAGATCCATTGCATAATTAGCAAGAACATTACTCCTCTCCAAGTTATCTTTTTTAGAAGTTTTCTTATAAATTTAGTAAAAAAAGGTCCCAAAAAAAGTTTACAAAAACTAAACTTTAAGTCTCTTTAATAGAAACGAAAACATTTTTACGACATCGATTTCATATTCACCCCTTTCACGCTGCCGCATAAAAAGTACTAAAATAGCTTTTTCCAACATTTTGTAACTCCTAATAAAGCAGGACCTATTTCTCAATTACTATTTGTCGAAGGTACAAACAAATGGGAGGAAGCTACCCTCGCAGACGCCGGAAGTCAGTCGAGTGTCGCTACCGGAAGCGTTATTGCCGGAACGACTACTTCCGGTAGTGACTTCGGAGCCGTGATGGTGAGTGTCTTCGCGATTTTTAAGATAATGTACCTTTCAAACTATATGTGCCAACGGTATTACTAAATATCTGTTGGAAAATAACTTCTGTTCAGTTTATTTGGTGTTTGTTTTGTTAAAAAAGAAAAAGTTTAGTGTGGTCTAGTCTATCATATCTAGTATATTCGTTTTTTTTGCTATAACCTAATGAAGTTAGGTCACAATCCAAGGCACTGATAACTTGTACAATTTCTTAAATATTCTTACTTTCAATGTTTTTAAAGCTTAAACAGGAAGAAAAATTATGACCTCCTTACTTTCACTTTGAAAACCCTTATTCACCAATAACTGTTGTAATATTGGAAAAAAATGTTACCGATATAGAATTTAATTTAAACATGTTTGTTTGAATAGGCTAGTGACTGGTTTTTTTTAATTGTCCTATTAAAATATAGCCATAAATATATGAAAAGAAAATGAAAATCTGATCAAAAATAAGCAACTTATAAGCATTTTAATATCATGCTAGACAGAGAGGCGAAACAGCAAATCGTGACGTCACTTCTCAGTACGCCATATAAATCCTATTCTGACAAGTAAAGCGTGACGTCATTTTTTGTTTTGTGGGAAACGGAAAGAGTTGGCTCTACCAAAAACTTTAAACGCTTATATATCAGGACATTAATAATCGATTTAAATATTTTTTTCAATAAACATACTATATTTACTTAAATTCTTCATCAAAGCTATTGGTTTCAACGATTTAAACATCAGTCATCTACCCTAGCAAAATTAAAAATGACCAGATTTAATGCTAAAAACATCTCAACCCTAAAGTCGTCGATTTGATAAACGACAAAAGGCTATCAACAAGAAGAATTAATGCCCGTTCTTTCTTCAAGTCTCCGCAATAGACATGAACGCACTTAAGAGCCAGAGTATTTTCCCGTATAGGTAATAGAATTATCACTACGTACACATAAATTCTCAATTTTTCTAAACTAGATCCGTAGAATAATCATGACGAGGTTGTTTGAACAGTATTTATGTACATAATAACTATCGTAATGTTTTCACATATAGGGTAAAACAGGGAATATTTTGAGTTTTAGAGGTAATTATAGGCTTTATTTTTATCAGTAGATACCTACTATTTAACTTGATTTATGCATTTACATTGGTATATTTGTACTTAAACTTTAGTGTTTCAGGTCAAAAACAGCATCCTTAGCATGAAGGAACAAAATTGATGATTTTTAACCTTATTGCTCCGTAATAACTGGTATTTTAAATCTTGACGCAGACGACGTTTCAGCCATTTTGAGTATTTAGTCGACTAGATATAAATAGACTGTCTTGCAGCCGATAAAAAAGTTGATAGTGCGTATAAACTTTAATAAACACAACACTGTAAACATAATTTAACAGTAACGATACAGTACTATTGACAGTTTCTGGCCCTTAAACGCATAACCTTAAGAATGCAAGAACTCGAACGGTTTTTAATACACCCAGCACCCTATAATGGGCGTTTTCCCACCCCACCGTCTGCGGTGACATTTGAAACCCACCGCTGTATGAAAAAACAAAGCTCGAAACTGCTCGAAACATTATGCAAATGGCATTATGTCCGTATTTTTGTACGTTTCGCCAAGTTTATGAGCCATACAGAAAGGGTTGAAGGGTTAAGACAATTTCTCTATTGAATAAAAGCGGTTTTGATATCACATTGTTATGTATTTTATGTGACGAGTTGAGTTAGGGATCCATTTGAGGGGTACATAAATCAGTTTAGAAAATCAGTTAATTCTTCTATTGTCGACAGATGTAATTTTAAAGCAAATTATAGGCACGGAGTTCTTTATCAATGTAGATGGCGCCTTTTGTTATTGATGATAATATTTTGGCAACAGAAAATAAGACGAAAATACAAACTAAAGCACGTGTTGGCAAAATAATATATTATGGCGAGAAAGTTCTTAAGTACTTTAAATTCGAGATTTTTTGAAATTTGATAGTTACGTTAAGACTTAGTATTTTAAATTGGAATCAGATTTGCGATTGACCGCATCCTGTCTGATGTTAAGCAATGATGCCGTCTAGAATGGAGCATGCTTGTCTAGAAGTTACCTAAATAGGTTCCAGAGTGAAAACTCTGGATTACTTCCGAATTAACATAAAACAGGGAATATTTTTTCATCTTCAATTGGAATTAGCTTCTCGTGAACATAACAGTTTATATCTAACTCCAACTGTTACTATATTCTCAACAAAGATCTTGGGCATCGTCTCGTCGTAGATTTATAAGCAACTTCTTAACTAAAACACTGTTTTAAACTATCACGGTTGTTTACTAAAGTTCTATTATTATTTACGGTATATTTACCGTGATTATGTTGTGAAATGAGCTCCTGATAATTCGGTGCAGTTGCACGCACCCGAATTCTTCAATCAGCCTGTGAACATGGCAATTGCAACTGCGTCGAAATATTGGGAGCTCATTTCACAACATAATCACGGTAAATATCCTGTAAATAATAATGTAACTTTAACTTCTTAACTTCTCCTTCTCAACCAATCTAGACAGATCAAGATGGCACAATTCTTTGCATTTCAACGGGTTATCGCCAAGTGGTGGATTCTCATCTGGATCAGTCAAGTAGTCTTGATATGTGGGTTCCTCAATTTGGGCCTATTGACGTTGGGAACGATTGCATCTGTCTGCATGTCAATCAATTTACCTACATTCGGGTCAGTCAACCTCAAGATGCATTTGCGCTACATATATCAATCATAAATAATAATAAATAGGTATAATATGAAACTTTTTTTTTAAATAATTATGTAGATATTATCTATTCATCTATCATCCTGTTACCGATCCATCATTTAATAGTTTTACTGATATTCATAAAATCAAATACCATAAGAATCAAAGTTCTAACTGACTAACTGACAGACAAAGCACAGCCTAAATCACAGGCTCTAGAGACTTGAAATTTGGAGGGTGTATTTGTACTGATGTGTAGAGGTGTTAGTACTAAAAAGGATTTTTCATCACACTTGCTCGTAAAGTGGATCTTATTGCATCGGTTTTAGGCTCATAATCCAAGCTATTATGCACGCGTGCTTTTTACTTTACATTACGGCACTTGTGCTATAATAGGTATAACCCGGTAAAGTCAAGTTTGTACGTGACTGCAATTAGACGTACGTATACGAAGCACTCTTAATATAGCCGGGTAATACTTACAGTTTTTTTGTAATACCAACAAAGAGTTCTTATGCCGCTGCGCGCGCAGGTGTCAACCTGCGCGCGCATTACTGATTTGGGCGCCATTTTCCGCAAATGTTTGTTGACGTTTTCGCTGTGTGGCTGATTATTATCAAAAAAAAAATGTTTTTCCTCGCAAGTGTGACGAAAACAGTCGTATGGAACTCTTGTGCTATTAGTCATTACGCTCTCGGCTTCCTTATCGCGCTCGCCTGCGGCTCGCGCGCATAATACTGCCTCTAGTGTAATGACCAACATAGCACACTCGTATCATAATGTACTATTTCATCACACTTGCTCGTAAAGTGGATCTTATTGCATCGGTTTTAGGCTCATAATCCAGACTATTACGCACGCGTGCTTTTTACTTTACATTACGGCACATGGTGCTATAATAGGTATAACCCGGTAAAGTCAAGTTTGTACGTGACTGCAATTAGACGTACGTATACGAAGCACTCTTAATATAGCCGGGTAATACTTACAGTTTTTTTGTAATACCAACAAAGAGTTCTTATGCCGCTGAAGTAAATGTCAACCTGCGCGCGCATTAGTGATTTGGGCGCCATTTTCCGCAAATGTTGTTGACGTTTTCGCTGTGTGGTTGATTATTATCAAAAAAAATATGTTTATTCCTCGCAAGTGTGACGAAAACAGTCGTATGAAACTCTTGTGCTATGTTTCAATACACTCTCGGCTTCCTTATCGCGCTCGCCTGCGGCTCGCGCGCATAATACCGCCTCTATTGTAATGACCAACATAGCACACTTGTATCATAATCTACTATTTCACTCCTCTTGCTCAAAAAGTTCGTCTTTGTAGCGTATTCTGGTGTTTTCAATATTTTTTGACAAGGATGACTTAAGGGGGTGAAATGAGGGATGAAAACAAAAAACTTCCTATACAAATTTATAGCAAATTCTTTGTTTTTGAAGTTATAGTCATGAAAATTGCCATTGTACAGATTATTTAAAATATCATTTTTAGTATTTAAATATTTTTTTTACAGACGTTTTCAGCCATTAAGTCAAAAAATTGGTATTTGGATAGATTTTTTTAAAATAAAAACAATAATATTTTTGTCAGAGTTGATCAAAAGGGGTGAAAACGGGAAGGAAAATATAAGTGAATAACCATGTTTATGGAAGATATTTGGGAGCGGAGCGAAATTCTTCTATACACGGACGGAGTCGCGGGGTGACCTCTAAAAAACTACAGCAAATAGAGTAATTTTGGCGGAGTGACGTAATTCTATGGGCAATGACTGAAAGCCAAGCGCAACTGAAGTCCAGCAGTGGACTAAACTAAGCATCAGCCTAGATGATAAAAGAAAATCAAACATTTAAGCTGGCTGTTGTGTTGCATCTGTCTCTTGTTGACCAGCTAAATTGTCTTTTGCAAATAAACCTGGTAACTTCTCGTTTACATTTACCTACAAGTTGGGCACAGAATCAATGTCAGAGGTTTAGTTCCGTTTCGAAAGACATCAACCCACTGGTTCATTACGAAATCATGTCTATAAGCGTCATCCTGTAAAGGAAAAGCTCTGGAGTGTTTTACAGTATGAAATAATATTTTGACAAGTAGTCTAAAATTGTAATCTTACATTAGTCAGTACCACGTAGTGTTAAATTTTCTTTGGTCAGTACGAGTTGTTATTGTAATAACTCCCTATTTGTGCTATTTGCCTTTTTCTTAGGACTTTTTTTATATTATATAATTCAATGATATCATATATTTAATCTGTATTAGGTTTAGAATACCAATATTTTTACTACCTGTTGTATGTTCGATTAGAACAAAACTTCTGATACATTATCTGATGTTAAGTACACCATCTTTGTACACAGTTTCACAATAAAGTTTATTCTATTCTATTCTCGAATTCTTTATAACTATGTTGGACCTGGGTATGTCCTAAAACTGCTACCAGGCGCACCTGAGGACGGGCAGCAGCGTCCTGTCTGTTAACGGTGGCGAGCATTCTGATCCTCGAGCCGCCTGCCATGCGTGGGATTTATGGCAACACCTACCTATTGAGGAGGCCTTCGTCCAGAAGTGGACGTTTACTGGCTGATGTGAAATGTTTGGTTTTAATAAAAACATCGAAACAATCGAAACACACAAAGTTATACACTATACAGCAATACCTACGAAGCCGATGGTTCTCGGACTTAGATCAGTGCATAAAAAATACCATAATAAAATCCAAGACACGAAAGAGTGGCCCATAAAATTCATAAGTCAAAATAACTCATAACAATAACACAAAACAGGACACAATTTGTAAGTTGGTAGTTATCCAAACTCTCAATGTAAATTCGAGGACAGCATTACATTATAAACTGGTATACAAGGCAATATTTTTGTATCTGTCATCGCACCCGTCGCACTGTAGTCTAAAATCAAAATGATCATGCAATTTTAGTTAAACCCAAACGCATTTAGCTGACAGAATGAGATATTCGCGAACCATAAATATATTCCACGCGCTTACCTAATGACAAAATGATATTTCAGATGAATTTCAGCGGATTCTAAAGCTATATGTGTATTTTGGAAAGTAAACAGACACATTTGTTTCGAGTCGACGGGGAGGAAACCGTCTGACGGGGTATCTCGGGATTGTCAGAATTTTAAGTGGTTCTAAAAGGATCGCAGAGCTGCTGCATTATTTCAGTTTGTTTTGGTTTTCAGTTCCATTTGGGAAAGCGACGCGACGTGAGAATTCTTTTAGCAATATATACTGAAAACAAAGGAAATAACTGACAATAAGACGAAAATTATGCTTACTTAAGATTAGTACCTACCTATTGTAAAGTAAGTAAGAACAAATATGACGTTTTGGCCTAGTCATCATCAGCCCGGAGACGTCCACTGCTGAACGAAAGCGTCCCCCTTAGACCGCCACACTACGACAACCGGCCATTTGCATCCACCGGTTGCCCGCGACTTTTACAATGTCATCGGCCCACCTAGTGGGAGGCCTTCCTACGCTGCGTTTTGGCCTAGTAAAGATCCAAAAATATACGTATCTAAGTATGGACAATGACTTAAGTCGAAGTGAGTCTTCTTAGACAACTGCTTTTATTAACTACAACGAAATTCATAGAAACTAACTTAACTACTTAGCCTACTACACATAACCGATGAAAGTCTAGAGACAATCCAAACGATCAAGCCCACTGCCAGTCGGCAGCGTACACAAGAATACTGGATTGCTGGCTGCATCGCCACCTTGAATGGCAATGCCTACGATTTTTTTAATCCAAAATCTTTTATATTGCTTTTTTATACACACTGCAGTTAATTCAAAAAGATTGGTAGATCGATAATCTTGATGAAGGCTTTGAAGTTAAAATAAAGCCTTTGATATTTTTCAAAATTCAGTACGTGTTAGATGTCTTAAAAGTTCAGCTTTAGCCATCGATACTTCAGTAAAAAACATATGTCTTGATAATTTTCCTTTAAAAGCAAAGCAATTTATAACACTATTCTAATCAAGCAGGCATTGTACCCAGACCCAATACATCATTTCCATATCCCAAGCACATGTTCTCATAGACAAAAGGGTAGGCTCACCCCGTATTTAATTTTCATAAAACGAGTCCCGTTCTAATATTTCCGCCGACGAATTATTATCATCCCTTCTGTTTCAGAACGGACTCAAATGAAACCACAAATTTCGTAATAGTTTTAAGTTCTTGCATAAATCTTACACTACATAATTATTTCGTTTTATTTTTCATCTGTGACTTTGTAGCAACGTAGACGTAGGCTTTTATCTATATTCCATAAATTCCCGCTCAAGATTAATTTATTACGCTTTTGCAAAGTCTTCTGCTCCGCTGCCTTTTTATATGGTAGACAGGCGAGGCGTTTGACTGCAAAACTGCACCTGTATTCTCTTTGAGTCGTTTAAACGTGTTTCAAATTTCTTGATGGTAGGTGAATTAGGATGGTAAACATACTTTATTAGACCTTAAATGAGCTTGTCTTAACATACCAAGTTTTGAATTTAAGGACGCAAACTTCATCCAGGTCCATCCGAAGAAATCACATTCTAAATTTGACTAAACGCCAACATGGTTGTTTGTACTGAGAAAAAAATCATGTCCAAAGTCTCCATCACTGGCCCATAATGTTTTTACGAAATTTGTTTCAATACATATCATGCGTGCTCAAAATGCTGTTCCGTCAACCACTATCTCTAGTATTGTGATTACTTAAAATTATATTATTTTTGTTTGCTAGTAGAGCTAGGCTAGGCCAGCCCTAAGACAAACCTTAGCGAGGTTTAGTAGGTGCTAGTTACCGAAATCTTTAATGTACTGAATGTCATCATCATCAGCCATAAAGCCATATGGCTCAGTTGGTAGTGTGTCTACCTTCAGAGCTGTAGGGCGTGGGTTCGATCCCCACCAAGGGCAAACATTTATGTGACGAACATAAATGTTTGTTCTGTGTCTGGGTGTAGTATGTATTATAAGTATGTATTTACAAAAAAATATGTATATAAGTATTCTATCAGCTATATCTATCTAGTTTCCATATTACAAGCTTTGCTTAGTTTGGGGCTAGATGACGCTGTGTGAAAAAATGTCCTCCGATACTCGTATGTATTTATTTATTATTTATTAAAGCGCCCACTGCTGGATGAAGGCCTCCCCCTTAATAGAGGGTGTTGCCATAATTCCCACGCTTGGCAGGCGGCTTGGGGATCTAAAATAAATCTAAATCAAATAAATCTTGTGTACTAAATGCATCTGAGAATAAATGAATAAATAAATAGATAGTGGGTCCCTCAAAGTAAGAGAAAAATCTTGCTTCAGCATAGAGCATCCAAAAAGTCTCCAACAATTAAGCGTTTAGGCATAACAAATCAAAAGCGTAATTAAGCGGTATAGAATAAAGGCTAAAACAGCGGTTATCGTTTATCTAAACCTAGATTATCGCCGTCTGGCATCCGCGCGGCGCTTGATTTATGCAATACTAATATTATGATACATTTCCATTTTGGCCACAAGGGGGAAAATATTTGCGAGCTAGCCACCTGTGGTATTGTGAGAAAGAATATTCTGTGATCAGATGTTTTACAATCAATTAATTCGATACTATTTCTCACTGAAACTTTATCAAACATGCAAGGATGTCCATTAGTAGTGAATTCGTGAAAATTGCTTTTGAATATCGATTAGCCATGTCCTTGCTGCAGCAACTCACGTCCTTATGAATGCTTAATATTGAAACTGAAAGATGAAATTTCATTAAAACAATCTTTTGCGTCATTGCAAGTCGGCTGATTCTACCGACTTGCATAATTATAGCACAGAGTTGTTCGATTCTTTTTGTTCTTCTTCTGTTGTGTACGTATCAATTACTCTAAGACTTTAGAAAATAAGTCCATTTGATCCATATATGATTTTGCTAAGAATAATACGTAGCAAAATCATATATCAAAATCATATACTCACATCCTTATGAATGCTTAATATTGAAACTGAAAGATTAAATTTCATTAAAACAATCTTTTGCGTCATTGCAAGTCGGCTGATTCTACTGACTTGCATAATTATAGCACAGAGTTGTTCGATTATTTTTGTTCTTCTTCTGAACCAATAGACGTGATATATGATTTACGTATTATACGTAGCAAAATCATATATCATATCATAATCATATATATAATGATAATATATACGTATAATACGAAGCAAAATCATATATCACGTCTATTGGGCGAATGGACTTATTTTCTAAAGTCTTAGAGTAATTGATACGTACACAACAGAAGAAGAACAAAAAGAATCGAACAACTCTGTGCTATAATTATGCAAGTCGGTAGAATCAGCCGACTTGCAATGACGCAAAAGATTGTTTTAATGAAATTTCATCTTTCAGTTTCAATATTAAGCATTCATAAGGACGTGAATATATGATTTTGATATATGATTTTGCTACGTATAATACGTATAATATAATGATAATATAGACCTCAGAACTTGAAACGGTCTCTATTGTTCTAGAGAGGCAAAGGTGAATAAGACATTAGCAATTCAAAGTTATTTCTAGTTTGGTCAACCAGTCCTAGTAGCTTTTGTATCTACTTGTCTCTATTATTGTTCACTTTATTTGGCTCATACAGTGCCCACCTACGCTGTTTCCCACGGCATTCAATTGGTGGCGACGGACTGCAAGAACCGGTGTCAATTTAACCCTTAATTTGACGGTCGAAACAATTTTAGTTTAAATCTTTACACATCTTTAGTTTTTTCATATTTTATCTTCGCCTACATCCCCATCTCTTTAACTGTGAGGAACGAGGATGACTGCTAAAAAATGTTTACGCATTAAGCTCTCTTTTTGGGCAGGCGCCCTGTAGGACCCAAACCGATGAGATCCCTCTGCCGATCCGCAAGCATACCTCCAGATTACATAAAGAATACTGAGTACCTAGGGGTGAAGACGAACGAAACGTGACAAACGCCGACAAATAGTTGGGGTGATCACCGGACACTGCTCATTAAACAAACACCTTTTTAACATTGGAGTTACAGCTATCAATGCCGAGGATGCATGGAGGCAGAAGAAACGGCCGCGCATATGCTGCTTGAATGCAGCAGCGCGGCGCATCAACAAACAACGGTCGCGTCACCGAAGACGCTCCGGGAGGCCTGCGTCGGCGTCAGCGAGCTGCTGGCCTTCATCGGGGACACCGGGTGGCTGACCTAGCTGCACCAAACTACGCACCGAGAGCCCATGAGGGGCATGTCGTGCGGAAAAACCTCGCGCACTAAGTACCAAGTACGTAGCACTCTTTTTGTAAATTTAAATTTGTGCAATAGTATAGTGTTTCGCGTCAGCCATAAAACGTCCACTGCTGGACGAAGGCCTCCCCCTTTATAGAGGGGTGTTGCCATAATTCCCACGTTTGGCATGCGGCTTGCGGGTCGCAGAATGGTCACCACCGTTAACCAAGAGGACGCTGCTGCCCGTCCTCCAGTGGGTCTGGTTGCAGTTTAAGGATATATCCAGGTCCAGGTCAATATAGTGTTTAAATAAATATTTTTTATTGAAAATTGAAGGATGTAATCTTTCATCTTTTAGTTAAGTGATTTAGTACGTCAATGTTTGTAAAATGTTTGTATACCTAAGTACAGTACTTAAAAAGTATCTTTAATTTTATAATAATAAAAATCCAAATTATCCTAACGTGTTTTTTTTTAAATGTTTTGTTTTATTGCAGCGTTCGCCTGGGGAAGTACCATACCTTTGCCAGTTATTCAACCGCCAAGCAGTAGTGTGCGAGCATTACTATAGTTCGGTTTGAAGGGCAATGTTACCAGAAAAAATACTGGTCATAAAGAGATTTGACATCACAGTGTTCACGAGCGCAGTGCAGTGCGGCACAGGATTTTGTTCGCGTGTTCACAATTCTGGCACTGCTACTGTTACGGACAGGCGTGACGCTTGCATGACTACATTGAATTAAAAAAAACATGAAATTAATTAAAACATGGAGTACCTACCTAGAGAATTAAGTTATCTCGGCACTTAAATCGACATTGGCCCTGAATGTTTTACGCAATTTCTTTCGCTACATATCATGTTATGGTCACAGGTGAAAAACTTTCACCTTTCATAAAAAGAAAATATAAAATATAGGTTCCCGCTATGATATCAATGTTCCTGTAATCTACTTTCCCTTACCTAAGATCGTAAGCTTTCAGCGCACGCGTGCACAAAATGCTGTTCCGTCAACCACTATCTTATCTCTACGTCTCAAAGCTTAAAATTCTTTGTGTAAACGACAAATGCATTTCGTCGGAATTGCAACGGACGCGTATTATTCCATAATTATTCGTTCAGCTTGTGAAACTTTGTCTCTGCAGTAATAAGAGTCAAATTTGTGCGAATTTCGTGAAGGTAAATTTGCAATTTCTGCGTTGCATCTTTATCTTCAAGCCAGTCAAGCCAATGCGTCCGTTAAATTTATTAACTGCGATACGCATTTAGTGTCGCGAGCTAAAAGGTGACTTTAATTAATATTAATTATGGCCACACCTCTAATTAATGTAGCTCTTTAGATAAGCGGAACCGCGAGTTTTAGGGTTGATGTCTGTCAGCAGGCAGGCTTCAATTGAATGTTTTTTTATCGATAAAAGCCATGTATCGATTTCACACTTTACTTTCTCGTTCCTGTTTGTTTCTTATGCAGATTAATTATCGATTTTAATTTGCCATATACATACAATATGTCATTATTTACATTCATTATGGTACTATCTAATAACCTATGGGCTACATAAGACGTCCACTAGCTTGTTGGATCGACGATATTCATAATATTATAGTAAGGATCACAAATTAAACAGGATAATGATACGAGTACATACCTGGTACGAGAGGGGCATAACAGATGCCGACTTGAGTGATTTGCAGTAAGCGATAGGTAAAACTGGTTAAAAATAATGATGACCTTTTTTACACTAAGCAAAAGTAGGTAAGTAGTAAGCAGTATATATAGCTCGTCTGATGCAGTCAGCAGTTACCATGGCCTCTGAATTATCTGCTCCACAGAATTACCATCAATGTTTGGCTTACCTATACCTTCCTTAATGAGTCAGAGTGAATTAATTACGATGATATTTAAACATGCTTAAACTTTTAAACAATGATTTTGAACTGGTTTAGAGACAGCTAGCGCACCCATTTCATTCAAAATATATTTAGGTCCTTACTGATTAAAATTTCTACTAGTAGACAAATTAGCTGTTTCAGAATACGAGCTTAAAAAACAAGGCAAAAAGCACAACACTGTAACCCAGTTCTCCGAATCTCCGCGAAGTTTTAATCAAACCACTACGCTGCTTGTTCATCAACCGACAACAAGGTAATACGAACGCGTCGGCAAGGAATTAATCAAAGTTTAAAACAATCCCGTGTACTGGACGGGTGGAGCGGGAGAGCGTAGGGTGGCTATGGTATCGAGGCTGCTCGGGACTTTCATCAAATTTTGAATGTCTGTTGGAGAACCAGTAACGACTGAGAGATATATATTATTTGTAGAGACGGAACCGTGATTGGCAAGCTCGGCGTCTGACGTCCTAAGTCTGAGACTCGATGAAGTGAATAGAATAGAATAGAATATCATTTATTATCATATAGTCACATTAGTAATAATTTTCAAAATAAAAATATGTACTACGAATGCTTCTATTATGGACTCGTCAATTTGAGTCTCACTCAGCAAACGACAATTTATAATAATAATAAAAAATATGAGGGTAGGTCTATGCGCGGTCTATGTGAGAAGTGGCTATGAACTTAAAGCCCAAATTGGTGGCCCACAACCATAAAGATTGGGTTGAGTGATGTGCCTTACAAGTGATACGTAGACTTGTATTATTAAAAATAAGTTATATAATGACCAAGTGAAGCTAAATCGGCGTTTGTGTGTATGTTTATGAATATGTTGTTTGATGATGCTTGTGAACCACTGATCTGATCTTTAAGAATATTTTTAAAGCAAATACCTATTTTGATAAAATAATAGTTTCAAGATGAGGGAATCATTTAAAAAGTTGTGTCGCTGTTCGCCAGTGGTGGACATGCAGGTGGTGGACAACGGGAATAATCGATGTTTAAAATATAAACCTCAGGTCATAAATCGCGGTTAACAGCTATTTACAAAATATATCGACATATTAAAAGATCTATTGTTTATATAAGAGTTTTTCGAGGGCACCACATGCTATATTGGTAAAATCGTTGTTTTATGACCCCGCTATATGGTGACCTACTATACTACGGCCAATTCATGTCTTGCTATGTGATTACGTATGGTAGCCCTAATCGCGGCAAGGCGAAGCGTTGCAGTACCGCAACATATGAACATCTCTCGAGCGAGTTTGTGTGGGTTAACATATATATACCGGGTGTTTGTTTGAACACCGCTATCCTTCTAGGATATCATTGTACTCATCATTATGAACAACTTTTACTATTGGGCCAACTATGAAATCACGAAAAAAAACAGCTGTTTTTTTTTTAGTTTTGTCCAAGGTTGATGAACCTGTTTGTATAGAACAGAGAACAGCTGTTTTTTTTCAGCGTGCAACTCCTCCCTATTAAGGGGAGGCCTTCGTCTAACAGTGGACGTCTTCTGGCTGATGAATGCATCAGATACCAAAGACTATGCCCTAAATTTTCAACACGTGGTCCCTAACCAAACGTAGTAGAGAGTGACGTCATCACGTAGGATTGCCAGCGACTGAACGAATCATTCAACACTCATTAGCTAATGAGAGTGAATGAAGAAGCTGCCAAGAACCAATGTTTTATCTTCATAGTTGCTTATTATAGCAAATTAATATTTTTAAAGCATTTAGAATTACATTAGACTTGTATTTTAACTGCGTACAGATTAGTATCTATCTTTCTGTGGGTGTCTAATTGTCTATAAATTGTACTCAACTCTTTATGAGCATAAATAAATTACATGTGATTTGTTATAGTTTATTATGTTTCATTTAGGTGTTTTAATATATCAGAACAAAATTTCACATGAAATTGATCCATTAAAATTTGAAGTTTTTTTCTGTCATTGATTTTATAGCAGCTGTATGTATAAGTATAAGTAGATTTATATAAGAACTAATATTTTTGGTACTGGTTGTCCCAAACTTAGACCTCTGTAAAAACGAATAAAAGGTAAGTAATCAGTATTGTTATTTTAGATAAACCAAAAAGTTCACAAAATTTAAGTTAAACAGAACATAAAGCTGGTTTTACTAAAACTAAGCATTTTAGTAGACAATTTCTCTTACCAGTTCCACGAACTTAGATGTTGTGCAGTTGTACAGATAATGTATGCAACAACTTCATCTAGTCGGTCTTGCACTATCAAATGTCCGCTGTAGCGCTCGCACCTTTCTGAATGATTTACTCGCACTGCACCTTGTAGCGTTCAGTGTTGGGTGTCTTTATAAACAGCAATTGTTACACTGCACTGCAACTTTGTAGGATACAATAGCTTTAGCGATGACTTTTGATAGACAATAGCGTGGGCAGTGTTGGTATCTCATTATTTTAGCTACAGTAAGGTTTGATAGAGTAAACTCACGACAAAATAGAAGGGTTTAAAAGAAGAGTCCTCGTTCCTGAAAATTTAGGACATACTAAGGATGTCCTAAAACTGCATCCAGTACCACCGGAGGACGGGTAGCAGCATCCTCGGTTAACGGTGGTGCGCATTCTGCGATCCTCGTACTACCTGCCAAGCGTGGGGATTATGACGACCTCTCCCTATTAAGAGGGAGGCCTTTGTCCAGCAGTGGACGTCTTCTAGCTGTTGATGATACGAGAAAAGAAGTCTATAATTTGTGCACAGAAGTATGGCTTCATAAGTTCAAATTCCTAAGATGTGCTTCAAATTCAAACAATTTATTTATGGAGACATGACTTATAATCAGATATTATACTAGGTAGTTATTGTGTTGAGATGGCCACACTCTAGCACCTGTTTGGCATCTTGATAGTATTATTAGTGTTATTTGTTTTCAGAATTTATTAATAAATTGATTTCAGGTTTAATTGACATTTTATTTCAGGTTTAATTATTTTTTTGTTTCAGGTTAGGTTCAATTTCAATTAAAGTTGATAGTTACAGTAGATTTTAGTGTGTCCCTTCATCCTATAAGTACTCGAAACGATATTACAGCGGAAAAACACTAGAAATTAAAACAAATTTTGGCATCTTGATAGTACTTTATCCAATAATGGGTCCTATCCTAGCCTAGACGACTCCGAGTTTAGGTGACGAATATAAGTAAGCTGTATAAAATAGAGTCACATTCACAGAATAAGTTTCTTAATAACACACAATACTATACAATAATTTCTACATCAAGAGACCTATTAACTTAGTTAAGAGAATTGAAACGCTAAATGAATCACTTTTAGCGATATAGCCACTGGTAACATTACTTTGTCACTTCACTATTTGCTTCTTCGATCTAGGTCCGCGATGAAAGAATTCTACATTATCACCAATTAATAATAATAATTTAAAACAAACAAAAAAAATTTTTTTTAATCATGTTAAAAGTGGTCTTCTAGTGTAAATAATAACAGCATACATAAACTTGTTGCTTATTTGTAAATTGACAATGAAACTTCTGCTATTCAAGATATTAAATCAGGGTTTTCATAGCAGGGCCTCTAAAACTCGTATTTTTAAATATAGGTAACGTTTTGCAGACTTTTATTTCATGTGACGAGACTATGCCGGCCCAAACAAGTGCTAGGCCGCCGCGGTTCAAGTCCAGTGTAATGTGAATCAAGCTTTAGTTAAGCTACAAAACAAAAGAAAAGGATTAAATCAATCTTACATCATTGACTTACAAAGCACATTTAAAACAAAACACAACTGCGTACAACTTTATAAAGGCACAAACACATAAATATTACGCACTCGGCACGCTCAAATTTCGCCACCGTCTGTTTTATATTGATATATTGTATTGTTTATGGTACGGCCGAATCAAAACGTGATATATAGGTGGCGCGCGCGTTGTACGCGACTAACTTTCGTATTTGGAAGGGTTATGGAGCTAGAGAGACTAGATGTGGCATAGCTTGATTGATCGTTTCGAATGTTGCGGATTTTACTGGCACGAATAACTAGCATATAATTCTTGCATTAGCAGCTTAATTGTCGATATCTCTACAGGGAATTAGGTAAACTAGTCTAAAGTGTATTATTTTAGGATTTAGGCTATTCACTAGCAGATCAGCGACTAGTTTCAGCTTCAATTAGTTATCCAGAACTAAATGATTTTGTATGTGAATGGACCTAGGAATGTCCTAAAACTGCATCCAGAACCATCGGAGGACGGGCAGCATCGGCCTTGGTCAACGGTGGTGAGCATTTTGTGATCCCCAAGCCGCCTGCGAAGCGTAGGGATTTTTCAATCCTCGATATTAGGGAGGCTTTCGTCCAGCAAAAGATGTCTCCTGGCTGATATTGCATTAATGAAATGAGTTTTTAAGAGTGTAACTTAGATCTTTCATCGTGTTAGTTTTGCTATGTATAATGTATACTTATTTTTGTTTTATTTATACGGGAATACTTACGTTTCATTAAATCGGATACTCCGACTATAGTTTCGACCACATCCGGTGACCTTTTTCAAAAAGTGAAAACAGAGCCCGACGCGCGTGCATCTGCGTCCTGCTTAGCACACACACTTAGAAACTATAGTCGGAGTATCCGATTTAATTAAACGTGAGTATTCCCGTATAAATAAAACAAAAATGTGTCAAAACCACGTCAGTTTTCATAATAAAATGTATACTTAGTTAGCTAAACTAACAAAAAATATTAATTATAGGATAATAGAATTCAGTTTGGTGAGCGGTTTTTCGATTGCAAACAATATTTAATTTATATTATGTATGATCTTTTAAATCTAAGTATTCTTAGATTTTGAACCATGTAATCTTTAATAAAACTGAACAATTGAAAACTGTAAATTCTTGCATTGTTTTTTTTTAAGTGTCGTTTAATAACTAATTAGCTAAAGAAAACAACATAATAAAATAATCATTGTGTCATTAGAACCCCAGTACCCCGAATTTTTCAACAACCACGACAACATTAATCACTCCAAATACTCTGATGTCTTTTCCATCGTCTCTACATCCGTTATTAGGATACATAGAGCCGGGTGTATAGGGATGCGAATAAGTTATTGCTTTCTCCGACTATACGTCGGCACCATGTGTTAAGTTATGTGTTTTAACTTACATATATGGGGGTAAATATATGGTTGGTTGGCGAAACTAGGTTACAAATTGTTATATTTTAAGAATAGTAATCATAGACCAAATATATTAATTTTCGTACTACCATGACGATGAGCAATTTAGTACTGGATCCTGCCAAATGTTAGTATTGAGTACTAGTATAGTATTATATTATCTTTGGTTTTGAGACACGTAGGTAGTTTGACTTCAATACAGGTCTTTAAAGGTAATTTATAATCATCATCAACAGCCAAAAGACGTTCACTGCTGGATGAAGGCTTCCCCCTTAGACCGCCACACCGTACGACCACCAGACATTTGCATGCACCAGTTGCCCGCGACTTTCACAATTTTGTTGGTCCACCTAGTGGAAGGCTACGCTGCGTCTTCCGGTTCGTGGTCGCCACTCCAAAACCTTTGGTTATCAGTTCTTCGAGCCTGTGTGGCCTCATGTGGCCTGCTCATTGTCACGCTATGTCGGTGACTTTGGTTCTCTGGCCAATATCCTCGTTCTGGATTTTATCGCGCAAAGAAACTCGAAGCATAGCCCTCGGCCCGCTCCATTGCCCGTGCCAACAGTTAAAGACCACGTTTCAGTTCCATAATGTCATCACTGGCAACACAAACTAGTTGAAAATTAGTGCGGGATTTTGGACGAGAACATATCACACAGTTTCCCGAAGTCGCCCGAAGAATCCGAGTTGGATTCTTCGGGCGACCTCTTTGAATTTATAATAGCAAGCTGCATTAGGCAAGTGAGCTTATTTAATAAAATTGTTTGGCCGTCAGCCTAAACACATCACTTTGGCGTGCGCCAAATAAGAAAACTGCCTACTCTACTTTATCAATATTTTTTTTACAACACATTTGCTCAAAAAGTGCATTTACGAAGCCTGTATACATCGTTCGAAAGTTAAACATTACGCACCATACAACGGAGCGTGCGGAAAAGCCTTTACCGCACACTCCCTTGTATAGCGCCGAGCGTAAACTTTACAGTATTTTTTTTATTTCCATAATAATGACTTCAGAACTCCACCAAAGAGTTTCACATTACGAGAATAAATAAGCTGAATGATCGAACCTCCTTGGAAGCGCTTTTGCTCAATACGTTTGTCTTACTTTAATATTAAACAGAAAATGTAACGATATAAATTCTCACCACTACTTTTTTTTTCTAATTTTCGCCACTCGCACTTAGCGCCATTTGTTAATTCGCGCCATTTCATCTTACCTCCTAGGAGGATTATGGCGTCGCACTTTGTGCATTCGCCAGTGTCAAGTATTTATTTGTATCAAGTTTTTGATAATTTTCAAGTCGAATGAGTCTAAGCCTGAGTCAAAGTGATGTCACACTTAGTAAGTCATGCCCTAGTAAAGTCGTGGCAACTTTATTATAAGCTTCTTTGGAGTTTTGGAAACAACACGAAAAGACACTCATATTAGAAACATTTTAACGAAGACGAACTTTAGAACGAAGTCTTTTTTCTTCTTTCCTCCTAGGAGGATTATGGCATCGCATTTTGAGCATTTGCCAGTGTCAAATAGGTATTTGGTTGCGACTTTCCGTCCGATATAATAAAAACAAAATAATAAAGTTCAGCTCATTATCTGTTGTTCTTCTGTTATCTGTTTTCTCGCAAATGTGTTGCAAAACGTTGTATGGCACTCGTATCTTAAATAACTATTATAAAACTGACGAGGTTCTTTAATAATAGTAAGAGGTATAAAAAAATATAAGATTTAACGCCTGAGGCCATTGTAGTATAGCCGTCTTATGCATGAAACACTAAAACCTCTTTTAATCCTGTTTAAGGTAAAAGCTGTAAGATAAAGGTGTAAGGTGTTTTGTCAATTTCTTTCGAATTGTGAATAGAGTTTGAAAAAAGAAGACAAAACACTTTTTAAGTAAAATAGGTTTAAAATACGTTTTTTACATTATGTAAATCTTCAATTGGTGTTTATGTATATTGTTTGAAAACGATGATTATGTAAATACAGTTATATAATTTTAAAAAAAAACTGCCACTTCTTGTGGGGGGCGAAGTAAACCCGAACACGCAGCCACACATAATTATATTCAAACAACACAAAAGTTAACGCATACTAGTCGATGACCACATATCTTTGGCAGAAGGGTACACCTTGGCTTGACACCTCCAATGGTAATCATATGCTCGAAGAGTCAAACACCTGTTATGTGTACAAAAACATCGTTTTTTCAAATTAAAACTTCAAAGCAACCTTTGTTATTAATTTTATTTTTGTTCACCTAATGCAGATGCCTTGTCCGCAGGGCTGCTGGGATGAACTTTATTCTCAAACAGAGAAAGTTTTAATGCACAAGTAACTCTCTAGTTAGGGGTGCCACTCACGAGCTTAACTCTTTGTGAGACCGTAATATTAATACTTGGACGAATGCTAATAGTTTAAGAGCTCAGAGGTTTCTTGTACGACATTTATGCTTTATAAAAGTCGTACTTCACTTCATCAGCCATAAAACGTCCACTGCTACGAGCCTCCCCCTTAATAGAGGGGTGTTGCCATAATCCCCATGCTTGGCAGGCGGCTTGGGGATCGCAGAATGCTCACCACCGTTAACCAAGAGGACGCTTGCCCGTCCTCCGGTGGGTCTGGTTGCAGTTTAAGGACATACCCAAAAAGTCGTACAAGAAACCGGTTTTATAAATTATGAGACAAAACATTGATACAAAAAATAACCCAAGTTTTGTTTAGTGTGTGTAGATCAAACTTTTCTTTTTGCAAAATGCGATTCCATTTATACCTAAATTGGAAACCATGCCAAGAATGCAATCCAACCAATAATAAAATGAAATCTCATACCACACACGACCACGATAGATACTTATTTATAGATACAACCAACACATATATCAGAAGGGCGTTGATTCGTAACGCGGAAGAGTCCCGAAAATTTTCGACAAAAATAATTTTGTGTCGGATTTTCCGAGCCATTTGTCCCATCTCTGGAACATGCCGTAAATGAGTTTTCATGAAGTAGGAATTGTGACGTGAAAACTTGATGAGAGAAAAATGAAACACAATAAGGTTAGTTAACTTAAGCTTAGATTTCTGAGGAAACCGTTTTCAATTTCATTTCAATCTCATTGTGCGAGCCATTAAACAGTGGAACACGTTTCCGAAATGGTAGTTTCTCGATAAATAGGTGTCTTCAAGTCGCAAGTTATTTGATTTTGTCTGGGCCAGTGCTCTCCATGGTAGACCGCACGTTCGCTTAAAATTAAGCGTGTCGGTCAAAAGCAATCCCATCAGGTAGTATTAAAACAAAAGATAGGAAGACATCCGCTGCTGCGCTGTGTGAAGTTCACCCTGATCGTTTGGCAAGTTTAAATCCAGTTGATCAGTGATTTATTTGGTCGTATCATCTTTTTATCTTCACTTCTAGATTCATCTAGTAGGCCTCCTTTTCAGCAGCTGAGTATTTATGTCTTCTCTTCAGTTGTTAATAACCAAATAATAATTCTGACATTTTATTAATCGGATCAATCGTCAGAATAGGCTAGATGACTGATGTTTAAATCGTTGAAACCAATAGCTTTGATGAAGAATTTAAGTAAATATAGTATGGTAATTGAAAACATTTTTTAATTCGGTTAATAATGTTCTGATATATGAGCGTTTAAAGTTTTTGTTAGAGACAACTCTGTCCCTTTCCCACAATACAAAAAATGACGTCAAGCCTTACTTGTCAGAATAGAATTTATATGGCGTCCTGACAAGTGACGTCACGATTTGCTGTTTCGCCTCTCTGTCTAGCATGATATTAAAATGCTTATAAGTTGCTTATTTTTGATCAAATTTTCATTTTCTTTTCATTAATCAGCTATATTTATGGGCCACATTTGAATAGGACAATAAAAAAAAACCAGTCATCTAGCCTATTGTTACTACGGCTGAACCAATCTTAGTCAAATGTGGTAAATTACGAAAATAGAATACCCTGGAACGATAAAAGTAAAAACAAAAGACAGGCTCAATAAAAATACAAAAAAAAAGAAAACTATAGAAGAAAACAGTATTGTACATAGCATACCTCTGCTCTAATACCATCAACTTAAAAACATGTAAACCGAGCAACTGTTATGAAAAAAACTCTACTAATATCGCTACCCTTGTTTATTTCAAACTTTTCTAACTTCTGAGCTTCAATAACTCATCAGCTAAAAGCTGATTTTAATCGCCGATTAAGTTTACATCCATTATAAGTACAGGGTGTCCCGTCCCCTTAGCGCCCCCATATTTCTTAGGGGTCAGACGGGGTCCAAACTTGGAGGACCCTCGATACGCCCCTGTCTCGAACACTCGCAACAGGGAGGGACCGATAGTGTCAAAAAAAGATAAAAATAATATATATTGCATTTTTCTTCCCTCCCGACTTATATTTATCTCAATTTGAGTATAAGTTAAGTAGTTAAATATCATAAACAATAAGCAACTAATTTATTTTTAAGGACTCTTTAAGACAAAACGTACTCAAACTTAATAAGCATAATCAGCTTTAAAAAAAACAACCGACTTCAGTTTCGACTATCTTAATGACAACTTCATATTTTCCTGTTTTTTTCAGTTATTTTGATTTTAAAACGAAACTACTGAACCAATGTTGATAAAGTTTATATGGGACCACCTCTGAAGTATGGCCTACCCAACAAAAATAATCATCAAAATCAAATCATAATTGGCGGAATAATAAACATACATACAAAAAAATACATACAATCGAATTGAGTACCTCCTTTTTTTGAATACCTCAACGCCTAGTTTTAGTACGCCTAGCACGCGAGCCGTGATAAACGTCTACCCACTCTGTTTCCCCGCGAAAACCAGACAAGACGTATCCATATTCTAGCTTTATCACGTTCCCGCGCGGGGAAAGACCAATTAGTCCTCGGCGCGTGCTAGGGGGGCTGGATGACATCTTCATATTTTCTAGTAATTTTGATTTAAATACCAAACTACTAAACCGATTTCGGAAAAAATTATACGGAACCACCTCTCCTACCAAACAAAAAAAGAATCATCAAAATCAGTTCTTAATTGACGGAGTAATCGCGTAACATGTATTTAAAAAAAACGTGGACTATGAAAAAATTAGGCTAATTATACTAAGGTTAATGTTATTGTAATAAGTATAGTTTTCACCTTTACTTTATATGCAAATAAATAAGAAAACAAATTACACAAACATAGGTAAGTAGATATTTTCAGTACATTAAAATCACATTAGTAAAAATATCTCGTAGAGGGGACGGAAAATTATCGCCAACAGAAGAGAAAATAAATTAATAAAAATACATTTTACGTTCCATATCTCATTTGGAGGTGACAGAAAAAAGTAAATTGTACGGAAGCTGTGATAAGCAGACGTAATTGAGTTGATGTAATTTAAGCATAATGAAATAAGCAGTGACTTCTTATTTTCGCCCACAACGAATACAACTTTGAATATAACTTGAAAGTATACAGTTATATAGATATTCCAAATCACACCGAGTACTGAAGTGAAATGCAATTAACAATGACTGACTGGTGTTGAAAACTATAGGTAGAATGTAATACGCTTTTTTTTTTTTAATACCACCGACCTTATCTTCGAATATCTGGATAACATCTTCATATTTTCTAGTAATTTCGATTTAAAAACCAAACTACTAAACCGATTTCGAAATAAATTATATGGGACCACCTCTGAAGTATTACCTATAAAAAAAAAAGAATCATCAAAATCAGTTCATAATTGGCGGAGTCATCGCGTAACAAACGTACAAAAAAAAACTGTCGAATTGAGAACCTCCTTTTTAGAAGTCGGTTGAAAATAACCTTTCTCTGTCGAAATAGTGCGTCTAATAGATATATAGTCAAAATCGCAGGTTGGAACATAAATATTATAGCGCTAAGGGCCGGTTTTTTGATCCGTAGTTAAGCCAACTAATAGTTAAAAACTGTAACAAATTGTTAAAATCCCAATAATTCGGTTTTTTGATTCATAGTTAGCATGACCAGTGGTCAAAAATGTAACTAATGGTTAGCTAGTTAACTATAGTCAGTTTAACAAATGGTTATTTTTACTTTGACCTCGGATCAAAAAACCGGCCCTAAGTCAGATGACATGTGTGTGATAATGACCTTTACTGAGCAGTGAGATAAGAAATGCTATGAATGCTAATTGTTAATTGCGTTTATTACGGCATGTTGTGTCGGATCACCTCTGTTGCTCATCAATAGCGCGTCTGCTAGAGTCCCGCGGTTTTGAGTCCCGGCTAATGTGTCTTTGTTTGTTCTATGGCATTTTAGACACTGGGAATTATGCGGAGCTTTGAGTGTGAAGCGTTATTCAATATACCGGCTGTTAGTTTGAACACCGTTAGCCTTCTAGGATATTGTACTCTATCATTATGAACATCTTTTACTATAGGGCCAACCGTGAAATAGCGAAAAGAAATTAGTTGTTCCATACAATTTTTTTAATGAACTTGAATGTATGGAGTAGCAGGTTTTTTTGTTGCTATTTCAGGGTTGGCCCCATAGTAATAGTTTTTATAATGATGAGTACAATGAAATCCTAGAAGTATAACGGTGTTCAAACTAACAGCCGGTATTTATGCATCGTCATCTTTCCAGTCTTCCTTATTCCGCTTCTTGGTATACTTTTATATATTCTGTGGTATAGGCATCTATTACTTGAAATCTGCCTCGGTCCTGTGCTCTATGTCAAGGTTCAAACTGCGATGGCGATGGTGACGGTGGAGTTGACTGATGGTTATTTTTTTTGTTCATGATAGTTCATAATAGGATGAACTATCATGTCTGTCTACCTAATGTAATTATGTCCAACATGAAAAAATATATATAGGAGATCTTTATCTTTTATTTTTACCTACAATTAACTTATTAAAGCTACCAACCTCGCGCCAAGTTTTGTCCGTACTCCGTGGAAACCTATTAATCTACGGAAGTGAATTAGTGCGATGCACACGCGTGTGTAGTGTGGAGACACTTCATTACGTGGCCAGGCATAAATCAGGACTTCTAATATTAAACGTGCCTTGGCAAATTGCGGACGGCGCGGTGGTAACTATAGTAACGTTTACAGCGGCTGCGAGAGATTACCGTTTCTGTATGCTAGTTGAACGGTGTCAACAATTTTAGCATTTTTTAATACGGTATGTAGCATATACGGGCTAATCTATATATATAAAAAGCTCTGTCCTGACTGGCTGACTGAATGACTGACAACGCACAGCCCAAACCGCTGGTCGTACGAAAATTTGGATTTGGATAATTGATTTAAAATAAAAAAATGCTGTTTTCGATATTGTTTTGACATGGACGATTTAAGGGGGAGAAAGGGTGGAATGTTGTGTTGGAAAGTTCTTTGTTTTTGAAGTTATAGTGATGAAAATTGATATTTGGGTAGTTCATTCAAAGAGGAGAATTTTTTGTTGGTAGAGTCGGTCGAGTCAGTAGAGTCGGTCGAGTCGGTAGAGTCGGTCGAGTCGGTCGAGTCGGTCGAGTCGGTCGAGTCGGTCGAGTCGGTAGAGTCGGTAGAGTCGGTCGTGTTGGTCGTGTCGGTAGAGTCGGTAGAGTCGGTAGAGTAGGTAGAGTCGGGAGAGTTTTGTGGGGGGGGGGGGGGGGCGTAAAAAATTGCTCGAGGTGATTTAAAGTGATGAATTTTGGGAGCGGGCCGAATTTCTTCCATACGCGGACGAAGTCGCGGGTGACCTCTAGTAGCTAATATGGTAACTAGCTAACATTTTCTTAAGATCAACTTCTGTGGAGCTTTTTCTAATACTAAACGTAACTTGGCAAATTACAGACGGCGCTGTGGTTACAGCGGCAGCGAACGATTTGCGTATGCGTTTGCTAGTTGATTCGTGTCGTCATTTTTAATAGACAACAAATGCTTAAGGCTTACATCCTCTTATATCAACTTCTGTGAAACATATTCTAATATTAAATGTGCCTTGATAAATTACGGACGGCGTGATGGTGGACTAGCTGCGAGCAAATCCCGTTTGTGTTCGCTAGTTGATCAGTGTCACAATTTTTTGCAATATAAAAAATGGGACCTAGCAATACGGGATTTTACTCGTAGTAACTAGCTAACATAGTGGTTCAATTTATGTGCAACTTAGTGCCATAGCAAATTGGTCGCTATAACGATTACAGCTAGTTTACTAGTTGATAAGTGTCGACGCTTTTAGCTGTTTAAAAATTATAACGTAACAATACGGGTTAGCAACTATCTTACGACGTCTTAGATCAACTACTAAGCAAAATAATATTTTGGTTTATGCGTTCGCGTAGCACCTTGTTATAGAGGGCCTTCCGGGAGAACGCACCGAGTCTGGAATCATTTTTGTGGTCTTTTAGATTGTTTTAATTATCTAAAATTATCATTAGTAGCACCACCAAAAGGCTTCTATTGCATCAGTAATTATTTGAAGTGTTTTAAAGTTAGTATGATTAAAACTATCCCACATTTTGAACAGATTCAAATATGTAAAAAAAAAGTTAAGTAAGTTCGTATGGTTGAGTAATGAGTAGCCAGCTCTATATTAACATAGCATCACTTTCATATGTTTAGGTACCTTTTACTATAGATTTTTATAATTATACCTACGTATCACACTGCAATACTACCATTGAAAATATGATGAAGAAATTCTACGTCAAGAAATTATATTATAACCAAAACGGAAGACAAGAATGCTGTTTTTCAGCACAAGCAGAATTTAAAGTCAAACTAAAATATAGCTCACTTTACTCGAGATTAATGACTTCACTGCACCATCACGGCTATTAATGAAGCTTACATTGAAAGCTTAATATTTTATGTTGAAAGGCAAAGCAATGTCATACATAATGCCAAATTTATGGTCAGACAAGGATGTCCACACAGTGAAAGTTAAGGCTAGAATCACGCGTAAATCTGGTTGCAAAGTCTTAACTGACCAGGACTTGTGACTCTAATTAGTTTATGGTCTACCTAAATCAATTTCTTCAAGCTTCTTTCAGTGACAGTAATTTACGATGATCCGGGAGTGTCCTGAATCCTTTGTTTTCAATGGCTGCTATCCAAACTAGTTGTTATTGTACGCACAAATATGCAGTATCTCTGGATTTAAGTTGATTTGTGGTCGCAAAAGTGTGGCCTTATGGGAGCAATTGTTAAAAAAAATAGGTATTGTACTTTTGGTTTAATATTTAAGAGGTATAATCAGTACTATGCCTATATATATAAGTATAGTGTATATAAGTATGGTATATTTTATTTTAACTTTTTTGCGTAAGAATGTAATGAAACAATTATTTGTGTGTGACTGCTATCTTGCCTGGTGGTAAATACGATGGAGTACTACAATAGGCATGATGACTACAATTTTTTTATTACCTCATAAAAAAGCTGATCATCAATAGAGCTTATCAACGAAAACAAAATTTAAAATAATTCAAAAATAAATAAGTTCTAAGTATTTTAATTTCAAGCTAGACAGAGAGCGCGCTATACTGAGCTATGACGTCAAGCCTCAGGCGCGGCATACGAATGCTATACTAACACGTGCTTTGCGAGAAAGGGATAGAGCATCCCTTCTCTATCCCCACCTAAAACTTTAAACGCTCATATCTCAGAGATTTATCAGCCAATACAATTTTTTTTTTCAGTATGTGTAATGTATTTAGTTATATTCATCACTAAGCCTGTTATTTGTCATAAATTAAGCAGTAGGCCACATGCCCATTACATGTAAGTACTTAGTAATTTATAATAAATCACCTCTATTTTGGAAAGAGTACCTTTACTCTAACTATCAAGTTTATGCACACTTACCTTGAAACTCCTTACGAACATGCATCACAAAAGTTAAGAAAAAAAAAAAAAAAAATTAAATGAATAGTCGATTATTAAGCCTAAGCTAGACGATGAGAACCTTTTCCTTATCAACCAACATAACTATTAATGATATATTTATTGACCTATACAAAACATTATGCGAGCTAGAGCAATGCCTATTTGCAGAATAAGAAATTACAAAGATAAAGTAAAGACGCTGTTAAGCTCTCCCTCTAGCTTCACTATATCTTCGCTAAGACCACAATTTTATTATTATTAACTACCTCAGTCCTTAACACCAGCAAAAAGTCTTAATCCCTAGAAACACCTTACCTTAACACCGGTAGAAATTAACCAAAAATTCCCGAGCACTAATTACCTCGAACTGGCGAACATGTTAATCCAGAAATATATTTCTCATTCCGGCATATCCGATACAAAGGCCGCTAGCCGTTGGAGGAGCCATAAATTAGAAGGAAAGCTGCGAGCCAGGATTTCCCCTGGGTTTATTCTCACTCAAGAGCGCTCTACCTAATCCAGCAAGCCTTATTATGCTACCCTTAATACGGCGCTCAAGACTACTTGAAAATTTTCTCGAAAGTAAACGCTTTAGTCGAACTTTCCATCTTTTCGGGTCGTGACGATTCTTTAATTTTGGACTGCGCCGAGTTTTTACTTCTGAACCGTAATGATAGGGACTCAAGTTTTCTTGAAGTAGTAGTAGTATAGTAGTCTACTTTAGTAGTACTACTACTTTCGTAGTACTACTACTAAAGTAGACATCAAATTTTTGAAAAGTTGATAAATAGGTAGGAACTCGTATAGATAGATTAACTCATTATTGCTCAAAACGCACACAAAGGATTAAATAGCTTAAACAGTACGGTGCAACAAATACCGGTATTATCTGACTGTCTGGAAGAGATCGCTATTAGCGATAAGACCGCCTTTTGTACCTATCTGTAGTGTATTATGTTTTGTAATGCCCTTTCTATGTAAAAGTGTTATTGTATTTTGTTATAGCTTAAAATAATCTCTTCCAGGCAACCTTTGAATGGAGAAAACTAATAGACGGGGTGTGTGTTTAAAGACGAAATGTACAAAAAGGTTGATTCATGAATCAAAGAAACGGAGGATGTATGTAAAAAATGTGCCTCTATTTTCTATCCGCGAAAATAGTAGCAAATTTTCACTCTAACCGAAAATAGTGGGACATTTTAGTTACCTACTCAAAGAAATAGCAACTCTGAGATAAACTAATAAGACTAACATGGAAAGGTAATGACTGTTCGTCACGACCCTAACGTGGCAGAACATTGCAACATACACATGGCAACACTGTTGTACGGGTTCTGGTAGAGTTTTAGGTGAGACGCGGTCGGGCGGATGATACAAATCTTTTTTCTCTGATCGAAGGGTTGACTCTAATATTTACTTCGTTTTGTAGGTGCTTGTTTAGCAAACGATTTGGCTTAGGTACAATGTACCACACTTGCCCAGAAAGAACATAATTCGCTTAAGCTTAAAGACATCTAGAAACCGCGGAAGTACTACAGAACGGGTAGCGGCGGGAGGGGGTGGGGAATAAACAGAGAAACCTTCTATACCAGGTATTAAAACTCCCGTTAGACCAAAAGATATCTAACGACTTCTTACTGCTAAGCCTTGTACATATACATACAGCTTACTAAACTAGCAGCAACACTCAATTATGAAAGCATTTATTTGTAATATAATAACTAGCAATCATTTTAAAGGATTGATTTAAATATGACTTTTGACCGTTAAGGCTCATGCTCAAATACTCAACTACCAATCTCCTCGGTTTAAATTGTCTATGAACGCCGCCGCTCCTCTGAAGTCTGCCGGCGCATTCCGTACTTATCGAAAGCGCGGGCGCATGGTTAGAAAGAGATAGACACACACCCGAAATTCGCGTGCGACAAGGACAAAAGTAACGTTCGTTTTTTAAATAATTGAGCCCGGAATGATGATAGCCACCCGACAATTCAAACTATTTTATCAAGCTGGCAACCCTCTCACGTACAGTGGCCATTTAATTTGTTTCCTCACAAGACTTTTTTAATTAAAATTATAGGTAGGTATTTACTGTGGGAATTAAAACCAACTTGATTAAATTGCTTTATTTATAGCAATGATCCATATAATCAATTAATACAAATTTCTAAGTTATCTCTAGCAATAGACGCCACAGAAATATCGCATTATGTCATGCTTCATATCAAAAACAATGAGCAAAGGCTTCCGACGACTGCACGATATAAATCAGTGAATTCTATTTTCAATTAGCGCTGCGCGAGCGACGTTCCTAATTCGAACGCAACCTATAATTATGCGAAGGCTGCTGATTGGCTCGCGCTGGCGGTGCAAACACGTAGCTTTATTTGCTTGCACTATCTAAGCACTTGCAAGACTATCTTTAAAGTGAGACTGTAGGGTTGCCAGTCCCTTTTATCTAGATATAGCTAACTCATTTTTTTTGTTAATAAGGAGCTACCTTAAAGAAATTAAGTGTATTTTACTAGGAGCGGTTGCTCAAAATCTATCTTTATGTTAATAATACTTACAGGGTATAAAATTTGTAAGTTTCGACTTATATAGACAATCACAGCTGAATCAATTTAAAAATTACTTATTCAAAACAGATTCTAAGTCACTCAGCTAGCTGTGGAAAGAGCTATGCGCAGCGGTATTTCTCTAATCTAAGGGATAATTTCTTGTTACGAAGTAACTAAATTCATAATAGAAACAGAGAACTAAAGTCATCGATATAGTGCAGCGCATTAGCAAGCTGAAGTGGCTATAGGCTGGTCATCATTACCTTTGAACCGTTAACTGCTAGGGCTGACTTGTTCTAAAGAACGTTTATAAAACGTGTTGCGGGATACTGTGAGGCCGCTAATTTAAAAAATATCCAAAAAAATGTGCAGTAGTAACAATGTTTTGACGGTTTTTATGAGTCGGTTTTCCCAAAAAAAAAATTGTACCTATTTTAGGTATGAAGAAAAATAAACCAAAATTCCACTATTTTTACACATCGAAATAATGTTAATTCATTCAAGTTTAACTAATTTTGCACGAAATTTTATTCGCCTTAAAAACATTAAGTCGAATTGAGAACATATTTTTTGAAGTCAGTTCAGAATAGCTTGCGCTGAATATAACATTGTTGTAGTTATTAATACGTTTAGACAGAGACCGCGGAAGTACTCCGTCCCCGGCTTCCTCCAGTCAATTTACTTTACTGTACGAAATAGAGATGACTAGGTGACTAGGATGAGAGATGACTAGGTCAATCAAATTATCAGTTAAACCTCTCCAACAATTTTTCTTATTAGCCTAGGAAAGTTAAGGGTTGACCTAGAAAAAAATAAAAATAGCTTTTTTGTTTTCTAAGTATTATGGCGTAACCTATCTATCGTATAAAAAGTCTAAAATTACACAAATTTAAACTATTTTGCATTTATCGGCATAATTAAAAATGTTCACATATTTAGATTTTCAGCTTTTCGTATTCTCTATTAAAAACAAAAATATTATATATAAGTACGGAAAAAATATTTCGATACGCCAATTAGTTTACGAGATACATAATTTTCGCGGCGTGTGACTTCATCGTACAATTCACACAATTTTTCGCACGCCGGCCCTATACGATTCACTACGCACCGTTACCTTCGACCGCGATTAACTACTACTTCGTTTCAATATTTCAAGATTATATTTATACCTATAATTTTATTTTTTACTGATTGTCCGTCAGCGAATAAAGCTAATCATATCAGAATATTTTTAATAATTGTAATTTGGATGCACCGCCCACCGCCATCGAAGTCTCGTAAATTGACTGGGCTATATGTACAAGTGGTTTTTCATTTAAGAAAAACCCAAGCATCTGTGAATGATAGAACAGAAAAAATTACAAGGTAGTAAAATTGAACCCCCCTTGAACAACCCTTGCTTTTAGGGGTACATTTGGCCCCCTCTTCCTCCCTCTTCCGCGGTCGCTGCGTTTAGAGGCGTTTTTATCGGAGTGCACCTGCCCTGGTAGTAAGAGAGAACTCCAGTGGTAGTGCGAGAGGTGTACTTTAGGCTGACAACGATGAAACTATATAGCGCGTTGATAAACCCCACACTATTCAACTGAAGTGGCAATGTTCCCCACGAATAGACAAGCGGCCGGCGACATCTTTTATCGCGCACTGTTTTCGTTTTGCGAGTTTGTTTTCAAACTGCGGGGCCATATTGCGCCCGTAAATTATTACCGCGGGAGATTTGTTTCCATCGCGGGCGGCGGTAGATCAGCGTTTCCCGGATGCTAGTTCATGCTGGATGCTTTGTTGTCGGTTTGATAGGTTTTATTTCTTATTGATGGATCGCGATAGGCTCCAGTTGAGAGGCTGAAATCTCGATAAATTGATGATCGTTACAATACATTGCAGTCACGCTAAATATTGTTTAAGTTGAGTTTTAACACTCCCAGTTTGAGTGAGTCATTGTAAACTCGCCCCAAAGTAAATTCGCCACACACTAAAAATATGTGTAAACTCGTTCCAGTCCTATTTATATTATAGTTTATTCGATACAATAATTTTTAACTATTAGTGGAATTTCCCGTACAGACTGCAGAAAAATCAATCAAGGTATTCATAAATCTTAAAATCACGCAAAAGATTTAAGATTGGGTGTCTGTGAGTGCGCATGTGTGTATTGCTTTCTTCAATCAAATTTCATTAAAAAAACTTAAAGGATGGGTTAAGTTAGGGAACGTATGTGTAGGATATGTTAATAAACATTTTGCACGTTTTATATACAGGGTTACTCGTATTGGTGTTACTAATCCGAAAGGAGGTCGACAAAGAATAAAATAAAATAATAAAAGGAGTACTCAATTCTAAACGAGAATTTCTAATATGGGCAAAACCAGCCGCAGGGTACTTCCCTAGCAACATAATTAATAAAGTTAATAGAGCATTGTAAACCTAAAGCCCAAGTCATTTCACACACTTTCTATAGAATTTCCTACAAGGAAAATAATATCCACAAAGTTAAATCTCAAGAAGTTCGCCCGACAGCTTGCCAAAACCCTCCTATCAACCACTTCATCTCAACAAACTAAATTATTCCAATTGAATAAAACTTATTGATAACTCTTTTATTCCCTTGAGGTCGCACCGTCTTTACGTACAAGACGATCTTAAGCGCCTCCGCCAAAAATACACAGAGCTGTTAATACCTGACTGACTATGTGTCTTATGGTGCACCATATAATAATTTAAAAATATTAATGTATCAACAGAAACACTCAGTGTACACCAAAATAATTATTTGGCAGCAAAAATAATATAGCTTTCATCATCATTATTGACAGTTATACAGTGAGCTATATAATTTGTCAGTTATACAGTGAGCTATACAATGTGTAACTCTAATATGTATCTCTAATATGTAACTCTAATGTGTATGCTCTAATAAATTTCGCTTTTTCGCGACTATCTGTCAAATTCAATCAGTCAAAGAGTCAAAAAGGTATAATTTAATTGTGATAGTTTGCTGTTTAAATATTCCTGATATTATACCTTTATTATCTAAATACAAATTATGTGACAGTTACACATGTTCACGAATTGTTTATTTATTACACACTTTATTGTCGCTTCCTGCTGCCCAATTAATTTATTAGGTCAGTTAACAAATTAACTAACGAACAGGAAGAACTTAACATGTCCAGATTTATGACTGGAGTTGCTGTACATTTAACATTACGACCTTACATATTGCGGGTGACAGCTCCACGCAAATGTAAGTGATATTTCATAGCTAATTAAATAATAAAAATAGGGGATATAATATTCCTTAGATCTGAAAACCTTGGCGTGACAAATGACATAAATTTGTACGAAAAATATCTTAATGTTGATTTACAGTAGAGGTAAATATTCTTTTTGTGGGGGTTTTGACAGCTCTAAAGATATATTCTGAGGTCGGTACGACTGCGTAATGTTTTACGGTATGGGGCGAGACAATAATGGCTTGCTCATAACATTACTCCTCCACCCCCTTACCACGGTAGCGGTGTCTCCAAGCTCTTTGGATATCCGACGGGATTATCGCAAAATTCAAGCGGCTACATTTGCTAGCGACATGAAATTGAGTTTCATAGTACGGGGGATTCAAGAGCAGTCTTTTGCTGAACGTGCTGTTTATTTTGTTTGAAAGTGTACTAAAATTACACAGAATTAATTTCTGTATGTGAGCATTCTCTCACGTTGGAAACGGTCTTGGAAGGAACGGTTGAATTTGTTTGAATGTTTTTGGGCGGGAACAGTGCCAACGTGTGATATTTAACACATTATACTGAGACGTACGCACGTACACACAATTAATGCATTTCACAGCTTAGTTTTTTTTTAAGGTTTAAAACCAACAACATTACGACTTCGACGTTTTCTTTTTGTAATTTTATGTAAATCGGTCTAGATATGTCGTAAACAAGCGGATTCCATAAATGATACTTACTCAGCGTTCGTATTTTGGAAGGAAGTTAAACATAAAATAAAGCTACTGTATCAATACAACGAGCTCAATGAATTAGGCAGAATCACATCGGAATACGTTCAGCATTTATCGAAAATATCTACACAAGATATACATTGGAGACTTATTGTATCGTCGGCATTCACTTTGATAGTAGGGATAGACACTTGGCAAATACGTGAGTAATATGTCAAAGCTTACAACTAGATTTTTTAATATAAACCTTACAAGGAGTCAACCTAAGAGTGATAAAAAGTAACAAAATGTAAAAGTGTAAAGTCAGAATGAAAAAAAAAACAATACGCTTTTGTGATGGTATAAGATAACACCTGTACATGACAATAGGATAGATGACTGATGTTTATATCGTTGAAACCAATAGCTTTCATGAAGAATTTAAGTAAATATAGTATGTTTATTGAAAAAATAATTTAAATCGGTTAATAATGTTCTGATATATGAGCGTTTAAAGTTTTTGTTAGAGACAACTCTGTCCCTTTCCCACAAAACAAAAAATGACGTCACGCCTTACTTGTCAGAATACAATTTATATGACGTACTGAGAAGTGACGTCACGATTTGCTGATTCGCCTCTCTGTCTAGCATGATATTAAAATGCTTATAAGTTGCTTATTTTTGATCAGATTTTCATTTTCTTTTCATTAGTCAGCTATATTTATGGGCTACATTTTAATAGCACAATAAAAAAATACCAGTCATCTAGCCTATTGCAGTGATTATACAGAACTTTGAGTAACAAAACAATATTCAAGCATCGTTGCACTGCCCCTCACTACTTTGAGAGCTAAGTAGTCTCCTCATCCCTATCTTTTCTAACTTATCTGTATAATAAAGTACACAATAAGCAGTCTATAAATAATAAATTTGAACCGATTGCTCTAGAATTCACACAATTGCATAAGCAATCTGCATAAACTCCCAAGAATCTACGCACAAAATGTTGCCAATCAAAATATTTACCCCGAAACCGGGCACATTCTCTGCCTTAATTTTAATGGAAGTCCGAAAAAAATTCACTACATTGAATATGTTTTGAGTATTTTAATTGGACCGACAACAATGTTTCTAATAGAGCGGCCATGTTTATTAATAATGACCTTTATTACCACTAAAATCTAACTATTTCTCCTTCCATTCCAGACATTTCTCGTACAATGGTTGGTACATAAAAACATGGGTACAGTACAGTTACATATCCAAAAGAATTTTAATTATACCGTATATCAAAAAAAAATATTCACGCTACCTTGATTTTACGTGTATTTTAACGTTCGGCTATGAATGGATCATAAAGTTTTAAGACTGTTTTTGTAAGTTATGTCTATATCGGGATTGTATTGTAAGCCTATCTAGTCGGTTTCTTTCAAGTTTTTTTTTACAATCTATAACATAAATTTTAAAATTTTTAACTATGTTAAGGTAAAAAAAATAATTAAACCTAGTAATAAAATCGAAACGATTTATATCAATATAAAAAATATATACTTAAAAAAGTTATGTACTTAACTAATTTATATATTAATTATAATTAGAATAACATATAAAGCATTTAGCGACCAAAAATAATTTTAAAATTACATTTTGTGGATTTAACTACTTTTATTATAATAGCAAAACAGTGGTTTTATAGTTAGTTTGTTATTAAATGAAAGTTCGTTCACAGATCTGGGTTTTCAAAAAGACGACCGAATAATATATTTTTATTATTATTTAATTAAATCTCCATCATTCTATTCTTTACGTTAGAACACCTAATAAGCTAAATAAATAAAATATAATGTTAAACCATAAGTTTAATAATTATAATTGTCTTATCTATAGTAGAACTTGCAATTATAAAAGGGCTTTTTGGTATTTATATAAAAACGTAAGACGATTCAATTTGGAAATGGCCTGTCGTCCACGTATCAATGCCACAAATTGAATTATTAATACAAAAGCGCATTTAATTGAAGACTTCACTTTTCCAAAGCAGCATTGGTTTTTTAATTTGTGCACGGCGTCCTTTTATCCATCAATCAAGCTTGTTCAATGTTCGATCGCCTTGTAGCCGCCCTTTGAGAAGGCTCTAGGAGGTCAGAGAAGGCCTTTTTCATTCAATCAGGATGTATAAGGGCATTAATATAATGAAGATAATGCTTGAAAGTCACTTTTGTCGCGGCTGTTACTATTTAAAATAATCTTTCGTGTTATGATATCAAGTCTACGTTGTTTCGAGTGGATTAGAAGCAAACACGTTAACTGATAAGACTTTCGAAACTATATGAGAAAAATCATCATAACAGTGAGTAGCCCGACATCATTTTTTTAATCTTTTAGGTACTACTACTAGCTGGCAAAACAGCATATATACAAATCGTTTTATTCTAATGGTAAGTACCTTTATTTATTATGAAAACTGACGTGGTTTTGACACATTTTTGTTTTATTCATACGGGAATACTCACGTTTAATTAAATCGGATACTCCGACTATAGTTTCGATCACATCCGGTGACCTTTTTCAAAGAGTGAAAACACAGAAGCTCTCGGGTCAGAAGCGCAGCACTATATCCGGTTTGACAAGGCAAAAGTGTTGGCACGCGAAAAGTTTTATGTGCCTCGTAAAGTTAGGGAGGCCATAGAGATTAGCAAGCGCCCTAACTTCAATAGAGACGGGGGATGGAATCTGCCACCGACTTGGAGACCCTGTCTTCATGGGGCCCGCGAGGGTGGACGCGTATCTGAAGGCGACGTGGTGAGCTCCGCGTGCTGGAATATTCCCGACACCGCACGAGAAGATTCCAGTGATGAAGAGCTCCAGAGAGCGCCGGCGCAGCACGACACTCTACCCGCCCCCACCCCCTCACCCGCAGAGCAACCGCTGTCATCGCGCGCGCGACGCGCAGCGGCCCGCAGTGCTAAGCAGGACGCAGCTGCACGCGCGTCGGGCTCTGTTTTCACTCTTTGAAAAAGGTCACCGGATGTGATCGAAACTATAGTCGGAGTATCCGATTTAATTAAACGTGAGTATTCCCGTATGAATAAAACAAAAATACCTTTATTTACTAATAAAAAAACACAACCTAACTACTACTTAATCAAACCTAAACTATTATAACCTAGACAAAATTTACGAGATTGTACATTATATGAAGTAACGCGTAATGGAAACCAAACCGAAAATAGGTTGTAAACATGTACGGCCTTACCATAAAACGCCGCTCAAACCCTAGTCACAGTTTAAGATGCTCTAACAACTTCTCGCTGACGTGAAATGTCACGTGCGAAAACAAGACAGATAAGTTTAAGCAGTGACTAAGTTTAAACGGCGTTTTATAGTAAGGCCGTAAGTGTTCCATTCCATTTCCATCCAGAAAAATATCATTCACTCATTCCTTTGAAATATATAAATATGCAAAATCAGTTTTTTTTCCACCAAATGCAATGATTAGTAACTACATATGCAACTCCTTTTGGCTTCCTCGTACCGTTCCGCTTAATACTGTATAGGCAAGAGTTTATAGATGAAAGTCTGGCAGTCCAAATGCCCATTAGCTTTTTGTCAATGTATGATCATCATCAGCCCGGAGACGTCCACTGCTGAACGAAGATCTCCCCCTTAGACCGCCACACTGTACGACAACCTGCCATATGCATCCACCGGCTGGCCGCGACTTTTACAATGTCGTCGGCCCACCTGGGAGGCCTTCCTACGCTGCGTCTTCCGGTTCGCGGTCGCCACTCAAGAACCTTTCTTCCCCATCGGTTGTCAGTTCTTCAAGCGATGTGGCCTGCCCATTGCCCCTTCAACTTGCAAACCTTGCGAGCTATGTCGGTAACTTTGAATCTTTGGCAAATATCCTCGTTCCGGATTCTATCGCGCAAAAGAATAAAAGAAAAATATAACTTTATGTCAATGTATGCCTAAGTTTAATTTCTATGTAAACTCTACTTAGGTACCTGAACAAGACAACATTGTATAGTAGCGACAACTATTCGTTACAACAGGTAAAGGTAATCGGTAAGCTCAGATACCTAGAAAGATAACAAGTTTTGAACCGGTTTTAGATGAATCGCTATACAACCTAATTGATTTCAATTGTAAGTCGGTTTTTAAACGTTCTATTGAATCTAATTATTTATTAGATTTGATTGTAGATTTATAGTTTTGAAACCGGACTGAACTAACGATAGTTTTTTTTATTGGGTTCTCCATTAAATTAAAGACGAGCATTGTAAATTATAAACAAATTTTCGTGAACATTTTGTATAAGATTATTAAAATAGATTGTTGTTTAGTTGAATCGTTCCCAAAAGTGTAAATGATGTTCCTTCCAATAGCTAATAATTATTATGAATGCTCTATCCATTTTGTCGACTATGGGTATAATTTTTGGTGATTTTGAAGTGAATTTTGGTGTGGGAAGTTTTTTGGTAACTTGTCAAATCATAAAACAGTGTATGATCAATCTAGTTTGAGTTTCACCAACTGGACACAGGCGTGTCCAGCCCCTCGTGTCGAGTCGGTAATAACCCAATAAACTAAGCACGGTCTAATAACAGTGTTTGAAACGTTTAACGAGGGAAAGGGTTAGAGAAATAATTTATAATGGCACAGTATACCTATATTAATCGTTGTAATAATTACTCGTTCAACGTTTTTTATAATCCGGTATGTCGTTTAGCTGATGGTACGTGATACTGTGAACATAATTTTACCCTAAGTAATCATTCTAAGACAATTATCGAGTTAGTACCTAGTCATCTGGAGCGCGTGATCGATTGGCCCCCTTTTATTTTCAACCGACTTTAAAAAAGGAGGTTATCAATTCGACTGTATGTTTTTTTATTGTTGTTACGCGATTACTCCGCCAATTATGAACTGATTTTGATGATTCTTTTTTTGATTGATAGGTAATACTTCAGATGTGGTTCCATATACATTTTATCGAAATCGGTTAAGTAGTTTGGTTTTTAAATCAAAATTACTAGAAAATATGAAGTTTCCATCCAGGTATTAGAAGTTGAAACCGGTTGTATTTTTTTTAAAAGCGTTTAATATTTTATATCATTTTATTAAATTCTTTGCTGACAATGCTCAGTAAATAATGGAATGAGTATGTTAGACATATATCTGAAAGAACAGGAACAGAACACAGGAACTATGAAATGGTAAATCGAAAGACATGACGAGATTGGGCTCAATAGAGCAAATAGAAATTTCCTATCTACCTATGACATCTCGCATAATGTAAATCTTTGTGATAATGCTAAAGAGTATGTTTTGACCTTGGAGTATACACCATTGGATATGCTAATCATAAACTACCCAAACATTTTCTATCACTATTTGCGAAGTATCTACGAGATAAACTCGCTTATCACAGTTTCATGTTTACTTTTACATTCATTTAAAAAAATATCTGTACGTATGAACGCATTTAATATGCATATATGGTCACGAACCATTTATATTTTTTGGCAGATGGATACGCCTTGGCTTGCTACCTCCAAAAGTATATCATCGAAGGCTTTGACTGCTGAGGGTGTCTGATATATCCCAGAAGTACTAACAGTATGTTTTATTCAGTTGGTCTTAGTTTTACTAATAAAATACAGCGAATAAATGATTTATAGCTTATTATTTGTAAATCATGTAACTGACTGACTGTGTGTTAACTGACTATATAACGGGTTCGCTACGACTTCAGAAACACACGTAAACTTGTTACATTCCACCTCAACTCAAGATGGCTTATTTAAACTAGATTTAAATTAAGCAAAGTACACCTTGGTTCATTTCACCTGAAGACAACTCATCGAACGCTAACTTAAACAGCATAGATAGAGCAGCTTACAACAAGCTGCCGGAAGCTGCCGGAGCATATCACCTTGGTGCTTTCTCTGGGCAGTTAAGTCAAGACTCAAATGCTGGCGTTATACGAGCATACGTTTTACAGCTAAGTACACAGAATTTTGTAATTTTAATGAGTATTTTTTTTCCTATTACTATTAATTATGTTAACATTGTATAAATATAAGTACTTAACTATAATTTATTAATTTATTTTATGTTTTTAAAGCTTAAACAGGAAGAAAAATTATGACCTCCGGCAGGACTCGAAACTGCATACGAGCAGTCTAATAATAATAATAATTGTTTAAACTGATTAATTCATTCGTACTCTTAATAGTATGTAGTTATATTATTCTATTGATATTCTCTTGACTTGTAACAATGTGTTATTAATAAATTATGATAATGATTTTTAATTTGTATTATCTCCCTGCGACAATTTGCTCGGGATGATTTAAAGTGGTGAATTTTGGGAGCGGGCTGAATTTCTTCCGTACTCGGACGAAATCGCGGGGGACCTCTACTGATACAGGGTGTTAGTTTGAACACCGTTATCCTTCTAGGATATCATTGTGCTCATCATTATGAACAACTTTTACTATGGGGCCAACCCTGAAATCCCGAAAAAAAACAGCTGTTCCATACAAAAAGGTTCTTCGATCTTGGACAAAATGTATGGAACAGCTGTTTTTTTTTCGTGATTTCTGGGTTGGCCCCATAGTAAAAGTTGTTCATAATGATGAGTACAATGATATACTAGAAGGATAACGGTGTTCAAACTAACACCCGGTATTATATTCATTATTATTGCAGTCAATAATTTAATTTGGTTTGCTAGTAATAAAATGTAAGTACCTATGATTAAATGCGAAAATAATAATTTACAAATTTACAAAACTCGACTAAGCTAGGTATCCTCAAAAAATAAAACCCAAAACTAAAACAGTAGTGAAAGCCGCAAATGGAATAAAGTATGAAAATAAATAAGAGGAGGTTTTGCGGCGAAGCTAACGAGACGCTTCGCTCCAAGTGTAAGAGTTGGGATTCTTCAAGTTCTGGAACTCTGCAAGTTTCGCAGGTGCGGTTTCACTAAAGTTATATGGTAACTGAGCGTTTTCAGTTAAAACAATTATCGAGTCTTAGACTATAGCACGCTTCAGAGCAGTTAAAGTAGGTACGGAATAAACATTTCTAATACAAGCAAGTACTTAACATTCAAATAAAATAATTTTACTACAGGCCACATAACTCTGGTTCAGTGGTTTTGCTAGCACATTTTGGTGCTTACGATTTCGTAAATAGGGTGTATTTTTATTTTTATTTATAATATAAATAAAAAATGTATCTAAATATTGGGTGGACATTTTACACAGCGCCATCTATCCCCAAACTAAGTAAAGCTTGTACTATGGGAACCATTAGGTATAGCTGATAGAATACTTAATTACCTATATACCTACTTGCACAACCTCTAAGCTGCAGTAGTGTGCAAGCATTACTGTGTTTCGGTTTGCAGGACAATATTACCAGAGAAATTACTATGGGCATAAAGAGATTTCACATCTAACATCTCAGGGTGGCGAGCGAAGTGCAGTGCGGTACAGGATTTTGTTCACAAGTTCACAATTCTGGCACTGCTACTCTTATGGGCAAGCTTAATGCTTACCACCAGGCAAACGTCGTGCTCGTCTTGTCACTTTATCTATTGTATAAAAAAAACAAGATAGATAGGCAAGTAATGTTTTTAAACAATGTTTGTTTTTTTGTTGCGATATACTGAAACAGTTAAATTATAATGAAAATAGAAAAAAAAACTATACGTAAGTAAAATATATAGGTATATATTAAGTACCATTTCTGAGTAAATACAGTACGTACCATAATGTCAGAAATGTAGAATGTCCCAAACCGGTACCGAAAACGCAAAAAGGTATCTCCACATCTAGGTACTAGGTATTGCATTATTAAATGTCATTAAAAAGGTTGATACCGATATAGCTTTCTAGAATTCGAATCATGCAATTGTAAGGTGTCGGAAAAACGCGACCGATTCCATGAAAATGCATCAACGCAAAGAAACCCGACGGAATGCTACTTGCAGTCGTATAATCGAAAACAATATAGACACAGACGAAATCAATCTTTGTTAGCAGCACATTACCGTTAATAATCAATTGACTGTCAATTGGTACATACGTCTTTACAATAGCGATCCGATAATTGTTTCAAGTTTTTATTCAAGCAAGGTGCAGATATAAAATGCGAGTAGAAACTAAACGTTTTCGATTATAGTATAGATAGTACAGTTAGGTACGCATTGAATAATTTTACTTGTTTATGGGCTTATTCAATGCATGTCTTTATAGAAGAAGGAAGGAATTCAAGAATTTTGAATACATTATAGCAAATGTGTCATTTAATCATTTATGTATTATACAACATACATATTTTTATTTATGAAGTGTATAGTCTTATTTTATATGAGAGATAGGTATAATATAACAACGTCTCATTTGGCTTTTGTGAGAATAGGTACATAATTTATAGGGAATATAAAAGACAAGGTAAGTAATAGGCTAGATGACAATTTTTTTTTATTGTCCTATTAAAATGTGGCTAAAAAAAATGAAATTCTGATCAAAAATTAGCAACTTATAAGCATTTTAATATCATGCTAGACAGAGAGAGGAAACAGCAAATCGTGACGTCACTTGTCAGTACGCGATATAAAATCTATTCTGACAAGTAAGGCGTGACGTCATTTTTTGTTTTGTGGGAAAGGGACAGAGTTGTCTCTAACAAAAACTTTAAACGCTCACATATCAGAACATTATTAACCGATTTAACTTATTTTTTCAATAAACATACTATATTTACTTAAATTCTTCATCAAAGCTATTGGTTTCAACGATTTAAACATCAATCATCTACCCTATTAGAAAGATTTACGCTAGAACAAAAATATATATAGGCGAAAAAAGCAGTAAACTTCAGAATTAAAGGCTAAACTCGTTTACATCATTGTTTAAAAGATAATAAGATATGAATATAATTACGAATTTTACTTACTTACTTGGTTTCTAAAATAGTTTAAAAAAAATAGAGAATATTTATATGCAGTTCCATATTTATTGTTTATTTCTGTTATTAATGCCTCGACAGTATGAAAAACAGCAACAATGCAGAAATGTATGAAAGTAAAAAAGTATGAAAAGCAGACAGGACGGAAACTCGGTAAAGTTAAATAAAAATTAACCTAACACTTTATAGGTTGACCTTAAAAGAATTCAAACGTAAGTAAATCTAGTCTCTACATCTGTAGGTCGTGTCCATTTACATAACTGTCATCGACATTTAAACAGATAACGTTGATTTATTAACCTTTAGAATAGAATAATAATTAATTCATGATCAAATTCTAAAAATATCTTACTTGGACAAGAATTTATTTATTTAGAGATATTTAAATATTTCGGTTTATCTAGAAGAAGACATTTAATGTAGGTATAATTAAACATTTGAACAATCTGACGATAATATTTTGATGAAATAAGTACAGCTAGCGGAAATACAATATAATAGCTATAGGTAATCGATTTAAGGCCGTATACGAACATACTTATTATGGTCGATTCTGACGGTTTTAGTTGACAGTTCTAAACTAACTAAAGTATTGCTGTCCTTAGCTAACATGCCTAGTAAAAAAGTGACAGCAATATTTTAATTAGTTTAGAACTGTCAACTAAACCCGTCAGAATCGACCACACTCTCTTTTGAAATTATGTAAACTGTCTTGGACAGTAAAATTAGGCGTGGGAAGAAAATACACAAAAACATAGCATAAAATATATACCATTATAGATAAGATATACCGTAATAAACTTAAAAATAAACATTATAGATAAGGTATAACGTAATGAATAAATAATAATATAAATGAATATAAGAAAAGGCAACAGATTATGAGGCACCTTTTTTTACTTTCTCGTCAAATCTCTCAGGAACTTTGGCCAAGCCGTTTGGCTGTGAAAAGTTAACAAACACAGCCAGATAGATAGATATAATTTTAGAAGTAAGTAGATTTAAATTAATGGAAATGTGTACACTGATACTGAAGCACTGACGTCCTTTCCCAGGGTCCTAGAATAAGCTGCAGATATTGTCTAGTGTGAGTTGTGGGCGAGCAGACAGAAGAAAAACTGCAATACATACTAAAGATTCCACGTCTGCCGTGGCCCTAAGAATGATTAAAAGCGTAAGCCTGAATCGTCGAAGCCCACTGCGTCAGGAGGTTACTAGGGCCGGCTGTAACCGGTTTGTCACATGGCGACGGCCACGTGCGGCCTCCACGGCATAACACATCAATATGTGAATATATTTCGTGCTAGAGACGAACGCTAGAATGTAATCTTAAGTATCATACGCAATACGATGTTTTATTTGATTGTATTTGACTACAGTTCGCTTAAAGTTAAGTGACGGTGGAAGATGGTTAACACGTCGAGGTTGGAATAAGAACTGCTGAAATGTTAGTTGACATACCTCGATGCTGAAGCAATTCACTCTAAATTATTTAGTATAGTTGTCAGAGAAATACGCTTTGCGATTTGCCCTGATGCCGAGCAATGCGGTATCTGCGCCTGCTCAGCTCTAAATAAAGGAAGCCTAGGTAGGCTTAGATGGTTGAAGGTGGGACTCTGAGCAGCCATCAAAAAGTAACCACGCAAAAACGATTTTCGGGGTAGAATGCAGCTTTCCTGGAAGAAGCTGAAACGCACTGCGGATGTTTTGAAGATATTCCCAGACATATTTTATTTTTTAAGCAATGTAGTGAAGAGACGAGCGAGACGTTCGCCTGGTGGTTAGCATCACGCTTACCCGGAATAGTGTGGTGTAAATTAAGTTTTTAATTATTTAATAATGTTGGCTCTCTGTGCGCTTTGATGAATACTGTTAGCACAGAAAGCATTTGTCGCAAATAAATAAATAAATAGTAGCTAAGTGTCAGAATTGTGAACTTGCAAACAAAATCCTGCGCCGCACTGCACTACGTACTGCACTACGTAACTCTAAGATATTAGGGCTCTTTCATCGTTGCTCGGTAATTTATCTGGTAATATTTGCCATTACATTGTCATCTAAGTAAAGATAATTGTTTGTTCCAATTAAAGCTTAATTGATTTATTTAAGCAAAGGTATATAAGACGCATTACTTAATCCGATATAAATATTTCTACATAATTATTATCTGACATTTAAAAATGATTCGTGACTTTCTTGTATTAAACATAATATTGCATATCTTGAGTATATTGTTTATAGTCAATTAACATAAATATCGAAATCAAGACACTTTAGTCTCATTGCTGGTATTAGGGGTTTTAATGAAAAATTTACACCAAATATGGCATATGGAAAAATGGATGGAAATGCAAATGAAAGGAATGGCAAAATGGATCTTTCTTGGATTGAGCGTTTTACCACAGCTCAACTCATGGTGAGTGATGAAGTAGTCTAAGCCCAATGCCCGCGAATAATTCCTGTTGAGCGAAATATTAAAAAAAAACTAGGATGAAAGACTTAGTACAACAGACGTGAAATGGCTTTGCCAATTTTTACACTAAAATGTTCACTCGTTTTTCTCTCAAAGGTCAAATTATTAGGTTCAAAGATCTTTATTTAAATATCATAAGAAACATTACGTCTCACTTAGGCGATATCTTAAAATTATACATTATAAGTAGAATTTTGTGGCCAGTGGGCACTAAATACAATTTTGGAAATATTTGCATGACTGTAAATAAATGTATAATTATGCTTTAGTAGGCAAGTAAACTTCTTATTTGAGAAATTATTGTACATGTAGGTGGTATGTCGTATTCAAACAAAATAAGAAGAAAAACAAAAAATACAGTAGAAAAAAAAACAAAAACAAACTACTACTATTTTCTAGTATAAAACATTACACGCGTCATACCTACCTACATATTATCTTATTAAGCATTATGCTATGAGTTTATCGAACAAATAAGCTTATAATTTACTTTTGAATATTTGTATAGACTTTGCATCATTAATATTGTTTGGTAATTTATTATAATATTGTGCCCCGTTAAATAGTATGTTTTTTATTAACACTTTAATAGTCACAGAACTTCAAAGCCTTTCATTATTATAATGGCGGTGTGAAAATAATACACTCCGTAACAGGCAAGCCTGTGCGTTGTAGTGTAGAGGTCAAACACGTCCGTACGCTTAATTGTCCTACATTTCCACCGCCTTGTGTTACTTAACCGAGCCTGGCTTCATCGTTCAGCACCTTAGACAAGCCTTAAGCTTTAGGTAATTCACTAGAAAATTTTGTTTACCTTCGAATTGACACAATTTAATAATGGGTATACGAAAGAAAACTTTGCTGTTTGAGTATTTTTTTTTGGTTATTCTTCGTACTTATAGTACGTAGTACTATTATTTATTCTGTGCTTGTAGTTTATTTTTTGGTTGACAGGTTGTTTTGACCTGGGTATGTCCTAAAACTGCATCCAGAACCACCGGAGGACTGGTAGCAGCGTCCTCTTAACGGTGGTGAGCATTCTGCGATCCCGAAACCGCCTGCCAAGCGTGGGGATTATGGCAACCCCTCCCTATTAAGGGGGAGGCCTTCGTCCAGTAGTGGACGTCTTCCGGCTGTTGATGAGGATGATAATGTTGTTTTGATTACGACTATAAGATAGTAAGCGATGGCAAGGTTGAGGATGATAAATATGTATATTCTAGAGAGCTTGCTGGTACTTGGCTGCAGATTTTTACTTCAAATGTGGGGATTTTCCATCCGACCGACGGAGTACAAAATAAAGAAATCACTCTACTACCATAGATTTCAAAATTTTCGTTTAGGAACAGCTCAAGCTTAATGTTTTAATTCGAGCATTGTCTCCACGGCATGCGAATGCGCTAACCCTTAAGTTTAATCGCTACAAAAACCCACATATTCTAAATAGTGAAATATCATGATAATTGAAAGAGTTTTTCAACGTGGTATTTGATGTGAATTTATTAATAAGCAATGTTAGAACATAGGTAAGTGAATAAGCTACTTAGCTTCTACTCCACGGCCAGAGACAAGTACCACAAGTGGCACTAGTTCTTAAGGTTCTTGTTTCTATTGTTGTTTGATTTTTGGTGTGCACAATAAATAATTTATATGTATCTATCTATCTACTCAACACCTCATCAAAAATAAAAAGATGGTCAAAATTATTTCTGGTGCACATAGTTCTGGTGTACAACAGAAAAAAAAAAAAACACGAAAAATTGCTAACGAGAGCAACTCCGTAGTCTTTGTTTAAAATTCATAATATCAAAATTAATTTTCAAAATGATGAGTCAATAAACAAAAGCAAGTGTTCTTCATTTTGAGCTTAACCCGAATTTAGTATAACAAACCGGCGTTTCAAACGATTCCGAGAGTATATTTTGATCAAACTCAGGAACAGAAGTTCAAAAACAAGTCTCGGGGTGGGTTGGCACGCACGAGGGGGTGGCAACTACCCCTCCCCTGTTCCAAAGTTATCGCATTATTCAAGCCGACGCGACTCTTGAGTAATTTTGAAATATTACAATTTTCAAGCTCAGAGTCTACCACTACCGCTGAGTTCGACGGACCGGTTACCAACTTTGTTGCCATGTTCGTCCTACTTTTTATAATTGCTAGATAGATGCAGTGCATTCCATGGATAGCTGCTTAATACTATTTAGTTTCAAATGGACACCGTAGGTAGGTACGTCAAAAAAGTTTAACAGGCAGGCAAGGTATTTAAAAGGATTTGTCACGGGCAATGGAGAGAGCTATGCTCCGAGTTACTTTGCGCGATAATATCCGGAACGAGGATATTCGCCAAAGCACCAAAGTCACCGTCATAGCACTTAGGGTTTGCAAGTTGAAGTGGCAATGGGCAGGCCACATCACTCGAAGAACTGATAACCGATGGGGAAGAAAGGTTCTTGAGTGGCGACCTCGAACCGGAAGACACAGCGTAAGGCCGACTAGGTGGACCGACGACATTGTAAAGTCGCCGGCAACAGATGGATGCAAATTCTAGGTTGTCGTACAGTGTGGCGGTCTAAGGGGGAAGCCTTCGTTCAGCAGTGGACGTCTCCGGGCTGATGATGATAATGACGATACTTACACTATTTGCTAATTATAATTTTATAAATGGATCTGAGCTACTTGTCTATTCCCAATAAATAAATAAAAAACTCATAAAAATAAATCTTAATTTATTCGTGATATAGTTTACATGTGAAATCTCTGTCGCTCACATAATTAACAAATTAATTAGTAACCAACGGATATTTCAACTGTTCATTTCCTTTCAAAGAGGGGAAACTCATAAAATCTTTAGTCAATAAAAATAATTGACATAAAGGCAGGCTTACAAATTGATATTAGTAAAGTAACAGTTATAGAGAAGCTAGATCAAATAGATACGTAATAATTATAAGGTTATACCAGGCGGTCGATATCGGATGACTAGTGTAAAATAACTTGAATATACCTATAATGTCGCCAAGCACTTAGCGGTTAACGATGTGCTCCGGCAGCCTCACTTAAGATTAAGACCCAATCTTCATTCGGTTAAGTAAGCATTACATGCAGTAATTTAAAAACATACACTATATTTGTCACGTAAAATTAGTTGAGTTGTGGTCAAACACTTACTTACCATGACAATCGCAAAAAACTTACAGCTATATTACGATAGGTTTATAAAAGTGATATGCGCAAAATGAACTAATGTAATTTAACTTTAAACGACGTATTTAAGACTCTTTTTAAACGTGAATTAGCTTCGGAATCGTAAATACATCTTTTTGTTTTTCCTTTCTTTCATGCAAAATTGTAGGTCGGTAGACAAAGACAAAAGACGTATTTACTATTCCATAAGGCTCCTTTACGTTTATCAATGAGATGCCTAATGTTTATGGGCTTTACTTAAACGCTGCTTAAGGTAACTAACATAATTCTGCGCAATACAAAAAATAATATTGCGACAACGTAGCGGCGTTTTAAAATAAGACCCTAAATCTCCACATGTTTCAAAGCCGATACGGTTTTGTTATGCAAAATAACAAAAACATAAAGCTAAATGTATCGTAACAGTAGCAGATCCCAACAACGAAACAAAAACTAGATAATTGTTTTAGAATAACAGTAGTCAAAACAAGAACATGTGCTAACTAATAAAAAGAACAGTTATCAAAAACGGCGATTTCTAAAATGCGCATGTCTGAAAAAATAACGCCTATTGTACCTTTTAAGCTTTTGTGATGCAAAAACCGTTGAGATGCAAATAAGAATAGACCCGTTATATTTACGAAATTCCTTCTAGTTCCGTTGTGCAAGTGAAAAAAACAGTAACAATACATTGCGCAATTTTACAATAGATTTAATAAACAAAAGCTCAGTGACAATCCACCTGCAAAATGGTCAGGTAAACGATTGTTATGATAATGTTTACAATGAAAGTTTAGTTCAACTAATGTTTTGGAGAATTGTGGCCAAGAGTGTCTAATGCCTTGTAAGTCGCGTAGCACCTTGAGGTAATTTATTGTCCTATTTGTGGAGTTCATAACAAAAGTCCGTTTCCGTGTTCTTTATCGACAATGGCTTATCATTTGACACCGGAATTTACTGCCCTTTTCTTTAGTAATAAAAGGCCCGGAATTTGAAAATCGGTTGGAAACTTATTTTTAAAGACGTTGTTAATTACTAATCACTAGTAGAATTAAATGTAAGCCGTAGTTGCCTAATTGGGAGACAACTCGACTTGAAATCGTGAGGAAGCGGGGTTGAACCCCGTACCAATAAGCTATGTACGGATTATTATACCACTGGAAAAAAGAACGTGTGGAAACCTGTAAAAGAACGAAGAAAACATTCAATGGCGTATGTGAATCCACCAATCTGCACCTGAGCCAGCGTTGTACAAAATTACAAAATCGTCTTTCAAGGGTATATAGGTCTTTGTTCAGCAGTGGCCTAATAAAAGACTGATTATGCTAGTGCAATTACCGTTACTATCATAATAAAATAGTACTTAAGTAGTATTTAAAGATAGACAGAGTTGAAATGAACATTTTTATCAGCTAGCGCTCGTGGCGTAGCTTTTCTAGGTGATTCTAAACGATCACCAATGTTAAGCAACGGACGGTCCGGTCAGTCTTCGGACCGTGAGTGGCATTTATTTCTGAGCGCTACCGTTGGTCGGATGACACGTTAAATTGTTGGTCCTGGTTGTTTGTTCTAGTTTCTATAACAACCGTCAGCCATGTCAGAGGCCTTCGGGTGGTACATTAATTCTGACTCTAGGGCTGGCCACTCAGCCTATACGAACTTACTTACTTGTTTATCAGCTTAGACACGATATAAAATTGAGAACGTGTACTATGTGAAGTAAAAAAAATACTCCGTTTTAAACTATCACGGTTGTTTACTAAAGTTCTATTATTATTAACGGGATATTTACCGTGATTATGTTGTGAAATGAGGTTGTGATGTTGATGTTGAGAATGATGTTGTGAATCGGGAGCTCATTTCACAACATAATCACGGTAAATATCCCGTTAATAAAAGTAGAACTTTAAAAAAAATACGCCTATTCAATATTTGTAATACCGATCGAACTCCTGAAATTCAGAAACAAGAAAAAATTAAAATATTAATAAATGTTATTCAAAGAACCAAAGAATAATTAGAGCAACGTAAGGATAAAAAAAATGGATGTACCAAGTAGAATGCAGGCCAAAATTTTAGTGGAGCTTACACTTACGACCAAGAACTTCCCGTTATTTATTGCGCGAGCGACTTGCAGCAAGGTTTATGAGCTTACACGAGTAGACTACATAACTGGTATAATTCCTACTTTGGATGGTAATTAATTATTTTCGCATTTTATAAACACCATAATTATCAAAAAATTATAGAGGTCAGGTTAGAGAAAAACCAATTAACTTGCTCTAAAAAAACATGCAAAGTACTGTACAAAACTACTTCAGTGTGTGTTGTGTAAAGTACAACGTTTAACAAAAAAATCTTATTGAGCTATAAACGACAAACAAAATTTTAATTATTCAATTAACACTATTTGTAGGAACGAGTTATTGAACAGATGCGGTGAAGTTTATGACGGTTAATAGACTTTACGGCTTTTTTATTGACAACATTAATGTCTTAAAAAATTAATGTATTCAAAGAACCAAAGAATAATTAGAGCAACGTAAGGATAAAAAAAATGGATGTACCAAGTAGAATGCAGGCCAAAATTTTAGTGGAGCTTACACTTACGACCAAGAACTTCCCGTTATTTATTGCGCGAGCGACTTGCAGCAAGGTTTATGAGCTTACACGAGTAGACTACATAACTGGTATAATTCCTACTTTGGATGGTAATTAATTATTTTCGCATTTTATAAACACCATAATTATCAAAAAATTATAGAGGTCAGGTTAGAGAAAAACCAATTAACTTGCTCTAAAAAAACATGCAAAGTACTGTACAAAACTACTTCAGTGTGTGTTGTGTAAAGTACAACGTTTAACAAAAAAATCTTATTGAGCTATAAACGACAAACAAAATTTTAATTATTCAATTAACACTATTTGTAGGAACGAGTTATTGAACAGATGCGGTGAAGTTTATGACGGTTAATAGACTTTACGGCTTTTTTATTGACATTAATGTTCTCTTGAGTTGGCCGTTTACGACCACCTCGTTCATTATCGAACTGTTGAGGTTGTAACTTTGTTGTAAATCATGGGGTAGGGTTGTACGGATTACGAACTTTTTGCTGATATAAGTACTTTTTAAAATATTTAATTTTGATGATTTAAAATAATTACATTAACATGAACAATTGAATGTAGGCACTTACTTTTTCTTATATTAAACGATCAAGTGCGCATCAGAAACGCGCATCTAGGGTTTCGTAGTATCACCGCACATATAAAATTGTAAGTAGATTTTTTGATAAAAATTTCAGGAATCATATGCGTACTTAACTCTGACTATAATTAAACAAAATTTTCTTAGATTTCTTGTTTTACTCATTCAAACTATCTCAACTTAATTAAACAAAATATTATTTTATAACTTAGTCTGACTTTTCGCGTTATGAAACCTTTCTCAATCGATCATCGTCACTGAATCTACAGAGTCATTATTAGCAAATGTATTCCAAAAAAAATATGTGGATCCAGCATATGATTAACTTGTAAGAAAGAATTGGTTTAAAGATTGCTTAACTTTAAATATTGTCACAAATCAAAGGAAGCTGATAGCAGCCCTAATTTACTGTGGGTAAGAAAGCGCCACTGTTTGCTTTACATATTGGACTGTCTTGGACGTTTCTACTTACAGCCAATTTGAGTTCATTGAGATATTTATTCACTATTTTTGGAAGGACGCCTTGGTCATACTTATTTCTGTTCTATGCCCTAATTTGGTGGCAATTTTCAAAAAAACTTTCATTCATTAATTTATTTAACAGCACGGCTTTTGTCGATGGAGTGACTTCCATTTTTCTCTATCTCCGGCCAGTTCTTTGGCCTCCTTGTACGACATGACGTTGGTCCTCTCTTTGACTTGATCAACAAAGATCCTCGCTTTTAGATTCAGATTTAGATATTTATTGCCATTCCGTAAAGTACATTGTGTTTATAAAAGTATGTAGGTACATAAGTTCAGTATGTAGGTGTAAGTTCTTTGCTTCTATTTTCCCCTCTAAGATGAAATAAAAAAACTAAATAAATATTAAATAAATTTATAAAACACTTACACACAAGAGAAAAATCGTTTTATCTACTTACTTATATATAATTGTACCGATTGTAAAGATAGTAAGTAATCCAAAACATGAGGCCATATTTTTAAATATTTTGCTTGTGTTTCAAAATTAAGTAAGTATAGAAAAAAAATCGACACGAGTAATTTTCTAAAACGTAACGTACACGTCTTGTCAAAGCGCCAACGTGCGTCAAACTCCGAGCTAATTTGATTTATTTTGCGCATTTACATTTATTTATTTATTTGATACAGAAAACAGAATACAGTCTTTACATTTGCATTGTGTAGGTTACAAATAATTTGTTCTAGATTGCATTCCTTAATAAATGTGTACACAACATGAACAACATAGAAGCAGTAGGTACCTACCTACATCTATAAGTCAATCAAACATTAAGTAGTATTGTAATTACACAATTAAACATAAGCAGTTATAATAACTCAATAAAAAAATAACATTAAATTAACATTTAAAAGATTACGGTTAGACATGTGTCAGGACGATGTATTTAAAAAGTGTTTTTTTTTAATTTAGACATTTGCAACCTCTCTGTTCGCATGTATACATAGCGAATAGTGCACTGATTGAATGCACAAAGCATGAAGCCAAAAACTAAGAAAAAACCCACATCGTTTGAATGGTATTTTGGTAACTCAACTTCATATTATTTGACAACCACTGAAAACAAATGCATCCAACTTTTTATTTACCCACTCTACACCGTGTTACACATGAATAAAACAAGATCTCTCTTGATAAGTATAGTAAGAAGATTCGTTCAATAAATTATACAGTACAGAAACCATAATTAATCGTCATCCAGTTTTTATCACAGCACGTCAAGTTACATGAATTTTAGCGATTGCTAATTTCTTAAACAACTTGTAAGACACCTTTAAATAAAAGTTCTAAAGTCAGGTTTCGTTGCAGGTAATGTAAAATCTGCTGTGGATTTAAAATGAAGTTTAATTCCAAATAATATAAAAACTAATAGGATTGGAGCCGGGTATGTCCTAAAACCACCCAGAACCACCACCAACAGAACCACCGGAGGACGGGCAGCGTCCTCTTGGTTAACGATGGTAGGCATCCCCACCTCAACTAAGGGGAGACATTTGTCCCCGCAATCAAACTATTGGTCAGCACTTATTAAGAGTCGGTGGTCATCTCGGCCAGGGGCTTTATTTTTGAATCGTGCGCAAAGTTGCGCATGCGAAAGGAGCCGACTTTCAAACGATATTGAACCTTACTCCAAACAGTATCATTCGAAGATCAGCTCCTTTCGCATGCGCTACGCTTGCGTACGATTCAAAAATAAGGCCCCAGGAAAAACTCGATTACGTTTTCGATATTGATGTTGCTTCAAAGAATCGAAATATTTTAAAGACAAGACCACTAAACACAGTTCTAAGCTATAATGCGATTACTTACCAATATGTTTGTTTTTTTAAATACTCCAAATTATGGAGTTTTATGCAATAGTGAGAAGTAGTAGTAATATATTCTGTGGTAAGGCTTAGTAAATAAATAAACAAAAATATGGGGATAAAAAAATAAGTTTAATTTTGAAGTGTCATTTGAACTTCTGGGAACCGGACGTAAAGAAAAAAAACGATTGTAAAAGAGGTGACCGCGTCATCTGAGATGAGACCGTGAGCTAAAACTGTTTTTTCGTTTACGTACAAAGGCTGTGGTTATATTATCAACCCTACATAATCGTATTTATGCCTAATAAATGCTAAATCCATCTAGCTACTTTCTATAATCTGCTAATTATTGTTAAGGCAGGTACCACGAGCACTGAATGATTTGCATCCCAATCGCAAAGTCGCGCGATTCGCCCGTTTGACGTGACCACAATTTGTCACATCAAGTAGATATGATCGTACAGCCCATGCTTGCATAAATTTCTCAAGCAGATGCCGGTTTTTACTTGCGGGAGGTAAGCGATTCACCTGTTACTTGTTAGCATTTGACGCGTCAACAATTTTTTGCTCAAATTAAATGTTCGATAGCATTAATCGATACCAAATACGTGAGAAAATCGATTAAATCGGATCGATGGGATCAGGACTAGTTTCTGACGACAATCAGCGACAGTGATAATGGAATAGACGGGCCCAGCGCTTGCAAATCGTTCAAAATTAACAAGTCAACACAATCAAGCATACCTAGCTAAAAGTATGCACTAAGTAATACATTTGCCGGAAAATAGTGATAGAGAATCTAATTACTGCATGACAAAAAGAGAACACATGTACATGTATTAGAAGTTTTTATTGTCGTATCGTACGGCTCGCATGTCGCAGAGACAGAGTATGACAGACGCGAGAGGAGAGCTGGCGCTCAACATATAGCCTTCAAAATCCGTGCACTTATTTCCCGTCCATTCATTTTATCATTGTCGCTAGCGACAATGTCTTTACTGATGTTTTACAACCATTATTAATGGTAAGACGTGATAAGAATTTTAGAATAGGAAGAAATAGCCCTTAACTGGCGGAGGTACTAAGAATAAGAACTTTGTGTAGCAAAATAAAGTTAAGCGTAGACATATGTTTTTGTTATTGGTAATCAAATAAGCACTTTTTAATTTAATGCTATATTAGCCATCGGAATATTTTCTGTGAAAAAAATTTCCGTAGATACTATCCAAGAAAGTTTTTAAATGGATACAATCAGCAAACAGTTTTTGGGTTTTGGAGCAAACTAAGGATTCTTTATAGTTTTGTGATTGTGTTAGCTTGGTGTCGGCTCTATTAGGAAAAATATTATCGAAATCGACGTTATTTTTTTGATGAGCTTTGGTTTCCACCAGCATAAAACACGGGAATAAAAAATACACTTTCTGCTACCTTACTCAATAGAAGTTTTGAGATATATCAAAAAAACCTTTTTTTATGCTATCGCTAATAAGCCGACGGGCTGCCTGATGGTTAGCAATCACCGTCGCCGTCTGCAACCAAGGGCACCTAAGCATATGTACGTTGGCAACCTTTTATGACTGTTAATACTTTTGAAGAACCCAAATGGAGCTTAACGGGAAGACCAAGATATGGCAACAATAAATAGTAATTCAAACATTAAAACGACTTTGCATTCCACTAAATCGGCCTTTTTAAATTGATGATGGCAAAATCTTCTAAAGGTGCCGAACCTTACCGTAAGCCGACTGCGATAAGGAGCAATTGGGTTATGAGGGATTGTCGTTGCTATACAGCCAGTTCCACTGCTGGGTAAAATCTAGGGATTGTATCTACTAAAAATCGCCGATGGCCTGCCTTGGTGCTTGACGGAACTATGAATTTTCTCTTAGCTCTGGTATCACCGGTGTAACCCATCTGAGCTCTCAGCTTTGCGCTTTGGCTCCTCCCAGGACAGCGGCATGCTATCCTGACACTAAACATCAATTCAGCCTAAGACAACTTGAGCCACATAAAGTTGTAGCCGGTGTAAAGTGGTGGCCGGGTAGCCAAAATTTTTTATTAAATAATAAACACTGTTGATTTTCAACACAGCTACGGAACTCTATGTAAGCGTGTGACACGCGCTTTGAAGGTTTTTTGTAAAAGTACTGACATAATCAGTTTCCCGAAGTTCGTGGCAAACCAACCATATCAAGAAACGGGATTTCTGTTTCAAGCCAAAGCCAAGATTAATCAATCTTTAATTTCATCTTAAGCTGAAATTAAATAAAATAGATAAAAATACTCTTATAGAGAAAATATAATACATAAAATATGACAGAAGCTTAAAATAAAATTCAAAAAATGTTTTCAATGTTATCGCAATAACTCTAAATGGCACTGAAATATACAGTCCTTAAAGTAAATATGTAATAAATAAACATGAGGTTTTAATCAAATTCGACGCAGGCAGATGCGTGAGCGCCTTTTTAAGGCAAAAAAACGGGTTGTTACCATTGGCACTTGAACGCATATCTCATTGTGCAGTTAGCAAAAACAAAGGTATTGTTGATTCACTCTATGACTTATTAAGATGATAATTTATTGGCGTCAGGAAAATTTCAAGGCACAGTTTGGAAAGTCGCAACCTTTTGAGAATAAGAAAAGGTGTTGAGAAGAATTTTTCATAAATTTTTTGGCTACTCACTTTGGATAATGTTCAGAACACACTTATTTTTTTTAAATGTTTAGATAAGATAAAAATACCTCTTTATATTTCACAACCAGATTACAGACAAATGTTGCTAAAGTCATGGCGTTTGTCATCAAAATAAAAGTTACCTTATAATAATATGTTATACTGTTAGTACTGTTATCTACTAGCTTTTTTACTAGTTTTTTTACTAATAAATAGTTTAGATTTATATAGGTGAAATATTTATTTTTCAATATAGGATCAGTAGTTCTGAGCTATTTTCTATACATACATACTTGGTATCTAATACCCTATTTGATTTTGGTAACTGCCTTTTACAGAATTAAATTCAGTAAAAGGCTTGTATTAATAACATATTACCTATTTTGTTTTATTTATTTTAATTAAGATAATAATATACACTAACAGACTAACACACTCTCTTGCTTTTAAATCGTAAGAACAGTAAACAGTGATAAGCTTATCAAGCTCATGTTGATAGAATATAATGTATTATTTACGATTATGATAACACAATATTTATTTAATTGACCACTGACCCCAGTTTAAGCATTAGTTTATAATGAGTTAGTGTGTCAGTCAGCTGTTTAATTTGTGAGGCTGATTATATTGCTCAACGGAGCGTTCCAAGACATTGCTTGCTATAGTCTGGACGTAATCAGGATATGCCTAGAGTGGGGCATACGCGATACATATTTTTTTAAACAACTGACTCATCGACAGCCTGTTACATTTACTTTCTCAGGGCTAATAGAGATTTGAACTACATCTCATGCATGTACAACTGAATAATTTAACTGTGAAGGTTTTGGGCATTTTGCACTGAATATTTCATGTTTTAAACAATTTTAATTAATTATTTTTTCTGGGTACATCTGCCAAAACTAATAGCCATTCAGCATATACGAACTTACTTAGTTAATAAGTAAGAACATTTAGTGCTAAAAGTGCTTGTGGGTTTTAAATACATTTTATTTGGGGCACAATCTTCACGAATTTAGGATGAGTGTACGAAAATAAACAAGTTTTTGTATTTAAACTGAATATATTTTCGAGTGATACTTGAAAACTAAATTAACTTATTAACAGTAGGTAATACTTAGAAATATTTCTCTCTCCTAAACTTGCCTATGACAAAACGAGCTAAAGAAAATAAGCGCCCTACACGGTTCATCCTAATTACACCTCTGTTATTTGCGAATAATGAAATGAACACTATAAAATGCTTAGATATTAAGTTTAACGTGATAATTACGGGAAGTAAAAAAGAATGTATCCATCAATCAATTGAGTTTATGGGGTCTAGACTCAAAGAAATTGCTGTTATGTAAATTTTATTGTGTTGTAGATACTTAAGCTGTTTGAATTTTAAGATAGTGAGTATTTATACTTTCTTTAATAATTATGGTCATAATCATATTAGATTGTGGTAGCAGCGCATTGGCCTGTGAATTCTATACCGAGCTTCATAGAGTACAATTTTACGACAAGTGTGACAAATGACCGCGGTACATTATAGTCGAATTTGCCGTTTAAAATTCTATTGTACGAGATAAGATATAGAGTTCACATTACAGTGGTTGTATATAATGACGTGGACCCAACGCCTCCTATGGATATGCTTCTGGTGACTATAATGTGACACTTAAGAAGCTGGTTTGGCTGTTTCGTGAATGTGACCATCAAGGAGGCGTATGTTTATGGACTTCAGTTTCATCATCATCATCAGCCCGGAGACGTCCACTGCTGAACGAAGGTCTCCCCCTTAGACCGCCACACTGTACAACAACCTGCCATTTGCATCCACCGGTTGTACGCGACTTTTACAATGTCGTCGATCCACCTAGTGGGAGGCCTTCCTACTCTGCGTCTTCCGGTTCGCGGTCACCACTCAAGAACCTTTCTTCCCCATCGGTTACCAGTTCTTCGAGCGATGTGGCCTGCCCATTGCCACTTCAACTTGCAAACCCTGCGAGCTATGGCGGTGACTTTGGTTCTTTGGGACTTTGGACTTTAGTTTGCTGCACTGTAAATACTAGTAATTCTTCTCTATACTAGTTCAGCCACTAGTAGGCATAGGTAGTAATAGTAGTAGTAATTTTTCTATGAGCAGTTGAGCTCAGTTGACAAATATTATGATAAATTTTACTAGTAAAGGCTTAGGACATTTCCCGTACGCAGGTGGCCTAATAGTGGTACAAATTTTCCATACTTCTTTGTATGAACTAGGCCAAAATGTCACATGCCTTTTAGTGATACAATAATTTATAGTAGATTAATATACTAAGAGGATAAAGCAGTGTCATATTGGACCCTGAGCGTAACGAGGGAGTTTAAACTTAACTCCCGAGCGACACAAGGCAGCTAAGTAGGGTCCTGAGTGAAGCAGGGTTCAAGCCGCCCAAGACGAAGACTGGCTTTATCCTAGAGACGAATATACTCTACTTTTCGTACCTTCTGCGAGACAATAATAACCCAGTCGCGCATTAAATTTTTTATGGTCGGCCTATGGTGGCCAGTTCGTTTTTTTTAATTAACTCTATTTACAATTACCAGTATCTAAGTTAAGTTAATTCATACGAATTTTAAAATTATAAATTCAAAATACATTATGCCCCTTAGGATTTTCATTTGCTTTTATATCCCTTGGGATATAATGCCTTGCTTTACGTTGAGGTTGAATGGAGCCTGAGTGGAACAAAGAGACAAATTTAATTGGCATACCTACTTATTTAGCAAATTTCTTCAGCAAAAATTATTGGTTATTAAAGAGTCTTAGTGCTACATATTCAATAGCGACAGAAAATGATTAATGAAAAATTATAATAATTCAGGTGCGAGAAGTAAAAAAAAACCAAAAGTACCTGCACTATCCTAAAATTTATAGCAAAGTGCTCAGCTAGTAAAAAAACCCGACTTCAATATTCCTTGACGACATTTTAGCCTTATGATTTTCTTGGAGGAAATAATAGGTAACTTGATAAGATTTTCAAATAGAACAGAACTGGTTCTAGAACTTCTTGGAATAAGTTGTCATCGTTGTACCTACCTATATGGCCATATTTTTTGTTTAGTTTTCTTAGTAGAGACATGTAGAGACATTTATCAAGATTATGCAACGTAAACTTGGAAGTCTATTTAAGTTTTTGTATCATATTTTTTTATTTTAAATAATATATATTTCGCTTATAAATCATGTAACATAAATTATATCATGGTTTGGATGCAATATATTATGTTCATTCATAATGAGGACTCAAATTTCAGATTATCTTCTAATGTAAATACAGTTACAAGGATGATAAATATGTTTAGCAAGACTACATTTTTTTTAACCTAAAATTGATTACAAAATAAAAATATTTTCAGAGATCCTATGCAGTTTTTTTTTTTAATTTTCGCTGGGGTTGAAATAAGCAGTCTCAAGGTAAATGTATTATTTTTTTCATTTTTTTTTCTCATTCTCACTTATACTTAAACCATGGACATATACTTACTGGAGGCAGGTACCTAAACTCTTTAACAGATTTTTCTTAAATGTATACAACATTTTGGTGGTCAATCAACTACTGCCAATCAACTATCGCAATTATGTCTAGCAGTGTAAAGATGAAGCATAGGGATAATAGAAGGATAATTATATCAAAAGCCTAAACTAAATGCTTGAGAGTCGATTTACAGAGAGTTAACTCAATTTAGGGGAGTACCTAGTTGGTGGTGTGGTTTAGGTGTGTAGTATTAAGTTAGGTTTATTACAACGTGATACAGTTTTTTTTAAAATTTAAATTAAGTAATTGGAATTACTTAACTTATATAACTTCTTTGTTAGGTTTTAGTATGTTCGACTGGTGTAATGCAGTTTTCCGCAAAAAATATTTCTATAGGTAGGTACTTGTCTTAAGACCTCATAGAGCATTTATGTAGAGCACTGCCTCTGACTGTACTTATTGCTAAATGTATACGTACAATGAGATATACAGTGATAGCCTTAATACGAGTACAAAATTGCCTAAGTGTACTTTAGTTAAATCAGTCTCAGTCCTAAAACATTTCTCGTATATATTCAGCGCAAGAGTGAATGAAACCTCTCCGCCGACGTTTAGACCATTGATATCAATTCATTCTCCCTCGTGTTTGAGCCAAACGGTTTCCAAACGACGTTTATAAAGTGTAAACAGTGTTGGCAAAGTTTGTTCGGCAAACAGGGGCCGCGCGGGATCCCCGGGCCGGCCGCGTCGGGCCCGTAAATCGGCAATAAACTCACCTTAGGCCGGCCGCGTCAGCCCGACGGCTGACGGTCGCGCCATCCCGCTAACAACTTCGTCACAAAACTCACAGTTCTAGTTCGAAAAGAGTTCCGAGAGTTTCACTCCGTCGAGTCACGTGTCAGCGTTTTAGATGTGGCATGAGTGCAATACGTAATGTGGCGCACGTGGGCAAGACAAGTCAGGTGCGGACCGCGAGCACGTCGTGTTGTTTATGGCGCGGTGTTACGCAACGCGTTGTCGCCGAGGCGCGCGTCAGTAGAATGTGGCGACCGATGGTTTACGAGCGACGTCGCGCCCCCCGCCGCCAACGCCGCACGCCGCGGCGCCGCACTAAATCTGCGACCAACAGAAAAGGACACCACCACCCTCCGTTAATCCGGCAACGTTGATGTCCGGGAGACAACGTTAATCGAGGCGATTAATCGGATGGTCCGGTCGCAACTCGCGATAGAATTGTACCGGTCGCCCGTGCCGCGGCCGATCTCGGCAAGTGCGGCGTCATAAAGTTTCTTGGTGTATCGTTCGATGCACCAGACGTTGATGCCGGCATGCCTGACCAGAAAGTAGCTCTACTTCAAAAACGAACAAACGTTTTTGCACAATTTTTTAACGCAATGTTTAATGCACCTAATTTAGACAGATTATTATGTACTTAAGATATACGCTTTAAGATATAGCTTTGGGACATACTTAAGTAGACCTTAAAAAATATTTAAACTCTATCTCATGAGCCAAATCTAATTATATATCAGGTTTATCAAATTTGAAATTATTTAGCTCAGACCACAGAGCTCCGTTGTATTCGCGGCTACCCGCAATGGATTAAGCTAGAAACTCGAACGAACGATCTGCTGGAACGATCGCAACACCCGATTCCATGAGGCGCGACACGCATGCGGCTTTGCCCGCCAACGTGCAAAGCAACGCTTTTTCCCATTGTCCACCACCTTCGTGTCTCCCACTGGTGACAGCGACGTCAGCGACACAAGTTTAGCAAGAGGTCGCACGCGCATCGTATGTATTTTCAGTACCTATTTGATAAAGTTTACCAAATGTGATTAAGGCTATACCTAACCGCATTTATTCGATTACCCAACTCAATCAAACGTGAGAAGTTTTGTATAAATAAAATGAAATATCATAAATCAAAACCACGTCAATTTCTTTTCTATACTTATTCTCTTTCTTTTTTCATATATTGGAACTAGTAATGAGGCGATGATAAGATCCCACGTTTGCCCAGGATCATAGCATCAACACCCTAACCCTTGAGTAATAATAAAAAATTAAATAAAACACTTAATATTATGTAAACTTTAAATATATCTTGGACGCATGATACTAAAACACATACTTAGGGATCTCAAAATAGATTCATTGGTGTTTTGGATTTTGGATTTTCAGCAGGCAGATCCATGATAGATCTAGTGAGTATTTATTTTCTCATTTGAACTATTTGAGAATATGTTATCACCATATATAATAAATAGATTTAGTCGTGTGACACATTTAATACCTAATTGTCTAAATGCATGTGATATTTTGGCCTAGGTTATACAAGGAAGTATAGGAAATTTGTACCACTAGGACACCTGCCTATGAGAAATATCCTAAAGTCTTTATTTAATTTATGACAAACGTTATTTATCAGTTGTACGCAGAGCAGTAGGTATGTATCTTACTTCCTACTAATCTATACATATAAAAGGCTCTGTCCTGACTGATTGGCGACTGACTGACTGACTGACAGACAGACAAAGCACAGCCCAAACCGCTGGTCGTACAGACTTGAAATTTGGAGGGGGTATTCATCTCGATGCGGAAGGGGTGTACTAAGAGACGCTTTTTCGAAATTCGACCCCCAAGGGGGGAAAGGGGGGGGCGAAGTTTGTATGAAAGTCCTTTGTTTTTGTACTTTTAGTCACGAAAATTTGGATTTGGTTAAAATAAAAATGCTGTTTTAAATATTTTTTTGACAGCGACGATTTATGGAGGGAAAGGGGGGTGGAATGTTGTATGTATAGTGATGAAAATTGATATTTGGGTAGTGCATTCAAAGGGGAGAAGTTGCGGAAAATAAATGGGGGGGGGGGGGAGTTGGTAGAGTCGGTAGAGGTCGATCGGGATGATTTATAGTGGTAAATTTTGGGAGTGGGCTGAATTACTTCCGAACGCGGTCGAAGTAGCGGGCGACCTCTAGTAATATTATAAATGCGAAAGTTTGTGTGTGTGAATGTTTGTTACCACGTACCTCCGTAATTACTAAGCCGATTTTTCTAAAATTTTAAATGTAAATACTTAGTTAAGGTTATGCAATAAGACACGCTACGCAAAATTTTCGAAAATCGACCCCTAAAACAGGTTGGTTAAGTTTCTATGGATGTTTTTTATTCCTTGGTTTGATTGACTCAAACCTCAGCACAAATACATTTTAGGATAAATAATGAAACACGTATTTTTTTCTTTTTTAAAACGACTCCTAGGGAAGTTCTAAAGTTTGTATATTTTTTTCAGTCAAAACTTAGTATAAATAAACTTTAAAGTAAATAATGAAACTCGTGTCATATAATAGTGTCGAATTGGTAACCTCCCTTTTTTTGTAGTCGGTTTAAATTTGGTTTTTGCCTCCGTGCGAAGCCGGGGCGGGTCAGCTAGTATTTTATAATTTTGCAAATTACATACAAAAACAAATACAATTTGTTCGTGTAATTATATCAGAATGTAAACTTTATTTATGTAAGTATTCTTAATTATTTATTTACTTGAGTGTTGTTTTGACTAAGAACGCAAAATAGCGAAACAAGTTTTATTCAAAATCGCAGAAGAAGCGGGACTCTTGCGAGGCGTTCTTTGCTGTTTTGGATACTGCTGAAGAATATTGATCTCAACAAATATCAACTACAAAAGCACAATAATTAAATCTACAAAGGAAATCAAGCAACAATAAAAACGGATTCTTAGGAAAGACTATCGAACAAAGACTCTTTTGAAAAATCTGAATAGAGTTCTGCCATGTCCCCCGACCAATAGGAAGCGATTATGTGGCCGCCATATTGTTTCCCCCACCAATCATTTCAAAAAGAGAACGGAGAGCGCTGCTCGTGCCAGTCACATCTGTCAATGTCTAAATGGTGCACGTACAACTGGCTTTTAACATGCATAATACTTATGCATGTTTGTTATTATTACATACGCGTAAGTAAATTTTATTAATGTTGCATTAGTATTTTAGATCTAGTTGTTTTTTTGTTACTTCAGTTAGGAAATAATGTTTTGTACTTCTATTTCTTGGCTTGTTATTACTTAATTTTATTGTTTTCGTTTAATATTAATATTTTTGGCTTAATTCCGCTTCTCTTTTGTATCAAGCTCAATAAAATTTAAAAAAGGGATATTTTATTTATCCTTCACTGTACTTACAGTAAAATATATAATTATATGCCTAAATTAATGAAATAGCACCCTTTATTAAACTATTATTTTGTATCTAATAGACAAAACCAAAAAATATATACAAACAAACAAAAAAAAAAAAACTTCAGCAAAATAACGTCTGATTCACTCAATTATCAAAATTTATTTTTGTAGTTCTGTATCAGTCAACCAATTATTTTTGATACATTTATTTAAATGACTTGAACCAACGACGTTTTATACAAGTACAATATATACTTATATAAATCGTCGTTGATTTGAACTAAACTTAAGTTAATAAATAAATGGGCTAATACTAAAAATAATCAAAATTGACGCAGTCATTACTTAACATTAGGTAAGTCTTATTTTGAATTAATTTTATTTACAACTATAATAATGCAAGTAATTATATATACTTAATAATCAGAATAACTAGAAACCTATTAGTTTCTTCTAGACTCACTTCTTCTGAGTCTAGAAGAAACCGATTAAGTACTTAGTTTCTTCTAGACTAACATGTTGTAAGTTGCTTATAGGTAGCGTATTACTGTTTAACATCGGATAAAACCTTATTGTTAGCGTAAAACAACGATATTTATTTTATTTGTACATCAAAAATTATATAATAGATTAAATTGAACCTGCCTAGGTCTTGGAAGAACAAGACTTGGCTAAGTCCTAAATTTGTCAATGGGCAAATGGTGGTTATTGAACCATGAAACTATTTTATTGTCATAAATTGATATAATTATGTCTTGATATACTTACTTGACACTTCTCGACAAGGGCTCGCCTTTTCATACTAGCTTCAACCAGACACGGGCCCAGATATTTTGTAGGTACCTACGTCATTTGTTTCATCCTCCATCGCGTACCTACTTACCTACCAGTTGAAAATGGTTTAGAAATTGTCAGTAGAAATTGCCTTGGGTGTCAAGATGTTAAAAAGTAAAATCACAAAAAAGATAATACTTACTTATGTAAATTTAATTGTAAAGATATCAAGGATGTTCTTAATAAATAAATAAATTATGTTAGACAATATTTATTTAAAAAAAAAGTGTAATCTACACGCAAATAGGTAGTTAGTATTTACACACTTAAATACATTTATTTTAATTTCCTTTTCATTTAAGTATAACAAACTTATATTATGAGTCAATGTTTATATTTTAGTTTCTCATAAAACGAAAACAGCGTGAGTACTTAGATCTCCCACTACTTAGGTGGACTGACGAGATGGTGAAAGTTACGGGCAACCGGTGGATGCAAATGGCAGTTTCCAGGCTGATGATGATGATGATGAAAAACAAACAAAAACATATTTTTAGATTTAATGCTAAGGATACACGATGACACTGACACTCGACACAAATGTCGCGGATACTGAGCCATACCGCAACTACATCTGCAACTAAGTACTTAAGTGACGCTGCAGTGGACACTCGATGTATACAATGAGTGTCTAGTGTCTGGTGTCGTCGTGTTGGTATTCGAAGCTTTACTTTATCGTTAGAGTAATTTATGATTCAAGATGTAAAATCATAAACGTTATTATTAATCCAAAAATATAATCACAGTAGTTGCGCACTATGATCAGAAACATTTTATGTAAACAAATAAATTCCAAGTCTCGACTAACCTCAAAATCAAACAAAAATCGGACTTTAAAAGCATCTTCAAAAATCAAGTAGAGCATCCTTCCTACCGTTCCAACATAACATTTCGCTCGCCACATTCCACTGAACGTTTAAAGCAAGCCCCAAAACAGCTGATTTCCCCGGAATACTCCGATCTCTTTTATCGCGTACTAAAATACGTAATAAAACAGAGAAAACTATACTTTATGCGCTCCCCCGGTACACCGAGGACGGCGTGCGTAACCTACATGCGGCCATTTCGAGATTTACGATCTGGGAATTGTGTGTTAGAGAGGGATAAAAACATTAAACTCTCCGCCGACGCTGAGTTTGAACGTAGCCGGTCCGTTGATACTACGAGAACAAGACTTGTACAGTATATGCATGAACTACCGATATAGCTCAGATCAGAATTCTTTACGATGCAACGTTTTTTTACGTAAAAATCTATAACAACATTAAGATTTCATGAAACAAGCTAAAATTTTACTATTCATAATAAAAAATTCATGAGTTTAACTAGGAATCATCGTAAATTTTCACATATACTCGCCGAACAAATCGCATACTACCTCATTTCTGTTTACATGTGTGCGTAAATTAAACTATCCGCATGGGACCGTTGAGCGTTATAGCTTTCCCTTTTGTTAGACTGAGTTATGGGAACGTTAGAGCGAGAGGTCGTAAATTGCGACGTGCGCCGCTGACATGTTTATGGGCGGAGTGCGGCCGCGTGGCGCGGGGTGTGGGCGCGCGGCAGTCGAGAGCATGGCGTCTGAGGGCAAGGTGGAACGTACGGATGGAAATTTAATTTGTTCACTTTATTAAAAATATAAAACCTAATTTGTTTGGTATAACGTATCTAGGTAGAGTTAAGTTACGTATCAGTTACCGACCGATATATTGATATTTTTTTGGAAAAAATATGTATAAGCATTTAAGTTTCGTAATATTTAAATCAAATTATTTACTTATTAAGTACTAATTTTTTATAGCATTATAAATTATACACTTAAACAAAATCCAAAAAAACAACGCAGAGCAAAGTTTTTTCATACAATTATTTCTATCCTTTAACCAACTAAACAATAATATAAGTACTTACAGTAGTAATAAACAATAAATCTATCCTTGGATTCTACAGGTGGCGAGACCGCGGCCTTAATGAGAGCTGCCCTACGGACGATAAATTAAGCCTCCATACTTCAGTTCGCGCCGAATTCTGTCAAATGTTACTGCGGCAAAGTCCCGCGGAATGAGTGAGCTTGGAAGTTCGGATCCTAGAGTATGAAATAGGTAGATGTGGTAGTTTGTAGATTAACTATGAATTTTTTAACACTTAAAACCTGAATGATTATAAGTTATTCGAAATGAAATGCCATATCGTAGGTATAGTATATTTCCTTTCCTTCTAAGCTATTTACAGTAATCTAAGGTTGCATACTTAGTTGCAAATTATTGACGTCTAATTAATAATGTTGTCTACTTAATTAAATTAAATTTTAAATTCATTTATTGTAGGTAACAAGACACATAGAATTAGCAAAATACAATTAACATGTCTACAAATACAATGAACATGTCCAGAATTGAGAATGAATGTTATCTCATGAATGTTAAGATAGGAATTTTAAGCTTAGAAAAAAGATAAACCAAGTATATTACGCTAAAAGGCGTCTATATCGAAAAATAAAATAGCATTTAATAAAAGTTACCGGCAGCATACTCATTCTCAATTTTTATTGAACGCCCCTCGTAGGTAATTAGTACTGTCGCTTCGGCATCGGTATTACTGCAACATGACTGTTACAGCAATGCCGAAGGAAAGTGTAATTGAGCCTGTCCGCAATCATTGCCAGGACGGCGGCGTTGGAGCTGGGCCGCACTCTACGCACCAAGAACATACCTCGCTTGCACATGGTCACGTAAAACAATCGGTTCGCGCTTCCGCGAACTTGCCCGAAGCGCTGCAGAACCGGGGCAGCCCCACCACCGATCCAAACGCGTTGTTGTATTGGACACGGAGGGCAATTAATGAGCTCACAACTTAATAATCTTCCTTTTGTCATCGAGTAGTTTCAGCTTCCAGTATCTATCAGTAGTATTATAATTAGGACATGCTTTTCCTAATGTACGCCACTGAGCTTGTCTGCTTCTGCAGCTCTTTGCATCCAGTTTGTGCCCGCTGGGCATGGCTGCAGGGTGTCTGCCTAAACGCGGTCTCAATTCTAGAACTTGTTTTCCTCAACAGTTATCTGTTCTTCGTGAAAAGTGGCCGGCAAACTGCGACTACAGTTTAAAAAAATGTTATGCCATGTTGGTAACTTTCGTTTTATACCGGATCACTTCGTACGAATTTTGCCCCGCAGAGAAACCCCGTGACTAGATCTCTCCATAGCTCGCTTAGCGACCTTAAACTTGTGGACTAGCTTCACGGTCTAATCAGCAGATCACCTCAATGACTACTTCCGTTTATTGATTGTCATTGAGACCACATGTCTCTTTTAAATCTCGATCTCTCGATCAAACCACTGGAAGCCATTTACACTCAACCTATTTTTAATAATAAGACAATAAATAATTAACTAAACCAATTGATAAAATTCATATAAAAATATTACGGATGCCTGCGCGTTCCAACAAAAATTAGGTATGTTACAAAATTTATGATGAAGTCGTGCTCATTAAATTCTTGTACCAATTTTACTTCTATTCAAGACAAGACTACTACCGAAAACCATTCAAGGGTCTGACCAGAATTTAGAACGATCAATTAAAATTCAACTTTAAACCTTTAGCTTTAGATCTACAAAATCAAAATGCGGTTGACTTACCACAAATGTCCCAATAGACAACCCAAATCCAATAAAGCACAGATTAATTTGAGTTCTATTCGGTTGCGTCAGAGTCTAAACATTCTGTAGTTTGTTTTGGTGGCGGTTAATTTGTAGATTAGTATAGAAGGGACGTAGCTCCCTAATAGGGCGGTATAAGTGAACAATTCCTCTTCAAGTCACGGCTGCGCGTGCGCATTTTCTCTAACCGCTATAGTGGACGCCGCCTGAGTGGCGACAAGTGCGTGTAGGCTAGCTTGTGGTTTACTATTTTGATTTATGGCTTTTAACTGAGCGAAGCGAAAGTCTCAGTCTTCTACTGGGACAAATTTGTGTTAGTGTGTACCTATGTTTTGTTTGACGATAATCTTAAAGCTGAAGTAAATTTCATTGACATTCAATTCTATGGCAAATCTTGATTATTGTATCCTCTCAATTATTTTCTAAAGTAACCCCACCCCCCCCTTATGTTAATTTAGGTCTGTAAGCCTCTCAAGGCAACTAGAGCACTAACCTTGAAATATTAACACCTACTATAATTTTTTATTATGTATATTACCTAGTTTCATAGACCAATAAATCATTCATTCATTCATTCAAGTTATAGAAAAGCAAAAGCTGTGAACCGATCTTTACAACATTTTGCAAAAGTAAATAATTTTAAAACTAACATTGAATAAAAACAATTGGTTTTTTCTCTGACTTATACGGCCTTACCTAAAATAATCTCGATTCTCTTAGTCACTGCTTAAACTTCTCTGTCCTTTTCTAGCACGTGCAACTTCACGTCAGAGAGAAGATGGCAGAGCATCTTGAGCAGTGACTAATGGTTGAAAAGTTTTTTTAAGTAAGGCCGTTAATTGTTATTCCTCACTTTCGAATGGCTTTTATATGTACAATAAAGCTAAAATTCACACTAAAGATAAATGTAAAGTATTATGAGTAAAAATTGCAGTAAGTAATGAAAAAAATACAGTAAAGGAAAAAAATTGTAGGAAAACAATTCACATAACTAAGTATTTGAAGTTTAATACAATGAATATAGCAAGATCAGTTCTGGGGTTGCAAAATATGGGTTGCAAAGTCATAGTCTGGACTAATATAAGGCCGGGTATTCCACGTTTCAAGCAAAAATTTTAATGAGATCAATAATTAGTCTAAAGCTGTATCAGGTAGGGTCACATTTAGCGGAGCAAAAATATGGCGGTTACGCAGATTCGTGCGTGTCAAACTTCGATTTTTAAAGATTATCTCTGATTACTTGAAAAGTATAGAAATTAATAACTTTTGAACCACAGAATGCTCTCCAAAATACTATTAACTTATAATACATACTTTTTTAATGTGACTATGTGCTGTAATTAGGACATAAAACTGAAAATGGTTTAAAAATAGACACTGTTTCGGTATTTTTTTCTATCGAGGAAAGTATAATCAATCGTGTTTTCATCCACAAAAGTTACTAAGACTTCTTCTAGTTTCTAGTTCTAGTTCTTCTGTAACATTTTGTATTTTTGGGCTTTAAAAATAGTAATTTGACTAAATAAATTTGATTTAGCGAGGGGCAAATTTGGAAAATACAAGCCTTAAGTTAGTTTATTGCAATGACAGGGACAGGACAAAAACAAAAAGTTTATGCTGTGCGTCAATCGTGACAAACATCGTAATAAAAACAGTATAATTATTATTTATTATATTCCAATACAAAATAGTACCTATATCCTTGAGCATTTGCCATTGTTTTGATTATCCGTAATCAAACTGCTGCATAATGGAAATATAATTGAAAGCCTAGATTGGTAACAAAACAATTTAAAAAAAAACCGACTTCAATTTGTTTACTTGATCTTTTTTCCAGTCATTTTGATTTAAAAACCAAACTACTGAACCGATTTTAATAAAATTTCTATGAGACCAATCTGAAGTATTTATGTAGGTAAGTATCTCATTTTAATTAAAAAATAATTTTCCAAATCAGTGTAAAAATTACGGAGTTCTGATAACAAACATTAGAAAAGACAACTAAATTGAGAACCTCCTTCTTTTTGAAGTCGGCTAAAAATACATTGAATCTGAAAAGCCATCAATTTTTTATCTGTTTTTCATCTCTAAACAGTGTCAATATAGTTGTAAACAAAATATAAATCACGGAGAACTACTCAATGGAAATAATTCAAGAATTTATTGTTATAGGACGTCCGCAATCATCAATTTCAAATTCTAATGTAGTTTTACGAACGGTATTATTGGACGGATATGATTTGAATTTGAAATACGAAAATAATATTAACGTTGTTCAAACTAGTCATCGCTAGGTAGCGGTTCTTCAAAGCTGCTCTGCATAGGAAGCATGGGAAAACTTTTTAAAGCTCCATTCACATTTACTGAGACCTGTACGTACTGATCTGCACGGAGGCTATTGAAAAGTGAGTCTTATGCAGCAAGTAATATGGTTGGATTTCTAACGTTTGCTATTTGTTTGACACGAGTCACGTGGCTTACTTATCACACTAATTTATTTAATGCAAAAGCTTGTTTTATGTATGTGTCTGAGTATTTAAGTAGGTGTGTACGTATTATTTTTAAATTTATAACGCTCGAAAGGTTGTATTTTAATATTTGGTGAGAAAACCCTGGCTTTGCCAGTTATTCAAACGCCAAGCAGTAAGTAGTGTGCAAGCATTACTGTGTTCCGGTTTGAAAGGGCAATGTTACCAGAGAAATTACTGGGTATGAAGAGATTTTACATCTAATATCTCAGGGTGACGACCGCAGTGCAGTGCGGTGCAGGATTGTGTTCGCAAGTTCACAATTCTGGCACTGCTACTGTTAGTGGCAGGCGTGACGCTTACCACCAGGCGAACGCCTTGCTCGTCTCGTCACTCTTCAAACCCAGTAATTTCTCTGGTAACATTGCCCTTCAAACCGGAACACAGTAATGCTTGCACACTACTGCTTGGCGGTTGAATAACTGGCAAATGTGTGTTACTTCCCCAGGCGGACTCTGCAGTAGAGTCCTACCACTACAAAAAGTTATAAAAATAGATAAATAAATAAATAAATAAATATTGGGCGGACATTTACGCACACAGCGCATCTAGCCCCATACTAAGCAAAGCTTGTTTTATGGAAACCAGATAGCTGATAGAATATTTATATACATTTTTTTTTTCGTAAATACACATAGATGAAAATTATAAAGTTCTCCTCTGCAACCTATTATTGTTTTAATATAATCTTGTTTACCTAAATCTATCCTCTAAAAGTGGTAATTGTCCTACGCTCGGCTTTGTTTACCATCTCAACTGAATAATGCGAAATAAATTAAGTGGTTTACGTCCAAACAATGAAGTATTGTCAACTTTGTGAATCACCAATCTTAATATCGCTTACTCTCGTCCACATTTGCAAGTTAGTCTGCTGCACACACCAATATTGCCCAACTATTCTTCAGTTAAAAGACCTTACACAATAGATTGCACTAACCGAAACTACACTTTATCTTCATCGCCACAAAGTACAAGTTCAGCTATAAAGTATTAGCGATTGAACCCTTTTCGATTTAAATCACACAGTTCCCACAATTGGTAACTTCGAATAAAATGGTCCTAAAAGCAGCGCAGATTTTTCTTAAAAACCTATCTAATACGACGAAAAACTAAAGCCATTTTCCATTGCGTTCTAAACTGATTTATCCGGAAGGATATAGGAGCAAAACTGGCAATGTATAAAACATTAGTGGATACAGAAAAGTAGCGAAGCGTAGTTGACTGGCGTCTATGTGTACCCTGCACCGCAGTGGGCAAAACGAAAATATATTACTTTTCCGAAGATTTAGGAGTGTTTGGACCGAACAATAATGTCCAGCTTTTGTGGAAAAAGATAGATGGCAATGCATAGGTTACGTAGCGGTGGTTTTCCCTTTGTGAGCGGATAAAACTTTAGTATGGACCGTTGCGAGCTGTTATTAATAATATTTATGTTTTCTCTACATTAGGCGGCCTATTGTTGATTGTAAGAAAAGATTTTCCGTAATTTGTGTTCAAAAGAATTCGCATATGATACAAAAAGTTTAGTAGATATGCTTTATTTCTTGTCATGATACGCTTTAATATGTATACCAACGTTAATGATAGGTATCCTAGATGAAAACTAGTTTTAACGATATATCAAATTTAATCTTGAAAATGTTGAGAAGGCCTTTTTGCAGCAGGTTTTTGTCCTTTTAGGGTCTAATGGATAAATACAATACAGTTACTTGCAGTTGGTAGGCACTTTTCGTTCCTACGGAGTGCGTTGAGCTGATACCAGCGTGAAGTTACGATAACTCAAATTTGAAAAATATAACTCTACGAAACTAAATTTATTCACTATCCAAAAAAGATATGAGCAAACCAAAATTCAACCAGAAACAAAGATACAATCGTTCACAGAATCTTACCTACTCACTGAAATTCGGTCACTAAACTAACCGAAAACCTCGTCTGTTTTAAAAGCTGTTCCCGGTATTATGTAATGGTCTCGAGTAATTTGAGAATAAGCCCCGTAAAGCAGCGTCAAAATATGTAAAGATTTTTATCTTTTCCGTAAAATGGCTTGGGAAAAAACATAAAGAAGGTGGTGTCACCTGATCCCGACAGCTAAGATTTATCGCGCACGGTGTGGCCGCGGCCTAAGGTCGAGTCGAGTTATGACGCTCGCTTATAATTTACCCTACATGTAGGGTTGCCATGTGGAGGATAGCTTTAGGATACGCCTTTTTGTAAATACTAAACTATACAGATTCAATATCACGTCAATTAAAAAAGCTCGTATAATATACGTTCGAACTTAATTGAACTACCTAGGACCTAGGTTAATAAAACTCATTTATCTAAAATCAATTTTGATAATTACATATTATACCAGTATTATACAGGGTTAGTTCTAATCAGTTAGCATCCATTTAAGGGCATATTCTGTACATCAAAACACATAACTTTTACTATGTGGGCAAAATTTAAATCGCAAAAAAAATCAGCTTTTCCATATATTTAGCCCAAGGTCGATGAACTTTTTGTATGGAACAGCTGATATTTTTTTCTCGATATCAATGTTGGCCCTATAGTAAAAGTTGTTTGTTTTGATGTACAGAATATGCCCTTAAAAGGATGCTAACTGTTAGAACTAATCCTGTATATGTATTGCATATTGTAATTTAATTTATTACATATTTATCTTCTCTCTTTAAGTGGTTAGCCTACCGTATTATACAAAAGAATGACATGAAAAAAAACGTTTTAAATCCGCGAATCGTTATCAAAACTGGTTTAAGTTTCGCCAAATTCTTAGAAAACGTTTGTTCGCCACCGCAACACCTGAAATGGGTGACTGCAACTGAAATACCAGTTTGTTTTTACGAAACAAGTCTTCGTGTAAAACGGGACCTTGTCACCCTAAAGATCGTGTGACAAGAATTAGTTTCTCGAATAATGTCCATGCACGGATGAGTCATTTCTTACTTCACTAAATTCTTTTATAACAAGGTCTTTATTTAGATTAAGCAGATTATTTACAGAATTACTTATTTAAAAATAAAGCTACCTACATTAAAAAAGCTTCAGAAAGCACTCCATTAAATAAAGTCGTTTCTTTAAAACAAAAGCTCCGCATCTGCCAAGTATCAAATTAAAAATGAAACCACTACTAAATTCTTCTCATTACAACCAAAAGACATTAGTAAAGGCGGGAAAAGAAATGCCTAGGCCTACAAATATACCCCAAAATACCCGCAAAGCCTTTTAAATAAAACAGCTTAAGGCTAAAGGTTTTCAGGGGAAAATGTGCTTTAATTTGTGGCTCGTAAAAGATGTTTTAAATTGGTAGGTAAGTGAAAATAAATCGTTTTGCTTTGTGGATGTGGAAGCTCAAGTAAAGTGGAAGGAGTCTCCGAGAAAATTGGCACAAGTGGTTTTAGCCGGGAACGGGGACTGGAGCGAAGTGGGGGAAAAATGTGAGTGAACAAGTAACAGATGTGACATTAGTTTGAAGGTAACATATAAACTTCTGAGAGTACCTTATCTGTAGTTTTGGACGATTACTAAGGAAAACAACATTGAAGCTTTTTGTCGATAAATTATGTGTTCCAAGCTAGTTCTATATATTTATTTATTATTAACGGGAAATTCAAGTAGAGATAATAGTAATGGTTTGTGATATTGGGGTAAATCGAGCTCCCGATATCAAAAAATATATAAATAATTATTTCATCCACATCGCAGCTTGAATTTTTGTAAATCAAAATCACATGCAGTTTACTTGCTCTACGATCTCTATTAGCACCTTGAAGAACACATTTTTTTTTATTAGGCTTGAAACTCGACTTGTAGGCACGAAACAACAAACCATAACTTGTCTTACACCTCTGAATCACCTACTCTTTGAGCTTAGTATAGGGGCGGCCGTCGAATGTTCGCCCAGAGATAGCACTCGCGGCAAGATGTATGACTGCTTACGAAAAATTTTCAAACAGTCTATCGGATTGGCTCCGAACGGAAAATAAGAGGGGACAGACAAATAAATGAGAGCAATAAATAACATATATCTCCCTATGACAATAATACAGGTCAGCAGGAGATATCTCCTGAGATAGTAACGCATTATTAATGGAGAAAAACACGGGAAAAAGGCGATTGATAGGTTGAAGATAAAATAATGGGATTGTGTAAGTTTGCGCGTTTTCACGATTGTTTGAGATTTTTTGTAAGACATGATTCAATCAATCAGTGATGGAGGTAATGGGTCTTTGTCGAATGTTATTGATGGTGGTAAACAGCACATCGTTATGATACATGTTCCAATCTCTCCAACTCATTATAATAAAAAAGAGTAGTACTACTTTTTTTCGAGAGTAATGTAAAGTTTAATGTAGGAGTTTCAAAAGAGTCGTTCACATAAAACACCTCTTCGTGTTGTTAAAATAGTAAATAAGTTCGTAAGTTCTAATTTGGGTCAGTACTGTTATGTCTGATATGAAACGAATCTGTGGGATCGAATATACTAGATTCAACTAATAATTTTATTTAAAAAAAAAAAGTGGCGAACCAACCAAGCAACCAACTAAACTAACCGTGCAATCAAACAACCAACCAAACAAACCCACTTCAATTTTTAATTAATTGGTTTCTTTTGAAATAATGATGAATCAGTAAAGATTTTGAAAATGTCATATATATTTTTTTATTTTAATATTCGTGTTCTATCGTTGACGGCATGTAACGCGAGTTAGAAATCAAACGCTAGACTATCTACAAAAAAAAACAAGACATCAAGTAGTTACAGATTAAAAACATACCTTTTTCTAGAAATTTCATTCAAATAAAATTAATTTAATGTAGGTAATGTTAGTACCTTACCTACTCACTAGCTTAGCTTTATTACTACTATAATTATGTATAGGTACCTTCTACCTACTTATTAAAGTTTTAATTTTTTGACTTGACCGTAATTTTTAATTTATTAATATAGAAACCAATTCAATTAAAAATCCAAATCACATATTCGCTGTGGGAACGTGGTGGATTTTTCTTCCAAAATTTATGTTCGCTTCGCGCCACGAGAGGGCGTATTGCGGGAGGGGGTGGGGGTGCGACTTCATTTCGCTCGCGTCGTTTATCTTGAGAAACATAATTCAGGGGTAAAGTCACTGTCAACTTATTCCTATTCTTTCGACTAAGCGTAAAATTGCTGTTATACTTTTTATATAGTGTATCTTCGGGTTTTGCTTAGTCGTTTTTTTTTTTCAACCGACTTTTTATAAATGAGGTTCTCAATTCGACTGAATGTTTTTGGATATATGTTTCGCGATTACTCCGCCAATTATGAACTGATTTTGATGATTCTTTTCTTGTTTGGTAGGTAATACTTCAGAAGTGGTTCCATATAAAATTTATCGAAATCGGTTCAGTAGTTTCGTTTTTAAATGAAAATTACTAGAAAATATGATGATTTCATCCAGTTGTAATCGGTTGAATACAACTGGATGAAATCGTATATTCAAAATATTGAATAACGTATTATCCCAAGCTCGTTTAAAAAAAATGCACTTAGTACTATGACTAGAGGTCCCCCGCGTCTTCGTCCGCGTGCGGAAGAGTTTCGGACCGCTCCCAAAATTCTCTACTTTAAATCATTCTGAGCAAACTCTACCAACTCTACCGATTCTACCGACTACCGACTCTACCGACTCTACCGACTCTACCGATACGACCGACTCGACCGACTCGACGGACTCGACCGACTCGACCGACTCAACCGATTCAACCGACTCAACCGACTCAACCGACTCTACCGACACGACCGACACGAACGACTCTACCAACTCTACCGACTCCCCCCCCCCCCAACTTCCCCCCTTTGAATGAACCCTTTGACTGAACAAATATCAATTTTCATCACTATAACTTCAAAAACAAAGAACTTTCCATACAACATTCCACCCCCCCCATTTCCCTCCCGTAAATCGCCCCTGTCGAAAAAAATTTGATGCCAATTCCAATTGATTCCAAATTTTTGTGACTAAAAGTCCAAAAACAAAGGACTTTCATACAAACTTCCCCTTGGGCGTCGATTTTCAAAAAATCCTTTCTTAGTACACCCCTCCACGTCGAGACGAATACACCCTCCAAATTTCAAGTCTGTACAACCAGCGGTTTGGTCTGTGCGTTGTCTGTCAGTCAGTCAGTCAGTCAGTCAGTCAGTCAGTCAGTCAGGACAGAGCCTTTTATTATAAATAAATAAAATAAATATTGGGGGACATTTTACACACAGCGCCATCTAGCCCCATACTAAGCAAAGCTTGTATTATGGAAACCAGATAGCTGATAGAATACTTATGTACAATTTTTTTTTCATAAATACATAATTATAATACATACTACACCAAGACACAGAACAAACATCTATGTTCGTCACATACATTTTTGTCCTGGGTGATTGAACCCACGCCCTCCTAAAATTTAAAAAATTATAGAGCTATATTTATTTAAGTAAGTACCTAATTCTTTTTTCCAGATTCTTCTTTGTGTATACTGTACTTTTCTAAAAGATTTTATCTTGTCTCTGACATCGTAAAAACTCATTAGGGTCATTTAGGATGAATTGCAAAGTGAGAGTGTAATTAGTCTGAGTAAAAGTGTGGACCTTCTACTCGTGACTTTGAAACTTCGCTAATTTTTTATTCACTTCTCTAGAGGCATTTTTTACGAGTCCCGCTTTTCCAAAGCAAGTTCTTGTTATGAGCTGCAAGTATTTTTTTTTGAAATTTCGTCTTCGTTGTCAGCCATAAAACGTCCACTGCTGGACGAAAGCCTCCCCTTTATAGAGGGGTGTTGCCATAATCCCCACGCTTGGCAGGCGGCTTGGGGATTGCAGAATGGTCACCACCGTTAACCAAGAATTTCGTCTTAATAATATCAAATTTAAATTAATAACAAAAAATATGGCAACGCAGCTGTACTTACATGTAACGTTAGGTATCCGTTGTCAGATCAGTTTGTTAGAATGATCTGTAATAGCTCTAATATCAATATAATACAAGCTGTTGTGTTGCAACCTACCCATATTTATAGAGAGACTAGAGGTCGCCTAGGAAGGCCTCCCACTAGGTGGACCGACGACATTGTAAAAGTCGCGGGTAACCGGTGGATGCAAATGGCAGGTTGTCGTACAGTGTGGCGGTCTAAGGGGGAGGCCTTCGTTCAGCAGTGGACGTCTCCGGGCTGATGATGATGATGAGAGGTCGCCCGCGACTTCGTCAGCGTACGGAAAAAATCGCTCCGCTCCCAAATACTCGTATCTTCCATAACGCTGGGTTAATGACCAACTATTTTCCTCCCCATATTCCCCACTTTAAATCATCCAATATTTTTTATGCAATTTCTGTTTTGCGCCCATAGTAAAAGTTGTTCATAACGATAAGTATATCCACCTCTGTATATATGGCGACAATGCAAAACAACTGCTTGTACATAGTATTTATTCAAACAATATAGGAGAAGATTATAAGCGCTGGGCCTAATACTACTTTGGTAAATATCTACCTTCATCATCATCAGCCCGGAGACGTCCACTGCTGAACGAAGGCCTCCTCCTTAGACCGCCACACTGTACGACAACCTGCCATTTGCATCCACCGGTTGCCCGCGACTTTTACAATGTCGTCGGTCCACCTAGTGGGAGGCTTTCCTACGCTGCGTCTTCCGGTTCGCGGTCGCCACTCAAGAACCTTTCTTCCTCATCGGTTATCAGTTCTTCGAGCGATGTGGCCTGCCCATTGCCACTTCAACTTGCAAACTTTGCTAGCTATGTCGGTAACTTTGGTTCTTCGGCGAATATCCACCTTAATATCTACCTTATACGGGATATTTAAGGCCGACGTACCGTATGCACCATTGACTTGCATCATAAATGGTGCAGATGCAACGAGCTAGTTTTGATTGCTCCATTAATGGTGTAAATGCAACTAGCGTTTGCACCACCTACCGTATGCACAACTGACTTGCACCATCAATGGTGCACATGCAACTGTTTTGTATCGTTTGCACCATTCAAATTAATACAACTTCTTCACCTTGCTTTCCTCGTCATAGATAAAATAAAAAACCTTATTTTGTTTGTGACGCGACCTATCACCAACAAATCCTTGTTTTGTTACGTCGGCCTACGTCACGCACGCACCATACTTCACGTATCCGTTATTACGCACCAATACGTCATTCGACGCAATAACGGTCAAACAATAAATATCGCTTTGCGCAGACAACACGCGCAAAGTAATATATGAAGTAAAGAATAAATAGGCAATTTAGTGCAGTACGCACGTACGCCCGAATATTGCCGAATGGACGGCGACGAACGACGAATTTCCATATCGTATCGCGATTCGTGGGGTGCCTTTATGGGGTAAAAATTAAGTCGACCTAAGTTGTTACGTGTTGATTTTCAATTGGATAGTGGAGTTTGGGTAATTGGATGGTTGGAAGTAGGCACAGTATACCTGCTAAGCTGAAGTGGCAGTGATCTGGGGCCTTATTTTTGAATCGTACGCAAAGTTACGCATGCGAGCGGAGCCGAGTTTCAAACTACATTGAACCTTATTCGAAACAATATCGTTCGCATGCGCAACTCTGCGCACGACGATTCAAAAATAACTGGTCGTGTTTCGCTGAACTGATGAGCCGTTAGACGTGTTTTAGAGTAGGTAAATACTACAAATAGGCAAACGTAGCGTATTACTTTCTGAGACTCGATCACAGAAAGCGAAAGCCCTACTTACTTCTCTCTTCAGTGGGCTCGATGATAGAAGTGACATACGTATGTCATTCTCGTGAAGCAAAGAGCGGACGATCGGGCTGCTGCTTGCACTGAGACAGGCTTTTGTCGGGCAGTGGAATATAATAAGCTGATTATGATGATGAAAACGAGTTAGTACACTAACACATGTCTGCTAATTTTTTAGTTACGCATGGTTTAATTAGCATTTCCGTATTTACATTTGGAGGAGCCAGCCGTATTCTATTAGAATACGGCCTTTTTTGTAATCTTTTTGTAATGGTATTTTCAGCAATTTCACCAGCTTCGATTTTTCTTAAAAAAATTTGTTCAGTGATTTTAATCTTCAATCAGGACACCCGGTGTGTCCTAAAACTGCATCCAGAACCACCGGAGGACGGGCAGCAGCGTCCTCTTAGTTAACGGTGGTAACACTCTGCGATCCCCAAGCCGCCTTCAAAGCGTGGGGATTATGATAACCCCTCCCTATTAAGGGGGAGGCCTTTTTCTAGCAGTGGACGTCTTCTGGCTGATGAGGGAGTGATTTTAATCTTCCAAAATTTGCATTTCACATGCGTGCGTGAGATTGCGCAGCATTCTGTCCGAGCCTTAACGTGACAACGCTTTAGTTGGTAACTTCATCCGTTTGTAATTTATGACGGGTAAAGCAGAGACTTCTGTAGCTTAATTGGCACAGCAGTTGGGACGGAAACCCAGATTTTGCTCGTATGCAGGTTCAAGTCCTGCCAGAGGTCATAATTGTTATTACTGTCTATGCTTTAAAAACACGTTAGAGTTTTTAAACGGATCTTGACGGTAACTGAATGCAACAAACTACTTACTGAAACGATGTCCATTTACAGAACTGAATCACCTAGTTATAGTAGTACGTAGTAATAAATTCCTCGAGGTCACCCATCCGAAACCTGAGTAGAAAGTTCGAAGCATAACTTACGTGATTTTTAGAAGCACCTAGTTGAGTACAGCACATACACTTAAATTACTATTCAAAAAGCATTAGTAACATTTTCTCAAATTACTTTCAGCTCTACAAGACTCGCATAAATCTTTCTAAAGTAAGTACAATCGTATGGAAAAAAGATCCGCGGAGTATAAATTTCCCTCTAAAACTCGATAGAAATGAGAGAATTCCACATTAAATCTCTCTAACAAGCCGATAGGTGGCGCTGCAGAACCGGAAGCTTGGAAACACATTTTAATAAAGGATAAACCTACTTCTGGCGTACTATTTACGATTGGTCTTGAGAAAATTCTCTTTAACCTGATTATAGTTATTTGGTCTGCTTTTAAGTTCTTACAAATTATTTATGTTAAGAAAACGATAATGGTGACTTAATTAAAACAATATATGATGATATAATGCTTTTTTAAATAAATAAAAATACAACTGACTTCAACTTCGAATACCTGGATGACATATTTATATTTTCTAGTAATTTTAATTTAAAAACCAAACTACTGAACCGATTTCGACAAAATTCATATGGGACTACCTACCAAACAAAAAGATAATCATCAAAAGCAGTTCATAATTGGCGGAGCAATCGCGTAACATACATACAAAAAAAAACATACAGTCGAATTGAGAACCTCCTTTTTTGAAGTCAGTTGAAAAGGACAAAGTACTCGAAACATTAAAATATTTATTATGACACAGGCAATTAGGAAATAATTTGTCACAGACTTGTGATCTCTAAACCGCCTATTTTATTAAACGATCAGCGTACCCTAGGCATCCAGAGACCAAGACACCCTACACCCTATAAGGCATTACCTCCACCGAGGGAGAGCGAAACGAAATGTGGCTTTAAAAATTTGGAACACAATCCTGCTATTTGTCTTTCGAACGTCTCTTATAAATCAAGGAATAAAGCAGCCAACAATGGTTTATGGACGAAAAAAGTACGTATATAAGGCGGGAAATAGCATACAGCCTTCGCACATATATTATGGATGTTAGTGTTGCGTAAGAGATAGGTTGGACTGACGAACAGGTAGCGCGTGAGAGGTTCAGAGGTTTAACTTCACTAATAAATGCATCGAGAACATGGGCTGTGGCCATGTGGTTCTACCGCGCTCACATTATGAAAACTGACTTGGTTATTTGGCTTGGTTGTTCTGACTTGGTTGTTTTATATATACGGATTACTCACGTTTAATTGTGTTGTATATTCTGATTATAGTTTCGATCAAATTCTTCGTCAAGGAGCAAAAATAGAGCCCAATGCGCGTGCGACCGCGTCCTGCTTTGTAGTTACTCAGTGCGTCAGTATAAGACTTAATTAAACATTAGTACCTAATCCCGTATAAGTACAACAAAAAAAAAATATACTTACTTATATTCGATTCGACCTGGGTATGTCCTAAAACTGCATCCAGAACTACTGAAAGACGGGCAGCAGCGTATTTTCGGTTTACGGTGGTGAGCATTCTGCAAACCTCAAGCCGCCTGCCAAACATGGGGATTATGGCAAAGGGGGAGGCCTTCGTCCAGCAAAGGACGTCTTCTGGCTGACGAAAATTCAATTTCGTCACCACTCTCATCATCAGCCTCTTCATACATCCCACCGGCCGGCATAGGACTGGTTGTATAACGTAATCCTAACATTATAATTACTTGCAAGGTTTGTATGTTACCTATAGTTATGGAACATAGCAAGGGTTTTCATTAAATTACGGATCGATATTATTGTCTTTTTTTATGCCACTGAGTGACGAGTTAGTGATAAAGCTCGCAGGGTTTGCAAGGTGAAGTGGCAATGGGCAGGCCACATCGCTTGAAGGACTGATAACCGATGGGGAAGAAAGGTTCTTGAGTTGCGACCGCGAACCGGAAGAAGCAGCGTATGTAGACCTCCCACTAGGTGGAGCGACGACATTGTACGCGGGCAACTGGTGGGCGCAAATGGCAGGTTTTCGGACAGTGTGGCGCCTTCGTTCAGCAGTGGACGTCTCCGGGCTGTTGATGATAATGAGTGACGAGTCAAGCAAGTTTCTTATCTGATGGTTTGCGTCGCTCTTACTGTAGCTATGCTTATACAGGGTTAGTTCTAATCAGTTGGCATCCTTGTAAGGGCATATTCTGTACATCAAAACAAACAACTTTTACTATGGCGCCAACATTGAAATCACAAAAAAGAAAACAGCTGTTCCATACATTTTGCCCAAGATCGATGAACGTTTTGTACTGGTTTTTTTACGCGATTTCAATGTTAGCCCCATAGTAAGTTATTTGTTTTGATGTACAGAATATGCCCTTAAGAGGATGCTAACTGATTAGAACTAACCCTGTATACTATAAAAATAACACTTCTTAAGTAACATTATAAGTATTAAGTATCAGTCTCCACCACGCCACCACCATACTGCGCAGCAACTACAGCGCTAATCATTCTGAGACGAAATGTCGTGTAGAAACCATTACAATTTTGAATGTGTATGATAGACACATACTTAATCATCGTGTACATGCTACATCTCCATTATGCTTGCTCCATAATGCAGCACCTAATTTAGGACAGTAAAATAGAACACATTTAAAAACTCACAGTTCATCGTCGGCCATTTTAATATCCAGTGTCGTTATTTTAAAACGTCACTCCCGTCCGCACTACGCAACGCATTCGCAAAATTATTACCTTGTAAACCCACTATATCACGTAAAATTTACGACTACCTGAATATGATAGATTTTCAATCCGCCCGCCATAATATACGGCGAAAAACCTCTGTCAAAATAGAGAAATAAATAAACCTGTGACAACCAATTAATAACTCGTAAAATGTCAGTGACAAAAAAAGGGATAAAAAGGTACAGAAAAAGTGATCACACAATGCCTCGAGAGAGACGCGTGGAAAAAACGACAAGCCTGTCCATAAATTAGGAAAGATTCAAAACAAATCGACCTTATTCATTACATGCATGACTTATGACAACGAAAGCTTATTTATATCCCTTGGGCTATGTAAAGGACACAAAGATTTCTATAAAAACAAGTTGAGTTAAAAGAACAATGTTCGCTTCATTAGTCACGTAGGGACCGAATGATACACAAAAATCATTCGTTTGAAATTCGTTTTTGGGCGTTAATAGACCGTGAATAAAAATTCATAAAATGGGGAACGATTTATCAGAGCGCATATTTTTGAGTTACATAAAAGAACTTACTGCCGCATCATTTCGATACTCAGTTCTACATAAACACACGCTTTGACATTTTAAAGTGTCAACATGAAAAATCACACATCTATGATAAGCGACTAGTATTTTATACGTCAACACATGCATCACATAAAATAACTTGATCACAAGGTTGTCTTAATAAATGGAGCGTCATTAAAATGTCTGATAAATTACATTTTGATGGCACGAGATTTACCCCATGTTAACATTCACAAATCTTTTTACACGCATATAAATATCACATTTATAAACATATTAAAAAACAAAAATATACCTACGCCCTTGCGCTATATTTCGCTATCATGCGTAATATACTCGTATTTTCCAACAGATCTAAATCATACAAAGAAATGAGTTTCAAGAAATACGAACCACTTTTCCAAGAGATAGCAGCCCTAAACACATGCAAATCGAATCAACCAACTCGAGCATTTTATTATCAGATAGCACATAACGATACCTTCATCAGGGCCGCGAAACGTTATGGAACGTCGAACCGCGAAATAAATGGCTTTTAAAAGTGTGATCCAAGATGTACAAAAAGTGGGGAGGAAAAAAGGGAAAAAAGTCGAACGAAATGATAAATTTCCCTTGAAAAGTGAGCGTTTATTTATGACGCGGCAGTGTAGGGTTATCAGATCTTGTTCGGGCGCGCATTCTAAATGCGAGTATGGCTGCGCTTTGACGTGAGATCTTTGCGGGATTTGCTGACATGAAGCGAGTGCACGTTTCTTTATCTTGCGGTGTATTCATATTATTTTTTAAGTACAAAATGTACATTCCTTTGTTATTTGTAGTGAGTATTTTTATTCGTTTCAATATTGAAACACGCACTTGAAACGCTTTTACGGAAGTTCATACGTAATTTCGAGGTACTGCGTATTTTATTTTTGTATGAGATAAAACTTAATTGACGTTTGTTAAATGCTTAGGACATTTCCGGTTTCGGAAATCTCACTTGAGATCCAGTCCCATTCCTGACTAGGTTCGTTACCGTTGTCAAACACAAATTAAATAACATCAGCTGAGCTGTGGCCAAAACCCAACCCGTCGAAATTTGCTACCCAAAAGTCGCTGATGTTCCTCCGATAATGTGACGCGTCATCCAGCCCGAGGTCACGCTCAGTGTAAATCATGCCACTCGGTGTCAGCCATAGGTATAGTAAGTATGTTTTCCATGCTCAGTTTACTTCCACCACAAAGCTAAAATCCAAACGCGGAAACCTCTAAAACAGGCGTCTCTAACCTAGCAACTTTAAATTAGGCAATAAGAATTATGCTCCAATCTCCTTCAGTCACCACAAATCACGCAGCTCCTTTGGAAGTAATTGAAAATACATTACGTAACCAAATTAAAGTGGGAAAGTGGTACAAGTTGAGATGGGTTGGGCGTCAGGTGGGACCGCGACACCCCCCTTACCCGAGGAATGTTTTGGCATAAAATATTACTTCAATTATTTACGTGAAAGATTTATGGCACTTAGAAAACTGCGCCGCGAAAAAAGCCGAGAGACGTGTGCACGAAAAGTGTTTTTCTTTGGAAACTTATAATGGGTATGAGTAGGAGAAAGTTTTTTTGAATCTCTTTCCTATGGTAATTTGTTTTGGGTTTGTTTATAAGGATATTAGCGGAGTTATTGAGTGACGTAATGAGGCACGGAGAATTGATGATGCTATGTATTAGCGCCATGTTCATTTGGTTCACCTCTACAACTTTTCTTGCGCTTCCAGAAAAACTATTTCGAAGAACTCTCTAAATGTTATATACAATATTTAAGTTCATCATCGGATCTCATCAGTTTCCTGCGTTTGACATAGCTATCTCCCAAAGCAGTCCTTGCACTGCCTTGTTTTACGTTTGTCGTTATATTAGTATGTAAAGTGAATAAATCATTGATAGTTTTAGGTACTAGATGACATCGTACTGCAATGCAATATTCAATTTCATTGCGACCGTTAAGCATTTTTTTCTCAAAATCGATAGATATTTGCTGAATCGCATGTTGCGATATTATGTATAAAGCCACGATTCTACTTTTGCGTAGGACATGCACGTAGAGGCTACGCATGTTAGCTGCGTGGGTCCTTGCCTGCCTGCATGTGTCTATACTTTTTCCACTGCAGCGCATGCGGTGTACGGATATTGCAACGTTATTTCTCCCTTCCGCCATCCAACACCCGCTGCCGGTATGAGGTATATAAATACGCCTTGCATGCCGCATGTACCTAAGCGTGCGCCACGTTGAGCTGCGTGGGTTACGCATGCCTAGGCAAGCCACGCGTGTTATAGCGACGTCATCAAGCCACGCATACGTTACGTAGCGAGCGGTGGGTCACAGTAGTTGATTCCATCTACAATTTCATAAAAATATCTGTATAAGTACCGTTTTATATAAAGTTCTATTATAAAATGTTCCTTACCGGCCACAAACATCGCAACTTAATATGATGTTTCCTTTGATAGATAGTACATACCTAAATAGCACAATGGACTAAAATTTAACTTATTATAAACCTTAGCAACTATAACTTAACTTGTCTTGTCTTAATTAACTTGGTGAGTATAAAGTCAATGGTTTAGTCGTATGCTTTGACTTGTTATACTATTTGTGTTCTGAACATTACACACCCATAACAAAAGACGTATACTAAACACATTCTCTCATAAACTCGGTTATTAAGTGTTTGTAACACATCACATAAACCTCTACGCGTGTTTATTTTTCATTTACTTCGCGCTTGCGAACGGGAACGTAGTCTGACGCAAATTACATAAGACACGGCGATAATGGGAACTAAAATAATATTCAGCTTTTGGAAATTATAATTACACAATGTAATAGCACAAAAGTGTCTGCAGTTTTATAAACACTAAAGTTGGAGTGTATGTTTATTGAAATTATGTATAAAAAAACAACGGTTTCTATAAGATAGCGGGGATAACGGATCGTCGATAGATAATAATCATTATAATATAGACTGTAAGTTTTGCCAGGACACTAGATTTATAGTTTTTTTTTATTAAAACATTTATAGGTTTCGTGTAATGATTAACTGTATTAATTAATTAATAATATGAGATTCTGCATATAACTAATTTGAGAAGAGTTGATTTGTGCTACAAGTCACAGGTCATGTTGGTATTGAACATTTTTACATCATAGATAACAGAATCCAATTAAATTAAGCCTTAAAATTAATAGGAAGCACAAGAAAAAAAAACAGGATATATTTTTTATGTAACTTTCTTAATTTCACCTCATGAAAGCGCCTCTACATTCTAAGTCGTTTCTCATTTGCGCCAGCTGTGACTTATCGCTCTATAGACGGATATCTATGATAATTACGAAGGTTTTATTCAATTAGAAGGAAAAAGGGAGCCGGTAACAAAACATTTTCCTTGTCTTGATGATGAATACAAATAATATGATCGTGCAGATATTCCATTTTATATTAAGTTTATACACATATTATACTTATAATTATAAACTTAAGTATCATACCTTTGCCAGTTATTCAACCGCCAAGTAGTGGTTTGCAAGCATTACTGTGTTCTGTTTTGATACCAGAAAAATTACTGGTTATGAAGAGATTTAATAAAAAATAAAAAAAAATTGTGGCGTATCATCTCCAGCCATAGGACGTCTACTGGACGAAGGCCTCCCCCTTAATAGGGAGGGGTTGCCATAATCCCCACGCTTGGCAGGCGGCTTGGGGATCGCAGAGTGTTACCACCGTTAACTAAGAAGACGCTGCTGCCCGTCCTCCGGTGGTTCTGGATGCAGTTTTAGGACATACCCAGGTCTTTGTTTTTTGTTTTTTTTTTGGTGTATAACTGCCCTTAAAACGGTGAATTATTACGACAGTTTATTAAGATCATTGGGTTTCTAACAGTTTACACTATGAAATTTTTTAGACATTGTACTTACATGTACTTACCAGTGTGCTTACATCCCGTGCCGTGTGTGCCAGTGTAGTACCGCAAAAAAAAAATAGTTTCTTAATAAAAAAAAGTAGATCTTTTAGGGGTCAGCGAATTTGTAATAATTTTCTGTTTTAGTACAAACCCTCCAAGTTACAAATATAATGCCAAGATACGACGTTTGGGAAGTCGGAATTTCTGTAGGCAATGGCTGTAACTCGAAAAAATTCTAGCATTTGTCATAAGAAAATTGTGATTTGACAAAGAAAGACAAAACAAATAACAAAAAGAATAAAACAAAAAGTTAGGGTTCCTGGATACGTATCAGTCACGAAACATCAGACCTCTGGAGTACAGGGGGCCTCTTGTTGAAAATGAAATTGATGATTTATAATTTACCTATCTATCTTGTGCTAAAGATATATGGGAGAAAAAAGAACAAAAGATTATTTGAGGTTACAATGCGTTTACTATTTTGATAAGTCCTAATACAATATTAATATTAAAACGCTGATGGCGATAGTCCAATGGATGACGGCAACGAGAAAAATTGGGAAAATAAAATAAATGAAAGGAGGTTATCTGATGGATCCTTTGCTGATGGTGTCTTCTGCAGGATCATCCGATTCTCGAACGCTTCATGGAGCTCCTCCAGTGAAATGACATTGCCTTGTCTTCAAAGCTTCAAATGAGAATTTCGCTCGAGTTCCTTAGTTTGGTGACCGCATGGCGCGTCACAAAATAATTCTTGAAAGTTGGAGTTTTACGTCATCTCAGACGGAAATATGGACCTGGTGTCCCCTGCGGGATCGGCGTTGGCTCCCTCAGGTCATTCTCTTCTCAAAAAGATGTAAAAAAATCCAAAAGGTGATTCACCCCGTAACACGCGCAACGGCGGCTCCGACGTGAATGTCTATTTTTCAAAATGGTCTCCTCGATCTAGCTTCTCTTTCTCGCTTATGGAAGAATTCTTCGAGTGCGAGCGAGTCAGCGTATATGACGTCATGTCGTAATACGGCTTCCAACAGATAACCAAATATTTTGTATAAAGCTATCCGATAGATTCTAAATTTGAAACTAATTTTATTACTAGTTTACAATTCCAAAATAAATGCTTAAAAAATCCTAATTTGTTATTTAAATACAATTTTGATAATTAATTTCACACCAACATTTTATGTTGGTTCCTGATATATTTTATGGAGCAAAGCACAAGCCATCCTGTGCGCCAATTTGCAAAATGGGAGCTAATAAAATAAAGTAATAATATAATTTAAAGATTATATGACAATATCCCCCTTTTGAAACAAAAGACAGTTTACTGTCTGAACAGACGGGGTAGGCATGAAAAGAAACTTTTTGTTATAGGTTGGAATCCTGAAATATAGTGAGGTTGATACTTCAGCAAGCTTCTTACATTCCATCTAGCAAAATAAACTGTTATTCCACTTTCATAAAATAAATCACTCACATTCTTTCATACATAGGTACCTATAAGGAATTCAAATAATATTCACACTGCCTAGTTCTTACAAAATCACCACTCACACCTTTAAACTTACATCGAACTTCATAAATCTCCTTGCATCTCATAGTTAAATTGAGCTATTCTGACATACTTGCTTCACTTTTCATAATCCTCATGACTCCATACATAACATGATGGTATAGGATATACCTATAGAAATAACACATTGTGTAATAAAACAAAAGTAGTATATAGCAAGTAGCTTAAAAGGTAACTGTTAATATAAATATCCATTCACTCTTATGTAGGTGCGGACAAAACTTATCTGAAAAACAATGATATCTAAATGGTTTTAAACGGTAAGTAAATATGTGTTAGTATGTTTGTAATTCTTATAATAATCTATACCCTACAGTTTGGGTTTTCTAGTAATGACCTAATTCTATGAGAATAAAGTCTCACTATTGTCTAATAGTATGAAGTGAAAACTTCTAATGTTTAAAGTAAATATCTATCGTTGTAAACATTAGATAAACTAAGTATAAGCTTTAATTAAGTACAGGTAAATCTTAATTATTTAAACCTAAATTAAATCTACGCAGTGAATCCGTGCACTAGATGCTGCTAACTATAATTAAAGACTAATTGTTAATCTTAGAAGGTTCACAGACAACCTTTGGTATCTACAAGACAAAAAGGTAAGTTTGGTATGTATGTATGTATGTAGATCTACTAAATATTGCTAGCATGTCCGAGTGTTTTAACTCAGCCATAAGAAAACATTTTAAGTCATACTAGGTATAAACTTGTCGTTAGTCAAATCCGGTATGTATGTTAGCATGTAACAAAAAGACTAGAACTAAATCGTTCCCAAATAATTAGCTAATAAGCTATAGTTAATGGTAGGTTGCCTTTAAATAGGATCCTCCAGAAAATTGCCCAATATGTAGGCTAAGAACTAATAAGCACACGAAAATATGCATTATTGAACGTTTGGTTTATAGTTGGTAATGTAAAAATAATTACTCATACTTAACCTTAAAAATATTGCATCACAGACTTGGTTTTAACAAAAATTACCAAGTCTCAAAACACAAAAAAATGGTATTAACCTTAAAAAATTGCTTCACAGACTTGGTTTTAACAAAAATTACCAAGTCTCAAAACACAAAAAAAATGGTATTAAATATACTGCTTTTGCTTTATATAGCAATGGATACTTGTCCAAAACAAAACAATAGCTTTGAATACTGTTATTAAGTTAATTCAAAGTAAGTATTTAAGTCTTTCCCTGAATGTAGGTCAACACTTTGTTAATACTTGAAACTTGTCTTTGAGACAGAAAAAGAATCGTCTTTTCTATACAAATTGGAAATCAAAATAAGTAAATTCTTGTATAAATAACGCTTAAGTAGTTCAATGTCTGAATAGAAGTCATACTTAGTCTGAGTATAGACCATATAGTATGTCATTTTACCTACATGAACTTGTTGGTTTACAAGGAAAATTGCAATGTTTAAATTCTAAACTTGTTTGTAAAGAAATAATTATTGATTTTATGATTTTATCAGTATTTGTTATGGATTTACAGTATCCTAAAGTATCCGTAGAAATAATAATGTGGGTAAAAACGCAAACTTAAAACTTATGTGTTTCTTTTTTACTTTTGAGAATTTTGGTTGTGAACATACGGTTTTCATTTTAATTTGAATAATACTGAACCGATAGCCAAAATTGTGTATCTATAGGTAGCTAGATATGCGTAGGTACGATAAATCAAAAATAATTGTCTGTAACTACAATTTTGAAAAAGTTATAAGCGCCGCCATATGTGTGTTTACATACTGCATTGCTTTGAATAAATAAATATTGTTTTTGTTTATATTTCAAAAACTATTGATCTGAATTTTGCAACAAAAGTATACATTGACTTCTGTTAGCGTCTACTATGGGTAGTAAACAAAATATTTTATTAAAAATTTTGAGGGGAGAGTGGGTAATTTCGGTATATAGGGATATTTTTTCTTGAATATAATTTATTTTTATTGGTTTATAATCCGCTTTATAAATGAAAATGTTAGAAATCTTTTGGAAGTAATGGTGTGTTCACACTTGAGTTTTTTTTTTTTTTTTTTTTTTTTGATAAAAATAAAAAAAAACTCAAAACAACATAATTTTTCTATAACCAATGATTATGCCTTAATATGATTCTGCTTATATTTGGAGTGCCTGACATTTGCTAGGTACGCAAATACATATTGTTTTTATGCAGTTGTGATTTATAACTCGTCACATTTTTTCTAACTTTTAGAAAAATGAGAGAATATGAAATTAAAAAAACATAATAATTAGCTACTTATGAACTTTGTTTAAGAATATCTTTAATATGGTATTTACCGGTGTTACCACCCTCTATTTCTTTTAAAATATACGCCAAATCTGATAGTTTTTTTGTAACCGTGCATTTTATGAAACGTGGTGCTAATTTACTTGAAAAGAAATTGGCAGCATTGGATTGAACGAAGTTTCTTCTCCATACGGTGTCTCCGATCTGATAGACTACTTGCTTACGCCTACGATTGTACCTTTCAGCGTTGCGTCTAAAAGCTTCTACCATAGCGTTTTCGACATCTACGTATACATCTGACAATTCTTTCAAAGCAGTGGCAGCTGGTTCCCTATCAGCTACCTGGAGATTTTGCAAGTCTTTGGGAGTTTTTGAGTAAAGAGTGTGTAAATTACCATCTACTATAATTTCTCTCCCTGTTGCTAAAAAATAGGGCGTGTAGCCAGTAGTTATATTAACTGAGCTATTTAAAGCTAACTGAATTCGTGATAAGTGCTTTGACCATGTTCGGTGGTCATTTCGTACTAAAATCGACAAACATGTTTCTACGGTTTGATTATACCTCTCCACAACGTTACTTTGTGGGGTATAATAGCAATTATAAAAAACTTTGGCAATATTATACCTATTTGTAAATTTCTTGAAATCTTTGCTTCTAAATACAGTGGCATTGTCACATATCAAAACAAATGGGGTTCCATGCTTGAAAATGATTTCGCTCTCAATAAAATTTGTAATTGTTTTGGTTGTTGCAGTTCTCAGCGGGTGCAACCAGCAAAATTTTGTAAAAATATCGACAATGGAAAGGATATACCCGTGGCCTGAGTATGCCTTAGGAAATGGCCCTATTAAATCTATTGACAGCGTATGATTCGGGTACGAGACTTGTTTCTGCTTGCTCATAAAGCCTAGGGGAGCAGATGTGCTGTGCTTATACGCCTTACAAACTTCGCATTCGTCTATATATTTGACGACATCCCTATTCATGTTTTTCCAATAATACAACTGCCTAAGCTTGTAATAAGTTTTATTGACTCCTGGATGGATTGAATCGAGGCTACTGTGGCACTCCTTCATACAAGTTTCGATTAATTCCCGTGGTATAACTATTTTCCATTCGTTCTTGTCGAGAGTTGACTTGGGCTTGTTATACCTATATAGAATATTGTTATCTATAAAGAAATTTTTGTAATTGTGTGGTTCGTTTTTACAACCATCATAAACTTTAGAATACCAAGTGTCGGATGTATTGCCCGGCCCCTGAGAATAGGTTATAAGATCAATCGAAATTCGTGATAAAAAATCAGGTACGACATGAAGTTTACCTTGTCTATGACGTATATCAAAATTATACTGTGAGAGCTGCATGGACCAACGTGCTAAACGACCAGAAGGGTTGTTCAGTGACTTTAGCCATTTTAGACTCATGTGGTCCGTGATTACGGTAAAATGAAATCCGTCTAAATAACTTCTGAAATGAATAATAGAATCAACTACTGCCAATAATTCCCTCTCAGTCGTACCGTAGTTACGCTCTGGTCGCGAAAGTAGTCGAGAATGGTACGCGACTGGGTGTTCAACACCATCTATTTCTTGTGTAAGAACACTTCCTAAGCCTACGGATGACGCATCGCAATGCAAAATGAAAGGTTGGGCAAAGTCTGGACAAGCTAACACTGGAGCAGACAGGAGAGCTTGTTTTAGTTTTTCAAACGATTCTTTTGCCTGTTCTGTCCATTCAACCTTGTCTCTACCTTTCCTTTTGCCTATCATTGCGGTCATTGGGGCTATTATTGACGAAAAATTCTGGACAAAACGCCTGTAATATGAACATAGGCCTATAAAACCTCGCAACTGTTTAGCGGTGCTGGGTAATGGAAAATTCTTTATACAAGTAAGTTTGTCCGGGTCTGTTTTAAGACCTTCGGAATTTATTATGTATCCCAAATACTTCAGTTCAGGCATACAAAAGTTGCATTTATCTAAATTAACCGTGAGTCCAGCATCTTTTAACGCGACGAGGACTCTTTTTAATATTTCAACCTGCGACTGAAACGTATCTGTCGCGATGAGCAAATCGTCAAGGAACGCGAATACTTTCTCCCCAAATTGATGGGAGAGAAGTTTATCCACTAGTCTTTGTAATTCTGCCCCTGCATTGGACAGTCCAAATGGCATACGCCTAAATTCAAATAATCCTCTATTGGGTACTATAAATGCTGTCTTTTGACATGAATTGCTGTTATCTTGCATATTTATGCAATTTGGGTTTAAATTTGGGGATAGATTCGGGGAATAGCCGTCTGTATTATCTAATTTCACCTGCCAAAAACTACTGGAAAGGTCGATTGAAGTCAAGTACTTCGAGCCTTTAAGGTTATCTAATATGGAAGAAATATATGGAACTGGATAACTATCCTTCACAGTTACATCATTAAGTTTTCTAGCATCTAAACAGAACCTTAATGATCCATCTTTCTTGGTGGCCATAACGACTGGGTTTGCCCACGGTGAACGTGATGGAGCGATGACACCTAAATCCAGCATTCGATCAACTTCTTCATTAAGTGCTTTCAACTTGACAGGAGAGAGCGGGTAGTAACGTTGTTTTATCGGCGGGCCTGTAGTAACGATCCTATGTGTGACGAGGTCGGTTTTACCTAGCCCAGCTACATCCGAAGAAATATCCTTGAATTGTTCAACTATTTGTGATAACTGCCCTTCCTGTTTACTTGTCAGTTGGTTGCGTGGTACTATTGCTCTTACTTCATTGAGTTCAAGTGAATTCGTACAAAAACCTGTGTTATTGTTGTTACTTAAACAAAATTTATTAATCTTGAATATATCTAGCAAATGAAAAGCATAAATAAAATCCATACCTAGTACAATATTATTATATATGTTAGGCATGACCAAAAAATCAAAAGATTTTGAAATATCTTTGTATTGAACCTGTAATGACATAGTTCCTTTAATAAATATGGGAGAACCATCAGCCGTGCGGGCGTTAATAAACGTCTTTTGCATTCTAGCTGAGCTCAAAAATTCTTTGTAAAAATCTTTACCGAGAACAGAAAAATTTGCCCCGGTATCCAATAAACCTATGACCTCCTTACCGAAAATTTTAAATTTTAGAAATAGTCGGTTGTCATCTTCTAGTACTAGAATTTCAGGAGAGATCAAGTCACATTTACCACCCTTAGATACTTTGAGTTGGTCTCCCCTACTAACTAGTTTTTTTAAATTACAATTTTTTAAATTTCCCCTAGTGTCGGACTTTGCCCAGTTGCCTTTTTGTTTGGTAGCTGGAGTTTTGTCTGAACAATTTGGACAAAAAGCAAAATATCAAGAACTGGGAGAATAAAAACAATGATATCTAAATGGTTTTAAACGGTAAGTAAATATGTGTTAGTATGTTTGTAATTCTTATAATAATCTATACCCTACAGTTTGGGTTTTCTAGTAATGACCTAATTCTATGAGAATAAAGTCTCACTATTGTCTAATAGTATGAAGTGAAAACTTCTAATGTTTAAAGTAAATATCTATCGTTGTAAACATTAGATAAACTAAGTATAAGCTTTAATTAAGTACAGGTAAATCTTAATTATTTAAACCTAAATTAAATCTACGCAGTGAATCCGTGCACTAGATGCTGCTAACTATAATTAAAGACTAATTGTTAATCTTAGAAGGTTCACAGACAACCTTTGGTATCTACAAGACAAAAAGGTAAGTTTGGTATGTATGTATGTATGTAGATCTACTAAATATTGCTAGCATGTCCGAGTGTTTTAACTCAGCCATAAGAAAACATTTTAAGTCATACTAGGTATAAACTTGTCGTTAGTCAAATCCGGTATGTATGTTAGCATGTAACAAAAAGACTAGAACTAAATCGTTCCCAAATAATTAGCTAATAAGCTATAGTTAATGGTAGGTTGCCTTTAAATAGGATCCTCCAGAAAATTGCCCAATATGTAGGCTAAGAACTAATAAGCACACGAAAATATGCATTATTGAACGTTTGGTTTATAGTTGGTAATGTAAAAATAATTACTCATACTTAACCTTAAAATTATTGCATCACAGACTTGGTTTTAACAAAAATTACCAAGTCTTAAAACACAAAAAAAATGGTATTAACCTTAAAAAATTGCTTCACAGACTTGGTTTTAACAAAAATTACCAAGTCTCAAAACACAAAAAAAATGGTATTAAATATACTGCTTTTGCTTTATATAGCAATGGATACTTGTCCAAAACAAAACAATAGCTTTGAATACTGTTATTAAGTTAATTCAAAGTAAGTATTTAAGTCTTTCCCTAAATGTAGGTCAACACTTTGTTAATACTTGAAACTTGTCTTTGAGACAGAAAAAGAATCGTCTTTTCTATACAAATTGGAAATCAAAATAAGTAAATTCTTGTATAAATAACGCTTAAGTAGTTCAATGTCTGAATAGAAGTCATACTTAGTCTGAGTATAGACCATATAGTATGTCATTTTACCTACATGAACTTGTTGGTTTACAAGGAAAATTGCAATGTTTAAATTCTAAACTTGTTTGTAAAGAAATAATTATTGATTTTATGATTTTATCAGTATTTGTTATGGATTTACAGTATCCTAAAGTATCCGTAGAAATAATAATGTGGGTAAAAACGCAAACTTAAAACTTATGTGTTTCTTTTTTACTTTTGAGAATTTTGGTTGTGAACATACGGTTTTCATTTTAATTTGAATAATACTGAACCGATAGCCAAAATTGTGTATCTATAGGTAGCTAGATATGCGTAGGTACGATAAATCAAAAATAATTGTCTGTAACTACAATTTTGAAAAAGTTATAAGCGCCGCCATATGTGTGTTTACATACTGCATTGCTTTGAATAAATAAATATTGTTTTTGTTTATATTTCAAAAACTATTGATCTGAATTTTGCAATAAAAGTATACATTGACTTCTGTTAGCGTCTACTATGGGTAGTAAACAAAATACTTTAATAAAAAGTTTGAGAAGAGAGTGGGTAACGAATGGCGAACTGATCTGTAAAATTTCAGAGCAGTGCCTTCTAACAACTCTGAAAAACCTCTCAACAGTACACTTTCACACACATCTCTTGCTAACTTAATTTCGTTCACTCGATTCAAAAATTCAACAACACACGTATCACCACTATACTTCAGTCCCCAGGACTTCAAATTGGAGTTGTAACTGTTATTAATTGCATATGTTACCTGGGTGACTGGTACATGACTGTTTTGTGTCGAGTGCCTTTGTTTCATAAATGGAATATACTTGTCACCGTCTGTGGCTGGATCTATAACACTAGTGCTAGGATTTGTGTGGATATTTTTGCATAATGGCGACTGGATTGTTCCTTGAGCCATCCTCACATCGGTATTGACATAATTCATTTCTTCTGAATCTGAAACAGGTATATCTATTAAGCTCTGTGAATTTTGGAGTTCTGGTTGAGGTGAATCTGACGTTTGCTCCGCTGTTAACTTACGGTCAACAGACGGTGTACTATACATCTTTACAAGAAAAATTGTTACACAAATTCAATAACACAATTGTGAAAATACCTACTTCTACAGTAGATTAAATTGTAATCTTTTGTTTATAAATTCCAACATACACCTTTGCACAAGATAAAATTGGTTTGTTTTTAAGTTAAATTCTAAGTAAATAATTGTTCGGGCGCCATTTGTCATAAGAAAATTGTGATTTGACAAAGAAAGACAAAACAAATAACAAAAAGAATAAAACAAAAAGTTAGGGTTCCTGGATACGTATCAGTCACGAAACATCAGACCTCTGGAGTACAGGGGGCCTCTTGTTGAAAATGAAATTGATGATTTATAATTTACCTATCTATCTTGTGCTAAAGATATATGGGAGAAAAAAGAACAAAAGATTATTTGAGGTTACAATGCGTTTACTATTTTGATAAGTCCTAATACAATATTAATATTAAAACGCTGATGGCGATAGTCCAATGGATGACGGCAACGAGAAAAATTGGGAAAATAAAATAAATGAAAGGAGGTTATCTGATGGATCCTTTGCTGATGGTGTCTTCTGCAGGATCATCCGATTCTCGAACGCTTCATGGAGCTCCTCCAGTGAAATGACATTGCCTTGTCTTCAAAGCTTCAAATGAGAATTTCGCTCGAGTTCCTTAGTTTGGTGACCGCATGGCGCGTCACAAAATAATTCTTGAAAGTTGGAGTTTTACGTCATCTCAGACGGAAATATGGACCTGGTGTCCCCTGCGGGATCGGCGTTGGCTCCCTCAGGTCATTCTCTTCTCAAAAAGATGTAAAAAAATCCAAAAGGTGATTCACCCCGTAACACGCGCAACGGCGGCTCCGACGTGAATGTCTATTTTTCAAAATGGTCTCCTCGATCTAGCTTCTCTTTCTCGCTTATGGAAGAATTCTTCGAGTGCGAGCGAGTCAGCGTATATGACGTCATGTCGTAATACGGCTTCCAACAGATAACCAAATATTTTGTATAAAGCTATCCGATAGATTCTAAATTTGAAACTAATTTTATTACTAGTTTACAATTCCAAAATAAATGCTTAAAAAATCCTAATTTGTTATTTAAATACAATTTTGATAATTAATTTAACACCAACATTTTATGTTGGTTCCTGATATATTTTATGGAGCAAAGCACAAGCCATCCTGTGCGCCAATTTGCAAAATGGGAGCTAATAAAATAAAGTAATAATATAATTTAAAGATTATATGACACAATAGGAAATTATTGGTTTTTAGACCAATTATTGCAAATTTTTATTATACAGTTATGGTCTATAACACCCCTCTATTGGGAGGCCTTCATCCAGCAGTGGACGTCTTATGGCTGACGATGACGACGATGTTCTAAAAATAACCTTCACACGACTTACCGTTAAAAAGATATGATTTAATTTCCCATATTTTTTTTCTGTTTTTTGGCTCTGGTGTAATGTTGAGTTTCCCAGAGTTACGTCTTTATTGTTTTATGTCGTCGAATGCACATAATATCACAGACTTTTCTGGGTCTGCGTGATAATCTACAGTAAAATTTAATCGAATCTCGGAAGTGGGACCATCTGGTCCCTGCATTGTTCGGCCCTTAACGGAGCTCCAGTATTGCGAGGCCTTAGTATTGCCTTGGATATTCCCGCATATTCCCCTGAAGGCTGTTTTTCACTTTTTCGGGAAATGTGCTACTGTTTCTGGAGATTGCACGCCTTTGTTTGTGTTGATTAAAATTTGTTGATGGAAAAAGTAATGTCTTGTGTTAATTCGATAACATTCAATGCAGGTTAGAATTTAACATACAACACAAAAACAACCGTTACGAAAGACTTAACAAACAGCTTTTTTAATTAGTAGGTACCAAATAATCGAGTGTATAAAATTGTAAACAAAATACTGTCTACATTACCACGTTAAAGCTAACTCGCTACAATGCCCCAGTGTTAGATCAAAACTACAGTTAAGCTTTTAATCGCCACATTTATTAACCAGAAGGCCTAACGCACACTTTCGTGTTACCTAAACGGTCTCATTGTAACAATTACGATAAGCATCAAAAACGTAACAGTTTACAGCTACAGCGCTAAATTCGCTTAAAAGAGCGCGCTACAAAAAACTGTGCTCCCCTGAGCTTTAATATAATTTGTTAATGATAAATAAACTCATAAATTGGGACGGAGCGCGAGAGAATTTGTTTACAGCAGATTCGCATTTAAGATATCGCAGCCGCTTTGTCGCTAATCTCCTAACAACTTTGAAGCGAAAAATTTAAATCCACGAAACGTTGTGTACCTACATAATGAAGAAAAATGCGCTTTTGTCGCTTGCGCTGACTTTAGTTTATCTGTTATGATTTGTGGGGGAGTGCGAGCGCGAATAGTTAAGAACTCGAGATGTGGCTTCGTTGTGGTTTGTGTTGGTTATGTTTTAGTGCTATGAGTATGTAATGGTTTTATCCTATCCATATTTTAGCCCTATCTAGTATAATTGTGTTGTTGTTGGGAGTTTTACGTTTATTTAAATTTTATATTTCCAAAAACAAACGACCTATTTTGTAAGCCTTACCTCACCACGCAGGCAAAGAGACAATAATAGTACCCACTCACACTCATCAGTCAGAAGACGTCGAGGCTAGTCCTGACTATTAAAAAAGTTTATAATGCTAAGCAAACAGTAAGTATACCTGCATATAATTATGTATCCTATGTCCGGAACAGAAATTCAAAGGCGTCTGTGAAACCACCAAGCTGACATGGGATTACTATTATTTAGTACATTTTTGTTTTATTATACGAGAATACTCACGTTTAATTAAATCGGATATCCCAACTATAGTTTTGATCACGTCCGGTGACCTTTTTCAAAGAGTGAAACACAAGAAGAGTTAACGCACGTGCTGCTGCGTCCTGCTTCACACAACAAACAAAAATATGACAAAACCACGTCAGTTTCCATAATATTATTTAGTGCCAGGTAGCTTTTATTATTTTTACCCCTTCCCTATTAAGGGATGATACTCGTAATTATTGTGATGCTAGTCAAGCAACGATGTGGTCATTTTGAGAATTGGACATCTTGAGATGTGGCCTAAGTGAGATGAAGTCATTTTGCTATCTAGCCATTCTAATACTAACCCCATCCACCACTCTAGCACAGTTGCGGGTTAGTAGATACGCATACGCCATTGATATTTTTTTCCTAAGCAGGTTTATTACGATGTTTTCTTTCACCGAAAAGCCAATGGTATGAAGATCCGTACACAAACTCCAAAGAGATCATTGGTACGGGCCTGGGTTTGAACTCGCGACCTCACGCTTTCAAGTCGAGCGGTCACCCAATAAAGCTTATGATGTTTGCTCAGGCAGTTTTCGTTTTATTATATAAAAATGTAGTTATCGTATTATATTATACATAAAAATTACGCCAAGAGGTGTAAAAATTAAACTACTTATCAGTAAGCAGAAGAATTGTGAGTTGCCCACAAAATAATGTCATCCTTATTAAAGCCACGCCAATTTTTCTCCTAGACTTGAATCTTAACAATTTTGAAAGCCCTCCACATTTCAAATTAGAGATTCCTGCAAGACGAATTGCGGAAGCTATCCTCTCGCCCTTAGAAAGGCATTATGCGAAAGCACGTACACGAATGTTTTCACGTATACCCCCCTCATCTTGGGACCAACCCCGAAATATAATATATCCAGCAAACTTTACATATATTTGTCCCGTAAATCCTTTTAATATATAGCTTTATTTTTGCCAGTTCTGCTGTAAATTCGAGCCAGGACGTAGGTATTTAATGAATGTTAATGTCAACTTGCATTTGTGGTTCGCAATTGGTGTAATGTCGGCCGGAATTCGTGTTGTGCGGGAGAAAGGTTTATGGACGAAAAATAGAAGAGCCGTGAAAGTGATGGTCGAATTTGTTTCCGCTTGTGACTGGATGGAAAAGGCCGGAGGGTAAAACAAGCAAAGGGTTGATTTACCTCTCACATGTTTAATTTACACATGACTTTAATATTGCCTATAGCAACAAGGGTTTTCTGAATTACTTATAAGGTTAGCAGTGAATTTTTGTAATGAAAATTAAAATATCGATCTTCAACCGATACCGAGTTCGTAATACCAAACTACGGCGTCGAATAAGAGTACGAGACGTTAGAACGGCGACAATGAAGCTGATGTGGAGCTGGGCAAGACATTTGGCTGATGATGATAGGTGGAGTAAGGTTGTGACTGTGATAGCCAGACAAGACAAGCGGAGCGTTGGTCGTCCAGCTGCGAAACGAGTCGACGATATCGTCACCATCACGAGGCAAACCTGGACTAGATTAGCACAGGATTGAGGCAGATGGCACCAAAAGAGAGAGGCCTATACCCAATAGTAAGATAAGGAAGGAGGAGGATAATCGGAAAAAAATTGTGAGTCGGTAGCCAAACGAGAACCTAAAAAATGAACCATGGAATACTTAAAAATTGAATGGAAACGCTATGGACCTTTTTTTGTACCTATCAACATATACGAGTAAAAAACAAAACCTCGAGAAAGCAGTGAACCGCGGGCGATACATAATATGAAAGTTAGTACCGCATTTTGACATCGCGGATAAATTGATATTTATAAGTCGAAGGGCCAAGGATACGTTTAAAGGGATTCCCTTTATTGCTACAGCCTGAAGGGCGGACTGGTTCCTGTCCTAAGGTTATTATGATATATACCTATTTGAAGATCGTCGAAGGTATATTTATGAGTCGCGCAAGAAGGAATTATCGGCATGAGCGGATGTAGGGGAGGCATTATTATCCTTTTTATTGGTATAATATTTAATTTTGGACCCTTATCTAGTCCACAACGTCGGTAGTCACATATAAATCGGGGAATTATTTAGTAGGCAGCCGTAATGAAGGTTTTCTTAAGCATTACGTTGTCAAGATGGTCGGAGATTTGTGGAGAATTCGGCTTCTTTTTACTTATGTTACAGTGATTCACAAAATGTGTTTTTTTTGCTTCTTTCTATTTTATTGTAGAGTGTGCAGAAAGAAAATTGCCGTGGCCAAAAAGTGAATTGACATTAGAATTAATATAGCATCATAGTTACCTACTCTGTCTTATTTTTTTAATAACAAGGTCAGCTGCTAAGTCCGATGAGCTTTGTAAAGTAAGTATACGAATATAATACGAGTACCTGATTGCATCAGCTAGTTAGAGATCCTGTCACTTTTAAACTCTTTGGGTATAAAATAGGCAATTTGATAGAGACGAAGTGTAGAGTTAAGTATGGTATATGGATGATGATCATCATTATCATCATCATCAGCCCGGAGACGTCTACTGCTCTACGAAGGCCCTTAGACCGTAGGTACGACGACCTGCCATTTGCATCCACCGGCGATGCCCGTGACTTTTATGTCGTCGGTCCACCTAGTGGGAGGCTTATGGTCTCTTCTTCTTAGTCGTGCACTCTTGGAAGAGTGGTCGTGGTTGCGCCGATAGTACAGGTAGACTCCTCGCCGTCGTCTTCCCTCCCCAGGGCTGCCGCTCGTCTCGCAATGCTTTTCCATTTCTGGCGGCTAGTTGCATCGCGAGCACACTGCACTACGGTTGACTGTGTGGCCTTTTTTATGAAATCGGTCCAGCGAGTTGGGGATCGACCAGGACTACGCTTGCCTTGCATTTGGCCCAGCACAACAAGCCGCTCTATCGAAGTTTCCTTCCTAGAGATGTGCCCAAAGGCTTATGGTATATGGTAGGTAATTAGTGATAAAATGAGATTTAAACGACGACGTTTCGAAAAGGTTAACCCATTTTACAAGCAGCTTCCTGTAAAAAAATCCATCCTCGTTATTTTCATCAGTCACTACGAAATTGCTTTCCGTTCTTATTTACACTCCATCGAGTCACAGAAAATACGTAAGTCCTTCTGTAATTAATTACTAACTTTGTTTATCTCGAAACCTAGTTTCTCATTCATGGAAGCACTTAATTTTATTACACAATATGTGTATAGTGATACACTAAGCAAGTGGAAGGCGGTCATCCTAATCTCGGATAAGGGTTGGTGCATAAATCTTCCCGGGTGACGTTGCCCCGGGCCTTACTTTATCTACAGTACGGGTGACGCTACTGACCGTAGAGTTGAAGAAACTGGAAACGACAAACAAATTACAAAAAAAAGGTGTGTTAACAATTTTGATCCTTCAAAATCTTGATGATTACGAAATTTAAACCCTTGATTCGTGAAAACAAATCTACTGTTCCATAGAAAATTCTCATTTATATCAGTCCTCGACAAAATGTACGAAAGAGTTCATTTTTCGCTAATTCAAAGCCCCAAAATAAAATTTGTTCACAATGGTAAATACAACAATCACATTTCGGCTTAGTAATACCATTCCGCGTAAGCCTATGTTTTTTATTTATTTACCTGCATACATGGGCGAAAACCACTTGGTTACATAAGGACCTGGGTAGATCCTGGGTATGTCCTAAAACTGCATCCAAAACCACCTTAAGACGGGCAGCAGCGACCTCTCGGTGAGCATACTGCGATTCCCAAGCCGCCTGCCAAGCTTGAGGATTACGGCAACCCCTCCTTATTACAGGGGGAGGCTCTCGTCTAGTTCTGCACATCTTTGGCTGATGATGTGACCAAAATATGATAGGTAAAAAAACATAGATATGAATGTAAAATATGCTCCCATACTTATATATTATAATACCTGCTTACTACGAACTGTGACTAAAATTGAAACGCAACTTAATTTTTAAACAAAACCTTCGCTCCTAGGTATAAAGGGCTCCATATTTCTTCAAACAGGCCGATCGCCCGCTAAATACAATCGGAACTTGACATTTCTTCCGCTTGCAGGCTATTTTGTACATTTTCAAGTTCTAACTGTGCGGTTCTTAAATCAATCCAACTTTTGTTAAGTATAAAATTAATATTATTATCTTTAATTATTTTGTCTATCTCCCTCTTTGTTCTTCTAATGATAATGATCTTTGATAGCACCTTAGGCATCCAATAACCAAGTCTAAAACATAAAAACGGACTAAAAAAATTGGTACTTATAAACACAAAAAAATATATAGATATATACAGGTAGCATAAAGAAGAACTACGCTTGAGACACATTCTGTGTCTCTACATCCGTGTTCCCGATAATTGCCGCCCGCCCGCCCCGCCCTGCGCACCTCTGACCCGTCCTGAAACTTGCAGCCGATCACAATAATTTATCGGCGCCTTTTAGCCAATGGAATATGCTGAAATGCACGAAATATTCATTAGTTTTATCTGAATTACTTACATAGTTCCTAGCAAAATTTATAAATGAGTGCTTAAGAGTTTAATTCTTAACGTAGAAACGACTAAATGAAAAAGCGTATTCCTTAAAAAAATATGTGTAAAATTTTGATTTTGTGTAATCGTTTTAATAAGATTTTAAATAGTACTTAAATTTTAATAATAACAGTTGAATATCGTCCACAGTGAAAGCCTGGACGCTTTTTTGCACACGCGGCAGAAGATTTAAAATTAAATCAAAATAATTGATTGCTACAAAACAGAAAAGCATTGTGTAATAGTATTGTACGGGGTGTTCGTTTGAACACCGTTATTCTTCTAGGATATCATTGTACTCATCATTATGAACAAGTTTTACTATGGGCCAACCCTGAAATCACGAAAAAAAAAACAGCTGTTCCATACAAAATGGTTCATCGATCTTGGACAAATTTATGGAACAGCAGATATTTTTTTCTCGATTTTAGGTTGGCCCCATAGTAAAACTTGTTCATAATGATGAGTACAATGAAATCCTAGAAGGATAACGGTGTTCAAACTAACAGCCTGTATACCCATATAAATTAAATTATATAGTATGTCTAAGTGGCGAAACGTTACAGAAGGCAACATCTATAGTAATACAACCAGTTTGCTGAATAAGAAATGACCAAGGAAAAACATACTTGAAAAAATTTAAACAAAAGTAAACCTAAAACAGGAGTAAAAAAACAATCAATACCGGATTTCCAAAACCAAAATAAGAGTAATATGTTTGTATTTGATTACAAAGATCCTAGCGGATTTATGCACGGAGTGCTTCAAAGGGTGTGTATTTATTAAAATGCTAATTTTCTCTCCTCCGCGCAGGGTTAGATACCCGCTATCGGTACTCTGCACGCATTGTGTACAGCCTGTAGATTTATACCATACGCTAGGGGGCTACTAGTGGAACTCGCAACAATCGCAACTGAATAAAATGTGCGGAAGTGTACACCACTCTCCAAAAAGTTGTGTTTATTAAATACAACAAAGAATACATAATAATTAACTAAATTAAATACCTACCTAATTAAAACTAACTTAATTTTAAATAATAAGAGACCGTTTAAATTAGCTACGAATGTAAGCCACAAGGCGACAAACCTATAAATAGTTTAAGCGATCTCTAATTTCGGGGGGGTTTTTTTTAAATGTGGCAATTCATACAGCCCCAAACTAAGCAAAGAATTAAATGTGAGTAAACCCGTTTAAATAAAGCTAAAAGCATGAGGAACTTACTCCTTATTGTTTTTATATAAAACTAGGCTTTAATTGTGTTCATTCGTTTTCTTCTTGGCATATGTTTGTCATCCTCGACAGGATTTTAATATAGTTAATTAGACTAGGTATTCTATTTAATAAGATAAAGAATCATCATCATTATGTGGTAAACAAATGCTCCTCCTCCGTTCTAATCAATTAATTCTTAAAATAAATGGTTGTTAGTTAAAATGCGTTTTTTTGTCTTTGTGTGACGAGAGGAAAGACGATCGCCTAGTGGAAATAATGGCCCATTAAAGTTAAAATCTAAGTAGTGAACGGTTCCTGAATTTGAGGTCTTTGCTTTAAATACTTACATTGTTCCCATAACTCGTGAAAATGCTCTAATATTGCTTATGGATGATTTACAAAACTGAAGTTTTTTTTATAAACTAGCAGATGGCTTGCCTGATGGTAAGCTCACCGCCGCCGTTGCGTTGTCAATGCGTTACCAACCCAGAGATATATTCATAGACTTTTTCTAAACATGCGCATGACATGACTTAACATGGGGCGTCCATCGTCTGTAGTATTTGCTTTGCACCATAATTCTGCTTTGCGCTCCAAGTTGACTCTTGTTAGAATTAGAGTTTACAAGCATTATGCACTGGTACTGTTTGAGAACATGTAAAATGACTACTATTCATATCATTCATTGTTATATTTTCTTTTCAACCGACTTCAAAAAAGGAGGTTCTCAATTCGACTGTATGTTTTTTTTGTATGTATGTTATGCGATTACTCCGCCAATTATGAATAGATTTTGATGATTCTTTTTTTGTTTGGTAGGTGATACTTCAGAGTTCTCATATAATTTTTATCGAAATTGGTTTAGTAGTTTAGTTTTTAAATCAAAATTACTGGAATAAATCAAAAAATCCGGAAAATATGATGATGTCATCCAGGTAGTCGAAATTGAAGTCAGTTGTTCTTTTTTTTAAAGCGTATTATCGAATTACAAATCGAGTTCAAGTAGTAGTCCGATGATACATCACACTCGGGTTAGGGCGTGCGCACACAGGGGCACGGAAACGCAAATTCAATCATGGCAGATTAGAGGGCCCTTAATATTTTAATGCCTGACCACTGCCCGCTAACCGGGAATCGATCCGGCACCCCCTTTACTTTATATACTTTGTAACCATATATCTCATCTTGGCTAATTGGGGGTCGCTTAATATGGCTTACCGAAGTAAGTACGTAATTTATTTCGTTCTCGGTAGAGAGTTATGTTCGGGAGGTAGGTTATTAATGTAGGAAGGCGATCAACACATTGGGAACAGCGATTTCGATTCGAAGTGTGGAATTTCACACCAAAGCTGTAAAGCAGTGCTTCTTACAAAACCAGTTGTTTCTATGAACGACCTTAGTAATTACTTACACATAAATATCTGCTTACATGGAACGTAATTAAGGAATAAATAAAACAGAAGTCAAATCTTTTTCATTCCAGACCATGACCAGATAAATTACTGGGTATGAATAGATTTAATATCTAATATCTCAGGGTGACGAGCGCAGTGCAGTACGGCGCAGGATTGTATTCGCAATTTCACAATTCTGGCACTGCTACTGTTAGTGGCAGGCGTGACGCTTGCCACCAAAAAGTCTTGCTCGTCTCGTCACTCGAGTGTACAAAAAAAAACACCCATTTATTTTTTTCTTCATCGTATTTCTTCTTACCAGAAGACGTAGCGTAGGAAGGCCTCGGATGGCCCGGTGGATGCTTATGGCATGTTACCGTACATTGGGTAGGTCTAAGGGGGAGGCCTTTATTCAGCAGTGGACATCTCCGGGCATCTCCGGGCTGATGATGATGATATTTATCTGACTGCTTCTGTGTGTTTCATTGATATTATTTACATTTTGTGTTTGTTTCACCTAGAAATACATCGGTGGATTTAGTTATCTGATCAGTTTTTTTTTATAATATTGGGAATTTAAAATAACGACATCTAGACAAACCAAACTAAGCAAAGCTATGGGAACTAGATAGCTGATAGAATACTTATTTAAAATGTATTATTTTTAATTTAAAATGTGTTAAGACTTCTTTTTTCAAACCCAATTCGTAAGTCGAAATAAATGTATAAAACACTTTTTAACTAAAACAGGGTTTAAATACGTGTGTAGCGTTTTATGCATAAGACGATTATAATGACATCATACAAAAATATCTATGTTGGTACATACATTTTTGTCCTGGGCTGGGACTCGAACCCACACCGTACAGCTCTCATAGCAGACATACAACCAATAGAGCTGAGATAAAGCAGTTAAATAAATTGATCTGCTCTTATATATTTACAGTAAAATTTCAGTATGTTCTTTTCTATTTAGAGTCTCTCACATAAACTATCCGATTCGAACGCAAACCGAATCGACCACACAATCTGAGCAAGCGATCTCTACGCCTTAACACTGACATTAACAATACAATTAAAAAGTCCATCAATACCAGACCACTTCTATTTAACACTTTATGGACCCATTCCAAACCTTATTCCATTCGCATAAGACTTGAAAACGTTGAAACTCTAAGTTGGCATTTCGAAGTTGTCCTTAAGGCACGCGAACACGAAGCAGCAAAGCATCTCAATAAGGGATGTAAAACAAAAAGCAAGGTTAAACTTCGTTTAACATGCAAATTTGAGAGTCGCCGGGACAGAATGAGCGTCGATACTTAATTACTTGTTTAATCGCTCAATCTTCTCGTGGGTGTAGACTGAAATTTGGTCCAGACTCAATATTATATAGTTACACAGTAGGAAATCTTTAGGCAAACGAGGAAAATCATATATTTTTTTACGCCATGGATGGCAAACAAACAAACGGTGAGATGATAAGCAATCGCCTTCGCCTGGATATCTGCAATACAGGCTGATTCAAACTTAATGTCGGCTGTGAACTTAGGCGCGAGACGCTGCGCAGTAGAAAAAATTAGGCGCGCGGTGTGCGTACAATCGCAAAGTCTCGCTTGCAGCGCACTTCATAGCCGCCATTAAGTTTGAATCAGTCTGTACCATGAGCACCGCAAATACGATGCCGACCTTTTAAAACTCTATTCACTCATCAGCCAGAAGGCGTCCACTACTGGACGAAGGCCTCCCCCTTAATAGGGAGGGGTTACCATAATCCCCACGCTTGGCAGGCGGCTTGGGGATCGCAGAGTGTTACCACCGTTAACTAAGAGGACGCTGCTGCCCATCCTCCGGTGGTTCTGGATGCAGTTTTAGGACATAACTTAATTAATAACATAGTTTAAATAACTATTATAGTTTTATAACCCGAAAAAATATATTATAATTTTAAAAAAACCTAGTTGTCGTCACCATACAGGGACCGCGTAGGTACTCCATGGCGCAAACAGAAAAACCTTCTTTACCAGGTATTAAAATTGGAGGGGGCGCGGCTCCTCCCGCTTGATTTTAAGGAGGGCACTTAGCCCCCTCTGCCCCCCACTTCCGCGGCCGCTGTCACTATACTATTTTTTTGTCACATTGCGGACCGGATACTAAAAGTTTCGAAGTCAAAATTAAAGGTCTCATCGAAACAAAACAAACCCAATCTAAAATAAAGAATCGATTGCTATGCGTGGAAGAAATCCACTATCCACGCTTCGCTATCCCTATCCACAAATCAGCTTCATAATCAGAATTAGTAGTATGATACCCTAATTTTAGTATTGTCTACTACATAATTATAATAAGTATAATAATTCTGCAACATACATTAGCTTAGGCTAAAATCGAAATCCAAGGTTTTTTACAGTTTGTATTGTAACATACGCACAAAAGAAGCTGTAGTGCGTTAGGGTGTAAAATAATAACTTGTAAGTTTTTTTATACTTATAAAATGAGTAAATGTCTAGACTGAGGTACTGCAGTGTTAGATGTAGAGTGATTCAGGTCGGGTCCAGTCGCATGTGACTCGGTAGCAGGCTTTATACGGTGCTGATACAGAGTTTTGGTAATGATAGGTTTGAATGATTAAGAAAGGGTTGCCTAAATGGCAATTTAATTAGTTCGCTCAAAACTTATAACCCAATGACCGTTATAAATGATAGTCGTCTATACTTTATCAGCCAGAAGACGTCCACTACTGGCGGAAGGCCTCTCCCTTAATAGGGAGGGGTTGCCATAATCCCCACGCTTGGCAGGCGGCTTGGGGATCGCAGAGTGTTACCACCGTTAACTGAGAGGACGCTGCTGCCCGTCCTCCGGTGGTTTTGGATGCAGTTTTAGGACATACCCAGGTCTATACTCAATACAATACAATACAATACAATATATCTTTATTGCACACCAGAAATATAGAACAACTTACAAATAATCAGGGTAGGTACATTATTTGGCAGTACAAGGGGCGGCCTTATCACCTTAAGCGATTTCTTCCAGTCAACCTTTGGATGGACTGGACTAAAGGAGGCAAATGCAATTTGGTCGGTGGTGTACATAATATATAAAACATAATAAATTAATATTGCAGATATATAAGTTAAAATACTTACAATAAAATAGTTATACCTACATAAATAATAGTTACTATACATAACATGGACACTACAGTTGGATCGGTCCACAAGTTTAAAGTCACTCAGCGAGCTATGGAAAGAGCTATGCTCGGTGTTTCTCTGAGGGATCGTATCCGGAACGAAGTAATTCGCCAGAGAACTAAGGTTACCGACATAGCTCAGCGTATTAGTAAACTGAAATGGCAGTGGTCATATCTGTCGCAGAACCGATAACCGCTGGGGTAGACGTGTTCTAGAGTGGAGGCCACGTATCGGCAAACGTAGGGTAGGACGTCCTGAGACTCGATGGAGTGACGATATACGTAGGACAGCAGTGGTTGGAAGCGAATAGCTGAAGATCGGGCTGCGTGGTGTGCCTTGGGAGAGGCCTATGTCCAGCAGTGGACTATGACAGGCTGATTATGATGATGATGATGATACATAACATATATATATATGTATAAATACAGACGTACCAATTAATTTATGGAAAGATAGTGTTTATAGACAAGGTTATTAAAATAGGAAGAGATTTAGCGTGTCTGACAGAAGAAGGAAGTGCATTCCACAGCATACTCAAAACTTGACGAGTAATATTGAGCCCTATACTTACTACAACCAATATAAAACCTATTCTGGCCCTAATATCCCTTTACTGGCTATACTCAATTCTAAACAAAAAAATGGCCTACAAAAAACATGCCTAGTTATCGATATCTGACTTTGATATCCCTATTATTTTTAACGGTATGTACCGCCTTAAAGGATAATAGAAAGGGAAAAACCGAATTAAACTATTTCGATGCTACTTCGCGTTTATTTTAAAATAGCTGTGCCCCCGCGTGATGATAAAAAACGGTGATGATGATCATAAAAAGTAGCCTATATGTCATTCTGTTAATAAGCTATCTCCATTCCGAGTTTTATCCAAATACGTTCAACCGTTTTTACGTGAAGAGGTAACGTAGGCACACACGCATAGGTACCAACAAATTTTCGCATTTGTAGTATTACTGTGATGTGATGCGATAAGGCACGTAAGGTCTGTGTAATAAACGTGGAATAATTGAATTCCAAGACCCATCATCATCATCATCAGCCTGGAGTCGCCCACTGCTGAACGAAGGCCTCCCTCGAAGATCGCCACACTGTACATTGCATCCACTGGTGAATTCCAAGACTATTCCACATTTATTGAAGAGGCCCTAATACTTAAATAAAGAAGTACAGAAATATTATGTTTACCTACTTAGTTCTGGGAGGTTTCTTTGACTATATCTACGATCACATAGTTACACAAAAAATCTTTTCTACGTATAAAAACTCCTTAAAAACAAGCCTACGTTTGTGTTACTTGTTGGAATCATGAACATCGAGATCGCGTGAGTGTTCATCAGATTTGTACGTACGTGGAACGAGCTACCGAACAAATAAACAGACGGAGTTACTTGAGCATCATTTGATTTATGGTAGGTTTTAAATAAAGCATTGGGACTTGATGTCAATCGGTTGCGCTCGCTTCTTTAGGCTGTTATCACACTAGCGGTTTGCGAGCGTTGTCAAAGCGGAGCGGGCGCGCCGCGAATACGTGGCGAACGCGCAACGAGCTCGCCGCGATTGTACATTCTCTTGCAAAATGCCTTTCGTGCTTGAATGATTTCGTTTGCTGCGTCTTCGAGTTAACAAAGCCCTCATAAGTGTTTCCTCGTCGGAATATATTCTGTTACTGAGTGTATTTATTCTGTTACTGAGTGTATTTATTCTGTGACTGAGTGTATTGTACGTTGTGTACTCGCCGCGAACAGGCGACGAAAACGTAGCGTAATCGCCACGTCGAGTATCTACAGATTTTGTCCATAATTATTATAAAAAATTGTATCCATTTACTACTTGACTAAGTATACGATTTTATAAGGTGATCCTTAGGTGTCAGATTAACGATAAATTATTGTCGAACAAACACCAGAAGACGTCCGCTGCTGGGCATAGCAGTGCCCCATAAAAACAAACAAATGCTGATTCGTCCCAGTAAATTCCGAAATCTTTAGTTCTGCTCATTTAAAAAAGAGCATCACAATCTGAAAATAATCTACAACACATATTTCAAAAAATATAAAATACCTATTAATGTTAAAAAAGCACACAACACAACACACACAAAACCTACAACCACATCACAACAACAGCCAAAAGACGCCCACTGTTGGACGAAGGGGCAGCCCCTTAAAAGGGAGGGCAAAAAAAAAATTTTTTTTCTATCAATATACAGGGTTAGTTCTAATCAGTTGACTTTTTAAGGAAAAAGTTTAGTCAGCAAGAAAAGCGGAAATATAAAGAAAATATATAAAACTGGCAGTTAATAAACTATACAGAGTTAGTTCTAATCAGTTAGCATCCTTTTAAGGGCATATTCTGTACATCAAAACAAACAACTTTTACTATAGGGCCAACGAAGTCGCAAAAAAACAACACAGCTGTTCCATACATTTTGCCCAAGGCCTATGAATTTTTTGTATGGAACAGCTGTTATTTTTTTCGCGATTTCAATGTTGGCCCAAAATAAAAGTTGTTTGATTTGATGTACAGAATATGCCCTTAAAAGGATGTTAACTGATTAGAACTAACCCTGTATATTTTATAAGCTGCCAGTTCTATATTTCTTTATATTTCCGCTTTTCTTACTGACTAAACTTTTTCCTTAAAAAGTCAAGTTAATAACGTCCTACATCTGGGTTAGAGTAGAGTTGGTATTGCAATACATAAAACGAAACATGTTGAGCACTTTCCCCCTAATAAACATGGAACAACTTTTGTTAGCAGTTCCGCGTTTATTTTGTCTGGCCTTACAGCCTTTACTCATACATCCCTACCTTCGGGTACCGAACTGAAAATAATCAAAACTTTGCTCATAAAAATCTAAAACAAAAATACATTATTCATACTCGCCTCTCCGCGTAACAGAACCGTTATAACATGAGCTCTTACGCAATAAAACAATAGAAATATTGTAGCTCTGATAATACTGGATAGATGTAGTAACTCAAGCGGACATCGCGAGCTAGTATGAAAGTCTAGATACATAAATATTGTGTTTAGTTAGGTATAGTGATCAATGATTAGGTACCTATCTATTTTGAAAGAATGGCTGTTAAAGAAGATATAATCATTAAATAGTAGATTATGCACTAAGGGAATAAAGCAGTGTCTTAAATCGCGGGCGGCATATTGAACCTTGAGCGTAACGGGGACCCTAGAGTTATATAGAGTCCTGTGTGAAGCGAGTGGTTCAAGCTGCCCAAGACGAAGACAGGCTTTATTCCAGAGGAGTATCTACTCTACTTTTCACACCTTCTGCGGGGCTTTAAAAAGCCTAAAGATTGTCAGTGAATTTTAATTTATGGAGCCTTCATAAATTAAAATTCGCTTATAATCACAGGACCAAACACCGTCTTTTGTTTCACATTCTTTGTAAACGCACCTTTTTTTTTGAGTTCTGCTTATGGTGGCTAGTTCGATTTTCGAACAAACCTTTTTACAGTGCCATAAGGGCATTTTTTTCCACGAGTTTCCACACGAATTTGACGTTCCAAATTCAAATCATTTTATTCCTTAGGACTCCCTACAACTTTATATATACTTAAGAGAAAATATAATGCTTTACTTTACGTTGAGGTTGCATGATATGTAATTGGGCATTGTCGAGCAGGTGGTGTGAAACCATATTTACGTGCCGCTGCGGGGAGGAACTGGTTCCTTTCGCTCCGCGTACCGGGACTAATGTAGCCACTTTAGCCCCGCAGCCACATAAAAAAAAATTCATTGAGAAAATTATTCTGTTTTTACGAAAAATCTCTATCTCTCTGTCTACTAGTAGGTATAGTATTATTTTTTCTGTGATAATAATATGTAACCTCTAATGACTAAGGCCGATTTTCAGGAATGCTGAGGTGGTCGCAACGAAGAATAGAAAAAAACCATCATCATCAGCCCGGAGACGTCCACTGCTGAACGAAGGCCTCCCCCTCCACGGCTTTGAAAAAATAAATAGCGCGTACTTAAGTACTTTTATTGATACACAGGATAATTTTAATCATAAACTCACAATATTATTATAAATTATGCAATTGTTAGTGTCAGTTCCCAATATTTTTTGTACTTTTTAACAACATTTTATACCAAACTCAAGGGTTATTATACAAAAAATATATACCGTGTGTATTGTGAGGAAAACCACCCAGCTACATTTAATATATTTTTAATATTAATTTACACTAAATCAGACTAAAGTGGGATGATGATGGTGGGTGTTTTTTTAGTAACTCATCATCATTATCAGATTATGATGAGTTACTAAAAAAAAGCAGCAGCGTCCTCTTGGTTAACGGTGGTAAACATTCTGCGATCCCCAAGCCACCTGCCAAGCGTGGGGATTATGGCAACACCCCTCTATAAAGGGGGAGGCCTTCGTCCAGCAGTGGACGTTTTATGGCTGACGACGACTAAAAAAAACTTTGTACACAGTGTACTTACATTGTGTGCGTTGGATGGTGTGGCTGAGGATAAATTACATCTTTCTAGAAGAAAACTATTAACTCTAGTCTTAGGAATGCAGTTCGATATTATTAATTTGAATGGAGCTAAACTTTTGGTATCACACATCTAGAACAAATTTTCGTAGTGGTAGGACTCTACTGCAGAGTCCACCTGGGGAAGTACCACACCTTTGCCCAGTTATTCAACCGCCAAGCAGTAGTGTGCAAGCATTACTGTGTTCCGGTTTGAAGGGCAATGTTAGAGAGCAGTGAAGGGAAGGTGAAGGGCAGTGTCAGAGAAATTACTGGGTATGAAGAGATTTAACATCTAATATCTCAGGGTGACGAGCGGAGTGCAGTGCGGCGCAGGATCGTGTTCGCAAGTTCACAATTCTGGCACTGCTACTGTTGGTGGCAGGCGTGACGCTTACCACCAGGCGAACGTCTTGCTCGTCTCGTCACTAGAAAGTATTAAAAGAAAAAAAAAATAGTAGACTACGTTTAATAGGTTAAATATTTATAGGTAATTGTTTATTATAAGCATTTTATAGTCTTAATAAGAGCACATAACTATAAAATCATATAAGTTATCAGAGTGTGAAAATCATGAATGCTCATATCGCGTGCCATAAAACAATTTAAGGCGCGAAATTCGCACATATTTTGCAGCATTTGAAGTGGGTCCTTGTTAATATAAATGGCCGCTTGTCAACGTTATAAAATGAGGTATTTTCATTAGCATCTGTCAACCAATCACGTACAGGGTACTTTCATGAATACGTAAAGTGGGATGGACAAGTTTTGGATTCCACTTTCAGTTAAGTAATATAATGGGTATGGGTATGAGAAGTCGACTTCAATCAAGTCGAATGCAAGTGATAGGGCGTAATAGTAGATAATAAAAAAAATATGGAAATTAAGATTTGAAATAATAGGTGTTATTTTGTCATATTCAAATTAATAAAAGTTTCTTTTTTTCTTTTGCTCAGTTCTTTTCTGATGAAAGGCATGCAGTCAACAAACACAAAAACAAAAGTTCAAGTTTATTTTGTTTTTTACACTGCTGTAAGAATGGAGTTAAAGCACATTATTATATCATTGCTATTTTGGTTCTGTAATTACTGATTATTTATAAAAAAAATTGAAGTTACAATGACACACGCTTGAAAAGTGAAAACTTATCGGATCACATTATACATTACCTATCTGAACATCAGGTCTAAAACATGTTTGTTTTATTTATACAGGAATACTCACGTTTAATTAAATCGGATACTCCAAATATAGTTTCGATCACACCCGGTGACCTTTTTCAAAGAGTGAAAACAGAGCCCGAAGCGCGTGCATCTACGTCCTGCTTAGCACAGCTGCGATCGAAACTATAGTCGGAGTATCCGATTTAATTAAACGTGAGTATTCCCGTATAAATAAAACAAAAATGTGTCAAAACCACGTCAGTTTTCATAATAGGTCTAAAACAGTTTTAAATGCGCCGATTTGAATCAACAGCTTATATTAAGCTCATATTAATGAATTAGAACAACCAAACTTTATTCAAAAACAAGACTGATCGTATTAACATACATCACTAGCAGACCACGTACTAGCAACAAAGCAATCCTTGGAAAAGCGCAGCGAATTCGATATTCCCGTAGCACACCCCTAGCGTCTGCAATGGAGACTTGGCGCAGATTTATTCGAACTCTATCAAAGAAAAAGTTGTAGCTGGCAACCTGCAAGGCGCCTGCAAACCATCCACCCTGTTGTAAAGAAGCTTGCAGGATAAATCTATAATATAGTTTAATCGCTAGTTTCTTTTGAATAATTTAATGTGAATTCCATGATTTCCAATTGTGTCACTCGCGCTACACTTCTTTTTCAGCAATCATTCTCGCGGTCTATGATGACATGGGAGGTAGTTATTATTATTATTCTAGCTTATATTTTCCTGTCCGTCGCTGAGCTCTCTGGTCCGTCCACATCTTTCTGTTGACTGCTAATTGTGGGCCAATTTTATTCATAATACACACAATTCTGGAATACAAATATTCTGATAGACTAACCCTTACTCTAGGGATCTTGACATCCTGATAGCTCAGTTGGTAGCAATGTCTGCCTTCAGAGCTGTAGGGCGTGGGTTCGATCCCCACCCAGGACAAAAATGTTTGTGACGTACATCGATGTTTGTTCTGTGTCTGGGTGTAGTATGTATTTACGAAAAAAATATGTATATAAGTATTCTATCAGCTATCTGGTTTCCATAATACAAGCTTTGCTTAGTATGGGGCTAGATGGCGCTGTGTGTAATAAATGTAAAATATTTATATTTAATATTTATATATTTATTAGCTATTTTATGAAATAGGTCGTTCGAAAATACGTGTTACTAGAGAGTGATGCATGTCTCCGGCTTGCAACACAAAAATATTACGTAGGTAGGGGAAAAGTTAGGAAAAGTTGAAAATATAAAATGTTTACCGAATCAAAGCAACCTTTTTTCTTTCTGCGATTAAATGGCCAGTGCATAGTCACCATTATTTATCTTCTATCTCTGTTCTGGCATGCAAGCAACTGTTTAATACACTGTCAATTGCAACGTAGCCATTTGTCTGATTTAAGTGCCTGCCTCATATTTTTCCTTCAAAATATGGAGTATCTTTCGTAAGTGCATTATATATTAAGAAAGAAAGTTCCAGAATGAATTGCTATTGAATTATTTCCAAATGCTTAACTTCTTTTAGTTTTCTTGTGATGACAATAATGCTCAATATATTTTCTTTGTTTCAGACTTGTAGGTATCATAAATACTGCGTCATTATTATTTTCTATTAATCACAATTTTGGTTTTTGGACTGGTACCACACTAGCATTCCAAAAAGGTATTTTGTATTAAAATAATAAATCAGAACACTCTAAATATAATAATTATGCTATTTGCAATTACAATTTTGGCGAAGCGTAAGAGTTTTCGGCGTTAACTTTTAATTTTCTTGTTACAGCATCAGACAGAAGACGTCCAATACTGGACGAAGGCCTCTTCCTTAATAGGGAGGGATTGCCCAAAACCCACGCTTGGCAGGCGGCTTGGATCCCAGAGTACTCACCACCGTTAACAGAGATAACGCTGCTGCCCATCTTCCAGTGGTTCTGGATGCAGTTTTAGGATATACCCAGGTCCAGGACATACCCAGATCCATTTTCTTGTTAAGCATAGTAAAATAAAATAAATAAATGTTTTTATTCAATATTTTACAATGCTATTACTGTTACAAAGCTTGTTAGCGCACACAACCCCACTTGAAAGATATAAAAATATTGTCAATGACCAAGCCTGCCATAACAATATTTATTTACAAATCCCACACGATTATCCTTACTTAAAACAATTTAATCTGAGCCAAACCGGCCGCCGTGCTGCAATAAATTATTATGTACGGAGAATCTTAATAAAGCCGCTCTCTAGCTATTTGTAATAAATGACGAAACGAAAATAAGGACAGAATACTTAATGCTTTGGCTCTTACTATGTGCTTACTCGGTATTTTATGAAGCGATACTTCTATTTGCAGTTTAAAAAATATTTATTTTATGTTAAAAATATATTACTATTTAAGACGCATACTAAAAAACTTTAACATTACCAGTAAATGCGTTTTTTATGTACTTAGCAAAATGTCAAAAAAAGTTTTTGAACGGCTACCATGCAAGACTGATCATCATCATCAGCCCGGAGACGTCCACTGCTGAACGAAGGCCTCCCCCCCGTCCGCCACACTGTACGACAACCTGCCATTTGCATCCACCGGTTGGCCGCGACTTTTACAATGTCGTCGGTCCACCTAGTGGGAGGCCTTCCTACGCTGCGTCTTCCGGTTCGCGGTCGCCGCTCAAGAACCTTTCTTCCCTATCAGTTGTCAGTTCTTCGAGCGATGTGGCCTGCCCATTGCCACTTCAACATGCAAACCTTGCGAGCTATGCAAGACTGATACTATTCCCAAAAACTGTTATGCTGTCTGTATTCCAATCGTATGTTCCGTGAGAAAATGATGACGTGCCTTAAATTCGGTTGGCAGTTTTTTAAAGTACTTATTATGGTAAGAAAAGATACAAACGAATAATGGTGAAAGCAACGCGAGCATTAATTTTGTAAACATGTAGAAAATTTTGAATTTTCATAATTATACTTTTATTTACAATATCTTTCTAGAATAAGTGGTAAACGTTACTGCGTCGGTCGGTTAAATTTGTCTCCAACCTGTCACTGATTTATTTAACTAACAGAACAGTTAAGAAATTTCATACAAAATTGCCGATATGCCGTTCAAAAACGATGACATGATTTGACGGTCACTGTTATAGAGCAAAGCAATCAGAGACAATCTGACCCATAGGAGCACTCCGTTCACAGTCACTTATGTCACTGACGAGATCGTACAATGAATCATTTTTATATTTTTCGTACTAAGTACAGTTTTCTACATGAAAAAATCCAAACAACAGTAGCACAAGACGATTGTTTGGTATTCGTGACCGCAGGAATAGGTACCCTAGATGGGACATCATAAACATAGCACAGAAGGTTAACTTTGCAACGCTTATTTATCTAGAGGAAAAGTATTATATGTTACTAAAAGTATCCCTCTTCGTGCACTCAATAGAGCAAACAATTTCATCAAGACCAGTATGGAATAATAATAATCAGAATACACAATAATACGCTTTAAAAAAAAACAACCAACTTCAACTTGGATGACATCTCATATTTTCTAGTAATTTTGAGATACTGAACCGATTTCGATAAAACTTATATGGGACCACTTTTGAAGTATTACCTACCAAACAAAAAAAAGAATCATCAAATTCAGTTCATAATTGGCGCAATATTCGCGTAACATACTTACAAAAATATATATATACTGTCGAATTGAGAACCTCCTTTTTTGAAGTCGGCTGAAAAAAAAACTTTTGCACTTACAACATTAGCTTAATAAGACAATACGATACACATACTATCATTTCATGTTTCTCAAGAAACAAGAAATGAAATATTAGCGTGATAAATAAGGTGTGTTCTGTTTTTTCGCGTATTTAGAAGTTGTTAGTCTGTGTAGTTCTGATCTGCGCCAACACATTAAAGTGCAGTAAGGAAACCGCCTCAGTGTCTGCCGCGGCACAACTAAACGGACTTATTTGCTTTACCGTCTGTTTGTGTGGTGGCTGTAATAGCTCTTTGAGTTGCTTCGAATTATCTTGGAAATGTATCTTCTTACAGTGCGGTTTGGTTCTTTTTGAGTTTATCGTGTATCCTCGTTCGTAGAAGATTCTTTCATTATATGGAAAACGTGACGCTTGCACAATAATATGTGAAGAGGAAACCGATTAAAATGACTCAGCCTCACGCACGGTAATGATTAATTAATTTATCAAATAACTGCGCCCCGCGGTTTCACCCGCGTGGTGATGAAAAACGGTGATGATGATAATAATGACATAGCATATATGTTATTCCGGAAAATGAGCTATCTTTTTTCCGTGTTTCATCCAAATCCGTGCAGCAGTTTTGGCGTGAAGAGGAAACAAACTCAAACATACACACATACCGACAAACTTGCTCATTTATAATGTTATTAGAGTGATACATTTTCGCCATTTTATTATTTTTATTATATTTTTTTGCATTCTGACATCGCTGGATTGCAATAAGACGGTCTGTAACACCAAAAAAGCTTTCCTTTAAAAACAAGTCTAAAAGATCCGATAAAGTTCAAGTTTCAGGGTAGCCCACTATCAAATGAGAAATGTCAGACATATTGAAACTATTTATTGTGTGTGTTTACAAGAAATTAAAAGTGTTAATGATACAAAAGAACCTTATAAGCCATAGTAAGCAAGCATAGTAAGCATAAGCATATAATGCCACAAGCGGCCTTATCGCTAAAAGCGATCTCTTCCAGGCAACCAGGAAGGAATAGAATTTACAAACGAGTAAAGACGGATGTTGGTTTACTTTCCTAGAATAGATTTCTTCCTGAAAACACATAAATCTAGACAAACCGAATCTGTAAATCAGACGTTTCAATACTCAGCTATTTATCCAAATACAGTTGGGGCAAATATAATCCGCGTTAAATCCACATAAAAATCCTCTAGCTGCGGTGCAGAATGAATAGACCAGCCCACATTCAGCCTGGCTCATGAAAAGAGCGACCAAAAACGTATATATTCTAAGAGAAACGGCTGAAATACGTCGCGCGTGGCCTTAACTTGGATAGAGTTTTACTGGAAATGGCTTACTGAGCTTGGTTCAGGTTAGACTAAATAGGTAGTTAAACAAATAATACGAATAATACAAACCAGTGTTATTTAGCTTCCAACTTTAATAATGACATATACTTAACTGATGTATCATTATGGGTTGTGAGTTGTTAATAAACTAAGAAGACGCTGCTGCCCGTCCTCCGGTGGTTCTGGATGCAGTTTTAGGACATAACCAGGTCCAATAGTACTAGTAGGTACAGTAGGTACCTATAAAGTTAAAACCTCTGGTTAAAACTAAACAAAAAAGAAACCAGGTAGGTATCTAAGTTACGATGCGATCACGGATGTCGTATCTAGTCCAATTCTAGATCCGGAAAAGCTAAGCTACAACGCAGGGAGAATACCTCGAGTAGAAAATAAAAATATAGCCTGAATATAGAACGTAAACATGTTTACCGAGTCTGCTGGCGCGATTAAAAATTGACATAATGAAAACACATTATGGCAGTAGAAACCTTAAATAGGTAAATAACAAAAGTATGCATGAATTTCTTCGAGGCACTTTAAAAATCTCATCTTAAGGACCTACGTAATTATGTCCTAAAACTGCATCCATAACCACCGGAGGACGGGCAGTAGCTTCCTCTCGATTAACGGTGGTGACCATTCTGCGATCCCCAAGCCGCATGCCAAGCGTGGGGATTATGGCAACTTACCCCTTTATTATATACTTACCCCTATTAACTGGGAGGCCTTCCTCCAGCAGTGGACATCTTCTAGCTGATGATGACCTTCTGGCTCATGATGATCGTAAATACCCTGGCTCTAAATTGATCCGTGTACGATGTAGTTGTAATGGTAGGATTGCAGACGCCTGGGATTGTACCCCACACTGGTTGTACACTTTTGCCAGTTATTCAACCGTCAAGAAGTAGTCTGCAAGAATTACTGTGTTAATATCTCAATGGGACGAGCGTAGTGCAGGGCGGCACAGGATTATTTTTGCTCACAATTCTGGCATTCCTACTGTTATGGCCAGGCGTGATTCTTACCACCAGGCTACGTCTCTATCATATTATCCCTCGATTGCATAAAAAAAAGTTACCATTTTAAAAATGGAACAGGATTTCTATTTTTAAGAAATTTATCCAAAAATATTCTAAGAACGACATTTATGTAACCTTCACGCGAAAAATTTGTTACGCTTCCTAAATCCATAGAGAGAGAGCAAAGTAAGCAATATTGCAAATTAAAAACCGTCGAAATATATCACATCTGAACGTAGTTAATCACTGAAATGGGCCACCGGCGATTCGCTAAAAAATTAACATTACATTTGCCTCTAAATAAATTTTAAATTCGTCCCGTGATTTATGTTATGAATCCCTTTGCTTTTGGATCAGAAGCTACTGGAAAGTTTAATCACTTATAATTTGCTACCAACTTTTACTTTTTTTTTGTAGTTGTAGGACTCTACTTACTGCAGAGTCCGCCTAGGGAAATACCATATCTTTGCCAGTTATTCAAGCGCCAAGCAGTAGTGTGCAAGCATTACTGTGTTCCAGTTTGAAGGGCAATGTTACCAGAAAAATTACTGGGTATGAAGAGATTTAACATCTAATATCTCAGGGTGACGAGCGCAGTGCAGTGCGGCGCAGGATTGTGTTCGTAAGTTCACAATTCTCGCACTGCTACTCTTAGTGGCAGGCGTGACGCTTACCACCAGGCGAACGTCTTGCTCGTCTCGTCACTTGATTGTTTAAAAAAATATATACGTAAACGTAGAAACTACTGTAATTTTACTAGTCTTGTACGTAAATTTAAATGTAATTGATCCATATATCAAAGTGAATTTTCAATTTCAGCCAGCGTTTGAATAAGAGTTACATCAAACATTAACTTCTTTTCTAAAATGTTACGCACGTAAATAAATAAACCGGTATCTCCCTGTCTATTTGTAATTGTATCTCTTTCTGAACAAAGAGAACAAAGAACATCGGTAAATGTGATTAAAATATGTAAGCAGGATGCGTGTTTATTATATTTCTGGTTTCAAGTGTGTTTTCTTAACCTGATTTAAAATTATCCACGTAAATTAATATATTTGGACTGGTTGGGGTATTCCCGATTGAGGTCAAATTTTTTGAGCACCCATGAAATGAGCACCTAGCATATTCCCAAAACAGCACCAATCAACGTTTTGGCGTGGTGCTATTATGGGAAGAAAAAAATAATCTGATTGTGTTCCCCTTTGAGCACCTACTACGGTAGCATCTTCTAGTGATGGGAGGAACAAAATACTTAAGGAATTAAATAAATTTTAAAAATGATATTATGGCAAAACTTTTGTAGTTTTTTTTGAAGATAATGCTGGCTATCCTTTAGCCACGACTCACTTGATGGAATATGACTATTAATCATTATTATTCATCTATATGGATACCTGGGTTAAGTCCTAAAACTGCAAAAAGAACCACTGGAGGACGGGCAGCAGCGTCCTCTCCGTTAACGGTGGTGAGCATCCTACGATCCTCATGCCGCCTGCCAAGCGTGGGGATTATGGCAACCCACGAAGCCTTCGTCCAGTAGAGGATGTCCTGCACTGTCCCCATCATTTGATTGAATTCATAACATACATGGGTACATCAGCGGACCCTCAAATTCAGACCCGGCCTAGTTTTGATCCCACAGGCAAATCAAACTTAAAATGCTTTAAAGCAATTTATTTTAAGTCAATTTATTGCAACACACGTTGTATTGGCAAGTAAAACATTTTTATTTATAAGGATACACGTAAGAGAACACAGTAAAAACAAAATCTTGTTACAAAAAAAACAAATAAGGATGGATATTATACCAGTACAAGACACCTAACAATCAAAAAGCCTAGAAACTACGAAAAATATTTTTTTCTCAATTAGCTCGAAAAATGAGCTCACCACCTCAAGGGGATTCTCGAAAGTTTATTAATTCACTCCACTGTTTTAATTAACTACGCAGACACAATAAATATGTTTTTCAGTGAATATTTTTCAAAGCACATCATCTCTGAAACGGGACATGCAAATTTCGTGAAAATAAAAGATTATAACGTTTTTTACACTTCCCACGGACGAGGGATGAAAAGCTTTTGAGTTGGGAATATTTAAACGCACGACACGATTTTTCACTCACACAAAAGAGTATAATTTTATACAGGTATTTTTTTTGTTTTTGTGCATTTTTCATGTCATCTTAAAACGAGTATTTTGAAGGAAGATTTCTAGATTAAAATAAAAAACCTAACGAGATGGTTAGAGCGGGAGCTCTGCTTCTCTTCGCTCCCGCCTTAACCTTCTCACCTAACCTATCCGAGTCGAATCTGTCACCGAGCCTTAATATACATACAGTGCTCTTTTATTCGGGTGCCAGCCAGTTCCGCAGATCCCATACAGTTAAACAATTGATAACTTAAGTAGATAGTTAGATAGTTAGCCCACACATTTTTTTTTTTTAAATCTTTATTTAATATTTTGATTCTAATAATGTATTGTTTAAATTTTAGTTTATTTAATTTTAATAATCTTTTGTGCTTGTCACACGCCTTGGCGTCGCTGTAAGTGTGGCAAGCATTTATAAATAAATTAAATTAAATTTCCAAACAAATTGTAATTGTCTAGATCTTAAATTTTTGGTCAATAAATGTTTATTATTATTATTTTATTTATAATCCACATTGAATAAAAAAACTGTCTTGAAAATATTATATACGCAGCAATTTGATAGTTTGACTGAAAATTAAGTCGCGTGCTAGTTTGTGTGTGTGTGTGTGTGTGTGTGTATCAGTAGACTAAAACCTAACACAAAGATTGGACTGTATAAATTGCTCTAAAATTTAGCATTCCAACGAGAATATAGCGAAGAAGCGACGACGAGCGGGCGAAAACCCAGATCATGATGAATAACGAGTTAAAAATGTAGCGTGAGCCTCGAATATACATTTGTTTGCATAAAGTATGACGAGGAGATGACAAAGAAATTATGTGAGATTTTCCCATTCAAATTAGAAACACGTAAAGCCAAGGTTGTGTAATTTAATTACAATTTTATGTATTCAGGTATTTAGGGAGTGAAATAAGAAAAACATAGAAGGGATCCAGAGCCTAAAGACAAAAAAGTCGAAGCAGTCGTTACGTGGCATAATTGTTTATTGAGCCTCCGTATTCTGATGGGTGACCGAGTCGTGTGGCATATAAAACTTGTAGGTCTTGGTTGTTAGTCTAAGAAGAAAAATAACGGAGGGAGCCTATCGAGCTTCTAAGCATTTTGGCAGCTGGCCACTCCTCGGATTAACTTTTATTATGTGACCATGTGCTTAACTCACTCTATTTCTTCTTGACTAAGTGTAAGTTAGCTCTTTAAGTAAAAAATGCAAATGGAGAGCAAGGAGGGGAAAATGCATATAAGTTACGGAATACGTAAACTTATAAACATTTTATTCTTACCCTTTAAACACACCGACACACTCTCTCTTTTGTAGACTGAGACACACTCACACACGATCACACAAAATTACTCTCATAACAACTTAATATTTTTTATTTATTTACGAAATGTTTTTATGATATACTTACGTTTAAAATTGTTTAGTAGTACATATGACTGTAATATTTATAAGTTCCTATTAATATAATGTAAATCCGGCCGTAAGTTACTTTATTACATACTGTTTATATTTTATAATTAAGGGCTGTAAATTTTGTTTGATAAATAAAACTGTAAGTTAAGTTTCAGAGACTGTAAGTTGGCTCAATTATGGTTCTTTTCTTCATTTTACTCTACAAAAATGCTTATACTCAGGTTGTATCCATTCAATATTTTTTTCGGTTTCAGAAGCTAACTTTACCATTGAAGCAAGTTTTATTAGATGTGAAATCTACCGTTTCATTCAAATTTCAAAATACTTCAATCTCTAACTACTGAATATCAATATTCAACGTACTTACAATTTTCGAACGATTTTTCATTACTGTTAAAAACGGCAATCCCAGTAAGCCTACAAGATGCATAGCTCCGAACGCGTCCTCTCGTAATTAGTGAAGATACTAATTTACATTTGTATTCAAAATTCGAGCTCTCTCGCCATTCCTCGTCTGTTTATTCTCATCTTTTTTACAACGTACCGCATTGCTGTTTTTCGCGTAAAAAATTAGACAGCCCCTAACGAATGTTTGGGGACAACCTAACAAACATCGGCCGGTAAACAACTTAAAACGTAATAAATAGATTTTTATTTGGCTTCGACTTGGTTGCTATTTGGGTCTATACGTGTTCTGCAGTAACCGTAAAGTCTTTACTTTGAAAAATATAAATAAAACTGCAATCGTTGAAAATTCAAGTAAGAAACTTTTAGAACAAAGTTGCAGTAGGTACCTACCCTTTTTTGCACGCACTTCTACTTCACAGTCTTTGACGTTTAGAGAATAACACAGTTTAGATAAGAACTAAGATAAATCTAATATCTCAGGGTGATAAGCGTATTGCAGTACCTACGACCTTTGATTAAGTAGAGAGAGAGAGAAAGAGCTAGATCCTCCATGAGTACGACGCAGGATTTTGTTCGCAAGTACACAATAGGCGTGTGGCCTAATGTTTAATTTATGACAAATAAAAGGCTTAGTGATGAATATAACTAAATACATTACACATACTGAAAAAATAAATTGCATTAGCTGATAAATCTCTGAAGTATGAGCGTTCAAAGTTTTAGGTGGGGATAGAGAGGGGTTGCTCTAGCCCTTCCTCGCAAAGCACGTGTTAGTATAGCATTTGTATGCCGCGCCTGAGGCTTGACGTCATAGCTCAGTATAGCGCGCTCTCTGTCTAGCTTAAAATTAAAATAGATAGAACTGATTTATTTTTGAATTATTTAAAATTTTGTTTTCTATGATAGGCTCTGTCAATGATCACCTTTTTTATGAGGTAATAAAAAAATTGTAGTCATCTTGTCTATTCTGGCACTGTTATTGTTATATGGGCTAGCTTGATGCTTACTACCCGGTGAACGTCTCACTCGTCTCGTGACTCTCCTGCATAAAAAAAATATTTTCTCCTAAGCGCGACACTGTTTCGCGAACCTGTGCCAATCTCGTCACTTTCCTGTCGCCTTATGTCGTATGTGTAAACTATCGGGGTGATTGTGTTCTGCCCAGTAGTTGCTTTCCAGTCTATGACCACCATTTTTGACTCCTTTGGTCCATCGTCCGAAAATTATTATCATCAGCTCGAAAACGTCCACTGCTAAACAAAGGCTTTAAACGGTCACACTGCCAACCAACACCACCATATAACCTGCCATTTACATCCACAGGTCACTGATATAGCTCTGAGAGTTATGTCGGCTTGCAAGTTGAATTGGCTATAGGTAGCTCAATTTTTTTTTTATAGAATCAATTGATGAGTCGACCAAGACGTTCACCTGGTGGTAAGCGTCACGCCTGCCACTAACATTAGCATTGCCAGAATTGTGAACTTGCGATGCGAATACAATCCTGCACTGCGCTCGTCACCCTGAGATATTAGACGTTAAATCTCTTCATACCCAGTAATTTATCTGGTAAAATTGCCCTTCCAACCGGAACACAGTAATGCTTGCACACTACTGCTTGGCGGTTGAATAACTGGCAAAGGTGTGGTACTTCACCAGGCAGACTCTGCAGTAGAATCCTACCACTACAATACATCGCTCGAAGAACTGATAACCGATGGGCAAGAAAAGTTCTTGAGTTGCGACCATGAACCAAAAGTCGCAACGTAGGTAGGCTTCCCAGCTGGATGACATTGTGAAAATCGCGGGCAACCGAAAATATAATGTTGAAGTAGACATTGTATCTAATAGTATCACAACGCTACTTCTAATTCACAGATGGTTAAGTAGTCAAAATTCTAAATAACCATAACATACTGAGTAAAAGAGAAAATCCATGTAAAGCCGACCGGTTTAACCCACAGTTAGTGCAACTGGGTGAATATTTGAGTTGAATTTAAATCTCTGCGCGGACGTATTCAGGCAAGGGGTCCATGTGTTTTTAAAGCATAAACAGTAAGAAAGATGATGACCTCTGACAGGATTTGAACCTGCATACGAGCAATCTCTATAGGTTTCCATCCCAACTGCTTTGCCAATGAGGCTTTATAAGTCTCTGCCTTACCCGTCATAATCTGAGACTTCTGTAGCTTATTTGGCAAAGCAGTTGGAACCGAAACCCAGAGCTTGCTCGTATGCAGGTTCAAGTCCTGCCAGAGGTCATTATTGTTGTTACTATTTATGCTTTAGAACATAGAAATTCCCAAAGTGTGGAAACGCTTCATATAAAATATAGGGGATACATTCCCTAGCTAAACTATGACTGCAAGTACCATCAGCTTTAGACATCAACATTAGCACAATAATCAAATTCGATCGGATTTAGTACTTTTGCATAGATGATAGTCAAGGCGCATGATTCTGGTCCGTTGCTCAGAATCCACCACTATAAGCGTGAGTACCACAACAAGTCATATAATTTCTACGTTTTGCCGAAAACATGCGTTTTGAATTGTCCTGACCAATTCAAAATGTCGCCCTACCCGTCCCTACTATGTATGTCAATGGTCCTGACAGAAAATAGTCAACATGACAACGCCAGCGTTTATCTGCAAATTTCTCCCCCAATTATATTCCTACATACGTCCACCCATCTTGGCCTGCTTACCTATTCCACACGTTTACTTATTTTTAGTCATTATGCTAACCGTGACTAGGCTGCGTGTTTTTCCATAACATTACGTATGTCAACCACGATTTGTGAGTTAATAAGGATGCTTAAATTTTCACTGTTACTTGTAGATTTATTGGTGTTGACCAGTAGTTAGATGTAAAGCGAATGTGCCAAGTTTACTTCCTAGTAGAAATTGCAATAACTTTTTTTTTAAATATGTTTATAGGCTTGACTGCCATCTCGTCTGATGATAAACGAAGATGCAGTTTACGATGGAGCACGCTTGCCTAGAAGAAGCCGATTCACCCGCGACTTGAAGACACCCAGATTATAATTATCGGGAAACACCCACTCGGGCAGCGCATTCCACTATATAGCTGTTCGAATAAAGAAAGTGGAATCAAACCGTTTAGCCTATGATAGTGTTACCTATATTTCAGGTGGTGCCTGAGGAGGTTAACTGAGATAGGCATTGATGGAGGATTTCTAACGGATGTTTAATATTCTCAGGGAAATCATTAACCGTATTTTTTTTTCTCTTTTCCATCGTATTTATTTGTTTATCTTGTATTAAATATGATGCGCGTATAATTTAATTCTTGAATAAATTATTCCTTTATAATAGAATAAAATGAATGAATTTGAATTACATTATTAACCGTATTATTCTATTAATTTATTTATTTGGGATAACAAACAATGGCGTAGTCTAGGGTTACAAAAAACCTTAAAATAACGATGTGATTGATAACTACGCCAACAAAATAATTATCAACTAATTATTAATAGTTCCGGCTGTCAGCATACTGACATAGATAGAGATAAAAATATAAACTTTCGACTTTTTCAACGTTAATAAGCTAATCTCAATATAACCCGTCAATCATAAACAATAGAAAAATCCACGCCCGTCATTTAAACACAGAATTAAAAAAATAGGGCAAATATTTTAAGTTGAAACTTATATCTAAACAAGAAACTATTACGAGTATATAAACTGTTTGTGATGTAATTCAGTAACATCACAATTAATCTGGCAAACGTACTTAATAACACATGGACTGTGGTACCATAAAACCTATTACGACCACTGAATTCCGCCCCTAAACTAAACTGCAATACAATATTAGCAATGCCACCGCGTAATGAAAACATGTTGTTTTTAAACCAGCTTATTAAAGCATAGCATGAATAATGATTCACGCATTACACGAAACGATATGATAGAAGTACCAGACAGCAGCGTCTGTATGAATATGAAGATATAATGAAAAATGTTCAGGGTATGTTATTTAAGTACCTATTTAGAAATCTTGTTAGCCATTTCTGCAAAGCTCTAAGCTAGAGTTGCAGATAGTCATTTATTTATTTTAACCACTCAAAAATGTACAGTTCTAAACAAAAACATTTTTAAGGAAATTAACTAAGGTAAATTAAATATTATATTGGGCGCCTACTAGGCGGACCTGGGTATGTCCTTAAACTGCAACCAGACCCACCGGAGGACGGGCAGCAGCGTCATCTTGGTTAACGGTGGTGACCATTCTGCGATCCCCAAGCCACCTGCCAAGCGTGGGGATTATGGCAACATCCCTCTATAAAGGAGGAGGCCAGCTTCGTCCAGCAGTGGACGTTTTATGGCTTACGACGACTGGGCTAGAAATCAATTTTCAAATTATAGCACCAAAATAACAAATACAATTTTGAAGCAGTACATTGTTATTTGAATAAAAAATATCAACTTCAGGTTGGTGAATAATTTGCTCGACAAGCAGTGTGAGTGCGCGGTGCATTAATCATGAGTGCTTCACTCATCAGCCAGAAGACGTCCACTGCTGGACTAAGGCCTCCCCCTTAATAGGGAGGGGTTGCCATAATCCCCACGCTTGGCTGGCGGCTTGGGGATCGCAGTGTTACCACCGTTAACTAAGAGGACGCTGCTGCCCGTCCTCCGGTGGTTCTGGATGCAGTTTAAGGACATACCCAAGTCCAGGTATGAGAGCTTACTATTACGAAATAATAGTTTCGGAAGCTATTGGGTTTAATCACTTTGTATAAACTATAACATGATCTTTTACAACTGTTGTTTAAAAAATTACAATCTATACCGCAGTGTTTTTTTTTTACCGTTTAACTTTAATTGTTTTAAACAACACTTAGGTTCGTCGACAAAATTCATCGATAACTTATCGTTATTTTATATAGAAAACTATTATGAAAATAGGAAAAAAAGAAGTTTACTATTTTTTATGACTAAGTGAGCAAAGTTAATAATATGTCCCTTTATCGAAGATATTCTCTAACAGAAATGTTAGACATACTTTATTTTTGCAAGCATTCGTAAACGGAGTCACGGGCTATGACTAGTGTAGTATATGTCCAAAAATAATACCAAACGTACCCATTAATGAAAGCACGTAAAATCCATTTGGCGTTTTCATTTCAATTTTATTTAATTAAGGCTGGCCGGCTCGATTTCGCGATATATGGCCGTTAATATCAAGTAGTGAGTCGAACACAAAATCATTAATAGCCACTAATGCAGATTGAATTGATGTTCTAATCTAGGTCTTCCGGTAAACTTTTAAACATACAAATAGAGTACCTACCTAGAGGTTGAGAAAAATACTGGTAGAGTAGAGACTGGTTTCGATGGAGGTTTCATTAGTTAACAATTGCAGTCATAGATATTAAATTTAAAGATAAAGTAAGTAAGTAAGTAAGTTCGTATAGGCTGAGTGGCCAGCCCTAGTGTCAGAGTTAATGTGCCACCCGAAGACCTCTGACATGGCTGACGGTTGTTGTTATAGAAACTAGAACAAACAAGCGGGACCAACAATTTAACGTGTCATCCGATCCACGATAGCGCTCAGAAATAAATGCCACTCACGGTCACCCATCCGAAGACTGACAGGACCGTCCGTTGCTTAACATTGGTGATCGTTTAGAATCACCTAGACAAGCTACGCCACGAGCGCTACAAAAGATAATTAATTAATTTAAAGATAGAAGAATATATAGGGACGCTGGATAAGATTGGAACAAAACCGGGATGAGTCGCGTAAAAGGAAGGCCTATGTTCAGCGTTGGGCGCTAACGGGCTGAATTTGATGATGACGTAAAAAAGAGTAAAGTCGGTTAGATTTTTAATTTAAAAAAATATTATCTTAAATTGTTATAAGTTGCTGATTATACAAGAAGTCTTGAAAGTAAATATCTGACTCTGATCTCAGAATTTGACAAAAGGAACGGGATACGGGTCCCGTTCCTTTTGTGGGCCAGTGGAGGTAAGAAAAATAAGGAAAAACAACTAAAATGAAGGAAATATGTACCAAATAAAATAACTAATCGTGCGGACGAAACATCTTTAAAAGATATTGATAGAGATATACAAGATATTTTAAAATGTCTCTCAACCAGAGCTCCAGGGAACAAACCATAGTAATGTATTCGATAGAAAATGTAAAAAAAACTACACAACGTAAACAGATACTATATTTTTCACACATTTCCAGTAGAGCTCGTGGCGTAGCTTATCTAGGTGATTCTAAACGATCACCATGTTAAGCAACGGACGGTCCGGTCAGCCTTCGGATGGGTGACCGTGAGAGGCATTTATTTCTGGGCGCTACCGTGGGTCGGAAGACACGTTAAATTGTTGGCCCCGGTTGTTTGTTCTAGTTTCTATAACAACAACCGTCAGCCATGTCAAAGGCATTCGGGCGGCACATTAACTCTGACAGTACTCGTATAGGCGTAGGGTTCGTATAGGCTGGCCACTCAGCCTATACGAACTTTCCTACTTACACATTTCCAATCATTTCCCCAAAAATCATAAACATAAATACGTAACGCAGATTTTTCCCATAAACCCGATAAGATCTTGTACAATGGGTAATCATAAAAACTCCTGCGTACAAAAAGTGTGCACATAAGTTACGATCTCGACATACAAATTAATGCAATGCAAAATCTTACCAGCTTTAAGCCTTTCCTGCACTGACTCTGTTAACGGCTGCAGCCTTTAATGCGGCTGCCTAGATTCGCGGCTAGTTCTGCCCAACTGCTGCGTTTGAGGTGGCGGATGTGGCAACATACAGCGGAGCCAGGCCCACAAAACCACGGCCTAAGGTAGTGGCTAAATATGCAGCTACCTCTACAGATGCTGCTGTACATCGCGTCAGTGTGGAGAAGGCTTTACGTAAGTTTATTATGACGATGTTCTTATAAAAGTTCAACCTGTGGACTGAAAACCCCGATAAATCCACAAACAACTACATAAATCTTCTAACTTGATCGATAGGTGCCTGCGGTAGGTACGATGGCACAGATTTAGATTTCCGATTGATATTGAGCCTGATCGGTCACGTTTGACTGGCTCATACAGACTTTTAATTAAGAGTTCAGACTGACCAACCTATGGCCAAATGATGGAACTAAACATTTTCTATGGATACCCTTTAGAACATGCGATGGTAACTCCCTCGTTCAACTATAAAAGTAAGGAGGCACATATTTAGCTTGGGCGCCGTCAAGTGATGTCATTATACTATTGTGTGTAGACTAGACGTTGTGGCATGCTTGCGAATTCGCTTCCACTTTAGGACGTGGTGCCTAAATATAGTGGATCAACTTATATGGTATTGTTTTTCGAAGGAAGTTGTTGTTGTAAGTTATACTAATTCATTAATATTTAACATATTTATCGATAAACTGAATGAGTTAAATTATCAGCTAAATCAACATGTGTTAACATTAGACTAAAATACCTACTATATTAGAATAATGAACCTAAAACTAAAAACCTGAAAAAATTAAATATAATATATCATTAAAAGGAGTCCCTTTAGGCAAGGTTCCGAATATACTGGCAGCTTTCCCCCTTTAAATCGCTAGATTAATTCTTTGTCCGAGGAACCTGCCAGCTCTTCGGTCTCCTGTGATGTCGACTAACCTTTTTTCTAATTCCTTAAAAAGCCTTAAAGCGCTAGGACCCCACGGACCAAAGGTCTCGACATCGAATGGGACAAAATCATATTCGGAGCCTAGGCCCCAGCTAAATGATCATTATCAGGTACTTTACTTATCCCTCCTATCATTTAATATCTCAGGGTGCCGAGCGCTGTGCAGTTCGGCGCACGATTTTGTTCGCAGGTTCACAATTCTAGCATTGCTAGTTTTATGGGCAGGCGTGATGCTTACCGCCAGGCGAATGTCGCGCTCGTCTCGTCACTACATACTAGTAGCATAAAAAACCGAAACCATGGCAGCCCATTGGGATAAGACGCGCGTCGGAATCGTAAAATTTGATTTGATTACTCTTATTCTATTAAACGAGGTCGGAGTGGCTAGCTTGTTGACCTAGGTATGTCCTAAAACTACAGTTAACGATGGTGAGCATTCTGCAATCTCCAAGCCAACTGCCAAGAGCGTGGGGATTATGGCAAACAATTAAAGGGCAGGCCTTAAACAGTGCACGTCTTCTGCTGATGATGTGGAGTAGCTAGTTTCTTTCTCCACATCACTCTATCAGTAGTCATCTTCTCTATATTTGCTTCCCTTGCACTTATATCATCTTTGACAAATTTCATCCAAAAACATAAATTCAGTTTGCTTGGCTTGCTCATTTTTGTGACATCTTGTGGTATCTAGCATTGCTTTTAGAATAATCTCCTGAAGCTCTGACCGGGGGCCAAACCTAACTCAAAATGTCCTCATTTAAATTTTAAGAGATTAGACAATTTTTCCCTAAAATAAATAGACACTAAATAGACAGAGATAAATAGCAACGTAACTGTATATTATAGTGCTGTTTATGTTATTAGATTAGAACGCACTTCAATTTACAAGCGAGATAACAGCATTATTTAATTCACTTCAATCATTTACCGTCTTTATCTGCACGTACATCAACGACAGCCTTACATGACGCATCATACGAATCAGTATGCTGTATTTGGAGCCGTACAAAAAAACGCCTTTGTTATTCTAACCACATGTTTGTAGAGTAAGAATGATTGACAAGACATTAGCAAGGCTTCGGTACTGCTGTTTGCTGATGCAACCTGTCTCAAGCATCGTGTTGACCGTAGTGTATGAGGAATATTGATTAGTTGGAGCAAAATGTACAAATAGATGTGAAAAATTACAATGTTTATATCGAGGAAACCGTTTACTGCCAATTACTAGTTTATTTTATCCTAGACGTAATTCCGAACCTAGAACATTGGTATGGACCTGGGTATGTCCTAAAACTGCATCCAGAACCACCGGAGCATGGGCAGTAGCGTCCTCTTAGTTAACGGTGTTAACATCCTGCGATCCCCAAGCCGCCTGCCAAGCGTGGGGATTATGGCAACCCCTCCCTATTAAGGGAGAGGCCTTCGTCCAGTAGTGGACGTCTTCTAGCTAATAATGGGATTTCACTGGTTCCCGACACACAGTCTTTGACTAGTTTGGGAGCCTATGGGTAATAAATTTGTGAAATGATTTGTGTCAAAATAAATAATTTTGTATTGTATTGTATTTGTATTTGTAATGATATAATTCCGAAAGATAGCATGAAAAATACTGCATCTTTGTTAGATGCAATTGCGTTTTCTTCTAAAAAGCTCTAGAAACTTTCGATTACTCAAACTACAGAATCAAACTATTACTAATACTACCACTATCTCAGGGTGACGAGCGCAGTGCAGTGCGGCGCAGGATTGTGTTCGACAGTTCACAATTCTGGCACTGCTACTGTTAGTGGCAGGTGTGACGCTTACCACTAGGCGAACGTCTTGTTCGTCTCGTCACTTGAATGTATATTAAAAAAAAAGTCACCCAGGGCATTTTCTTTTACAAGGAAGGTACTTTTGCCCAATGTAAATATCATCATCATCAGCCCGGAGAAGTCACCTGCTGAACGAAGGCCTCCCCCTTAGACCGCCACACTGTACGACAACCTGCCATTTGCATCCACCGGTTGCCCGCAACTTTTACAATGTTGTCGATCCACCTAGTGGGAGGCCTTCCTACACTGCGTCATCCGGTTCGCGGTCGCCACTCAAGAACCTTTCTTCCCCATCGGTTATCATCGGTTCTTCGAGCGATGTGGCCTGTCCATTGCCACTTCAATTTGCAAACCCTGCGAGCTATGTCGGTGACTATGGTTGGATGTAGATATGAATAATTGTAATTAAGAATAATACAATATCAGTAATGAATACCTGCTTTTTTGAGGGAAACCTGTCGTCCATAGTCCAGCTTGTTTTGTAGCATTTCATGTGTATCCTGTTGACACATCTATTTAACTTATACGATATTCTTTACCTAGCTAAGGTTTATGGTTTACTTCGACCATAGTTCACTCAGTATTAAATAAGTAGGTGAATAAATAACTAGCTTGGTAGAGATGGAAAACAAGTTACCTAAGTGATTTTCACGTCTATTCGATAGAGTTGTTAGTAGGAAACTGCCAATAACGTTTAAACGTTTAACAGTTTTTTTTTGAGATCGCTTATACTATACCATTCGTTCTGTGCTTGTAGGTACTTACGAGGTTTTTTGTTCCATCATCGTTACATTAAATTATTCATTGAACGCAAATTCTAAAAATAAAATAAGGAATTTCATTTGCCTCACCTCAAGTTAGCGGGTGGTAATACTCCACAACAATATCTGTGAATAATCAGGATTTAAAATAACCACTTTTCATTGCTGCCGCATTGCTTTCTTACGCTTCTCAATAACTAAAGAAATAGAACTCAAAATTGACGTGTTTATAGTTTCAGGTACGGTGAATAAAAATGGTAAAATTGTTATAGTAAAGGAACAGTAATTTATCGTCATCTTTGAACTGAAATTGCGTAAATCATACATTTATGACACTTGAGGCAAAGCCTGCTTTGTCTACCTTTTGCTACGAAATTGCGGCTGGCCATGTCGCATTGTCTATCATTTCCCAAAACATCGCTGCTTATTGTTGTTAAGTAGACTGACTGTTGCAAGTGATTTTGTGGCTATTGGCGATACAATAGAAAAGCGGGGCAGGTGATATTTAATTATTTTTAGTTAACTTTAACCATAAGTTTTTTTGTTATGCAAATTATATTTAATAAGGTAAAATCAACTGACTTTGTATTATTTTCATATTTGAACTAAGTATTGTGCTTTACGTTTCTATCTCAGATTTTTCGGTCAGTGTTATTTATAATCTTTTAAAGTTAGTCAGGACACTAGGTCGGCGGCGCTGGGCTCACCCGATCCGACCACGCCTAGTAACAGGAAGTATTCCGTTTTTGGTATAGGCGCCGGTTACCAGAGGCACACAAACACGCACCGACCTCGCCGGCGAGGTCGAGGACTCCCCAGATCTGTCAGAAGATCGGTTAGATTCTCTCCAAATAGTCAACCAGATCAACCTAATAGGGCCCCAGGGCATACCTCTTCTAGGGTGCCAGGGCAAGTCTGACTCCACTCCCGGCGACAGCCAAGCCGAGGTGCGCACCGTCTGAGGTGCCCTTGAGCTAGTCGCCTCTAACCTAAACTAGGCCGAGCGCCATTTGCGCTTGCCTAAAGTCCGATGACGCTGTAGAGGCCATCTGACATTCAATAAAAAAAAAAAGGACACTAGGTAGGTACATACTCCTTGAGAAAATTTACTCAATATTTAACCTATAGTATACTATTTATTAATTTTTTAATGTTTATAGATTATATTATATCGTTTATTTATGGTAAATTTTATTTTGAATACCGACTAGGTACTGGAAAGTAATTGGAGATAGTTAGATACATAGTAATATAAATATTATTAAGAGAACCAAAAGGAAAATGTTAAAGATCTTACGAGGCTGGTCCTCGCCTCAGGGGATTCCAATCCAGTTCACCGCTCCACGTCTCCCAAAAGATGAGCATCGCCATTCAAAGGGGCAACGGGCAACTCTGGGAATTTGATATAATAGCCATTTATAGTAGGACATATTTTTTCGTATAATATTGTATAATTGTAAATAGGTTAGTTTTCATTTGGTTTTATACCTTATTAATTAATTAACCAATTCATCATCAGCCCGCAGACGTCCACTGCTAAACGAAGGCCTCCCCCTTAGATCGCCACACTGTACGACAACTTGCCATTTGCATCCACCGGTTGCCCGCGACTTTTACAATGTCGTCGGTCCACCTAGTGGGAGGCCTTCCTACGCTGCGTCTTCCGGTTCCGGTTCCGGTTTTAATTAACCAATTAAAATGTTGAAAGTATATATAAAAAAATAAATGAACAATTATAAAAAAAGTTTAAAAGAGAACCAGAAAGGTCGAATGTGTATCTGTAAAAGAGGACTGGTTTTAGCTATATTTTTAGTTGACTATTGGTAAGCTCTCTTGCCGATAACAGTTCAGTTGTTTCAGTGTCTCAGGAATATGGAAAGCTCAACTTGCGCCTTAAAAGCCAACACCTAAAAATACTTAGTTCCGCGGCAGGGGCCGTGGATAGTTTCAAAAATAACATGCGTCGAACTGTCTAAATAGAATGGTGGCCAAGTTAAGCAAGTCGTTTCAACAAACCTTTAATAAACTTAATCAAAACAGCTCGCTTTGAATTTAGTTCATGTTACTATCTATTAATAAATAAACTAAATCATGCTGAAGTTAAAGACTTAATTAGTGGTCGCGACGGGGCACCGCGCACGCGCTGCTTTATCTTATCTCGCTTGCGCCGGCGCAGATCCGAGACGTGAGGCTTGCAAGATTATGTCAATAGGGTGATTGTACCAGGTTGTACGCACTTTGCTCATTTTTTATCAAGTTTAAACCCTAGATGGCTAAGTTCTAATGTTATAGTTTTATACCAAAGTATCAACAGTAAAACACTGTTGTAAGCTATCACATTTACCTATTCATTGCATTTCTATGATTATTTACGGAATATTTACCGTGATTACGTTCTTAAACGAGCTTCCTATATTTCGGCGCAGTTGCAAGCAGTTTGTTCACGGGCAGACGTAATGTAATCACGGTAAATACTCCGTAAATAATTATAGAACTGTTATTAACAGTAAGCTTAAATAAAATAAGAAAAATGAAAACTGTTGTAAAATTCATTCACTCATCAGCCAGAAGACATTACCCTTAATAGGGAGGGGTTGCCATAATCCCCACGCTTGGCAGGCGGCTTGGGGATCGCAGAATGCTCACCACCGTTAACTAAGAGGACACTGCTGCCCGTCCTCCGGTGGGTCTGGATGCAGTTTTAGGACATACCCAGGTCCAAGAGATGTAAAATTAATTGAAAACTGTTTTTTTTTTCAGTGATGTACGACGCGTCATTGTAATCACGGATCATAATCCATAATCTCAATACAAGCAATTACCTATGTCTTAGCCAGAAACGCGGTCGCATGTCTAATTCAAGTTCAACTGAAAGCTCTCTTTACTCCATGGATTACATAAAAGCAGTAGATTTAAAAACCTTTTGATTTTAATTACCAACCGGTAGAGAGATTCTTCTGAACATTTTCTAACATAATATTCCAGCGAGCTTACAAGGCTCGTCTAAGTTTTCCACTTCCTGAGTAGATCTCCAACTGCGCAGGAGTCGGCTGATACCGCGGACACGAAGATTTACACTCTCGCAGCATGTACTTGAATATTGTAATCATTTATAGGTACGTATGTATCTACATTTATACATTGTAGCGGTTGGACTCTTTTTTTTTAGTACTTATGTATATAATTATAAATTAAAATAAATTATATTATGAATTAAATTATGTATTATATTAAATTATATATTATAAATTCAATTATGTATATAAACTCTATTGCAGAGTCCGCCTGGGGAAGTCCCACACTTTTGCCAGTTCTCTAAGCGAACGTTTCCATCATCCATACATGGTGGATATTCCAAATTTTTTAAGCGGACAGCAAATATGTGGAACTCTCTGCTGCGCCGGAGTCTGTATTTCCCCTTTTAATACAATTTGGGTGAAATTAAACCCGGAGTAAACTGGTTCTTTGTAGGTAAGTGTGCTCCACCTTAGACCACACCACTGTTTACCTAACGTCTGATAGGGCCACGGGTCAAACACAAACCAATTGTGAATTTAAAAAAATACTTGGATAAGACAACTGGCTGATTATCTCAGAGTTGGTGGTTTTCTCAGTCGCAAAAAACTCGGCTTTATGATCGATTCGGAAATAATAATTAAAAATAAAAAAAACTTGACCGTAAGGGACTTACATACTTACCATTGTATGCGTAAAGAATAGCAACCAAAAAAATCTTTGTCGTCACAATTACGTGGAAAACGAAAACAAAGCGCCCATACATCACCAGACAATTTGCTAAATCATACGATCTCCACGCAGGGTTATCTTGCGTGCGCGCAGCCATATTTCGCGTCTAGACATATTGAGTTATCTTAATTAGTCGGGGACCACCGCCCGGCGATCCGGTTCCGATAGTAAGTTCGAATAAAGTGCGGCGATGTACCTCTGGATAGGAGTTGAATTTAGAGGTTCTATCATCATTTCTTGCTGATTATAATTTTTGATGCATGCTTAAATTGTCATTGTCATCTCTCTCTTCTTCACAGGGCGACTGGTGCCTAAACGATGCTATTAATAAGAGCCGCAGTAGTCGAGTAACAGTTTGCTAAGGAGTTCAAATTCGAGAGAGGATAATATTTTTATCTCTTTCTTGTTGGTTGGTGAGAAGAAGATCCTCGTTACTTTGCGCGATCAAATTCGTACTTCTGTTAAAGCTAGCCGTATTTGAACCCAGTAGAAATTTCTTGGTTTCAATAAATACACTCACCGTCATTGTCATGTCATTCTAGATGTAGGTAATAGAGATAAAGAGTGTACCTACTACCTACTTCGAATACTTAGATCTCGAATCTAACCCAGAATTGGGATCAAGGGCCTTATTATGGCAGCGTACGATTCAAAAATAAGGATTTTTGAATTGTACGCAAATTTGTGCATGCGAGCGGAGCCAACTTTTGAATGATATTGAATTTATTACAAACAATATCGTTCGAAAGTCGGCTCTGCTAGCATGCGCAACTTTGCGTACGATTCAAAAATAAGGCCCCAGGGGCTCGACTTATGTTTTTTTTTCCTTCTTAATTTATAATATTATGAACGAGTATTCTTATGCGAATACGACCAAATAGGACTTTCGAATATTCTATGAAATTCAGTCACATACGCATATTCGTATACGCAATCTCTTGCGTATGATTCAAAAATCTAGCCCCAGAATAGGTTATTACAAGGTTTACGTAAGTATGTGCTAAATGAAGAAAACTAGTGTCAGACAAAAACCGAAAACCATTAGACCACTTAGACATTTTAATTCCATCGTTCAGAAACCTGTATAGATAAGGGTATAGGGTTGCAAGTTGTTGTTTATGTTTACTTGAGGTTGTAAGATAGTAAGACATGCGAACTTGTGGATGTCTACCTATATCGACGCTTCGTGATTCTGTTTAGCCTGGTATGGGATGAAATTACTTTACCTCGTAAATACTTATTTAATTACAGGTAGAGCTAGTTTTAAATCATGGAAATTGTAGCTGACGTTGACGCGATCAATTACTAAACCCATAAAAAATAATTCGATGTTCGATTTTCGATTCGAAAAATAATAATGGCTCTCTAGATAATTACTCGTTTGTCGAAGTTACACGTATTGTCACCAGCAAGGAACCCGATCGATCTCTAGGTTGCTGGGAACAAAACATGTTATTCCCGTAAAATAAAACAATTCCCAAACTAGAGCCCTACCAGGGGGGTGTCACCCCGCAGTTTAGGTATGTTCCACCGGCGCTCCGTCCGGGAGGAAATTGCAAGGCTGAAGTCAGTGGCCGCCCGCACGCTTGGCTCGTCGCACGTAACTAAGCATACGTGATAGAAAGAGACCGGTATATCTAGGTGAATATAGCGAGCGGCTAGCTATCCAGCGCTGTTCGAGTTGAATTGCTACTTTATTGCCTAGTAGATAGAGTCCTTATTTATTTCAATTTCTTTGCAGTGTGAACTTCCTGTACGTAGTACTATTATTTATTCTGTGGCTCTACTGCTTTCCCCCAAAACTACTGCCTATAAATTTCCGATGCTCATAAATATTACTAAAATGTCTTTAACATGAAAATGCCTAATTAAACTACAAGTAGCACCAAAATCCGATATCGCGACCATCTTGCCGTCACGAGGACTCGAACCACAGTATATTATGAGGTCAGTAGCTTAGCTTGATCAGTTTACAAAACAGCATTTGAATTACCTATACAAATACAATGTCTAACAAAAAGGCTTTGCAATACTGAAGGGTATGTATTTGTATATAGTATATACTCATCATTATGAACAACTTTTATTATGGGGCCAAACCTGAAATCGCGGAAAAAAAATCAGCTGTTCCATACATTTTATCCAAAGTCAATGAACTTTTTGTATGGAGCATCTGATTTTTTTTCGCGATTTCAGCGTTGGCCCTACAGTAAAAGTTGTTCATAATGATGAGTAAGTATATACTCTTCAGTATTGTTGAACCTTTTTGTTACACATTGTATAGAGCATAATTTAAAAGAATATTTGACAGATCAAAATGCTCTCTCATTCTATTTCATTGATCAAAGAGCAATACGCCGTGGTTGGATTGGAGCAAAACAAATCCGCCAATGTTAGTCTTTGTTTCGGAAAGCCAACACCAATAAGACCTTTCTACACAATTAAATTAAGGAGTTAAGGTCAGTCTGTCGCAGTCACATATATAAGTGTCATAAAAATATTTTTTTAGTACAGTAACTACTACCATACCGCCTGCCAAGCGTGGGGATTATGGCAACCCCTTCCTATAAAGGGGAGGCCTTCATCCAGCAGTGGACGTCTTCTGGCTGATGTGTGAGTTGCTCCCCATTTTTTTTCATCTATTCAATAAATAAATAAATATTGGTGGAAATCATATGTCACAAACACCAAACTAAGGAAAGCTTGTACCTACTATGGGAATCAGATGACTGACAGATACAAATTATATCAAGACATTTTTTTAATAATAATGTTCAGGTCGTAAAGCAAAACCCACCACGCTTTCCAAGTTTATGTACTGTCAAAAGTTACACTGCTTCACTGGGTGGAGGCACCTAATAAAGTGAAGTCTCACGTTCCTAATTAGAGCGTTAATTTTAAGCCTTCCACGGGAGCCTTATTTTCCACATAAAAGACTATCCAACTCTGTAATTTTTGACCGGATTTTGTTACTGGTACAATTACGAGTACGGGTTTTGTGAGGTTAACAAGATGATGATATCGATTAGAAATATTTTAGTTTCGTTCAGACTAAACATTTAAGTAAGCCAACTTAACTTGATAAATTATATTATAACACTAGTTTTATTTTGTTATGGTTGACATACTAAGTCACTGAGTGGACGAAGATGGTAAACACACCTAGACTGAAATGGGAACAGTAGATAAATACTTTTTGCATGTTGATAATCAGATAAAGGTTGTATTTTTTTTAATACCCATTAATAAATTGATGTAGGAATATTTGTCAGAGCGGCATTATTTTTACCGAGAAAAGCCAAGCTAGTTTTTCGGTAGGTCAGCATTAATGTAACAATAGTATAGATAATTTGTCATGAATAAATTACGTTTAGTAAATCTAGATCCTAACGATAAGTACATCATACTTACGTACCCAAAATATCCACATTAACTTATCTATTCGTTACCAACATAAGTGTCCAATAATCCACTTCACGAGACAAGAACCAAGACCCAGGCGAGACGCTCGAGCGAACACCTAAATAATGGTTGTCCCTCACCAGGTGGACTGCAGTCATTACTCTTACGGTAATCCTCGAATACACCCAGATTTATGGCAGCCCTGCAGACGGACCGCCAAATTTAGGCGTTTTATAAAAAATGAAGCTTAGTTTCTTGGCAATAAATAATGGTAAGCCTAGCGTTAACGGAATGGGGTTTGTAAGTAGGTATGGATTTTGATATTGGGGAAGTATTTTCTGGAGAGGTGCCTGATAAATAGTGTTACTTGTATTATTCTAAAGCAAACAAAATTATACATTAATTCTATTTTTGTTCGAAGGTAGCACTAATACTTGCCCTTTTAAATGTCGAGAAAAAACACATTTTACGTGCCTGCGGGGCTAAAGTGGCTTCTTTAGTCCCGCTAAAGTGGCTACTTTAGCCCCGCTACGCGGAGCGATAGGAAGCACTTCCTCCCCGCAGCAGTGCTTAAAATCAAATACACACCACGGGAGCAAATAAAGAAGCCTCAGACCTCATGTTTGGCACCATCAGCTTCGCCCCGGGAGACAATACACACGAGTTCTGAGACATGCATTCTTTACTTTTACTCCCTAGATAAGTAATCATCTATTATTATTAGTCACTATGCGTGATGGTGACATTGAGTATTTGGTCAACGCATATCGATGTGGCAATGCCGCCAGAATGCTCTAGAACGCTGGTGAGTCGTTTGGTTTCAGCTTCAGCATGTGGATTAAGTATCTTTCATCTGTCTGAATACAGTTCTTTTGTCTTTGCGTAGTATGTAAAGTAACTATGGTAGTTGGTTTGTATGTATTTTGTGGCAGTTATAATAAAGACACCTGGCAAAAAAAGTGTGCAGTAAATTGTATTTACATTGTATTTTATTTGTAGTAAATAAAGGGGGGGTATTCCCGATTGAGCACCAGTTTTTTGAGCACGTATGAAAAGGCACTTGTTCAATAAATATGTTCAACGAAGTTTTTTTTTATCGATTAATTATATCTCTAGTGATGTAGAGGAAAAATTCAAACCACAATATCAAACAATATTCATTATGCATTTGTTCTTTATAAACATTGTTACGATAATTATTATAGAAATGAAAAAACATTACATTATAAAATAAAATAGTAATAGTGGACATTTTTCACACAGCGCCATCTAGCCCCAAACTGAGCAAAGCTTGTAATATGGAAACTAGAAAGCTGATAGAATACTTATATACGTTTTAATTGTAAATACATACATACTTATAATACATACTACACCCAGACACAGAACAAATATCTATGATATAAGGTCATAGAATGATAGCCCCTTAGTAATGGGATCATTTTTATAGGAATTAATGCGCAGGTTTGTATTCTTCCGATAATGGTCAGTGGTATATATAAGAAATTTAAATTAATTTACGTTTACACACCCTTCAATAAAAAATACTGCCACTATATTCAAATAACATTATTAGAGGGCAAAAGGCATCGGAAAACATCTGACATAATTTTAAAGTCGTTGTTGCAAAATGTGTATTTAACACTGAATTTCAAGCACTTCCAAGATTTAATGGCTTCACGTCATAGTCTAGCCAAGCCAAATATGGGCTCCCATTTTTACATAGGTATTATCAGATTTCGAATAAATAAAGTCGAGAATGGCATGGCCAGGGAATCGAAGCACACATCCCGGAGCGACCTCGCATGCACACTTCCTGTTTGGCACGACAACGTGGCTACTTTTCTCAATACTGGTGCTATTTTATTCCATAGTAGGTAGGAAACATTCTGTAACCTTAGGTTCTTATGTTCTTAAGATCAGTTAGCTACATTAGTAGCATTAAGCTTACATATGTTTATCTATTGTTAGGTTTAATCACACTTACCTATATCATACTAGGCTTGGAACGTGCTCTGCTGAAAGAGTCATTGTAGGTACTCATCAATTGTTAACTTTTTCAACCGACTTCAAAAAAGGAGTTTCTCAATTCGACTATATGTTTTTGTATGTATGTTACGCGAATACTCCGCCAATTATGAACTGATTTTGATGTTTTTTTTTGTTTAGTAGGTAATACTTCAGAGGTGATCCCATATACATTTTATCGAAATCGGTTCATTAGTTTGGTTTTTTAATCAAAATTACTAGAAAATATGAAGATGTCATCCAGGTATTCGAAGACGGTTGTATTTTTTTATTTAAATGTGTTATATACTAAGTATGGAGCCAATCTTGAAATCGCGAAAAAAATATCTCCTGTGTATATGAAAAAGTTCAAACATTTCTAAAAATTTATAGAACAGCTGATATTTTTGGAACTGATTTCAGAGTTGTCCACGTTGCAAAATTTTTTCACAGTGATGAGAATTATGATACCTATATATCGCTGCATAAAGCGCGAGTAGCTACATTGTGACATGTGCCTTTCTTTTCTTTTATCGTTGACATACTAAGTGTTTGACCATGGCTCACCTGGTGCTAAGGGACGACGTGGTCAAAGATGGGAAACACACCTATTCTCTTGCACTTCTGACCGTTTTGTTACCGTTTCGCTTCTTACGAACGGGACAGAACTTGATCACTTTTTTTTTTTTCAAACAAGGTAGTTACTCTGACAGAATAAAGAAGTTTATCTCAAAAAAATATGAGAATAACGGAAAATTGCAATCGTCACAAGTTAATACACATGTTTGCTTTTACCTTTAATAGCATCATATCATATCAAGTAGTTACAATCTGGGTATCTGTAAGTAGCGAATGAATCATTTTCATTTAGGTTATCATGATCCACAGTAGACTGCACCTTCGCTTATCATCAGGCAAGTTGGCACCCAAACGCAAGTCTACATGCCTTAAAAAAGTGAGTAGGCACTATATTTACAAGCGGGCTAATAAGCTTAAATAAAATCAATATGTATAAAAGACTCTGTCCTGACTGACTGATTCAATGACTGACAGACAACGCACAGCCCAAACCGCTGGTCGTACAGACTTGAAATTTGGAGGGTGGGTATATTCGTCTCGATGCGTAGGGGTGTACTAAGAAAGGATTTTCGAAATTCGACTCCCAAGGGGGAAAGGGGGGTGGAATGTTGTATGGAAAGTTCTTTGTTTTTGAAGTTATGGTGATGAAAATTGATATTTGGGTAATTCATTCAAAGGGGGGAAGTTAGGAGGGGTGAAGGGGGGGGGAGTTGGTAGATTCGCTAAAGTCGGTAAAGTCGGTGAAGTAGGTAGAGTAGGGGGGGTTGGAGGGCTAAAAAAATTTGCGGGCCGTATTTCTTCCGTACGCAGACGATGTCGCGGGCGACCTCTAGTTTATTAATACATTTTTGTATAGAGCACCCATTTATTTCAACACAATTTTCACTGGGGTGCCTAATTGATTTCATGTTGACATGTTGGAAAATCTATTTCAGTTTTCCACATAGATCTTAACGCCAATTAACTGAACCGAAGCCAGATATAGCTCTTCATTATAAATGTGTGTCGTACACCTCATACATCGAGAAACATAAATTATTTTCACTAACGCGGAAGGAACCTACCAGGCGGTGAATTCCTTATATCTTGAATGGCCCAGAAGCTTATTGATGTTTCTTATGTTCGCTAGTAAGAAATATGTTGGTTACCTCTTCAAAAATGTATAAAACCAGCCAGCCAAAAAGTAAAGTTCTTCGGCCAGAAAAAAAAAATATCGTGAGTTGGCATGTGTCTACTTTTAGACAATGGTACGTGCTCGAAGACCTGGACCTGGGTATGTCCTAAAACTGCATCCAGAACCTTGCTCCTTTCGGCTAACGGTGGTGAGCATTCTGCGATCTCCAAGCCACCTGCCAAGCGTGGAGATTATAACAACACCACTCTTAAGGGGGAGGCCTTCGTCTGCAGCAGTGGACGTCTTCCGGCTGAAGAAGATGATGATGATGATGAAGTGCTTTAAGAAATAATTACCTGCGGTGGTGAGTCTTGTCTACAGTAATTTGGCTGGTACAGGCCCTAAGTCCGCGATTCTTCAGCTTGATAATATTTTGCCGCAATTTTTTTTTTGGCTTTTTGTAGGTACTTATTGTTGCTAATACATTGTTTCAAAAGATTTAAGTATCATAATCTATTACAAATGGAATTGTGATAGATCTTAACTTACATAGCTTTTCAACCGATTTCTAAAAAGGGGGTTCTCAATTCGACTGTACGTTATTTTTTCTTCTTTTTTTTGTATGTATGTTACTCGATTACTCCGCCAATTATGAATTGATTGTGATATTTTTTTTTTGTTTTATAAATTTTATCGAAATCGGTTCAGTAGTTTGGTTTTTAAATCTAAAATACTGGAATAAATCAAAATAACTAGAAAATAAGAAGATATCATCCATGCAGGTAGTCGAAATTGAATTCGGTTATATATTTTTTTTAAAGCGTATTTTTGCTAGTCAATTGCAGCATTTTTAGTTAAGTTTGGCTGTATTATACATGGAGGATTATTATATGGAGGACTTCTATTACTCTGTGGAAAAACCTCATTAGAAATATCATAATATTTTACCTAATTTATAAAGGGTTCGAAAATACTAAGTAAATAAAAAATTATGTACAGTAACAGAATTTTATTTAATGCAGATCCATCTTGCACTATAGCCGATATTGTACAAAAAATTATAATATCGCTTCCTTTCATATATAAGGTAATGATAGGTAATATAATAATAATATTACACTTTCCACACAGATACAATCATGAAACACAAACATTTAAATCTTTTTTTTTCTCTACACTAGTTTCCCTTGAGTTCTCTTTTAGTTAAGTAAACTTTTCAATAATTACTAATAATTATTTTACATTACAATAAATTGGGCCTACCTATTTACGTATGTCAAATGCTTTCGTTAAAGGACAAATTTTACGTATAACATTCATGAGCACGATTCGAATTAAAATAAATTAACAATATTACATCGTTGGTAAACTTATAATTCACAATTATAAACCAAAATATTGCGTGAAATAAGAAAACGAGTGTTCTGATTTTGAATTTAGCGTAAAATAACAAAAATAATATTGCATTCAAGAAGCCATATAAATAAGTTTCACGTTATATTTACATACATAACAAAAGTTTGTTAAGACACTAGATAATGATCCTTTCTATTTGGGCTAAGTATTGTAGGTTTGCAGTAAAGGTGTAAAACAAAATTACAGTATAAAGGAACTTTGTAGAGGTACTAATGGAGTCCATGATTGAAAATCATAAATAATTTGGCACGTTATATAGAAAGGATCAAAATCTCACGCTCAATATACACCTAGATTACAGAAGAAAAATTACGTATATGTTTATAGGAATCCAAAAATATTACCACTACTGTATCTTAAAATAAATTATATTATTACTTAACTTTAATTAGCTATTCGTATACTGGGCACAACTAGTTTTGATCATGTCATTTTAAGTGACTATTAGGTAAACTATTTTACTAAGAATAAGTTAAGCTATCGACTAAAGAAATGGAATATTTTCTTCAAAATACTAAAGCCTTTGAAATTACGTATTTAGGGTTTAAGGCATGATGCAGGTACACGGCCTATCGCTGACGAGTAATAATCGGTGACCGACTTTTCATAGCGATTATTTATATAACGTATACATTGATGTGTGGTAACCGACACCCCCATTAAGACTAATCTTATCCAATCCTATATTTATCGTATGCAAATAATGACTTAACGTTCACCGACTTTTAATAAAAGTTGTTGTCAGCGTTAGGCCCATTTATACTCTACAATAAAAGTGCTTGTCCTATTTTGCATCACGCTAGTAAAGTATACCTTATGTACTGCGAACTAAGGGCGTATATTTATCACTTTCGTATGTTAAGACGTATACAGACGTTGTACATCAGATTTCTGTTATAAATACGTACATGCTAATTCTTAACTATATACAAAGTTTGTTCGATACTGCGTACTGATCAAATACGTTTCCTAAATTTGACATTAAAAACATGTGTATTTAGTAAAAATAAGTTTTACAAAAAAATACACGTTAGTTATAAATTATATGAAATTCTGCTCTAATGTAAAAATACTGCAAATAATATTTTTATTTCAGGTATAGGTAGGTGTACTTGTCACCGCAGTGTCTTCACATTCAATAACTGCAAGAACATGAATACTTAGAATGAAATGAACTTCTATACTACACCTATATCTGTAACTACTGTTGACTCTTGTGGCAAGGTAGAAAACAACAAACGTCCAAAAAAAATCGTACAATTTTAGGTGGTGTCTTCAGTCAGCCTACTAATAATCTGACTAGTTATTATTGAAGTTTTAAAGTTCTATTCGGGTACATAAATGAATAAGGTTTTTGACGTTTATCGACAAAATATCTTAATGGTGTGAATAGCTTTTGTTTTAATTATTCTGTTTTGATTATTCTAAAAAAGTCAGATACAAGATATAATTTTTGTGTATAGATATTTAGTAGAAACTTATTCATTTGATGCATTATATATACCAGTAATGCAAGTACACGACTTTTCGATTGAAAAGTTGATTTTTTTAAATCAACAATATCGCAAAAATGCAAGTCTTATTTCTCATTTGGCTGACATTTAAAAACAGTTGATTATATCTGCTAAACTTGTAATGACGGTTAATGATTATGTTACCTGATGAATCCAAAAAGAATTTATGTAAAAATCTGGAGTTTGCAATAGATTATTAACTTTATCGATCTTGTTTAAGTCATCGACAAAATAATCGATGTTCGTCGCGTACCTGCACTTGTAGGTAAAGATTATCATAATTATAAGTTACATTTTTTTTCTTAAAAGGAAACATTAACAAACTGTGCAGTATCACTATTAAATTAAACTTTTTCGGGAGATAGATTTACATGAAAAGCCCTTTGACGCCTTTAGGTAAGTTATTATAAGCGAAGATGTAACCGGACTCTACTGTTAAGTTGGTCGATTGTAAGAAAAGATTTAAAATACGATGTGTGAGATGGCGTGGGCGTAAAACAAACAAGTCTGCCAGCAAAATCCACCTCTTACGAGACGGCGCGTTTCGGCAGATAAAGCGATTTCGAGTGAGCGATACTGAGGACGATTCGCACGATAAATAAAAATACAATTCCATTTGAAGCTCAGTGTAGCAGCGGCGGCCGCGAGCGTGTACCTCAGCAGGCGTCCGAGATTTATACACGGAGATGCGGAACAATATATCACGGAACAGAACAACGCGGGAACTCGACCTATCCTAGCGCAAGCCACCGACCCGATCCGGCCCGATAGCAGATCAGCCGATTGGGCAGCTATGTCGTTCGATGCTTCTTCGCTTTTCTATCTAACATCACGACTTCATCGCTACATTCCTAACGCAATTAAACCGCCTGTTTATTTAGGTCATGTAAGTCGGCGATAAATAATCGAAGGCCGAAGCGCATTTTTCATCCGAGCTTTAATTTACAGTCGACGATGATATCGCGACTGGTTCTTTTTGTGAAATAGTGATACGCAGTGCCCGGTAAGCGTTACTAACGGGAAATTTTGACAATAAATCTCCGGCAGTCGATTGCCTAAGCGTTCGTGTGGGCTGGTATAAAAATTTATTCGACGCTCGGTTTGATATCTTGATTTCCCGGCGTCAAACCGCGCTAGAGCGTGTGGAGAGGACGATGTGTGAAGCGACAATACGGCAATCGGGTGCCGATAACCATGTGTCAAAGGCTCAGGAGTGCGCTTAAACATCGTAAGGTATTTTTTCAGACTACGTAATTTTACAGCCTCTTACCTTAGTCTTAGCCTGCGCTGCCTCTGTTCTGCTTTATACGATAACCAATTTAACCCCGTGTGGTCGTATCTATTTAAATTTAGTATGAACTATTATTGTTTTGTTTTATTTATATTTAAAAAATGCTTATTCCAAAAGTAGATGAAACCGAGCGGAAATTATCAGATAATAGAAACAAATATAAAAATTCTACGTAAATACAAAAAAAATTGAATTCTTACGAATAGCTGATACTACTTATATATTTGTTGACATCGAGTGTGTTTTTTTTTAATTGGCTATTAAAAAATGATTGATGGTCAATCTGTTCAAACTGAAAAACAATCGTTTGAAATAGCCTCTTTTCATCCCGAGGCAACAATCTTATCTAAATGTAATTTAGTAATTATAAGATAGAACGTGGGTCCGTAGGTTCGGAGCAGGGCAGACAGAGGGCAGTGCAGGCAGTATAAGAAGGTAAACTATGATGCTCTATGTTAGCGTAGTCTGAAGCAGCCTTTACTTGTATCCTAAACCTACCAAAGCATTGACTTTGCTCGTCGGCCACCTGAAACAAAAGGAAAGCGAAATTAATGAAAAGGCCAATCATAAAATAAAATTAAAACAGCTTTGTAGATTTAGGGCGGGCGAGAAAGCAAATTTTTTTTGGGATCAATGATTTTATTAGAAAATGAAACAGCTGCTTGGCAATTTTCTTTTCTGTGCTATGATAGTCATGAAATAACAATATTAGACCTCTTTCATGTGCATTTAGATTTATATTAGTCTGTAGTCTTAGATCTTCTATAGTTTTGTATTATCGTTGTTGCCTACTGACAAAAATTGAGTTGCCACTGCAAATAACATCAGAAATAACATACTACATAAAAATAAAAATAATACTACACGATTTGTAACAAATTTTATCAATGCCTTGAAACCAATTTGCTACAAAATAAAAATGTTGGTCAATTATCGTACTAAACTAGCCGTGTTAATCTGACGTGATGAGGTTTAACATAAAAAATTCCAAGCTCTATGCAGATTTCAGCTTACAACGATTAATCATAAAGTCGAACTGCGTCCTCGCAAACAAGGACGGACTTTAAAATGCAAATAATTCGCTCTCGCCCCATGGGTATGTTAAAGCAAACTCAGCATTCTAACAGCTTTCCATTATTTATCGCTTACGAGCACGGAACGTTCCTTTTTTAAACTTTTTTTCTTAATTTCTAGCGTAATGCGTATTTGATAAAAGGCTGTATCTCTTGCGAGCAGGCTCCGGCGAGCCGGCTTCGAAATTAAGATGTAACATGATGCGAGAACGAGCAAGAGCTGCTAGATTTATTGCTATACCACTTTGCATATGCTGATTTACAAAGACGGAGGATCTTATATGGAGCTGCGGTTAGTGTGACAAGTAGTATTTAGCTGTGACAAGCTTATTTATAATATTACCTATGTTATTAATACTTAAATATTAGTAGTTCGCAGTGACCAGAAATCTCGCGACCCACTTTTATCTTCTAATCTCCTTGATGAACTTAGCTCAAACACTTGATAATTGTATTTGCACGAACTACTTGCTTACAAAATTTGAACAAATATACATACAAACACAAACACCAGCTTACCACTTAGACCCAGAGACCTTCGCTTCGCTTCGGTCAATTAAACACCTATTAACTGGATTTTTTATTATACGAGTCAGTCGAAGTATTTTAGCAGTAATCAGGATAAACTTCAAGATATACGGGCTTACTTAAAACGCGGCTTAAACTTAAATGACGTTAAAGTACGTATGTACTGATTAAGTAGCATTTTTCATTAAGGCCCTTTAATTTATAATCAACGGGGTTTGCAATTAAATTAACCAGACAAATGACAAATAATTGCAATTAATTTAACACAATTATTCAGAAAACACATAATATACATTCTTAGAGAAATTAGTAAGATTAAGTTTTTGCTGTTTCAGATTTTCGCCGGCAACAGCAGTATAGCAACACAGCTGCAGTCCCGAACATTTTTTTGGACCAAATATACTATTTTAGCAAAAGGTTTTTTTTAAATAAATCATAATACCTAAAAGCAATTGTTTTCGTTCCAAAATAGTTAAGAACTCACTGCCGAAAGGTAATTTTGTTCATATTATTACTGTCATAATTATTATATTAGAGTTGTAAAGCAGTAGAGCCTAACTCAAACAATTTCTAAACTAATTTTCCGAATAAGTACCTACCTACAGTTATTTCGTGTCTAAAAAATAAAATCAGGCAACGCTTAATAGGCATTGCCATTCAACGTGGCAATGTCGCCAGCATACTGGGTACGCTACCGCTACTAGTAGTGGGTTTCAGCATTTAAATTGTCTCTAGACTTTCATCGATCTGGATACAATCCTTTGGGTTTTGTGTAGTAGGTTAAGTAGTTTAAGTAGTTCGTTATTATGTAGTTTGTTGTAGTAATACAACACCAAACTCCAAAACACAAAATTATAAGGTAGAGGTACTTTCAGCTCTGTAAAGTTACTCGGATGCTGATATAGCCCATTCGCGAGGCGGGCGCGAGAGGGACGACTGTCTGGCGGTCCGCAGTCAGCAGAAAGGAACACATAACTGAAACGCTGCTGCGTCTTGGGTCAGCTCTTGTATAACGCCATTCTGCTTTACTATGGCTTTAAATTAATTGTGTTCTTTGAAGTTCAGAAAAGTTATGTTGATTAGATTGGTAACTTGGTATAGTTTGAATGTCTTGGTGGTCGTTTTAGATACTTACTAGTTCAGCTTTTAACTTTTTTTATTGTCCCCGTATTTGTTGCGCGTGACTTATGTGACTATGTAGGTGACTAAATGACAGTTATTACATGTTGTCAACCACAGCAGCACAACCTAGCACGCGAAGGGTGATAGAATCTTATCGATTCTTTTTATCTCAAGATAACGACCCAAAACGTATCCAAAATCTAGCTTGGTCATGTTTAAGCAGGAGGAAAGACGCCTTAAAGGCAAACAAAGATGTTTAGGTCGAAGATGGGTAGCACATCTAGCCTGGGAAGAAAAATTCCTTTCAAGGCTCCTGATAATATCATTACAATAGAGAGTATACGTTAATCGAAACTATTATGTTAATCGTTTTTTTGACAGCTCATATAAAGTTGACGACATAACATTGTAAGGTCTCGCAAATTATATCCCGTGGAAATAAATTCGTTTGATCAAGCATTACGTCTTTATAAGGTAAGGAGACTGTCGACGCAACATTGTAAGAAGGTAATGTTAGATGAAACGTATTTATTTCTAAGAGCTATAATTTGCTAGACGCTTTACAAAGTTTTGTCGTCGCCTTTGGATGAGCTGCCAAAAAGTGATTAACAGGACAGAGTCGAGAGAAGTTATTTTTCATGGTAACAAGTAATTAAAAAACGTTACTGATGAGACGAACTAGGGGCTCTCCTTATGGTAAGAGATAAAGCCTGCCCATAACCATTGCAGCTGTACTAAAGCGGTGTCAATACATTGGTGCTCAGTATTTGGAGACATTCGATGGTAAGTTTCGTAAGCCCTGCAATTTAGCTAGCCATTATACTCTTCAAGACGGAGGACAGTATTTACACACTACTGCTTAGCGGTAGAGTGTCTGTAACTTTGTAACTAGGTGGTACTTACCTACCTAGACACATATCATCATAAGCCAGAAGACGTCCACAGCTGGACGAAGGCTTCCCCCTTAATAGACAGAAGTTGCCACGCTTGGCATGCATGCGGCTTGGGGATCGCAGAACGCTCACCACCGTTCACGGAAAAGACGCTGCTGCCTATCCTCCGGTGGTTCTGGATCCAGTTTTAGGACATACTTACGCAGATCCAATAAATAGGCTAGATGACTGTTTTTTTTTATTGTCCTATTAAAATGTGGCCCATAAATATAGCTGATTAATGAAAAGAAAATGAAAATCTGATCAAAAATAAGCAACTTATAAGCATTTTAATATCATGCTAGACAGAGAGAAGAAACAGCAAATCGTGACGTCACTTCTCAGTACGCCATATAAATTCTATTCTGACAAGTAAGATGTGACGTCATTTTTTGTTTTGTGGGAAAGGGACAGAGTTGTCTCTAACTAAAACTTTAAACGCTCATATATCAGAACATTATTACCCGATTAAAATTATTTTTACATTAAACACGCTATATTTACTTAAATTCTTCATCAAAGCTATTGGTTTCAACGATATAAACATCAGTCATCTACCCTATTGTGATAGTGGTTCTCAATTCGATGACCTACCATGATGATCTACCTAAACTACCTCGTGCGAAAGACTTTTATCATTAATGAGTTCAATCGATGACTCTACGATATAAGAACTCTTTGCGTTGTCACGACAGACAAAACACATCTAAAATGTACAAGCAAGACGGTTTTTCCTCATTAAGCGACTTGAACAAAGAAAACCCAATAGAACGGTCCAGCAACCACCCTATTTATATAGGAACGCAAAAACTCTACAGCGCAAAAAGCCGAAGTAGAGTATTCATCTACTCCCCTGTCCGACGAAGTAATAAAGAAGAGAGACGCTCGCCGAATAATTGATACGATTATGTGTTGCAGGGTATACGTGCACTGGGAAAGTAGAAAATTGAGAGAAAGCATGGGAAGTCGCGTGAAAAATGTAACAGGATATGGTTGCAATGTCGAAATAAAATATTAGCTGCGCTCCGCGGTATCACAAGCGCAGTGATAATGATAAAAATACTATTTAAAAAAAAAATATACAACCTACTTCAACTTCGAATACCTGGATGACATCTTCATATTTTTCTAGTCATTTTGATTTAAAAACCAAACTACTGGACCGATTTCGATAAAATGTTAATGGGAGCACCACTGAAGTATTACCTACCAAACGGAAAAACAGCAACACAGAAGAAAATCAGTTCATAATTGGCGCAGTAATCGCGTAACAAAACAAAAGACATACAGTCGAATAGAGAACCTCCTTTTTTGAAGTCGGTTGAAAAGTAGCTTACATGTTATTCCGGATAATCATAAATCTGTTCAGCGGTATCGGCGTGAAGAGATAACGAACACCGAAAAAAAAAACATTTACAATGTTAGTGTGATAGTGCGAATACGTTGACAAGTAGTTGTATATTATGCCCATAATGAGACGACAATAGACTGATGATTTTATTACCAGTGGCTTTTCGGTGAAGGGAACAGGGAAGGGGACACCTGTATACGCCAGGAGGAAAGTCAATGACGTATGTGAATCGCCCAACCCGCAACTAGGCCAGCGTGGTGGATATAGCCCATTTGCCTGTCGAGGGAAGGCCTAAGTCTAGCAGTGACAATTTAAAAAAGGCTGATTAAAATACACTAAATGCACTATTCTTGAAACATTTTCAACTTAAGACAATGAGAAACAATGGCTCGTTAAGCAGGTAACCGGAGCTCTCATTATCAGCCCGGAGACGTCCACTGCTGAACCAAGGGTTCCCCTTTAGACTGCCACACAGTAAGACAACCTGTCACTTGCATCCACCTGTTGCCCGAGGCTTACGCTTTGCCTTTCGGTTCGTGGTCTCCACTCAAGAATCTTTCTTCCATCTGTCACAGTTCTTCGAGCGATGTGGCCTGCCTATTGTCGCTAACCTCCAACAAGACCTCGTACCCTCACCTCTAAACTAATCTCTATACCACGTAACGTCTAAGCTTTACCACCATGCAAAAACATAATAACAATATAAATAATTTCGATTCCCTTACGAATGCCTGATTAGGTATTCCACACACACTGAGTGCAAAAGGCCTTTTGTGTTGTCTAATAAACTAACAAGAACTATCACGATGAAAGTGGTACTAAAATTAGAACACAAAACCTGTCCTCAACTTTAACCGTTGGCAGTCAACGACCTGCCTGCCTTGTGGACGGACAATTTGTTTCCTTAACTATGTAGGTGCGTGTTGGAGTTTCATGAACCCTATGGAAAAAAGTTTTGCAAGCAAATTTGTGTCAGAAAAATTGTGTAATTTTCTGCGCCTTCTATAAAAGTAAATATTGGCGTTAGAGATACGGTACAGAAGAAGCCTAAAAAACTTGGGGTGGCATTTGCTCAGCGATGGGACTTCGCAGGCTAGCAACAACAACGCTACAACAACAATAGTTATTACGCAATTGTCTAAAAGTTCTATAGTATAAATAGTCTTTGAAAGAATTTGACTACAGTATGAACGTTGACTCTTGAAATAATGGACGTAGCATTTATTAGCTTTATAAATGTTCATTAAAACAATATTGTTTTCAAATGTTTTGTAGCGATAATAGCTACATATATAGCTATTAACGCTTCAAAACATATATGCTATAGCAGTAGCACGATAGGATTGTACGCTGAAAGGCGAGGGTTCAAATCCCAACAATAAACTTAAGCTGCTGATGGAGGAAAACATAGTGAGAAAAGCATAACATGGTAATAGGGTACTCCCCCATAATCGGATGGCTACCAATCAAGTTGAAAATCTACCGCCAAGCATCTAACGGTATGTTCCGGCAGCCTCACTTGAAAATCAGTACCCTTTCCAAGCTAGTTCACCATCTAAGACCACGCCGTCATTTAAGTCTCTGGGTATTGTGGCCTAAAACCAAACCTATCAAGGAACTTATCATCGGCGAAGATGTCACCTTCCTTAAGACTAAAACTTCCACGAAGATCGGACTGTATAAATTGCTCTAATGTTTTGCTTTCGACGAGAACCCAGCGAAGAAGAGACGATGAGCGGACGAAAAACCAGATTATGATAAATAATAAGTTCAAAATGTAACAGTAAAAATGTAAATGTCGCATAGACATTAGTTTGCATAAAGTATTACGAAGAGATCACAAAGAAATTATGTGTGATATTATGAAATGAAAACATGTAACACCAAGGCTGTTTAAATTAGTTATAATATTATGTGTTCAGGTTTCATCATCAGCCAGTAGACGTCCACTGCTGGATGAAGGCCTCTTTAATATAAGGGGGCTTTGCCAATAATCATCACACTTTGCAGGCTTCTTGGGGTCCGCAGAATGCTCACCACCCAATGATTTCTATGTCTAGATACGCCTGAGTTGCGAGTTAAGAAATCGTTAGTCTAATTTCTCTTTGACAAAAGGGCAACGCCATCTCTCGGATTGCGCGGTCACTACGTGCAGCGCTAGTAAGGCGTGGTAGAAGAAGCGCAAACTGTACGAAACTAGAAACGACTTACCTATTACCTAAAAATAAAAGTTTTTGTGAATAAGTAAGTTTTGTTGACTTATGGTCATTAGAAATGCCACCTTTTGTTTATTGTACTTTGAAATGTAATTCGTACAGCCCTTCACCACACAGTTTGGCATTTTGCTCTCAAGTTATCACGTCGGACGTGCGTCGCAGACTGTGCCGGCATCGGTGTCAATGCGTGTTTTTGACACCGACGAATGGGCGACATTTCAAAATGGCGTCCAACCCGTCTCTACTATGTCTATGTCACCAACGTTAACCGAGAGCTGCTGTCCATCCTCCGGTGGGTCTGGATGCAGTTTCAGGACATACCCAACCAGGTCTATCAAGCACAAAAACTCGTATTTACACGTTATTTTACGTTTTCATATTGACCTAGATAAAATAATACTATACTTAGTAACTAGGGTAAGAACGAGTGCGTACGTTCTCATAATAATTCGTATTGACCTAAAGCTTTGATTATATAGAGAGAGACAGCTAGATCCTCCAAGACCTAAAGTAAGAAAGAGTGCGTCCTACAAGAACAACGGCCACAATGGAAGAAGGGCCCGTCAAGTGCGCACCCCATAAATCTCGACAGGAGTCGCAATTTGCTGAATTACAGCATGCGCCAGCCAGCCACCGGGCCGACGCGAAATTAGCTCGCACAGAGATAAATTGACGGCGGCCCGCTAAATAAATTATTTGGGAAAACCGAGAAAAAACGAGCGTCTTCTTGATAAGGGTTGTGGCTTGTAATGAATATCGACCACGCTTTTGGTACTTATAACGATGTTGGTTCTACTTCTACCTATGTTTTCTTTTAATTCGAATTTTAATGTCTCATTAATACTTGCTGATAATAAGAGAAGTAGGCCGAACCAACATCGAACCTTGGTGGACCTGGGTATGTCTTAAAATTGCATCCAGAACCACGGGGTACGGGCAGCAGCGTGTTGAGTTAGTGAAACGCCCACGGTGGTAAGCATTCTACGATCCCCAAGCCGCCTGCCAAGTGTGGGGATTATAGCAACATCATTATGGGGAGGCCTTTGTCCATTAGTGGACGTTTTCTGGCTGATGTTGATTACTTATAATAATTATTGTAACTTGCGACACCATTACAGTAAGGTTGTCTCATCATCTAGTGCAGAAGTTATAAAATTTTTGACGATCTTGATCTTCAACATCATCAACAGATGGTACAATAGCCATAAATTTACAATTAAATTATTCCAATTTCAATGTCCTTATGATCTTACAATTTATCACCTTTAGTCTAGTTATTTTCAAGGTGCAGCAAAAAGAGTAATTATCTTGCTATTCGTTATAATTAAGGGTAGCTGCGAGTGAAAAAGTTATTTCCTTTTCTATGCAATAGGTTAGCATAGAAATGCGTTTAAAATGTTTGTGGCAAGCTGACTGATTTGAAGGTAAACACATTTCATATATAGGGGTAAGCAGAAAGGTATTAATAAGCCGAAAGGTGGTCGTGGTACTGATCATTGTGAACCAATTTTACTATGTTGGGACTGATTCGCGAACGCCAGCGTAGCGCCGTAAAACCATTGACTTGCACATTAACTAAGGTTTTAGGTAGCTTACTAATATTCTATGACGTATACTGGCTGTGGTACATTTGCACTGGACTAGTTCTACTATACGTTTAATTTGTCGATATATGTTTGTAGCATCTCATATTTTCAAATAAAAAAATGCAATCATATCGAGCTAGACTTATTTCATACACAACGTCATCTTGCATGTCTTTGCATATTTTATACGACAATCCCTCAAAAGGGTTGCACCCTTTCTTTCAGCGGGATTAATCTTAGTTGTATATGCGAGATTTAGGCGGCAATAAGAAAGACGCATAGGTGGGCTTAGAAGGGTAGCACTGGCAAATTGTCTCGGCTTCCAGCCCCTCAAGATTTTATTACATTCGTTAACGTATAAAAGATTAATGCTTTTCTGTCTATGCGTTTTGATTTTAAATTTTCATGATTCTTTAGTGTTTTCAAAATCATGAAACTTTTAAATCAAAGGTATTAATGTAGTGGTAGGACTCCATTGCAGAGTCCGCCTGGGTAAATACCACACCTTTGTCGGTTATTCAATCGTCAAGCAGTGGTGTGCAAGCATTACTGTGTTTCTGTGTGAAAGGTAATGGTACCAGATATATTTACTGGGTATGAAGAGATTTGGACCTGGGTACGTCCTTAAACTGCAACCAGACCCACCGGAGGACGGGCAGCAGCGTCCATTCTGCGATTCCCAAGCCGCCTGCCAAGCGTGGGGATTATGGCAACACCCCTCTCTATTAAGGGGGAGGCCTTCATCCAGCAGTGGACGTTTTATGGCTGACGACGACGACGATGAAGAGATTTGACATCTAATATCTCTGGGTGACGACCGCAGTGCAGTGCGGTGCAGGATTTTTCAAATATTCTGGAACAGCTACTGCTATGGGCATGCGAGATGCTTACCAATCAGGCAAATGTCTCGTTCGTTTCGTCACGCATTAAAAAAGATAACGTAAAGGGTGTAATTTTTTTATAATTTGATCTCCACTCTACTAGATTTAGTAACATCCTGAATGAAAAGGAGCGTCAGCTCTTTATTGAACAGTGTAAGATGGTGCGTTCAAAAGTGTATTTTTGTTTACTGTTCAAATCATGAAATCAAATCTGGCCAGTCAATATTTTATTTTCAAATCGAATAAGGGTTCCATTTTTAAAACCTCGAGGGGTGTACCGCGTACCTGCGCGGCGAGGCCATGTATCGTCCCCTTTCAACCGTGACGTGTGTTCGATCCCAAATGCGCACCATTGCTGTTGCCTTGCTTGTCTGTTATTCGAATGGAGTAACCAGTAAGTATTTTTTGTATTATTATATAATACGCTTTTAAATAAAAATACAACCGATTTCAACTTCGAATACCTGGATGACATCTTCATATTTTCTAGTAATTGTGATTTAAAAAAACATACTACTGAATCGATTTCGATAAAATTTATATGGGACTACCTCTGACGTGTGTGAAGTATTACCTACCAAACAAAAAAAAGAATCATCAAAATCATCATCAATATCGCGTAACATACCTACATACCAAAAAAACATACAGTCGAATTGAGAACCTCCTTTTTTGAAGTCGGTTGAAAAGATGATTTTGTTTTGGCTCCAATATGTGTTGTGTAAAGATGGTTTTTGAATCACATTATAATATTTTTTAAGCATTTTATTCGATTCCAATTCCTTTGGTGATCGATTTTTTTATGCATTTCTTTATTCGATTTTACGACTCATAATATTCGTAGTATCCAAACAATCTAGACACAATATATGAGACATTAAGTTACATTTTTCTATAACGAGTAACATAATTAAATTATGTAAACGTACTCACATTGCTTGAGAGTAATACTTTAGAGGTAACTTTTTTGACAAATTAGGGCAATTTTCTTCCCATTTTTTCTACCACCACAAACACAATTTCATAGCAAACAATATTAATATTAAAAAGAGTAAGTATAGAAAAGGCTTTTTTTCCGCATCGTTCTACCCCTGTCCTGGAACATTTATCAGGATTTTGGACGGCACAAGCTAAAATTTGGACGCTTTAAGCTGGGCGTAAATTTCATAAAACATGACATCCGGGAAAAAACGACTGAAAGTTATTCTAAACATTTTAGTAAATTAATTGTAACAAAATACTTTTGCAAGTGAAATTATGTTATAAATCAAAAATGTATTTGCGCCACTATAATTATATAATAGTGATATAACCGACGCGACGTACAGAAATCGCGGACCTACGAGAAAGATAAAGAGGGATTTCCCTCTTTTTCTTTCACGTTGGTTAAAACGGCGGTGATTTGCTGTGGTCGCGTCGTGGGCGAGACAATACCTACTTAATACTGGGTGGGTGCCCGACGCCAAACATTTTTCATAGAGTTCTAGAAGTTACGTTTGGTCACAGAATATCTAATAGTATACATGAGCATTCAAGATTCTGGCACTGGCAGCTTCTAAACAAATTAATGAACTCAAAAAAGTATAGCACGAATGTGTGACACGAATCCGACCTCATTACAAATTCCAAATTCAAATTAGCCGCGTGAATTTCAATAAATTGTAAAAAGAAAAACATTTTACATAACGGTGAAAAACCGGCGGCAGGCGTGTTCATTATTCAGCATGCATTATTCAAACTTTCTTCTAACCTACTCGCGTAGGCCCTCGTAAATTCCCATATCTCTTAGCGGGACCAATTACATGGAAGTTTTTACTTTTTAAAAGGTAGCCGTTAGTTAGCGCATGCGCAGTCGTTTGTCGCCATATTGAACTTTCACAGTACGCAATATATTAATCTTATTTTTAGAGTTAATGCGAGCGACGTGCTCAGACCGTCTTTCTTTTTCTCACTATGTATTTATTTCTGGAACAGTTTGTTACGCGGTGCCATTAGGTCGCTATTCGAGGGTTGGATTCTGTTGTTCTCGGTTCCTCCATGCATCTTCTAATAATTGACAATCAATTAAAATGTTTTACTGCAAGTCAGTTTTGACTATAGGACCTGCTATTTAAAATGTATTAGGTGGGTACTTCTTCGTCGTGTGGTACTTGGGTAGCTTAAAATCTAGACATAAAGGGTCCTACTTAAAAACGACGCTCAAAGTTAATAACATTCGTTAATATTGCATATTCGCATATTTCAGTTAAGTTTTTTTTTTTACATTCATGTGTTGATACGGATAAGACGTTCGCCTGGTAAGCGTCACGCCTGACACTAACAGTAGCAGTGCTAGAATTGTGAACTTGCGAACACAATCCTGCGCCGCACTGCACTGCGCTCGTCTCCCTGAGATATTAGATGTTAAATCTCATCATACCCAGTAATTTCTCTGGTAACATTGCCCTTCAAACCGGAACACAGTACTTAATGCTTGCACACTACTGCTTGGCGGTTGAATAACTGACAAAGGTGTGGTACTTCCCCAGTCGGACTCTGCAGTGCAGTCCTATCACTACAAAAGCAGTATTGGGCAGAATCGTGTATCGGGTGTAAATAAAAACTAGGTATATTATATTATTCTCTTTGTATCGAATACGTTTGACACGTATTTTTATCATTGTCTAAACAAAATCATCTACATAAACTTTTTTTTTAAAAGCTTCTATGTTTAAATATGCCTTATCTAGAAAGTTAGTTTACTTAAAATCTAAGACATACTTAAATCAAACTTTCAAATATAAACATAATCAGCATAATGTGCAATAAACAATTTTGACTTTGACTTTATAGCTTGTACGAAAAAAAAACATCCGATATTCGACCTACACAATCGTAAATTAAAACTCTTACAAATAGCACTGGCAGCAAAAAATCTGGCAAATATTGCACTGAAAAAAAAAATCTGCGTACAAAGTTTTGTAGGTTGGTAATATGGCATATATCACCGTCGTCGGCTTCGATGCCAAGCAAATAAGACGAGATAGAGATGCCAACACCGTATATTCTGTATAAATTTAGTTTGTATATTGTATACATGAATAATTAAACTCATTGTAGATAGGAGTTTTTACATACTACGGCACTGAATACTATACAAAATCGGAAATAAACTAAAGGTATTTATTTTAATACCTTTAAGTAACGAGACGAGCAAGACGTTCGCTTGGTGGTGAGCGTCACGCCTGCCACTAACAGTAGCAGTGCCAGAATTGTGAACTTGTAAACACAATCCTGCGCCGCACTCCACTGCGCTCGTCACCCTGAGATATTAGATGTTAATTCTCTTCATACCCAGTAATTTCTCTGGTAACATTGCCCTTCACACCGGAACACAGTAATGCTTGCACACTACTGCTCTGAATAACTGGCAAAGGTGTGGTACTTCCCAGGCGGACTCTAGAGTCCTACCACTACAATTTTATCACAGACTAAGTATATATGTATGGAAAATCGCATAAGTAAGTAGTTGTTTATGGTTCGTTAATATCTTAGAAGCACCTATTTTAAGTGAATAAAGAATAATATTACGGGAATGTTGGCAGCCACAAGCCACTTTCATGTAATCGTTCTGTTTTATTTACTAAATCTTGTGCTTTTCAAGTAAGTGGTGACATTTTAATAATGAACTATTGGTATTTGTGTATAAGTGTTAGGAAGTGATATGACGTGTGTGTGTGTGTGTGTGTGTGTGTGACGTGTGACGTGTGTGTGTGTGTGTGACGTGTGTTATTTCATATTGTCTTTAAAACTCCATAGAAACTTTTAGTAAAGTCGTTACCACATAACTAAGGCTTGACTTAAACTTTACTTGATTTATAGTATGAGAACGATTTGGACTGACACTGTAATTTGTTTCAAGAATTAAAATTTCATCTGATGCAACTAAAACTTGAAACTGATTAAAATGTGTCCCTGGTGGAGAACGTTCAAAGATGGTATCCAAAAAATAAGAAAAAACATATATAAATTACTATAAAATAATATTTATTTTTGAAAATACTATAAAGACTTTTTACACGAATAACAGAGACAAAACAAATGCCGACGCTGAACTGAAGCAGCTATCCTGTTTGTTACATTGAGTTGCTATCCGCACTTGTATTGAAATCTCATATTTCAGTGCAGTTACAAGTCCTTAGTCGGTTGCACACACACCGTAAATCTCGCTATGATTTGTAATAAAACTTCAAGACGCCGCGCCGCAGGCCGTTTTACTTGAGGTCTTCTTTATAGAAAATACTTTATTTATGATCTCAGCTCGGGCTGGATGAGACTTGACCAATTTGCTGATATAAAACACTTTTGAAGTGCTAGAATATAGAGGCTTCGGCAATTTTTAAGGTTTACCTATAAAGGATGTCAGCTGTAAACGGAACTTTTTTACGAAGGCCATACCGTTAATCCTACGACCAGTAAGTAGTCGACTATTTGTCGATCCAACCCAAACTCTATCATTAGAATCTGTGAATAGTTATTGTTCAGTGATTAAATAGAACATGCCTGCATGCATTGTATGCTTTGCCTGGAAGAGATCGCTGTTGGCGATAAGGCCGCCACTTGTGGCACTTGTTCATAAGGTTTTTATTTCTATTGTTGCATATTTCGGGTGTGCACAATAAAGAGTTTTTATCTATCTGTCTACTTAACATGCAGTGTCACAGAATGTTTTATAGATTGATTAATTATATACCTGACAGGTATATAATCAAAAGTTTTATATTTGTTACACATGTTATTCGAATATCGTAGTAAATAATACTAAGAAAGTGAAACATGCTTACTCGTAGTACATCATTAGCAAATAATATAAAAAAAAAAAAAGTGGTCTATTAATCTATATTATCTATATTATTATATTCTTCCTATTTTTTCTTTTTTTTTCTCCCTTTAAGTGAGAGGCTTTCGTCCAGCAGTGGACGTCTTCCGGCTGTTGATGTGGTCTATTAATCAAGCAACCTTTTCTGTTCTAGGTATCTTAAAAATACCTTTAAATAAAACAACCGGCTTCAATTTCTATTACCTGCATATCATCTTTTTTACAGTTATTTTGATTTTAAAACCAAACTACTGAACCGAACCGGGACCTGGGTATGTCCTTAAACTGCTATCAGACCCACCGGAGGACGGGCAGCAGCGTCCTTTTGGTTAACGGTGGTGACCATTCTGCGATCCCCAAGCCGCCTGCCAAGCGTGGGGATTATGGCAACACCCCTCTATAAAGGGGGAAGCCTTCGTCCAGCAGTGGACGTTTTATGGCTGACGACGACGACGACGACTGAACCGATTTCGATAACATTCATATGGGACCACCTCTAAAGTATGGCCAAACCAAACAAAAAAATAATCATCAAACTCAATTCATACCTAATTGGCGGATTAATCGCGTAACTGAGAACGAAGAAGTGAGAACCTCCTTTTTTGAAGTCGGTTGAAAATGGGATGTAAGTATTACAAGATAAATGTGATAACTTATAAAGCAATAATCTAGACCAAAAAGCTTACAACTGGTATTGGCTTGGTGTTATAGCGTATTCAATAAGTAATTAGTTGAATAAAATCTTTAAAATAAACCAATTCGAGTATTAAATAGTGTCAAAATTAACTTTTAGAGGTCTTCACTGAAACGCATTTTGTCTTGCAACTGTTGCAAGTATGACAATTGTGTTCACCATAACTTTTAAAAATAACAGTAGTAAAAATGTAGCGCTCGTGGCGTAGCTTGTCTAAGTGATTCTAAACGATTACCGATGTTAACCAACGGACGGTCCGGTCAGTCTTCGGATGGGTGATCGTGAGTGGCATTTATTCCTGAGCGCTACCGTGGTTCGGATGACACGTTAAATTGTTGGTCCCGGTTGCTTGTCCTAGTTTCTATAACAACAACCGTCAGCCATGTCAGAGGCCTTCGGGCGGCACATTAACTCTGACACTAGGGCTGGCCACTCAGCCTATACGAACTTACTTACTTTTAGTAAAAGTGCTTCCCGTTAACAAATAACTTTTGCCATCACTAATATATGAATTGGGCTGACAAAAGCCTAAAAAAATGATATAGAGATAAAATTATCACAAAGTGTGATACATGCCTGAATTATTATGATTAATTGTGTGTATCATATCATATAAAACCCAGAGCGTCAACAAATTACATTACTTCATCCCATAACAAAGGAGTGAGAAAACTATTTTCCCAGCAAAAGATTACTCCGAGACGTCCTATTACATCTTATCACGTGATCTGACAATAAACTATTTTTCACGTATTATTTATTAGGGTACTCTTTTCACACTTTCTTTTTTTCCTATTACTTAGAAAAATAACAGGTCGTGACCATAGATCAATGTCCACGATCCTCGTTACCAAAATCACGTTTATCATAGATCACATTTGTCTAAGGTTTTACTTTTTTTTTAAACTAAAAAGCCGTATAACTGCTATTGGTAACAATCAAACTTCAACTCTTTTTTCAAGGCATAAAAGTTTATATTTCTTTGTGAGTGTGGGAGCATTATGATCGTGTTATATACAGGGTGTTGTAGAGAAGAGTCGCGAGCCACACACGACGAATTACGAGCGAACCCAGGACGCGGGTTGAGTTATGTGACCGCGATATATAATATTTATGATATATGTATTGTATTTGGTAAAATCTAGTTAAGTTTCGGAGGTAAGTTTTGTGGCCAAACTTGGGAAGAGGAAACATTGCAACAATTCTGATTTAGCGTAGATAGACGGTTCTACGGATGGAATTTCAAACCAAAATTATGTTCAAAAGGTATTTTTTTTTTATACGTTCTAGTGACGAGACGACCAAGACGTTCGCCTGGTGGTAAGCGTCACGCCTGCTACTAACAGTAGCAGTGCCAGAATTGTGAACACAATCCTGCGCCGCACTGCACTGCGCTCGTCACCCTGAGATATTAGATGTTAAATCTCTTCTTACCCAGTAATTTCTCTGGTAACATTGCCCTTCAAACCGGAACACAGTAATGCTTGCACACTACTGCTTGGCGGTTGAATAACTGGCAAAAGTGTGGTACTTGCCCAGGCGGACTCTGCCATAGTTATATTCAAACAAAAAGTTATCTTTAAATATCTAATTGCGCAATAAACCTGAAATAATTATGTTAGCTAATAATTGGATTCATTACCAATAAAAAAGTAGAAAAAAATATAATTAAGAAACATCCTAAACTACAAATAGACGATAGTTTAAAACTATCTTCAATGTTATTACGGACTTTAAATACAAAATACAATTCTCTCTGGAATGCCGCAAGATGGCGCCGCGTCGCGATTTGTCAAAAGGAAAACAAACAGTCTAGGAATAGTTCGAGTTGACAAGTTTACTGCTCGCCTACATCTCGGTAGCTTTCGTCTGTTTCGAAATTATACTAAGGAGGAATTTTATTCAACGCTCGAGGCTTTTCCGCTCTCTTCCGTAGATTTAGGTACTACACTTTTATTTTATTGTTCGTTTAAACCGATCGTGTTATTTAATGGAGTTGTATAATGGCTGTATGTTTTATTCTTCTTTTAAAGCTAATTGAAAGTATAAAGCTATAAAGTGTCAAATTTTATTGGGGAAATAATATCCTTAGTTTTCCCAGATGTTAATGTGATTTTGACGCTGACTATGTACTAGTGCTAGCCACTCTGTATATTATACGAACTTACTTAATGTGCTTTGTACATTTTCGGTATTCGAACATAAATCAAATTAAAACTAGATATAGGTTTTCGGAGATTAATTTATGAGTCTACGTCATGCCATGCTATTTTTAAAATCTACTAAAATGGAAAATAGATAGTATAAATCAAGAGGAAAAAAATATTTTGTCAATACTTGACTAAAATAAATAAAGTTAATGAATATGCCTGAGCAAAAATTAATTATACATTCGTAAAACAGAATATTTTAGGCAAATTAATTTCATCGATTTTGAATTAATAAAAAGCCAATATTTAATCAAGACTACATAATTAAATTTATGGACTTATGCTTAAAATATACGAAGTGTTTGAATAGATAATAAATATTACAAGAACGTGTGTAAAAGTCCAAACACGTAACTAGTTTGTACGGATATTTGTCTAAGCAGAATCGTTGTGAACTCAGGGAAAAGTTTTAGGCTGGTTACAGAGGCGCGACAGAACAAGATTTAAACCACGTGTCTTTACGCTATTTAATTATTTCCAACAGTGATTATGGCGTCGCACATTGTGCTTTTGCCGGTAAGTATCAAGTATTTTAAAATTATTAATTCGTAATCATCATTGGCAGCTAAATCAGCTGACTGCAGGGTATAAACCTCCTCTCTTCTTCGGCGATCTTTACTGCAATGTGTAATTAAAAAATTTAAACATTGAAGCGAAACTTATATTATGCATTAAGTATTAAGTATATCCAACGAAGACCAATAAACGACTACGGTAAAATGTATTAGGATCGATGATTTAACGTGTCATCTGACCCACAACAGGCCGAAGCCATCGTAGACCGCTAAACTCAGAATCATGAGGTCGCAGGTTTAAATCCCAGGCCCGTACTAATGAGTTCTTTAGAATTTAGACACGGATTTTCGTTCCAATGGTTTTTTGGTGAAGGAAAACTTCGTGAGGAAAACTGCATACGCCCGGACAAAAAATCAATGGCATTTGTGAATGCGCCAACCTGCAACTGGGACTGTATAATTAATGTAGCCCATTCACCCTTCGAGGCTAGGCCTTATGCTGGATTATGCTAAGCTGGTAGCGTTCTCTTGTAAACGCCACTCATGTTCATCTATCTGAAGTGTGAACACATCGCAATAGCCATCCCGCGACATCTGCGACAAACTGCAAGTCTGTTACCTTCCTTCCGAGGGTTCGCACAACTTACCCGCGCAAGAGCGCAACAAGAATAATACAAAATGTTTTTCATTTTCTTTATGTCACCCCTGGCAGTCGTAAAGGCATTAAGCGTGACCAAACTTTTGTTTGATACGAAAGATATAAGTATGAGCTCGTTTCTCGTTGTTGCTACACTTCAACGTTAAGTTTTAAGAGAGACTGGCAACACTGCAGACAGGTTAGGTAATAAAAATAGAAAAGATACATAGTATCTAGTAGTCCACCTATCCCTACGGTAGCTTGGTAGGGATAAGTGTACCAGGCCGTATTGAGAAGGTATACAGACATTAGATGATGTAGTAGGCATGGTAAGGCAAGTTGGGAGAAAATGTGCTTTACATTTGTAGGTACGAATCCGAGCTAAGTAATAGTTTATCCAAAGTGACGTGCAAACTATACAAATAATACCACTAGTATATCAGTAAAAAAAAACGTGAGGAAACTTGAGAAGAAATAATTAAAATTACCAAAGAAAAAACAGTTTAAAAAAAATCAAAAAAAACTGGCAAAATCCATAAAACCGTATCGGGCTAGCTTCTTGCGAATATTAACCCAATATTTTGAGAGTATATACTATATTAAAGGTCGATGATAAAGGAGATAGAGTATGGAGCGGTGGTGGTAGAGGATTGGAAGCGTACTGGTAGAGCCACAGAATAAATAATAGTACTCCGTAGTAGAGCTCAGTAGATTGATTTTAAAGTATCTACCTATAAATGCAGTTGCTAAGACCGCGATCTAAGATTAAATCAATGTAAATAGAGCTACAATAGCAAAGGAACTTAGTTTATAATTTCTTTATGAGCTTTTTATTAATAGTTTGAAGCAATTGAAGTATTTAAAAACTGACTTTTTACTTTTTTCTACCTCAAACTCTATAAACATACATGTTTAGTCATAATGTCATTTGTAGAGTTAATTTTGACTGCGACTCTATCGCCTCTGAATAGGGAACAGTGTAATTACTTTATTATGGAATACCGGAACATGTTCCGGGGGAAAATATGCTACGTAACTTTGTGGGAACATTTGTTAGCCAACAATTTAAAAGCGTTTTTCGTCTACGAAAAGAGCAACGCACTGCATGATATTACAATATTATTATTTGCTCTTCTTGATCATATCAAGTTTAATGGGTTATCAAGATAATATAATAAATACATCTATTCGCGAAAACAACTACCTTGGACAGATTGTTCAGTTAGGTAGGTCCAACTTCGACAAAGAGGTCGCCCGAAGAATCCAACTCGGATGGGCAGTGTTCGGGAAAATGCGTAATATCTCCTCGTTCAAAATCCCGCAGTGGCTGAAGACAAGGGTATACGACCAGTGTGTGTTGCCAGTGATGACACATGGAACTGAAACGTGGTCTTTAACTGCTGGCCTTTTGGAGAAACTTAGAGTCACGCCACGGGCAATGGAGAGAGCTATGCTCGGAGTTACTTTGCGCGATAGAATCCGGAACGAGGATATTCGCCAAAGAACCAAAGTTACCGACATAGCTCGCAAGGTTTGCAAGTTGAAGTGGCAATGGGCAGGCCACATCGCTCGAAGAACTGACAACCGATGGGGAAGAAAGGTTTTTGAGTGGCGACCGCGAACCGAAAGACGCAGCGTAGGAAAGGTCCAGGTCCACTAGGTGGACCGACGACATTTTAAAAGTCGCGGGCAACCGGTGGATGCAAATGGCAGGTTGTCGTACAGTGTGGTGGTCTAAGGGGAGGCCTTTGTTCAGCAGTGGACGTCCCCGGCTGATGATGATACGCAACCACAGTCTGTGTTGTGTGTGTCATCAGCCCGAACTTCATATCAATAAGCAATAAAGTATGGTTTATTAGTTGCTAAAATAATAATTAATAGGAAAAAAAAAATACAAAATGAAAGTTAGAAAATATTAAAAATACTTAGCTTTCCTTCAGCAACACATTGCATTATAATTATTACCTACAATATAATAAATCAAAGGCTACTGTCGTAGAGTTAGCAAATTTCTAACTATCGCAGACTAACATGACTTAATTGCGTTAATAAAAATGCCAACACTATAGATTACTGCTTGCCTTATATCCGTGGTTCGTTAACCACCATTAAAACCCTCAATGTAACTGTAGTATAAAAACTCTCATGCATGTAACGGGATATGACCAACTGAAATTACGTACCAGAATCACGTGCAAACTTCACAAAATCACGTAAACACTTTAACGCGAAATTAACAGCTACAATTACTTACAACTACTCGCACGCTGCAACGGCAATGTACTAAACTGAGTACCTACCTGTGGCTCTTTCCTAATAGCCTGGTAATAATATTTTATGGCCGTTTACCTTTGTAAACACGGATAAAAAGCCCGTACGCGACCTTACGCTGTAAAAAAGCGGTCGAAAATTGCGTTAACGGTGTTTCCTTTGAAAATGGAACAAAACGTTTGATCGGTTCTTAAAAATTTGTCTCGGTACGTTTTTTACTTTTGAAAAGAATACTGTTTTACGAAGGATTACTTTTTTTTTAAATTCTTTTGTTGATTGAATCTTTTTATTACCAGCCAGTATTACAAAAGTTTTTTTTTGTAAGGAGAAAGCATGATGCAACCGGGTGGTGTCTTTCAAGGAATCCGCGGATGGGACGGGGGATGTGCCAAAAAGAGATAAAGTAGTTTTATTGATCTACACGGACGTTTGGGACCGAGTGTGAGTTGAATGGAACGAAGATAACTTGCCGCCCCAAGTTTTATGTCCTTCTTTCTCCGGTGCGTTTTTTTGTATCGCCGTCCTTGTCGGCCCACGTGACCTAAGCAGGGTGTAACTCACCCTCGCGGCCATAACTTACTCATAGCGATAGGCGGTACTGTCGCGAATAACGTGGGTTCTATTTTTTTCTTATTTTTTTTCTGAGGTGTTTTCACACAAGGTGTTGCGCTATCAAAAATTATCCCTAATTATATCTAAGGGTCTGGGCGTATTATTAAAATTAATTGAGTTTTGTAATAAAATGTAACATTCAGTAAAAAAGACAGATCTCCAGTTTAACAACGACTTAAGTATCTATGTTTTTTTGCCTGGCGTTTTTTTAATACCTACTTACAATAAATTTTACTTTTCTATAACATGCAAAGATTCGTTGCTATCGTAGGGTTTTGTGCGTTTTGTTTCAGAAAAGATGTTAGAAAAGTGTAAGGCCTTAGCAGTAAGTCTGTATAACATGTGTTCAACAAAAACCTCTTTTGCCTGCCAAAACCGTGATGTAGTATTTTTGATGTTTTTGAAGTTCTCAGAAGTAAAGACTTGCAAAACAAGAATAAATGCAGGACATGCACTCAATATGTTACCGTAAAGTTTTTTTTACGCGTTAAATTAAAAAGATAACAAGCTTTACTGAAACGAACCCGTTCAAAAACCTGAACGCGAATTAGAGGCTCAAAACATTAATATAATAACCTACCAGGAAATAACATTTTTTTCTGAGTTTTGTTCTTATTTTGTTTTTATTCTGGGCCGTTCATCCCAAATGTGCGTCCATAAATAACACCGCTCCTCCACTGTTCTGGGACTTGATTTATTTTTTGTCTTGCTTCTACTCAATTATATTAATGTTTTTTGTCTCGCTCCCACTTATTTTATTAACTAATACCCGCTGGCGATGCTAGTTTGAAATCGATTGCTATTAAAGTAATCCGATGGGTTGGTGTGTGTTTGTTCACACTTTAAGAGTTAAATATAATTATAAACAATACGCCGATGTATTTTACTTCATTAAAAAAATCGTAAGTATAGGGATTTTTCTGGGCTAATAATAAATAAATATTGGGGGTATTTTTTTACACACAGCACCATCTAGCCCCATACTAAGCAAATCTTGTATTATGGAAACCAGATAGTTGATAGAATACTTGTATACTTACCTACATATTTTTTTCGTAAATACATACTACACCCAGATACAAAACAAACATCTATGTACGGCACATACATTTTAGTCCTGGGTGGGGATCGAACCCACGCCCTACAGCTCTGAAGGCAGACATGCTACCAACTAAGCTATAAGGCTGTCTGAAATATTCCTTGATAGCCTGTTCCAATATACCTACATTGGCCAAAAGGTAAGCAATCTTGACTTATGTAACTTTAATTTATTATTTAAAAATAACTAGACATTATTTAAAACTGAATCTTCACATGTAAAGGCCTATTCAGATCTAGCGTTATTAGCTATGGGTAGAGCGAAATACCGCGCGGACTTCGCTCGGTTATATATATGGCTCGTGTATTTGTACAAACGTTTCGCGGCCAGAGCGAAATGGGCATCGGTATTTTTTATCGCTTATTGCTTAGGTTTGAAAATACCTTAAACTGGGTTAAACATTATAATTTTAATGTAAAATATAAGTCAAGATACACATAAGTCTCACAATTTTATAAGAAGTCCAATATATTTTTATGTTAGGAATAATTATACATTATTGGGATCATAGGTAAGGTAAGTATGATTAATGTAGGGTAGGTGTATAAAAATAATTAATTAAAAATAAAAACTAAAAATTAATAGGTTGTAAACATAGTTGCATTTCATAGAACAAGCTGTACCTACTTTCCACTACTGAAAGTAAATTTATACCACGCATTTATAATGTATAAATAAATAATATTCTATTTAAGTATTTAAGTCTGTCGAAGCATATTAGTTACCTACGTAAGTAATTTATTTCTCACATAAGTTAAATTTTTATGTAATTTCTTGTTGAGGAAATAAAAAAATACTAAGTACTTAGTACCGAAGTACTAAGTACGCACATTCAATAATTATAATTATCATTATAGTTTAATTTCTTAAATTTCAATACTAAACAACGATTATCTTTATAATTAATTATCATAGATACTTCTCCAATGTGTGTGCAATCTGCAGCGTGAGTATCGTTCTATGTCGCTGATTTTGACGTGACGTATAGCAGATTTACTTAGACGAATTTGAGAATACCTATACCGAATTTTATCGAATTATACCGATTTAAATGTCAAATATATGACCTGGGTATGTCCTAAAACTGGATCCAGAACCACCGGAGGACGGGCAGCAGCGTCCTCTCGGTTTACGGTGGTAACCATTCTGCGATCCCCAAACCGCCTGCTAAGCGTGGGGATTACGGCAACACCTCCCTTTAAGGGAGAGGCCTTCGTTCTGTGGACGTCTACCGGCTGTTGATGAAATGTCAAATATACGATTTAAATGTCAAATATAACAATCGTCAAAAACGGTACTCTCGCTGCTGTTTTATCAAAAGTTATATAAAATAAAATAAAGTAGGGAAAGTTGGGTTTTATAATGACTTATATTATATCCTTAAAATATTATTATACATATTCTACCCACACATACCTACATTAGAATGCATCCGAAGTATTTATAAGTACTTACATACTTCAATAATGCCGCCACTCAAAAATTGTTTACATACTTAATCAATTTAAGCAGTTTGAAGATCTCGGCAATCACGGTAGAGTGTTAACCGATCGTAAACGTCAAAGTTAACGAGAGAATGATCGTAAAAATGTCGTTAAACAAACAATTAGCTGTCGGTTAACTTCACAGCACTATCTGAGATAATGTTATAACATTAAACTTGGGTAACAAATCTTTTGCATTTTTTCTTGCAGATTTAGGGTGGAAGTTAAGATCATTTTTGTAAGTAATTAGCCTAAACAACATTTTTGAAACGACAGTAGGTACTTATCTAATTATTTATTTAATTAATTAAGTAAGAGGATAAATAAATAATAGGTACCTTGATGATACCTATAAGTAATTAATATACCTACCTATCTTAATAGGAATTCTTCGTAAATAAAAAAATACTAGCTACTTAAATCTTTATTGAATTTTTATTGTAAATTCAGCTTCTACTCAACTGAAAAAGAACGGGAATACCTATCTACATGTTTGAACTTCCGCAATGTAAATGGAATGTTAAGATAATAGGTAGGTATGTAAGTGCGCATGCCTCCTGCCAATCGCTTCATGGAGAAGGATGATTGATCCATTGTCTACCGAATCGCTAAATAAAAAAAAATTACATTTGATTTGGTCGGTTACATAAAATCTGAATATTTTTATTTATTTAAATAATATTGGTATATCCTACCTAATAACTATAATAGCTAATAAGTCTGTACTCGATTTATTAATGATAGGATCTGTTTGCTAGCGCCATCTGTGATGGAGTAGCGGAACGAATTCGACCCATTTGAAAACCAGATCTAGAGAATCTTGCTCTGTGAATATTTTAATAATAAAACCTACAGAAATGTAAAGTAAAATAGCGGATAAAAAAATATAACCAGGTAGAGATCAGCAAGTAGCTCATGAAAATTATTTATTAAATCAATATAAGTATCACTCCTACCTACAAATATTTTGCACTTTAAAATAGTTTAAGGGTCCATTAACGTACGTCATGAAGGTTTTACACCACATCGTTCATTACCTACCTACCTGGAATACCAAATTAGGGTCATTAGAGTTCTATTAACGTTCACAAGTTCTACTCTATCAATCTTTTACCTAAATTGCGCCTAATAAATCTATGAGGGCAATAAAAAAACGTCAGCTAGACACATTAGCACATCGGCGCGGCAGACACTTCGACGCCCATTCGAATGAATCTTTATAGTCACATAAACCACCACTAGCGGTAATAAAGTGATTTATCCCCATCAAACCAGCTGATCGCCGTGATTGTGCACAATACGACCAAACTCATAATTTTACAGCCAATTTACAAACAATAAAAGTCGTTTTCTTGTCTTACACGCCCATTCACCCTCCGATATCTCCATATTCGACGATCGCAGTCGTAACTCGTAACTTTTATAACCCAATAAAACCATAACCTCCGAGTCCCAAGCCCGAGCTTGAAGTTGGCGGGAAAAGGTAATTTATATCCCAAAACAGCCTGGAGAGGGCGTAGTAAGCGACCAACTTAATTTTGAATATTGGCTAAATAGCAGAATAAAAAACATGCTATGAATAACTGTGAGGTTTGTTCGGAAAATACGACAGTAGCTCCATATTCAACTGTTCAGATAAATTTGGTGAATTTGTAACTTCTACTCTGCTACGTGTGCTGCCATCTGTGAGCGAGCGTGTGAAGCTTTTTATGAGTCATTTGAGGTAGTCGTCTGAGTCGTCACGTCGTAAAATTGATGCTTTATTGCTTCGTTTGATGACGCTAGTGCTGCGTTGCAGTGGTTTTGTGAAGTCGTCGACTCGAAGCTTTTCATACAATTAGTTATTTTTATACACATTATGACTGTAATCTCAATAATTATTATGCGTTTAGAGTAGGAAATAAAATTAGAAATTAACGAAACAAATTAATTTTCGATATTTACAAGACTTTAAAGGTAATCATTTATATTCGATCATAATAATATCCATAACCATACATTACCCACACCTTCGACAGTAGCCTGACGAGGTGTTTTAAATGGCAAGAAATTCACATAAGGAAAATTAAATAAACTCAAATAACAAAAATGAGAATTCTCGAGTATATTGTCGTGTTATATGAAGTGCCTCGCAATATACGAACCGTAAATTGCATCGTAAACATTCACTGAGCGCCCGCCCGGCTGCGAGCTTTCAGTATTTCTTCTTTTTGCCACAGCTTGACAGTGGCGCTTCGAAAAGTTTATGACCAACGCCATCTGTCAACACATGACTGTACTATCATGTAGTTCACCTAACTTATGGTTCTGTTAGTTTTTGTAGCAATACTTATAAAATTTGTTTTATGTGTTTCCTGATAATTACAACAACATTAATGTAATATAGATTTTGCATTCATTGTTTACAGGAACATAGGAAAATTTATATTATAGCCCGCCGTCCTTTAACATTACGATGATAATGAAAGTAAAATGCTCTTTGGATAACACGTTACGAATTTACGTAAGCAAGAACCACTGATGACTAGATGGCGCCACCTATATTATCAAGGTTTATGACCTACGGACAAAATTATTATTCACATTTTCACATATTTTACACACACACCTCTAACTTTTCGGAAGTATGCCTGATTTTTGAATTTTCGTTTAAAAATTGATGCAAAAAATTATTCAAGTAAAAAAAAATGTTAAACAAAAAAGACTAAGTAGGTCACGGGTAGGAGGTTTTTGTAGTTTTCTTTCACACCAAAAAGGTATAGAGATTAGAGACAGGTAGATAGGTAATTATTATTTTACCTCATTTACTTTTTCTGTTTTATGTGTTTTTTTAACTCCTCTTTTCTTTCTGTCTAGTGTCTATTCTATTATTATTTATTTTACCTCGTAATTTTTTTGTGTAGGTATGTGTAACTTCTCTTTTCGTATATCTACATATATTTTTTATTATGAATTCCTACATGATTTTGTATATGTAGATAAAATAATCCAAATATACTCGTGATAATATTTGGAATAGTTATATATTATCTAGGATTATCTAATGAATCAATAAATAATCATCAGCTAATTCAATTCGTCACAAATCAATAGATCCATAATTCAACAACTCAGAAGGAACCGTAATTCGACAAATCCATTGTAATCAAAAAGACTCTCAAAGACTTAAAAGTCCTTGAACATAAATTCGAACTAGAAAGTAACTATATCTGGGGGTAATTATAAAAGCGGGGGTGAGTGACAAATCCCCGAATAAAACAACAAGGAAATAATTCCGGACATAAATCGCCCTCTCGGTGTGAATAGAATAGCAATTATTTGGTTGAGTTGGTGCCTCCTCCCAAAAAGGGTGGTACTGGGAATTCTCACTGACGACAATACGTGAGTTTATTTGAGAATCTAGTGGGTTTTTTATGTACCTACAAAGAACGATTCTAAGGAGATTCTACCTACTTGTTCATGAGTTCAGATATACAGTGGCTACAGTTGGAAATATAGCCACTGAATAACGAGTAAATTTTAGCTCTCTTCTTCTCGCATTTAGATGGTTATGGATAAATAAAATTGCTAAGGTTAGTAACGAATTAAATTTTTGTATTTTTTTTTTAATTTATTATACCTAATACGATTTAGGAGATTCCTACTAACCTAAGATACTTAATTTGGGTAGGTTGTCAAACTTAGGAAACGTTTAAACTTTTTTATAGCATAGCTCAGTGGATACTACGACGAGTTCTTACCTATTACGTATATTTCATTAATTATTATAAATATGAAATAGTTTTAGTTCATAACAAACAAAAGAGTAACGAGCAGTTCGGGGACCAATGTAGGTTGTTGTTCAATATTTTTTCCCTAGACATTCTCGAATGAGCGAGAAGTGAGTTCCAATCGTGATTTCCATTTAACAACCAATAGTAACATCTCAGAGGGACTTATAAAACCAGTATCTCAGGAGCTGCCCCACAATTCTTCCTCAACATTCTTGTTGGCAACAAAAGGGGGTTCGGGGTTCTTCAATAAATGGTTTTTTAATGCTTGTGTGCGTATGTGCGGGATATCTACCGTTATTTTGTTTAATTAACATTGTCACGTATTTTCTAAGGTCCGGTAACATTAATTCTATCGAACATAGTTTCGATGACTTCGGTTTGAATATTTGAATACGAAATCAAAAATACAAAATATGAAGTTATCGATAGCAGTTTTGTTTACTTAATAAACATTCAAATTCATTTTCATTTATTTTCTTAACAATTATTTAAAAATTCACATCATTGCTGTGGTCCCACACTAGGCTCTAGTTTGACCAATTTATAAATTAAACACGTTGTATATGCAATTCTAGGTACGTACATTATGAATAAAGAATCTAAGTAAGTATTGGTAGCTATTAGGTAATAAGTAAAGTTATAGCGCGCAATGAAATACAATTGCAATTCTAGTTTTAAGAAGCTCATTGCAAATAAATAACAAGAGTTTTTTTTATCAATTTCCTATTACTTACTCTCTTACGGTGAAGCCAAAAACAGAAGTAAGTACCTACTAAAAAATATTATTCTGTACTTTCGTACTGAGCGTACTTATTATCAACGTCTTTTTTATGTGAGTATATACAACTTTTTATTTTACATTTTGAAGTTTAATTGACACTCGGTTAATTCCCCAAAGTACAGACTGTTGTAAAAGTTACAAAATTTTAAAACGTAGACTTGATTGTACTTTAACAGTTACAGTGAGTAACTATTTATCCTTCAGTACTTATATCGAATGAAAACAAAACTATCTGAAGTGCGCTTTGAGCTCAAATAACATGTAAAATCTAAAGGAAATAGATAATTTATATGTAAGCATGCTCTATCTTAACTGGCATCACTGTTTAACATCATTCAGGGTGTGGTCAAACGCAAACGTAAAAAGAACTAAAAATAGTAAGCTAATATCATATTCTCATCTATTTATCCGAGCTTACCACAGAATAAGTGATAATTACTATTACTACATCCCTCTTAAATAAAGCACATACCGTTTCAAGCCATGACACTTAAATAAAAACAGTACCGACTCGACCCCGCCCGCGACCGCGCCCGATCGGGAGTGGATCCGAAGGGTTAACCCTCAACTTTTTCCTCCCCATTCGTCTCTAGAGATAGGCTAATTTATCTCTATCTCAAGTACTTTATTGCTCTCCAACATTCCCTTTTCCGCGGTATTGTTTCGGTTTGATTAAACTGGGTCGCGGAACGATTTTTCGCTCAGAAAAGGGATTTTTCTTTTGCTTTCTAAAATTAATATTTGGGTGAAATGTGCGTGGTTTATCGGTTTTTTGATGTTGATTGTATACCCATGTACATAAGATTCAAGCTTTTTTTTCTGTATTGTGTGAGATAAATGTTCTGAAATCTGAATTGATCTTGTCGTTAATGTCCAATTTATTTTAAACTAGAGGTTCCCCCGCGACTTCGTCCGCGTACAGAAGAAATTCGGCCCGCTCCCAAAATTCACCACTTTAAATCGTCCCGAGCAATTTCTTTAACCCCTAATAATATGTCACGTGGCCTAGTGGTACAAGCCCATACCTCCTTGTATGAACTAGACCAAAATCTCACATATAAGGACTTTTGATTTCCTCCTTTAATTTATTTACCTTTTTTTTACTATGTAGTTAGATTACCACAAATTCCAATATAATTGATTGAATGGGAAACCCAAATTTTAAAGTTTTTAGGCCGCCTAAACCCAAATGTGACCCAAACCTATTTGACCTAAACACGAACTCGACTCTTAAGGGGGCGACTAATGCCAAAAGTAAGTAAAAGGTGTATTTTTAAACACATAGTTTAATGATAAAAAACGTAAATATTCAGAAGAAAAAAATACTACAGGTAGGGGAAAAACCTAAAGAAGCCGAATAACCGAACAGAATTTTAGAAAATTATCTGGTTTATTTAAAAAAATATATACAAATTACCAACAAAAAAAAACTGTTTTAATTCAAATGCGCTAAATTATCAGCGACAACCCCACATTATTTTTTACGAATAACATAGTCAAACTAATGTTTTAGCACAGTAGCCGTTTATTTTTTTTATTTCATTCCTACCTTTTGAATAATTAAATAAAATCCCACCTAAATTGCTCAAAGCCGAGATCATCATCAATTGTATCATGCGATTTTCGACTCTAAACTAATGCAAGACGCGCGGGTGAAATCTGATATTTTTCTGGCATTAGTCGCATTCTTAAGGCCGACGTTACGACGTACTTATATAATAATTTTCGTGTATAATAATTTTCTTTCTGCTAACGTTAGTAAAAAAAACTGTGTTAAAATAGTCTAGGTAAGTTACACCTAGGTATTAACTATGATTTCTCTTCTAAATTTCAGTTCTGTTTTTTACTTAAGTAGGTACAAGTAAAACTCGTACCAATAAGGCCAATTACAATGTCTTAGGTTCTAACTGCTTTATCAATTCAAATGTATTTCAGACCAAAACTATAATTCTAGTTAGGATTTATTCTTACAAACACGTCCTTTATATTGGCAATGTTGTTTCTCATTCGTGTTCATTTACGGCCCTGCGGAAAGCAGGAGTATTCTATCCCTATAGTCTATTAAATGTAGCTTGACGTTTATGAAGTATGTCAAAAGCCTCAAATAGTTTTGGGGTAATTCGATTCAAATCGTTTTTTTTTTTGTTTCATTTTCGCATCGCACTTTGGCCAGTCTGCCAGTGTCAAGTATAATATTATAGATTATCAAGTTTTTAGAGTACTTACTAAATAAAATAATATGTCTAAAATCACAGTTAATCACAGTCGAGTCCAAGTCATGCCCAAGTAAAGTTGTGGCGACTTTACCTACTATAAGCCTTTACGGAGTTTTGAAAACAACACGAAAAGAAATTTTTCACCACAATATAGCACTTCTCACACTCATGCATGAAATTCAACACTCAATGAATAAAACACCACAATTATTAATCATTAATTTGCAAAAAATAACGCTAGTTTAAGAAAATAATAGCATGCTGCGCCATGATTTTTCCGTGTTCCCGCCAAAAATCCATGTGTGTATTTATCGACTAGAAGTATTTTTCACGAATAATATTTTCAAAAACCGCATAAGTACTTCTAATAACAACAAAGTTTTATTATGTTCACGTTTTTATGGTGTGGCGAACCTTTTTTGGCAGACATGCAGCCTCTATGGGCGGCCCTTAATATTAATTGAAGGTTTTTGATGAGTCAGAGATAGAAATTAGAATGAAAAATTCTGGTTCGTAGACCCTTGATTGATAATATTGTAAAAAATATATAATACAGAACATATTCCATCGTTTATGTCGATCCAAGATCCTGTCCTCATCGCCAGCTCCTCGTGAAGGAGGTGACCGGTGCGGTCGCCCCTCAATGGATTAAATGTCCTCTATATTTATGTTGTAGTATACTATTATGATGAGGACCTGGATATGTCCATAAACCAATGATGTTATATGTTTTTACTCTATGCCATAAACTGCAACCAGAACCACCGGAGGACGGGCAGCAGCGTCCTCTCGGTTAACGGTGGTGAGCATTCTGTGATCCCCAAGCCGCCTGCCAAGCGTGGGGATTAAAGCAACACCTTTGTTTTGGGGTTGATAGTTTATTTTCCTCCATTGATGTGTTTCCAAAATGTTCTTTAATGATTCGAGTAACAGTAGCTTTTCCAATACCAAGAGCATCAGCAACTCTGTCACATACTTAGCGGTCTACATTGTGATTTTCACGTTCAATGTAGGCACGCAAGCGAATCACAAATTCATGACATTCACTATTCAAACCCGTCTTCCCGTATCTGGTTTCCATTGTACAAGCTTTGTTTAGTTTGGGGCTAGATGGCGCTGTGTGAAAAATGTCCACCGATATTTTTTATTTTATTTAAGTATATCAGAGTCCTATCTAAGTTCACCTCATTTCTGTTATAAAATATGGTAAAAGTTGTTCATTATAAACTTATGAGTTTAATGACCCCCTAAGATATTACTCATGAATTCAATAACTACTTACTGTATATTGTTCACCGATGTTTCCGTCATTAATGGACATATTTTGAAAATCCTTTTTGGATTGGAAATCTATACTTTCGAGACGGTCCCATAATTGTTTGAAGTACGGTATTTTTTTAATACATTCAAGTGACGAGACGAGCAAGGCGTTCGCCTGGTAGTAACCGTCACGCCTGCCACTAACAGTAGCAGTGCCAGAATTGTGAACTTGCGAACACAATCCTGCGCCGCACTGCACTGCGCTCATCACCCTGAGATATTAGATGTTAAATCTCTTCATACCCAGTCATTTTTCTGGTAACATTGCCCAATGCTTGCACACTGCTGCTTGGCGCTTGAATAACTGGCAAAGGTGTGGTACTTCCCCAGGCGGACTCTGCAGTAGTCCTACCACTACATATTTTTTTCATATATTTATTTTTACAAATTATTTTCTTTGCCTACACGCGGTGGGCCTCCCAATAGGTATCGCCGACATTGTGAAAGTCGCGGGCAACCAGTGGATGCATAAGGCAGGTTGTCGTACAATGTGGCGGCCTAAGGGCTTTCGTTCAGCAGTGGACGTCTCCGGGCTGATGATGATGATAATGGTGACACGCGGATGGATTGTCAGCCGGCGACAATAAATTAAAAATGACCTCAAAGGTAAAGGTGATCCAGTACCTATTAAAGGGTCATATTGCGCCACGCCATCCTTCATCAAGGTCCCTTGTTTCAAAATGGCCGCCATAATTTATACGTTGTTCAGGCTAGAGAAACAAACAGACTCGCATCCCGGTTTTCCTCTGGTTAATTAATTACGAACATAGCTGTACCCGGTCAACTGCCCAATCATAATGATTATCTTAGACCGATTTTATACAAACCTAAATAAATGTATTTCCAGAAGTGTTTTGAATGTCATACTAATACATATAAAGTCGATAAGGTCGATAGTAGCGTTAAAATAAAGTCGAATATGTTGTATTATAAATTTTTAGAATCAAGTCTTGTGTTTTCATTTCTTTTAATTACTGGTATCATCATTACAAACCCTATTAATAGTATCTTAGGCTGTTGATTTGCAACCGTGAAATATTTACCTAGATCAGTGATAGATAGCCAGGAGCTAAATCCTCCAAGACCTAGGTCCATAAGTGGTTTTGAATATAGAATTCGAATCATCAACCCATACATTTTTTCTGGACAGCTTCTCCCATTTTAATAATTTCATTTCATCAAAATTAAATACAGATTGTGGTCCATCTTCGTAATTTTAAAGAAAGCTGTATTTATTTATTTATTTATTTGGCACACAAAACAGAATACAATCAATACATTTCAAAGCAAAAATTAGAATAGGCTAATGTATGTCGCTGTTTCATTATAGTCGTAGTGTCCGACTAAATAAATGCGAGTAATCAAGACGTATTTTTATTGTCGAAGGCCAAAACCCATTTTGGAGTTAACGTAGTAAGTAAGTATCACGCATGTATCTTATCAGTCTGTTTACATCCACTACTCGGTTTATGTATCTTCGCCATCACACCATTTTTCCGGTCCCGAGCAAGCCTCATCCATTGCTTGCAACATCTTCAAAATCCCGTATTATAGTAAAAATATTATAAAAAATGCTAAGCTGTCAACAAAAGTCGAGCAGTAACTGCAACAGATTCACAATCTGGAACCTGTACCCTCTCTGTTCATCTATCTGGCACTACTTCTCTATCTTGGACGGGTTTTTATGTTATTATACCCTACTTTAATCCTGTGATGGTTGGTGCAACTTCAAATCAAATACACACATTTAATGGTGACACAAAATCATGCCTACTCATGTACATTATTTGTAATTCTTTAGTTAATGTTAAATGCCCCTAGAAACAAAAGCTGTAATAAAACGACGTAGTGGCAATTAGGTAAGTAGCGGTCAGCACAAGCTATAGGTACCGTTCAGGGTTGTCACTTAATGCCAAACGGTCGCTGGGGCATATCCACTTTGCATAAACTGCACCACGCCCATCATATGTCAAACCAACACACGCATTTAATATTTTCACCGGGTTTTTAATAAATGGTAATTTTGAAAATTATTGGCCTGATGACTCTACCATCAGTCGATGAGTTCTGAGAGGCTGAGCGTATTAATATTTATAAGAAGACTGATACTAGCCATAGCCTGAGAAAATGTGGTACATTAGGTATAGTTTTTGTCACATTTCATTTGCATGTAGGTATCAATATATTGTAAGATTAAGTGGAGTCGACAGCGTAGAGATCGGGACGTAAGTAAACCTTTGGTACGTCCCCACGCAACTAGGTTCGTACACGTAGATACTATACAGTGCTATTTTAGCTATTAAACTTCTTGTGAACACTGGTAAAAAACATCGGTATCTTTCAGTCCTGTTGTACATAAGTACTATGAAAATAAGAATTAAGTAAAATATTATTGAGTAAAAAATTAAGTGTGTAATGTACCTATATATTAAGAATATCACAATTTTAAACTTATTGTTCAATCACGCAAATAATTATAAATAACAAAGTAACTTTCAAAAGCTCATCTCAACGCAGCATCATTCTAATATTTACACTTCTATTTATAAAACAATTCAAAATAAATGATCTCACAAACGCGATAAAATTATCAAACACCAATAAACACATGAACATAAACGTCAAACCGTGCTGTAAAGCCATCAAACTTAACAAGCTCGTCGACACATCACAAATTCATAATCACACGAACTAGTTACATTTTACACCCGTCGTAAACTAATCAAATAATCAAATAAAAGTTGGGACCGCGAACAAGCCAATAATGAACTTTTATTGGTCAGTTTTACGACGTCCCATAGAGACTGTAAAACGTGCCACCCGTGCTGTGTGGCAGCTACGTACCTTCACGCTGCCGCCCCTTATTGTAAGTGCGAATGTGATTGGCAAACGACAGTGGCAACGCAATCAAAGGGATGCGTTTTTGGAGTTTCGTAGTATTGTGTTAATTAGATAACGGTTTGCTTTATAAGAAGGATAAGTAACTCAATACTTCTTTTGGTTACTAAATATCCTAGTGCGTAAGTGGAAATATTGTAATTACAATAGGGACGTGCATGGTTTTTGATGACTCACAAAAGAGCTGACTTGCAACAAAACAACACATCGAAAATAAAATTTAAATATGTGCACAAATAACGAAGTTATAAACATTTTAGTTTCATGTTATAGTGCCCTATATTAGCAAATGACGTCATAGTCCACGATTCCAAACTTTATACTAGCACTTGTTTTGCTAGCACAGGTCAGATGACTCCTATCTGAATCCAAAATACTTTGAACGCTTATATTTCAGGTCTCATCATACATACCAGCCGATTTCAATTATTTTTTTCGATAAACTCTCCACTTACTTATTCTATTATTTTTAAGTATCAAAACACATGCATATTATATTGCGGTGGTTTTAATATATTAGGTAGGAGTATCATTCACCCTTTGAACGCCAACTGTAGCCAAAATACCAGACACAGAAAAGTTTAAGCGACACTATCGCAACTGCATGTAAAGATAGATACTTTCGAAACCACTCAACTTAGCTCTACCAGTATACTTCAAATTCTCTACCACCACCGCTCCATATTCTATGCCCCACTATTAAGGGGGAGACCTTCGTCTAGCAGTGGACGTCTTTTAGCTGATGACGATACCGGAAAATTCTCTCTCTGAAATACTAATAAGAACCCAAGCCCAAGTGAAGTCCAAATCAAAAATTACTAAGTATCAAGATTATTTTATTCTATAGATCGATGTCTAACATCAAAGCTCCGGGCATATAACCGATAACTTAACCGGTACATTATCGGCAACAATTATAAAGCGGTATTATACAGCTTCGGGTAGCAATAGCGGTTAGTTTATTGCGTCTAGTGTACTCCTGGCTTTATTGCTGTATCCGTGACAACACGGCCGTATCTAGGACTAAGATTAAAGGGGTATTAAAAGAGAAGTGAATGACCTTACTTACACGCAATAACTTAAAAATTGTGGAGTAGCTAAGCAAAAAGACATCAAATAAGAAATATTTCACAGTGATGAGAATCGAGCGTTCTTTTTAGAATTTCAAAATTAATTAATTAGGTAGTAGCTGCGCCTCGCGGTTTCAAACGCAAAAAGAGGCCTACATGTTGTTCCGGTAAGTAAGATATCTGTAATCCGAGTTACATCCAAATCTGTTCCGCCGTTTCGGCGAGGTAACAAATGCCTATACACACACACATACCGACAAAACTTTCGCATTTTACATCATCAGCCGAAGATGTCCACTGCTGGACGAAGGCCTCCCCTAAATATCATACCATAAACCACCTCCGACCAACCACCATAACCATGGCTATGGTAATCATGGAGTTACCATAATCCCCACGCTTGGCAGGCGGCTTGGGGATCGCAGAATGCTCACCACCGTTAACTGAGAGGACGCTGCTGCCCGTCCTCAGGTGGTTCTGGTTTTAGTACATACCCAGGTTCACTTTCGCATTTACACACATCATTCATAATTTTTCGCATATGTAATGATTTGGACCTGTCTGTAAATTACATGTTTAAATTAAATATATAATTACTTAATTAGTAAGTGTATAATAAACTTTGAAGTTTCAATCGGCGATTTTGGTCAATTGCATTTGATAAAAATAAAAACGATTTAATCTTGATTAAGCCCGTGTTTGACCGCTAACTCACCTATTATAATTACTCGACATCGAGAGATATTTTACCTTTACTTCTTTCCAAACATCAGGTACGTATGCTTGTGTGTACCTATATACCATTACCTACACAACATTTAAAAATAACTTTTTCCCTGTTCAAAATTATATTTATAATTTTAATTACTGTACAGTATCAATAAGCCCCTAATCGTCGTCCTTAATCCGCCCTCGTGGTTGACAATTAATAACTGTTGGCGAGCGAATAATTCGTTAAACTCGTAAATTGCGAATCGAACTAAGGGTTAACTCGATTAACTGATAGTATTGGGTTAGTTTATTGTGTGGTGCCCAGATTATAATCATGTGTGGTCACACTGGTAACAGAGCTAGTTGATATTATTATGTACATATTACAGTTATATAATATTGACAACTTACACACATTAGACATAGGCGCTAGATAGTGGCTAGTAATTAATAGGCCAATGTAAAAGGAATTCTGTCCGTAAGATACTATCTGGGTGTTTTCTAGTTCCAATTGAATCGGTAATCGGTTTGTTCTAGACATGCGTATGGTCTGTTGTAGAGCGAAGACGAATTCAGAGTAAAACATATTTGTGAAGATACTAAAAAAAGAGTATGCAGTGAGTTAACAGTTCTATATATCACTAGATTACGCGCTATAACTTTTAATTTTAGCAACACTTTCTAAAAGGCAAAATGTTTTAAGTCTGTTAATATCAAGCATTTCTAATAAATAAGTTTTATGTCTTTTGTTTTTTTTTTTTTTTTGGTTTGTATTACCTACCATTATTTAAGTTACCTACTAAAACGTCCTGTTTCAAACACCACGATTTTGCATAAAACTGAGATAATAATAAAGGGCGATTAAGTCATAAAATTACCGGAGGGCAAAATGACGTACGAATACTCCAATCCCTTGTTTAAGATTGGCTACAGTTTGCGTCCCATATAGGTAAGTACTAGATACTTAAGTACTTTAGCACCAGTTACACAAGTCCTAAGTTGTTTCTGTAGGTAGGTAAGTATCGAAGTCGTGCGCTGATAATATCTGGCGTGCCCTATCCCGTTCCTGAACCGTTTAGGAAACACCCTGTTTCGTAACTATGGGAACCATTGTCTGGGTCCACATGCTATACTTTAACTGAAGAAGATTATGTAGAGTACGGCAAGCTTTATTTTCAGCAAAAAAGGCGGTAAGTTGTCAGTTCGATAGTATTTCTTTTCAAGAGTAATTTTTATCTGTGTTTGCAAGAAAATCATTGTTTTTGTCATTCAGGACTATAAGAGTAACACTTTATTGGAGATTTTAAAAAAAACTTATCAGAATAACTTTCAAAGATTACTCCAAAAAAATTATAGAATCACGGTCTAGATAGATAATAAATCATAAGCATAGATAGTTACTTAGTAGCATATTAAAAATGAGTACTTCATACAGTTACAAGATCTAAAACGTAAAGTAATGTTCTGACGTCACACCAAGATCACTGCAATAGTAAGTATCTACTAATTAAATTCTCAATTCCTAATTTTCATTCAAAACTTATTGAAACACCTTTTTTATCTTACACTGGTTCATTACCGTCATGAATGAAGAAAGTATACGTTTCCTAACGCTATAAATTCAATTGTGTTAATATAAAATTCAGCCTTCAAGCCTTCGTTGCCATGCGCTGCGAGGAAGCTCGTGCTTTCGTGCTTAATAGCCTCCATACCAGATCTTTCATCTCGCCTCAAGCCTCACAACACCCACCCAAACATAGCAAACCTTGACTATGCGGCCATAAAGTCTAATATAAAACAGGCCCTGACGTATTGCACGCTACATATTAGGTGTACCTTTATATTACAGTAGCCGCATCCATGTAACAGCGCTCGTTTTATTACAAAACAGGTCTACAGAAGCTATATGAAATTGCAATGTAATAAGAAACGCTGGTGAATATCAATTAATTAAAATAAGATTGAAAGCTTCGAGGGTCATGTATTGATTAGTCGATCATGAATTATTCAGATTTGGGCAAAATAGGATCCTGGAGCCGATGAGTGTATAAATTTGAGTTGAAGGTGCTTATTATGTACTTATACTTACCTATTTAAGATTATGTATATCAAAATGAGTTGTAGTTATCCAAGATTACTTTAGCGATTCCTTTGTCGAAGATAATTTCTCAGAGCCTATACCTACGGTAAATTTTTTAATATGTTTAGAACATCATAATCTGTTTAGCGGTCGGATAATCTTTAATGTTTTCATAGTTTCATGATTAGTGTGAAAGTAAATTGATATGAATCATGAACACTTTAATATAATCACTTAGCTACTGGTTGATTCATCATCATCAGCCCGGAGACGTTCACTGCTGAACGAAGGCCTCCTCCTTAGACCGCCAAAATGTACGACAACCTGCCATTTGCATCCACCGGTTGCCCGCGACTTTTACAATGTCGTCGGTCCACCTAGTGGGAGGCCTTCCTGCGTCTGCCGGTTCGCGGTCGCCATTCAAGAACCTTTCTTCCCCATCGGTTATCAGTTCTTCGAGCGATGTGGCCTGCCCATTGCCACTTCAACTTGCAAACCCTGCGAGCTATGTTGGTGACTTTGGTTCTTTGCGTAATATCTTCCCGTCCAAAATCCCGCAGTGTCTGAAGACAAAGGTCTTCAACCAGTATATGTTGCCAGTGATGACATATGGAACTGAAACGTGGTACATATTTAACTGCTGGCCTTTTGGAGAAACTCAGAGTCACACAACGGGCAATGGGGAGAGCTATGCTCCGAGTTACTGTGCGCGATAAAATCCGGAACGACGATATTCGCCAAAGAACTGGTTGATTATTGCTATTAAACTTAAATACCTAATTAAGATTTTATGGGAATTACTAACGCTAGCATATATGCGATATAAGAGTCTAATAAGTACTCATAAGACAATTAATAAAATAAACATATAAAGTTCACTAGGGAATGAATAAGTGAACACTTCATTTATTTATAAAAGATACGTTGTACAATTTTGTGGTTTAAGCAAAAAATGCACGTGACTTTGTTAAGGGTCTGTAGGAAAAATTTCTTACAGAAATGGGCATATATCGTGAATTATTTAAAAGTTTTTATCGTAGCATCTGCCTCTTATAGCATTTTCTATATTAATACTAGTATGTTTTAATTCAGTTTAAATTAAGAAACACTGCATGTAAGCATTAGTTCTACATTGTTATATATAAGAAGATATATATAAGATATATCTTCCAAATAAAGAATAATATAAATATAATTATATATATAATATAATTATAATAACTATAGTTCAACGTACGAGCTTGCTTGGACGAAGTATAATATAACTTGACGTGTAAATAAATTTGGTGTTACCAATAAACTATTGTATTGTATCGTCGACGAACGACGGAGGCTGGATGAAGGCCTCCCGATAGGGGTGTTGCCATAATCCCCACGCTTGGCAGGCGGCTTGGGGATCGCAGAATGATCACCGCCGTTAACCAAGAGGACGCTGTGCCCGTCCTCCGGTGGATCTAATTGCAGTTTAAGGACATGCCCAGGTCTTGTGTTGTATTATTGAATTGTATAACTGAGCATTAATAAATATGCTGTTTTATAATTAGGGGAAATTAATAAGATAATTATTAGAAATTTATTACTTTATGAGAAATGATTCAAAGTTAAACATTTTTTATCACCTTGTTCAAGTCATAAAGTATTTGTATTAGCTAAACACTTCATGTGTGATCGTGAATTTTGAGTTAGTACTTTTACCATGATTCGTTGAGGAGACTTTATGAAATCCTTATCAAGAACAAATCAAGAAAAGTAAGTACATTTAGACAAGATTTAGACACACACTTTTAAGTAAAGGAAATAAAAATCAATTGCCAAAAAAAACGCAGCACTCGTAAAGTTAGTACTTACAACAATATGAATGCTCCTAAATGTAACATTAAGATATCACCTCATTTATTACCACAAAAAATGAACAAGTATTTAGGTAGATCCACAATTTTGCGGTAAAATTGAGTTGTTTAAAATGCGAGGTCCGATTCGTCGGCACTTGGGCAACCAATAATTTTTCGTATCGGCTAAATAATTATCTGCTATCGCAATTTTGGCAGGCAGGTCGTGGACCGCAAATATGGCCGACTGATCACGGTCGGCAAAATAAGCCAAAGTCCTAAATAATATGAAAATCAATAAATAATGTCATTATTATTACACGTACCTATTACCTATTGATATAAAATTCTGAATGGTTTTATATCTGAGTAATTTGCAGTTGAGATATTACGACCCAGAGGAGCTCAACTCATTTAAATAAAATGTTGGTCGTGTAACCGAAATGCTGGCATTTATTTAACTCATAAACATCCCTGAGAAGCATAGCAATGCCGCCAGCTTGCTGGGTAAGCTACCTATTGGTAGCCTTGAGCTTTCTTTTATTTCAAAGTTTGGCAAACAAGCAGACGTCTTTCCTGATGTTAAGCTCACCGCCGCCTATGGACACCTACAACATTAGCAATGTTGGGTGCGTTGCCAACCCAGAGAGATGTTTGTATATGCCCTTTAAAAAAAACCCTTCATATTGTAACTCCTCGGAAAGACCTTCACTTCACTTTTTTTCAGGGAGGACTTTCTACATTTTTGCAAGTGCGTGGAAGAAATGAGCGCCAGAAACGAACAGTGTGTGATTTCTAAATGTGGGGGTTAGTCTTTTGACGGGATGTGCGATAGTGGAACTCCGTTGTAGAATTATGGTCAAAAAGCTCGTCAGTGCATTCCCCAAAAAACAAGCGGCAGAAGATGCAGAGGAAACCCACGTCCCTGCGGAGGCTGAATGGGTCCAGCTTGTTGGTGTCTAGACTTTAATTTCATCGGCCTATAAGACCAGCAATGTTTTTGAAGTAGTTAACTTGATTGTAAGTATTTTCTATCAGTTAATCAACTTAATTTATTGCAACTTTTGCTAGTCATTTTAATGTACATAATATTTTTTTGTTTTATTTATACGGGAATACTCACGTTTAATTAAATCGGACACTCCGACTATAGATTCGATCTCGTCCGGTGACCTTTTTCAAAGAGTGTAAACAGAGCCCGACGCGCGTGCAGCCGAGTCCTGCTTAGCACTGAGTCGGAGTATCCGATTTAATTAAACGTGAGTATTCCCGTATAAATAAAACAAAAATGTGTCAAAACCACGTCAGTGTACATAATATACTTCCTACCTTTATTCTTTTTATATAAATCGGTACTGAAAATAGGAATAAATGAACAATTTTAAAATATGTGAGGAAATAAACAGCTAGAGCAGTCCAAACAGAGCAAACCGATGTGGACTTCCACTCTAGGATGCGAACCTTATACGATTGAGTGTTTATACCAGTTTTTGCTAGAAGCCATTCTGCGGATACCTCAGACCATACCTAACTTCCACAGAAAAACACTCCAGACTTTGTTTCTCATTTGTAAAATTCTACAACATGTTTTCCCTTACAAACGTGCTCTAGTTTTTATAAATAGTAAACGAAATAAATCGTAATTTAAGTGTCAAAGAGTGTGTGTACGATTCCCATTTGTTTTTTAAAGGATGATTAGTAACTTTTTTGCTGACTGTAGGTTTTCGGAATTCAGTTTTTAAGTTGTTTGACTCTGGATGCCATATTTGGTGTTCGAGATCAAACCGGGTTGAGTATTCAATAATGGTTATTCATTGTCCTCACTGGTCTTTTCTTTGCTTGATAGAGTTATTATTATTAAGCAGCATGGTAGTATATGAAGTTCTATATGAAGAAATATAACATTTTAGACTGGTATAGAGAAATAGTTACTATGCATTTGTAAATAACTTAATACCATTTTTGGTAATTTAAAATATATGTACATAATGAGTGTAGTATGGTGTTGGTGCTAATTCATAATTATTTAGCCACAACACAAGCAGTAAACAATGAGTTACGTCAAAAAGTTTTTTTTTTTAATAATTATACTATTTCATAATTACAGTCAAAGATGGAAACGGCCGCAATAAAAAGGGTTGCGAAAATAAGTTATACCGCTGAGTAAATTAAAACATTGAAAAACGGTTACGCGCCGTAGATGTCTCGGGACTTCAAAAATGGCATAGCTGTCGACCGGTGATGGAGCAAGTCAGTTTTTCGCGGCCGTCTCCACTCGATAAATAATGGCGGTGGCTTTGACAAAAACTCACCTAGTCTTGTTCGGTGGCCGGCGGCGCGCACTCCTCTTGCCCTTCATATGGCGGATGATACGCAGTCGTCTCGCACGGCACGCTGTCGTTGCACAGTCGTAATGCAGTCGATCCTCATTTACACCGCACATTGAGATATAATCCTAATACCTCAATGACACCGCACAATACGCCGTTTCTGCCAATCTCGCGGCGACTTTCGCGAAACTCACTTCCGTTACTATATCTAAATATTTACACGACTACTCGCTAAATAATCTACTTATATTTATGGCAATTTGTTTAACTTCACCGACTATTAAAACTGCAGGAACACGATCACGTTTACACTATACTTATGCGAGAGTATTGAGAGATTAGATGGCGCGGAAAGTCATTCTGTTTCACTGTCCGATATTACAATTAGCGGATAATTAATTTAACTTACGACTCTTTATTAACTTAGCTTTAAGGGTACGAGACCGGGTCTCTTTGGTAGGCATATTAAATTTGTACAATGTAATTATAGTTCATTTCGCCGACGCATCCGAGTAGGAGCGCCACGATCGCACTTTATGTAAAACGCACTACGATACACCTACACTATGTTACACGGAAGAGATTTCTACAAATTGCACTGGTTTCCGAACGCGAACATTCATTACGCGCATAAAAATATACAAATATAAAAAATCAATAAATCAACAAAAACAAAAACCCGAAACACAAAAATAATACGACCCGTTTCTATTCTAGCATTCAACAGTTTATTGTTCTCTCGTTACAAAACTTTGTCTAATTAATTTAAAAAAAATCACAACAACCGAACAACACTTAAATAACGAGAAAAAATCAAACAATTTACAAACAAAAAGCTAGGGAGTGTTCGGCAGACTGCGATTGTATCACTGTTCAACGACAACTCGCGAGAGTTTAAAATGTATACCGAGTTTTAAAATACGTATGTTTTAATGTTCGGGATGCCCTTGTGCAGCGGCCGCTGCGGCCGCCGCCGCCGCTGCCGCCTTCTGCGCCTGCGCCTGCTTCTCTTGCTCATTTAACTCCTTTATAGCCTGAATTTCTTTCTTTAACTTCATCCTTCGATTTTGGAACCATATTTTTATTTGTCGCTCCGTTAGACAGAGCGCGTGTGCCATCTCGATGCGTCTCCTTCGCGTAAGGTAGTGATTCGTGTGGAACTCTTTCTCTAACTCTAGCGTTTGATATCTAGTGTAAGTTTGTCTTCCTCGTCTTCTGAGACCGTTCGCTCCTGGAACAAACAAAGATAAATAAATATTAATGGAAAAGATAATTATAATCACACGTAACGGACAAGAAACTAAAACGGTGTAAATTTCTTCCAATTTCCAAATGATTAGTTGAAGAATTGATAGGGAATGATAAGGAGAAAATTTACTTAGGGCCTTACTTAAAAACGGTTTTAAAGTTAGTAAACGTCATTTAACTTCATCGCAATACAAAAATCAAGTCTGCAGTACTATGTAACTAATATAATTTAACTTTTAAGAAACATTTTTATCGTGAAGCTGTTAATGTTTATTCGAACTAAGAATAAATAAATAAATAACGGTAATCACTTTTCACACAGTGAATGAAGAAGTGAATAAAACCTAGCCCTATTCCACACTGATAAATTTCGGGCTTGCTAACGTCTGTTTAAAACAGACAAAACTAATATTCCTTATTATGATTTGGGTTTTTTTTATAAAATACAGTTAGTATTTATGGACAGTTAATTATTTCAATAGCAACTAATGACCGGAAGTTTGGAAAGTCAAGTAGTTGAGTTGGTTGTACCGGCGCATCTGCCGAGGTTTGAATGGGATGGGTTGTCTCGGTTAAGTTCAAATGACGTTACAATTGGCGGTGACGACAGCTTCATTTCGTTCAAACGTCGAAGTTGATAAATGGTAGAGCTATCCTTTGAGCGGTCGAGCGACCGCCTGAGGGATCAACATGGCAGACTTGATTAAGAAACATGGACACGATACGGAGCAAGTAGGTATTGGGTAACTATGAAACAATCTGAAATATGATATAGGTACTCGTGCGTTGGATTTGAAGGGCCTTACTGAAAAACTTCGATTAACGTTAAATGACGTTAGTTAGTATTGCACACTTTAGTTTTTCTTTGCTTAGAAGTTAAACAGGTATTTGTAGTAAGACCAGGGTAGAAAAAGGAATATACTCAAAATTAATATTTATGAATCTTAGGAATAAACTTGGAGTAATTTCATCATAGTTAATCTATCTATCTGTCAAGTACAAAATTTTTATAGAGATGAAAGGACAAAAGACGGAGTAGCTATTCCGAATCTAGGTTTTCCTCGTTGATTAATAAGCCCTTTAAGTTAACATTTGTATCTTGTACGTACATTTCAATTTCAAGGATTTCAATCTGTATGAGAAAAACAAACTATTATGTGCATAAATATTTTTTCGATGCCAGTTTATTATGTTGTGAAACTACGCGGGAAAATCTAGAATCTATAATTAGTACTTTTCATTTTTTAAGTGCCGTTTATAAGTTCGCGCAGTTTTATTTTTAAAGTTTAAGAAATCTTTAAAGGAAACTTGCCTTACTTTTAGAACGTAAATACTTGAATTAAATATATTAAACACTCGTTACAAAGTCACAATCGTGAGAAGAGATTGAAAAACCGACCGGATAGCAATCACATACTTGCTACATGAAGCTTTAAGCATGTCCTCTGTACTTATTTATACAAGGTCAATGTCTTCAAAAGGAATCAGTCTTAAGAATTTTCTTTTGAACTGGTTACCAAGAAATCGATGCGAGAGCCAGATAACTGGGGGCAACAGCCCAACAGTCGCGAAAATTCGACTGGACTTCAGCTGCAAATGCACATAGCATGACATTTACTAAAGAAATTTCAACAATTTCACAATACTTAGCTTTTAGCGGAATCAACAATTAATTCAATTTTGTGTCGTTATGAACTGGGAGAATTTCATGACGTGGAAACGTTGCATAAGGGTGCATATATATATAGTCCCATATGCATTTTATCGAAATCGGTTCAGTAGTTTGGTTTTAAATCAAAATTACTAGAAAATATGAAGATGTCATCCAGGTATTCGAAGTTGAAGTCGGTAGTTTTTTTTTTTTAAAAGCGTATTATTACGTCGCTAATTTATCTATCTCGTGCCTTTATTACACGTATATACCTCCACTTTCTTTCTCATCATCATCAGCCCGGAGACGTCCACTGCTGAACGAAGGCCTCCCCCTTAGACCGCCACACTATACGACAACCTGCCATTTGCATCCACCGGTTGCCCGCGAAATTTACAATGTCGTCGGTCCACCTAGTGGGAGGCCTTCCTACGCTGCGTCTTCCGGTTCGCGGTCGCCACTCAAGAACCTTTCTTCTCCATCGGTTTTTAGCATTTACTTAACTTAAATTTATACAGTATAATAAGTTCGATCTTAAATTCATACCTACATGAACACAAACAAGAAAACATTAGCGATATTTGAAGATGCATAGTATCTTAGGCAAATTTCTCAATAAAATAACATCGTTGTTACTTAACTAGCTTATCATAATGATATTTGTAATTCATGACGATTGATTGTTTTGCATTATGGGTCGAATTTGTTAATTGGTTCGAATTAAGCACATTGAATTGATTTTAATTGTTGAGTTTTTTGAAATCTAATTTGAAACGATTCCACTACTTCGATCGATATGAGATATTTGTTAAATTTTATTATGTAGTTCCGATTACAATCGATTATTGCAAGTGTTCAGCTGTTCTGATGATGGACTTGGTTTTTTTTTAGTAAGTCCCTTCATGCTTGAACTCACTTGTTTAATTACCAAGAACATGCATAATTTAGTAAGTATGCGAAATTTTTTGCTTTAAAGAGTTTTTAAAAGTGCCAATATGTATTTTTTGAATACCAGAGTCTGCTGAGGGTAAGCGAGCTATCACGAGGTCCTATATTATCAAAGTACTTTCAACATGTTTTACTAAGCATAGTAATTATATCTTAGTAATTAAACTCAGCAGGTATATATTGAAAGGTATCATTGCATGCCTGTACTTTGCATGTTCTCGTTTTTTAATAAATACAGATCTAATTCCTTGTAGGCCATTTGTCGCAGTCATCCATAGTAAAATTGTTTTTCCAGTAGGTATATAAAGGTACACAATACAATTACAATACTGTAACTACTGTTACCAGTAAGTAGTTAGAAAGAAGCATTTGACCAACAATAAGATTAAAACGAACAACAGTAACACAAACAGTTTTAGTACTGTGATTTATTCTGTTATAATACTATGAAAATGTTCCCGATTAGGCAAAACTTTATTCTCTTCATTGTCTTAAACGTCAGATAAACCTTTTTGACAAAGTTGATGTAGGAATCGCCTATCGACAAAAAAAAACACCGAACGGAACGAAATACACCTACTTCCAGAAAAAAAATTGCAATGATCTTTTATGATCTGAGCTGCATTTAGTGTGAACGTCCAGTTAAAAAAGTACATTCGAATTCCAAAGTGATTATAAGTTCAAGTGCTCACAAAATACCACAAAAATCTGTGTTATTAACAAAAATAAAAGTTATCTCAAATTCTCGAGTACGAACACATTGCGCGTTTCTAAAAGATACAAAAATAAAATCATCTCAGCTTCGCTCCCATACAGCTCTTTGGGATTAATAGCTTAATTATCTCAAGTACTTTGATCGAGACTTTAAGGGCCACCATGTTTTCTGTAACCTTATCTGCCCTGAGCGGTTCGTATGACAACCGTGAGAAAAGCTGAAATAAGAATTGTTTCAAGACCAATAAGAAACTTCCTTCGTTGGTATGGTAGAGAAATGTAATTTTTTCAACCGAGTTCAAAAAAGGAGGTTCTCAATTGGACTGTATGTTTTTTTTGTATGTATGTTACCAGATTACTCCGCCATTTATGAACTGATTTTGATGTTTTTTTTTGTTTGGTAGGTAATACTTCAGAGGTGGTCCCATATAAATTTTATCGAAATCGGCTCAGTAGTTTGGTTTTTAAATCAAAATTACTAGAAAATATGATGATGTCATCCAGGTATTCGAAGTTGAAGTCGGTTGTATTTTTTTAAAAGCGTATTATTTTGGAATATAAACACACACACACACACACTTAGATTTTACAAACTAAAACAAAAATCCTATGAGTTGGAAACAACTAAAATAAATATGAAAGTCTATGCGAACTAGGAGTAAGTGATAGAATGTAGTCTTTATTTTTCCATTCGGTTTTTCTATTCGAAGTTCAATTCAGAGAAACGGATTCGTAGAAACTAACGAGATACACCACTAGAGGAAATGTACCTCAGTTGCCTCTTGTAAATCTCCAGGGAAGTTAAGTGCAACCTTTTTAATAATTAACAAAAATTCTTCGCCGTAGGTAGTGCTTGGTTAATTGAGTGACGCTAATTGCCTAAACCGTAAAAGCCTCTAAGAGGGCGGCCGTGATAAATATTGAGGGACCTTGCTTTTCTTTATGTATTGGGCTGTTTAGAAAATTACTCCGTATCGTTATTTATGGTGATTAAGCACTATACCTATTCAATCTAGTAAATTAATTATATCGCCATTTTCAAGAGCGGTTTCCGTTGCAGTGTTTACTTTTAACAGTGGTTGTTAAAGCGTTGATAAAGCAAAAGGTAACCAAAACAAAAATAAATTTACCGGGTGTAAGTACTTCATTAAAAGTAACATTGACGAATGCTGCGTGCTGCTGATAAGCAAATGGCTTTTAACTGATTATGGGAAATGAATTTACGAAACGCTTTGTAGGCAGCTTTCTCTTCTCATGCACTTCTATACATTTTAACTTAAGTGAAAATGAATAATTTCTACAGACAATTTTACCAGCAGTTATACAAAAGAATGTAATATTTACATGCGCGAAATTAAAAATAATAAGCACAAATATACAGAATATCTTGTTTCATTTAAAAAAACGAGAGTACCTAAGAGTTAATTTGAAAAAGCTCGACTCGGGACAACATCACAACGCGCGTACGGCTGGCTACTAATTAAGACTTCCAAAATTTCAGTGTCAATTTACTCCTTATAAATTCACCTAAAAATCCTGAGTACGTCGTAAAAGCAATAAACATGACACAAATGGCTTCATTAAGGCACTGGGTGGGGTTTGCGGTCTAGTAAAAAAGATGTGTAGTGTGCCACGGGCCTTAATATGTAAATAATGATGCTTAAGGTTTCCGTTATGCACAAATCTGGAGACATCTGTGTCGCATCGACGCATTATATGTTCCGGTTCAAAAGGTCTAGCTTTAGGAGCTTCCTTTTGCCACAAAAAATATCTAATAGATACTTACTTACACTCAAGTTTGAACCCATAAATATTATTAAGGATATTATTATTATTCACGTATTTATTTCAATTCTTAATTTTTTAGTTTTTTACAATATAAATACAAAAATCATAAATATTATAAAAAACTTGAAAACTAGGGTGCCGCCAGCAGCGGGGCAGGGCTCAAGCTGCCGGTGGTTAGGGCTGCAGAGTGAGGAACCTCCTGACAATGCGCGCCGTGTCAAGTACCACTGCCTTTTGTATCTGACCCTTGACCCAACCATCTAGCGAGAGCCTCTTGAGGTATTATTCTTATTATTATTATAATTATATTATTATTTTTATTTTAAACATTTGTTTTCTCTCCGATATGGAGGTGCATTATTGGCACGGGCCGAAGCCAAGTGCTAAGATAGTGACAAAAATTTCCTAACTATTCTGCATGTATTGAGGATTACTGCTTTTTGGAGTGTTTTAAACGTTGCTGGTTGGATGTCAAGTGTTTCCAGACTGGTTGCTAATGTTTTTGGTATAACACCTGTAGTAGATAAAACTATGGGAATAGTTCTTGTGTTAGCGAGCTGCCATTGGGTCTTAATTTCTATGGATAGATCGATGTATTTAGCAATTTTTTCGGTGTGCGTGGATTGTAAGTTGTGGGTGTTACATATGGCAATATCAACTAGGAAAGCAGATTTATTGGCTTTGTCTAAAACAGTAATATCCGGCCTATTGTAGTGTACAGTCTTATCGGTGATTATGGTCCGGTCCCAGTAGAGTCGATAGTCATTGTTTTCAAGAACTGATTCTGGTTTGTATTTGTAGTAAGGTATCTTTTCGGTAATGAGCTTGTACTTATATGCGAGAAGTTGGTGTATTATTGCGGCTACCTGGTCGTGTCGATGTTTATAGTCTGTCTGTACAATGGCTTTACATGCTCCCGTGATGTGCTGAATAGTTTCGGAGCTGCTGCAGCATCTTCTGCAAGTGTCAGATATGTTAGGAGTCTTAATAATGAATTTCTGGTAATTGTGGGTATCTATAACTTGGTCCTGAATAGCCAACATGAATGCTTCTGTCTCGGGGAAGAGTTCGCCTTGCTCTAGCCACGCGTTCGACGCTGTCTTGTCGACATGTGGCTGTTGCAGGTCGTGGTAGTGCCTTCCATGCAGAGACTTCCGCTCCCATGCAGCGAATTTATCTTTGTTTTGTGTGATGTGTTCGTTGCGCTGAGTGTTGGACTTAGATAGGTTTAAAGGAGTGTACTTTTTGTCATTTACAGAAACTGCTTGGTGTAGGAGAGATCGTTCAGCTTGCTTAAAGAAATAGTTTCGTAGGGATGTAATCTGTTTATTGTGTAGATTTGTTATGTCGATGAGCCCTCTTCCTCCTTCTTTTCTTGGTGTTGTGAGTCTTTGAATGCATGAGCGTGGATGGTGTTTACGATGAGTAGTCATGGTAGTGTTGATGGTACGCTGTAAATTGGTCAAGTCTGTCTGTGACCAGTTTATTATACCAAAGGTATAGGTTAAAACCGGTATAGCGAATGTGTTTATTGATTGTACTAAGTTACGTCCGTTTAATTGCGATTTAAGTAATAAATTGAGCCTGTGTCTGAATTTCTTTTTAACTGTAGCTTTTGTATCTTTGTGAGATATTTGGTGATTCTGCTGAAATCCAAGATATTTATAGAAGCTGTCTTGATCTATGGGTTCTATTACATCGCCGGAATCGAGAGCATATGGTTCGAGTTCGACAGACTGGTTTTGAATCGAATAAGTCTTACATTTATCAATACCAAACTGCATATGTATGTCATTTGAAAAAATCTGTGTGGTGTCTGCAAGGCGGTGAAGTGATTCAGTGTTGTTACTGTAAAGTTTAATGTCATCCATGTACATGAGATGTGTGAGTTTGTAGTTTTCGTTATTACTTATATTGATGTGCAGTCCATTTAATTTATTAAGCATTCTGGATAGCGGATTTAAGGCTAAACAGAACCACAGTGGGCTTAGACCGTCTCCTTGAAATATGCCTCGTTTTATGAATATTTCTTCTGTTTGTACTGATCCAGTTCTATTTTTGACTAACAGTCTTGTTCTCCAGTGTTTCATTGTATTTTCTAGGAATGTTATGATAAGGGGGTGAACTTTGTAATGTTTTAGGACATAAAGTAGCCAGCTGTGTGGAACCGAGTCATATGCCTTCCTATAATCTATATACATCGTGTTAAGGTCTTGTTTTTTTGATAGAGCTTGTTTCATGGCGACTGCATCAATAATAAGCTGTTCTTTGCAGCCTTGGCTATGCTTTCTGCAGCCTTTTTGTTCCTCAGCTAATATATCATTTTGTGTGATATGGCTGTTCAGTAGGTGGGTAATGCAAGACGTAATTATTTTGTAAATAGTCTGAAGGCACGTTATTGGTCGATATTTGGCTGGGTTTAGCTGGTCGTTGTCTTTGGGTATCATGTAAGTGATTCCTTGTGTAATGTACTTTGGCATAGTGTCGGGTTTTTCTATAAATTGATTTATATGTGTATGGAGTAATGGGTGCGCGGAAGTAAACTTTTTATACCAATAATTATGAATATTATCCGTTCCGGGTGATTTCCAATTATGTGTGTTTTTGATAACTTCTTTAAATATGTCAACTGGTATGTATTCAAACTGCATTTCACTGTAGTTTTCATTGTGGTGTAAGTCGTCTTTGATCCATTCGGCATTTTCGTTATGTTGAACCTGGTTGCCCCAGATGCTTGACCAAAACGTGTGCATACTCTCCGGGGTCGGTAGTGGTGCGTCTGTGTTATTAGTGGTGTCGTGTATTTCTGTATTCAAGTGCCTATAGAATCTTTTCTCATTACTACAGAATTGAGAGTTTTGTTTTTTTCTGAGAGTACAGTTATTATATCTCCTAAATCGACTCGTTATTGCGCTCAGTTTCTGTTTTAAGCTGTCTAAGAATTGTTCATCGGTTAAGTTTGGTTCTTCATATCGTGAGTGAGTTTTGTATTTTTCTTTAATTCTTTCAATGTGTGACACCAAGTTTCTACTTCTGATTCCGGATATGTATTGTGTCATCCTACCTATATCTTTTCTAATGTTTTCAAGTTTGATTTTGAGTCTTTTTTGCCACGGTTGAATTTCATTTGAGCTGGTTCGGTGATGCGGGGAATCAAATGGTTCTTTAATTTTAGTACCATTACAAATAGCTGTTGTGTATGCTGCCGAATATATAATAGTTTGGGTGGTATTAAAATCAGTATTCGGTAGGAGATAGCTTGGCAGTACTTCTTCATTTAGGTAGTTTACAATGTAAGACAGTTTTTTTGATGTATTCTGTTTTGGAATGTATGGTCTTGTTGTGGGATCTGAGTTTGTGTATTTTTTGTAAGATGTGATAAAAGCGTCTTTAATTTTAAGATTTAGTATTTCATCAGTGTCTAGTGGTGCACTTATTCTATTACTTGTTCCATGTTCATTATGTGTGAGATCTTGCGTGTTATGTGTGGTTAGTTGAGTTGTGTCTATGTGGTATTGAGTGTTTACGGTTGTTTGTGTGCTATTTGTTTGTGTGTCTGTACCGTCGTTTTGTGTTATTAGTCCTTGTTCCACGTCTTGTCTTATATTTTTAAGTTTATCGTCTGTGAGGAGTTTATTGTTTATAATCACACGTCTTTGGTCAGCTATTCGTTGTTCGGAAACATGAGCAATATGTGGGAATATATTGATTATCTGGGTGTGCAGTTGTTTACGGTAAGCTGATTTGTTTCGTTCTAGTTGGGTAATTTTGTAGTATTCTCTGATTATAGCCTCATTAATGTCATCAGTCCATTTCATTCTAGTCTGTTGTGTTGATTGATTTGTGTCTTGTGTATTTTCAGACTGAACTATGGTTTCTTTTTGGATAGTTTGGCATGCTAACTGGTTTTTTACGTCTTGTTTTATACGATCTAAGATACTGTTTGGGATTAGCTTGCTTCTGATTATCGCTCTTCGTTGATCTCCTATTCTTTGTTTCGATACATCCATTTCTGGGAACTCTCGGGAAAATTGTTGATAGAGTGGGTCTAGATATCCTCGTGTTTTTGTTTCATTTTCAGTTACTATTAAATATGTGCGCCAGATAAATTCGTTCATTTCACTTGTCCATTTCTTTCGCGCACGGTTATTGACAGAGGTGGGTACAGATGTAATAGCGGATGCCTCCTGTACAACGTCCTCTGACAAGATTGAACTTGAAGAAGAAAAAGTTCTAGCTCGGGCTGTAAAAGGATATGGTGACGACTCTGGGGAGTCGAACAAGCTTTCAGAGGAAGCTGGAGACGCACGTTCGCTTGTTCGACATTCCGGTTCCATATCCATTGTGTTCTGTGCACTGGTCGTGGTTTTTGAGCTCGTAGAGGCCCTTCTGATGGAAGTTTGTCCAATGTTTACGTTAGATCTTAAATTATATCGTTTGTTCTGTTTCATATTCGGTTGCCTATCATTTACACTATCATAATCCGATTGACTAGCCTGAGTTGTTTGATGGTTTAAAGGTGCCGCCGCCCGGAGATTCTTAACTCCCCAGGGCTCATTGAGTCGCCACTTACCATCATCGTGGTTTCTCCCTGAGCCGCCGGGCACTTGGGGATGGGCTATTGGTTTCATATTCATAAATTTTGTTGGACTCAATAAAACCTACAGCATCTGTCCAAAATGTGTAAGTGCGCAGTAGACTGCCTCTCTGAGTCTGTGGGCGCCACCGTTGGTATCTTTGATTAAGGTACTCCTCCGCTACCACCCTTAACTGATATCCTGCGCTGATATCAGTTGTCCTACCTAAGCCTCGTTTAGAATTCCACTTCTGAGAGCCTTAAGGTAGCCTCATTAGGACATCAGTTCTACCTTAGATGCCTCTCCTATATTTCCCTACCCTTCTTCTTGCCATCAAACTTCTTCACCATACCTCTTCCTCTTTTAATCCAGCTTTCACCGCCTTTACTACTTTCTTACTTGCTCTTTCTCTCACTTACTTACTCTCCTATCCTATCCTACGTTCCAGAGCCACGTTAGCCGCACCAGTAATTTCGTTATTGCGTTGTCCGCCCCCCACGTGATCAGATGTTCGATCAGGACGTGTGGTTGGTCTTTAGGGGGCATATTATTATTATAATTATATTATTATTATAATTATATTATTATTATAATTATATTATTATACATGCATAACCAGCCTGTTAACGATTGCGCCATTCGTCCATCAAACTGGTATAGTTGCGGGTTGTAAGACCCAAAAACATCGTGAGGAAACCTGCATGTCAGAATGTTTTCTTTCATCTAAAAGCCAGGGGTATAAATATTCGTACAAAAAAATCTCCAAAGAGCTCATTGGTAGACAGGCACAGAATACATAAAGTACAAATACAGAAGATTCATTCCGCAAAGCCATTTAAATAAGAAGCGACTCTTGCTACGACACAATAAAGTGCAATTCAGGACGTGCAAGCGCTGACTACCTACTGTTATATTAACCTAGAAGTTGCCTCTCTGTCTAGCGCCACGTACTTGTAGCTTCATACCTAAAGAGCGGAGTGCGCCAGGCCTGGTACGGGCCCAAGATTTGAGGGAGGTTACTTGGCCTCAGTATCATTAAGTTGTTTCAAAAATGTTAAGAAAATCTTGGAGCGACAATAATAAAGCCATAACTGTATGACCTGAATCCAATCATGATTACACAGGAAAGCAGCCCACGGCGGCGGGTCGTAACGGGTCCAGCATTCACAAGCCAAGCATTAACTGGAATTTTCGGCGAAAAAAGACCGCAGAAAATTAAATATTAAATTAAAATAAGATAAAATCCGAGGAAATCGTATCGGAACCGTTCCCAAGATTCTCTTACAAGTGTCGGGCACAACCCGTTTTGCAACACGTGTCGGAAACAAAAGAAACTTGTCCAACTTTCCCCCTTCTCCCCATCGAGCGACAAAAGGATTGCGCAAGTTATATTAGTCGTAAAGAATTTTGGACAAGGATCTATAGGTTGTAAACCGCCCGTAAATTACAATGGGCCCGCAATTGCGTAGGGCATTCGCTACAACTGTTGTTTGCTTCGATGTTTTAATTGTTTCTAATTCGGAAAACTTTTTACTGTGATTTACTGCTTTTGTTTAAGATCGGGTTGCTTTAGAAACCCTTGGTTTTTTGAACACATGGCTGGATATTAACGGAGTATTTACACTTGTGGGATCGTTAAGGGTTTTAATGACAAAAACAACGTTTTTCTATGTCATCGACTTCTGTTAGCCAGCTGGGGACCGAGATTGGGATTGGGGCTCGGCCTTTGACGAGAATGTCGTCTGACATCTTCCTTTGCATATTTCAAAGGAACGGTCGTATTAAAGCGGATCACGTTGGCAACAGTGCCCACGCGCACAATTTTCTTCGATAAAATTATGTAAAGTAGTTATTTGAGCGTCGAGCCTAATGAGTCGAATTAAGATAACGTCGTGTGTTGAGTGGGCTTAACTTGTTAAACTGGTCAATAAATGCGTCTAGGACTCGTCCAGACTAGACTACGTCTATGTCCTATGTACTTACTATACTTAAAGGGTTGGGACTATAATTTTTCGTTCATTACTGAGCTTTGCTAGGTCACGTCATTAAGTAGGTATTATTATGTATGAGCGTAATTACATCTGAGGGAGGTGCAATTACGTATTTACAGTGCTGTCATTATCATTATCCTCGGTTGACAATCGCTTTGACAATGATCTGTTTAGAATTTAATAATTAGTGGGTAGATCGTATTGACAAGGTAGAGAGATAATTATGTAGTTGGAATCAACAGGGACCCCTAATAGGGTTGCCACCCGTACTTTATAATAAAGTATTGTACTCTATTTTGGCCAAACGTACTTTATACTTTATGAGGGCAGTAAAGTACGTGAAAATACTTTATTTTTACCTGTGAAGTTTTTTTAAATGGTCTTCTATTTTTTACGTGTAACGGAATGGACCGGACTGCTTATTAAATTTAGGGATTGATTGTAAAGATGTCGTTAATATATTTAAGAGTAACAAATATTTGTTGGATGTTGCTAGAAGCAACAAAAATATGTATGGAAGAGAAATAGTATGGTAAATAAATAGTACTTTATTTTCAGATGTTGTATTTTTTTTTAGCCTAGAATAATTAATAAACTCTATTTGCTTAAAAAAAAGGTGGCAACCCTACCCATAATCACATCAAGAATTAACTTAGACATGATATCTCACGCTTTTAAACAATATGGTAATATACAATCGTTATTAAGGTCTGGATTACAAAAACGTAATTTCACAAAACTAAATGGCTTTCGCGGTCGCGCCTCTGACCTCATTCATCTTGAACCTGCCTCCAACATGTCCAAATTTTCTTAAATTATCATATCATTACATTTTGAGGCGATGTGAAAGAAAATTACAACCACTTATTTCGGTTTCAGTACCCTTCTTAGTCTCCAACGGTCCCAAATGTAATCACTGAAATTATTAACTCGAATTGCAAATTACAAAATTGGTACCGAAATCTTCGAGGCGGTACCGGTACCAGAATACCTACTTTATAAGGTACCTAACTAAAACAGGTATAAGGAGGCACCCGCTTCGTGGGTGGTCCACGGCATGAGACTGACCGATTAAAGAGTACATAAACACATTGGCCGTCCCATGTATCTATGTGTGAGTTATTATTTAAAACGAAAGAACGAATGACTTGCTGCATCTGAGCTTCGAGCAATTACAGCAGTACCGTTCGCGGAAAATTTTTAACACCTTTAGCATGAAATTGAAGGAAGATAACACTAATTATGATTGTACATCTTGAGATGAAAAAATAATAATGTGGAATGTATTTTTTTTACTTTTTTAATACATATATGTAGTAGTTTTATTATATTACATATACATAGTAGTTTTTACTAAAGCAGTAATTAATGTAGGTATTATATTAGTGTTAAACAATTTAACTGAGTTAGACTGGGGTAAGTTGGTAGGTTGGTTGAGTATGTAAAATTTGTCTTAGTAGGGGTGAGTAAGAAAACCCAGTAAATGCTATAAATTATAATTTTAGTAAAAAGAGACAAATTTAGACTACAGTAGATACTCTTGCAAAGACAGAGTGCATGTTTGTACTTATATAAAGCTGCACAATCTAATACCTTTTTTAATAAGTATAGTTTCATTTTACCTATTCAAGTACATGCATCTCAAGAAAAGCCGAGAAATCCGTCACCATAACCACGGTGCAATTTTAATGGACTTTCCAAGGAACCGCACAGCTTTCCCGCTATCTCAGGCTTCCCAATCAGTCCACTAGATGTGTATCGAGTCAGCCCAGCTTGTTATCTCAAATGCACAATATGAATAATACATTAGTGGCCGAGTGCACTCAACTGCTCCCGCTTAAATCGGCAAACCTTAATTGACTCAAGTTCCAAAGGCTCAAAATAAATGCACGAGAATCGATAAGCTTTTTATGTAATCGGTACATGATGCAATCGATTTGATTCGGTTATCTCGAATTAAAGACACAATCAAAATAGAAGACCACCTAGCTACTGGCGGGATGTTTAAATTAAGTTAAATTCTGTTTCCGGTATTTGGATCCGTATTATAGTGCTGTAATACGAAATTCTGGACACCATTTCCACAATTATAATTAATCTGCTATTGCTGAACACATTTATTTTAAAGACTATTCTTTCTCGTATTTTAAAATTAAAAACAATTGACTGCTAATATTGTCATGATTCATCTTAATTAGCTATTTTATCGTAGTGATAGGACACTATTGCAGAGTCCGCTTGAGGAAGTACATTTGCTAGTTTAGTTATCTGTCAGTTGTCTTCTACTACCACGGAGATCCATCATAAGCAGTTCTATACCTATAACCTGGTTAACGTTACTGGATAGATAAATAAGAACATCGCGTGATTAATGTGCGATCTAAGCAGAGGGAACACTGTGTTTGGCACTAAGCCAGACTAACAATGGTGTAACTACTTGACGACCCTTAACAGTACAGGGCCACCACAATGTTTTTCAAAGTTAGAGGCTATAAAATTGTTAATAGCTATTTATTTTGCGATTGTAGCCAAATAATAGACACAAAAGTGTCCCAAGACAACTGTCTTGAGATAGTTTCAGTTAGTAAACCGTTCATACACAAAGGAACGCAAGTCGGTGACTTAAGTATCATTATGGTATGTCGCGATTTTGATAGCAGCTACTAAAATCGCGATCCTTGTAGTAGGTTTTAATGTGGGCCTCACTTTATAAAACAAATTCACCTGATTTGAGAAGATCACGTCTTTTGTCGATTCACTAACAAAGCTTCATCCACAAGGACTAAGTATATTAAAATATATGTAGGTACTTATATAGAAATATTTATTTATTTATTACAACATATCATTTACATTATTAAACTCCTTATAAAATACTAGATATTTAAAATTAAATCTCAATGCGAAAACATTATTCGTCAACCTAAATATTAAAATTAAAATTTAATATTTAGGTCACCTTGTGTACGAAAAGTTAAAGAGAATACATTTTAAAACATTTGGACTATTACAGTCCTACTTAAAAAAAACTTTTAAACCGTTAGTCACTGCTTAAGATGCTCTGCCGTCTTCTCTCTGACGTGAAGTGTGACATGCAAGAACAAGACAGAGAAGTTTCAGCAGTGACTAAGAGAATCGAGATTATTTTAGGTAAGGCTGTTAATGTTCACTTTTGATTAAGGCTGGTAATAAAATTGGGACGAGAAAGAAAGACAACCGCTGGGGAAGAAAGGTCCTTGAGAGGCGACCGCGGACTGGAAGACGCAGCGTTGGATGGCCTCCCACTAGGTGGACCGACGACATTGTAAAAGTCGTTGACAACCGGTGGATGCAAATGGCAGGTTATCGTAGAGTGTGGTGGTCTAAGGGGGGAGGCCTTCGTTCAGCAGTGGACGTCTCTGGGCTGATGATGATGATGATGATGAGAAAGAAAGTGGAGGTATATACGTGTAATAAAGGCACGAGATAGATAAATTAGCGAGGTAATAATACGCTTTAAAAAAAAACTACCGACTTCAACTTCGAATAACTGGATGACATCTTCATATTTTGTAGTAATTTTGATTTAAAACCAAACTACTGAACCGATTTCGATAAAATTTATATGAGACCACCTCTGAAGTATTATCTACCAAACAAAAAAGAATCATACAGTCGAATTGAGAAACTCCTTTTTTAAAGTCGGTTGACTCAAAAAAAAAGTTCACTTTTAGTGCCAAATGGTCCCAAAATTACAGTAATCGTGTGTTTTCGTAGGGTTGGTAAGGTCAGCGGAACAATTAAAAGGGTAACAATTACATTATTTTAATTTAATCGCCTCTACGTCAGGAACGTTTAAGTCGATTGCTTCAGAATATTTATTACCTACTTTATACTTCCGACTGAATTGAATAGAGACATTTCTAAATTACGGTTAGAAAATTCTGTAACACTTACAGTTACAAAATGTTATGTAAAACAAATTTATGTGTACAATTTAATTTTTATTATAATTAGATTTTTTAAACGTTGTTAATATGCTTTATCTTCTACCATATCTAATGATAGCGATTTATGGTTAGAATAAAAACAATCCGACGAAAATTAGCATAATTATCCGATAAAAAATATATTGAGCTATTAGAAGGTCCCATCAAATTAAGTGATTTTAAATTTCTGCATAAGCGTTTGTTTTAATTTGATTTAATGGAACTACCTGTTTTGTTAAGCTTTTTGTTTTATTACGCCCATTAAGCCCTACTACTATAGACCATATAGTTTTATATGTATTGTAATGATATTATATGACAACATGGAACTTGACTGTTTAAGTTGATCCAAGCAGGGGGTCATTTTAGGAAACTGTAAAAGAGGTCAAAAAAGGTCACCACAGCCGCAATTAAGCTGTTAAAGAAGAGTCACCTCTCTGTACTCAGCTCTTTACTCATTTGAAGTATGAAAATAGCTTTATAAGTCCTAATCCTAAGAAAGCACCTGAACCTGGGTATATCAGCAGGGTCCGCTCGGCTTACGGTGGTGAGCATTCTGCTATCTCCAAGCTGCCTGCCAAGTTATGGCAACCCGGGGCAACAACTATTAAGGGGGAGGCCTTCATCCGTCCGACGTCCTCTGGCTCATACTGATGTAAATAACCAATATTAAAGCTTTCAAACGGATATAAGAACGATATTAACTAAATTTAAATTTAGTACAAAAACCTCGCAAGTACTGTAGATCTAGTAAAAGAGCGTAAGTACATATTAAAAAAGCTGCACTACACATTGAAGTTAACAAGAAAATAGTAAAACGATGCCTAGAATTGTTTTAAAAGACTTGTCGAAATAACAATAAATAATAATTTCCCCGATCAGTATTGTAAGGTAAATATGTAAGTGGTTGACAGATTGTCATCGCTAAAATGAATAAATAATAATCAATAATAACACATAATAGTAAAATCGGATGCAATAAAGGTAAATTATTGGTACGAGTGGGACGCAATATTTCATACAAGATGACACGACCTGCATCCGTGATCTGAAGCCTTAATACTTAATGTACTGATTACATTATCCGAAGACACCTATTAAAATAATTACACACACGAAAAACGAAGCTTGCACGGCTCCGTTTTACCAAGAAAATTATAATTTTCGAACAAAAATGGCGTCGTCAAGTGCATTTTTGCCTGAACCAGCCAAGCCCCTAGACGATAATTTCTCGTTATGTTAAATTGCAAAATGATGGTTAAAGATCAGAGTTGCGATAACTTATTGTAATCGAAAAACTTGTTGTCGATCGAATCAAGCCTTGTCACCGACTAAATACTTCATGCCCTTCTCGAATCGATCATATTATAGCCTCATGTATTTTATATGAACTTTATTTATGCGCTTACGAAATGCGACTCAACAATCGAACCCTTTTGATAAAATCGCTTTTCTATCCGATATTGGCTCGTATATCAGGGTTGAACGCAATAAAAATTGGACGTCCCAAGAGGATTAGACCAAACCCTGACGTATGTGACATGAGGAAGCCTTACGCCATTTCTTACAAAGGGGAGACCATACGATGTTATTTAAAAATCAATTTAGTCGTGTACTTAAAATACTAAAGCCATAGAGACTCAGTGACGCAACAATGGCCGATGTGAGCCTAACATTATGATGAAGACATCAGCTGTTACTCAAAATAAATGGCTTAATAAATCAATTACACTGATAAATACGAGATCATGCGTATAATTTGCACAATGCTCGAATTCAATAACGTCTATATCAATAGGCGTTTGTAGTTACAATTACCTACAAGCCAAAAATACAAGTATTCATTCACGCAAATAATTTTCAAGCGCCACTAACAAGACGCAGCTGTCGCGATCTCTCAGAGACCATTTTGAAAAAGTCGTTAGTTTTCGAAAATAGTTTACGAATGTGTCACTCCTTCCCGTATAAATCAGGGGTGATTAATGCGCCCGCGCCGTGCCCGGCCCGTGACGGTCGAGGCTCTCATTGGGTGGTACCGTCGCCATATTGCTCAGTGCTTGTTGCTGTCAAAGTTTGATATACGATCCCTTGCTTTCTCTAGTGCACGCCTTGTCTTTGATACCCGGTCGAATTAAATACTCGCCATCGCTAGATTGCCATCCGCCTACAATATTAAAGGGATTTCACGGGTGTTCTTGTAAAAATTGACGTTGTGTTCGAGTGTTAAAATTATGAATGTTGACTACCGAGAAATAAAGCTTTTGATTTATATTTTGACACTTTGAGCCAAAACATTCGCGTTTTTATTGTGACTAATCGAGAAGTTATTGTCATAATAAAAATGACAGATATTTATCTCAAGGACGACCAGATTAAAATTTATTTTCTGATTTTTATCTTGTGTGAGATAAAAGAGTCACGTTACGAGACAGAGTTTTTTCCATATAATCAGAAATCCATTAAATTATATTTCGATTTTTTTCCTGGTTGTAAGGGTAACAAAACAAACCAAGAAAATAAGATTTAAAAAAATAAACTTATAGACAATAGACAATCATGTATTTATGGCAAATAATAAATAAACACTGATAACAATAATACAACAGTAAAAACAACAAATATATTAAGATTGTCTCATACTCTTGTGACCTGTAGCGGAACCCTTAAGTTGGTATAAGTAACCGAGGAAACACCACAAAATTGTCTGTGTTTTCTTGGTTATTTTGTGGTGTTTTCTTGATTATACGCATGGCTACTTATACCAACTGTATTGTATTGTATTGTAAAAGTCGTAAGGTCCACTGAGACGGTAATATAGCAGAGTTCCAAGTTCTGAAAACCGACAATTTGCCATTTAGCGCGCATAGGCGAATGATACACGAAGAGAATATCACTTGATATCATGTTATTACTTTAATTCGATTGCGTAGTACAGACAGTAGAAAAAGAAAATAACATAGGAACATTTTAAAAACATAATTTAAAATTGCAGGAAGTATTACAACAAAATCCTATTTTAACTCTAGTATTTATCTATTATATTTTAATCATGTACGGTTCAATTTGATAAATTATTATACATGCCCACAAAAATGGTAGCAATTACTTAATAGTATTTATTTTTGTTTAGGCTGCCATATTCGATTTGGTCTTGGCTTTTGTATAATATGAAAGTATTGTAATTAACAACTACACTAATAAATAACAGAATATTGCATTTTTAACTGTCCATTGAGATTATAAACGCATTCGTATGATATTTATGAGAACTTCTGTTTATTTTATTTTGCAATATTTGGAAAACTAACAGCTATAATTAATAAAATATAGTAAGAGGAGGTTTAGAGTTACTTATTCAATTTACGAATAAACAAATAAAATATTTCATAGTTTACCTTTTTATAAACATTAAATATCTAAAAATATATAAAATACCTAAAGTAGTAGAGTTGGTTTGAATAGATATAATTAGTTTTAATATAATTTTAAGTACTTTTAAAATATTTTTTGCCTAATTGTATTTATATGTAAATAAAAACTGTCTTTTACCTGAAGTAATAATTTTTAATTTTGTGAACTTGCGGCGATTGTTATTTTTTGCAGTGACATTTATAAATGTACAATACAACAAAAATGTTGTTTTTTTTCTTCTTTTTTGCAGACTGTACTCAATAAGAGTAATAAAGCAGTTGGAATAAAATCGCAGACGTGCGGTACTTGGCCTGTGGCTAGTCGGCGGTTACTAAATTGATAGCTGGACGAAGCAATCCATTACGGGGAAACAAAACGACTGTTGACATAAGATATCATATTAGCCTGCCTCGGAATTAAAACTTATGGTAAGAAAGAATTGTTTAGATTTGAGATGAGAGGAGATTACATTATACTATTAATCAGGGTGGTGATGACAGTGATACGAGTATATGGAGAAAGTTGAGAGAATTCGTTAACAACTTGTAGAAGAAATAATTGTTTTTTACACTAGATAGAAACATCTCAGGGTTTTTTTGAGAATGCATTGCATAATATAGGTAGACTGTAATTATATTTTTCAAATATACCACTTAATGCCAATCTAGTCGTCATAAGTGACATGTCGTCATTTTAAATTTTGTATTGATCCAGAGAAAAATACAATATTCTTCCTGTGCTCAAATTTAGACTGGACCGTGTATCTCTATATAGATGTTCATCAGTCTACTAGGCAAATGGGAATACTACTAAGCTAGCGACATGACAATAGGGTAGATGACTGATGTTTATATCGTTGAAACCAATAGCTTTGATGAAGAATTTAAGTAAATATAGTATGTTTATTGAAAAAATTATTTAAATCGGTTAATAATGTTCTGATATATGAGCGGTTAAAGTTTTTGTTAGAGACAACTCTGTCCCTTTCCGACAAAACAAAAAATGCCGTCACGCCTTATTTGTCAGAATATAATTTATATGGCGTACAGAGAAGTGACGTCACGATTTGCTGTTTTGCCTCTCGGTCTAGCATGATAGTAAAATGCTTATAAGTTGCTTATTTTTGATCAGATTTTCGTTTTCTTTTCATTAATCAGCTATATTTATGAGCCACATATTGATAGGACAATAAAAAAAACTATTCATCTAGCCTATTGTCTTGATTAACTTTGATTTCTTGGGTATACATATACATAATATAAGTAATATTACACCTAAAATTTCAAGTCGTATACAAACAATACATTCTGAAAGTCGCGAATCGTAAGCATAACTTATTCGTAACTTATCCGCCTATCCGAATTTGAAATTCCGAAACTTTAAATCCGAGTTCCCGAAATCGTCGGAAAATTTTAAACAACACAAAGTCACCTGCGAAGGAGTCGAGTTGGTATTCAGGAGCTTCGGTAAACCAAGTTGGGCGTAGCTCTGTAAGTTAAAGACTTAAGTAAAGAAACCACAGCGTCTCGCTGTCTGACGACTAACTTAAATCTTGTGCTAGACAACAAACATGGTTTTTGGTTCTGTTTTTCTTTTTTACAAAAGTGAGGGCAAATTTTATTTTAAGATTTATCTCTGTAAAAAAAGATATCTTGGGCTAGTATATTGACGGCTAGAAAAACAAATGATAAATTGCCAATTAGTAACATAACGTTCTTGAAAATTCAAAAGTTTAAGATCTACATTTATTTTTGTGTAATGACATTCTGGTTTTACTAAAGTAGGTACTATAGATAAATATAAAATAATAGTTAAGGGTAAGGTTTAAGGACCTATCATAAATTCAGCACAAAGTTCAACAAACCATGATCCACTCAATCGCTAAGTACCTACATCACGTAAAAAAACATTTCAAGTAGTCCAGTTGCAAACATCCTTTGAGCCTGACATTTTTTTGACAAATATCCTGGATTTGCGGCTAGAGTTTGCCTTGAGACGTGTCTCTAGGTTATACCTGAATTTCTTTAGAACAAATGTGGCTGAGGTAACTGAGAAGTTCAGATATGAAGGGTATAAGTGTAGAGATATGTATATTTTAGAGGAAAGTACACCGTGGTTCTGTTAAAAAAGTAGATAGGTAAGTTAGATAAAGTATCTGGCTGAAAAGTCGATAAAAAATTTCAACAATCGAATTTCAAAGCAAAATAGCTTTTTATTTGTACGTTTGATATATTTTATTTGTTTATAGTTAGTTTAGTTTACACGATTAAAGAGAGTTTCAAATAAGTATTTTTACACGACTGCCCAAAAAAGGGAGTGTAATGTTTTAATCACACAGGACAGGGTCCAGTCTCGTCACTCGATAGTATAATAAAACGAATCAAAAATGTATGCACTGAGATTGTTTATTGCACCATAACTTCTAAATGTCTGAACAGATTTGAATGTAAGGGGTATCGTTAGAATCCTTACATCATTTAAAGTGTAATGCCATAAATATCAGCAACTGGTTAAATGGTGTGTGTAATGAACGTAAGCCAAGGATACTTAGTGTAGCAACAAATTATACATTTTGGATGTCAAGAGAGGCCTTTATTTGTTGTATATCCTTCTTTTAAATATAAATATCAGTATTAGAATCACAGTAAAGTTATTCGCTATCAAGTGATCCCGTCGACATTCAACAATAACACCAACGACCCCCGAAACCTGTGTCAATAAAGATAAAGGGAAACTAATATCAAAACAGGAATAGGTACGTGATAAGAAAACATTTATTCCCCATGTTTAATGCATGATTTGTCATAATTCCCGGCCACCCCCGCTTGTCCGTTGTTTTGTTGTACCGAGGAAATGGGCGCACATGATATATTTGTTATCTTAGTTATCTAGGAGAAAAATTGTTTGAGGGGAGATCGAGAATCGCCAGGTTTATTAACTATATGCTGAGATTGCAAAAAGCCAAGAACAAGTAAACTTTTTAATGCATGCAAATTTCTTTAATTAAATAAAGCAATCGCATAATTTTAGATTTACTTTTAGCACAGGAATCGACGTATTTTTTTTAAACCACTTCCTAGGTATATATATAATAATTATAGTGCAAAAGTATAGTTACTACATTTCCGAAGTATCTACTCAAAATTCTTGACGATAAAACACATAAAAGTAGAGACTAGAGATAGAAAATATATAGTTATCACTACATTTCCGTAGTACATACTCAAGATTCTTGACGATGAAACACATAAAAGTAGACACTAGAGATAGAAAATATATAGTTATCACTACATTTCCGTAGTACATACTCAAGATTCTTGACGATAAAACACAAAAGTAGAGACTAGAGATAGAAAATATATAGTTATCACTACATTTCCGTAGTACATACTCAAGATTCTTGACGATAAAACACATAAAAGTAGAGACTAGAGATAGAAAATATATAGTTATCACTACATTTCCGTAGTACATACTCAAGATTCTTGACGATGAAACACATAAAAGTAGAGACTAGAGATAGAAAATATATAGTTATCACTACATTTCCGTAGTACATACTCAAGATTCTTGACGATAAAACACATAAAAGTAGAGACTAGAGATTGAAAATATATAGTTATTACTCAACCTACTCATGGCCATGGACCATCTGCGCTTGTCAAATACCTATCACCTGAGGCCATCAGCAAGAGTCAGTCATAAAAAAGTACTTAGCTCTTAGAGAAAATCTCTTGAGTTACAATAGGCGTGTGGCCTAATGTTTAATTTATGACAAAGCTTAGTGATGAATATAACTAAATACATTACACATACTGAAAAAATAACTTGTATTGGCTGATAAATCTCTGAGATATGAGCGTTTAAAGTTTTAAGTGATGCTCTATCCCTTTCTCGCAAAGCACGTGTTAGTATAGCATTTGTATGCCGCGCCTGAGGCTTGACGTCATAGCTCAGTATAGCGCGCTCTCTCTCTAGCTTGAAATTAAAATACTTATAACTTATTCATTTTTGAATTATTAAAAATGTTGTTTTCGTTAATAGGCTCTATTGATGATCAGCTTTATTATGAGATTTTAAAAATTAGTAGTCATCATGCCTATTAATTTAAACAGACTGAATTGCTTCTCAAAAAATTACATCTCGCTCCAGAAGGCCAATGCCTTCTGTTCCAGGTTTATTAACAAACACAGCGCAGAGATTGCGCGGTATAATTGCGATTTATTCTCGTTGTATGCTCTCAGTCATAGCCGGTGCGCTGAATGCTGAACAGGTCCGCTTATGTTACTTGTTATACTTTTAATCTTAGTCTTAATTAATGGTTCGATGATGAGTACTGAATCTGATAGATATACAATTATACATTCAAATGCTTTAGGTTGAATAAGGAGACTTAAACTTAATCAAAAGAGTGTCAGCGTTTCTGAATCGATAAGCTTAGAATAGATACACGTTTAATTCACAATATATTGTATCTTGTAGTGTACCTATTAATTGTCTCTCAACGGGAAGGCCTAATACCCAAGATACGGGTGCTTAAACATACCTAGTTTGGGGAGAAGCGCCACAAATAAACTGACAGTACTTACTTTTTCTGGATATAAATACTTTGAATTTTTGAATCGATTTTCTGTAGCAAACAATATTATGTTAGTTTTTGTTACATTTGAATCCTGAATTGAGCGTAATATATAAATATGTAGGTATGGAACAATTTATGCCCTCGCACTGTATAAAAGCTTTCTTTTCAACCTGTTATTGAACAGTTTAATCTCGATTTACAATACTGCAATCCGGACATTGTATCGTAACTCGATATATTTTGGCACGTGTATCATGTACGTATGCAACTTTTGGATTCGAATTTCGAAGGCTCGATTTGACCCTCTGTTGCAGTTTTGCAACGATAAAGCCGGGGAATCAAAAGTTGGCTGTAAATCACAATATGGCGTACGCTGGCCCGTGTTTGCTCTCGCCCACATAATCCGTTCATACGGCGGTAAATCCATCCTGTACTGTCCCGTCGGTGCTAAATCATCATAAGAGAATCCACGTATGTGTATAACTATAGGTATGTATTCCTCATTTGGTTTGGCAACATCGCTAAACAGACGAAAGGGCCGGCTAAACCCATTGGTATAATAATGTTATGCCGTGGATTGTGAGTCCAACACTGAGTCCAAGTTGAGTGATACTTAGATTTGAATAGTACTCGTAATTCACTCCACGTCAAAACATCGAAACAGAGTACTTATTTTGCTGTTGCTTCGATAGTTTACCACCGTCCGATTGAACATTTTTCATTCGAAAATATCGGTCTCAATTCGCCAGTAAGTTGCGATTCAGGTTTTATTCGCACAACTTTCTGAAACTGGTATTACCTGCACTCGGATTCATTATCGAGTCGTCGAATACCGAATGGAGTCGCTGAAAAAACCCGTCGATTTATTCGATTCTTTTTTATTCGATTTACGCGGAGCGCGCCAGTTACTGAAAAAGTTTGCATCGTAATGCAATCCTGTGGCATTAGTTTTGCCATTTAACAGAGCGTTCGCTGCTGCAAGCTTTGAAGGATTAATCCAGCAGTTGGAAGTAGAATCTATCCTGACCAAGTCTTGGAAACTTTAAAGTCTGCGTGGAACCATAGTATCTAAGTAGAGCGATACATTTTGTATTTGTACTGAATTTAAATAGGAGCCTAATCCATAATGCATTACTAGGCTACTATTTCGTTTGGCAAGTAACCAAGTTCAGAAGTTGCACATGGGAGGTTTTTTGCGTAGGCTTTTCTGTTATGATCTAGAATTGAGCCGTTAGTAGAGCTGTTAGTATAGCGAAGTTAAACAACAAGCGACGTTTGTTTGTAAAACATCGCAATTTTTAGTTGAGTGGTGTGCGTGTACCGTGTCCTGCAATTTGGCTTTTCCGCTCGATTTATGCGAATATCGCCGTCCCGCGGAAAGCGGACAAACATGCGGAATTTGTTGTTTGTACAACGCAATTTTTTAGTTCTGTCAGTGTTTATATCAGTCAGTTGTCTAGCCGAGAGCACTCGTTGTTGTTTACACGGTGCTGGGCAATAATTATTGACATCATGTTTTTTTTTGGGTTTTTGTATCCAACCAAAGGGTGTAAAACGCAACGGTATGGTAGCGTAGACTTGGCAATGGAAACCCATCGAAATGAATCCTGTTGGGAGTCAAGTCTATCATTTCCTTGACGACAAATAGATAGGTATGTCTTTAGAAGTAATTTTAAACGGTATTACTCGATAATATGCGTAACATTTTTTATATTATATAATTGATAATTAGTTTTAAATTTAAGCTGGTATATGAGCACTGACTTTTTCTAACTAAGATCACAGGAAAAATTAGAACTTTCACTGAAAAAAGGTTTTTAAAAACCTTAACCAGACGACCATGTTCCTTCACCGATAAATCTACTAAGCTGTGTTTCGTGGTTTTAGGTTTTATCCCATTAAGAGATTTAGCTTGACTTGGAAAAGGATTTTAAGTCAGTCTAAATCGCCCTGTTAAGGGGGAGGCCTTCGTCCAGCAGTGGACGTTTTCTGGCTGATGACGGACGGTGATGATGATAACATAGGAATCGAAGAAGGTACCTAAAGCAACGCTTATCTAATAAAAAAAACGATTTTCCTAGCTACAAACTTAGAATAGCGTATACAAATACAGCATTTGTACATGAAAAAGGCCTGTCGCGCACTAAAAACATAGCAAGCCAGCCATCACTCCACCAGTCTCGCTGCACAATGGCACAGATCGTTTACGTTTGTTAAGCCATGTCTGTCTGTACGTCAGCGGTTTATTGGACATACGGAGATGGGAGATAGTTGGCGCACGACCGCCAACGAAGCAAATTAGGCACTAGTGTGCGCGCGTTCTTACAAGTAAGTACTCCTATGTTTAGATGTAGTTTTAGGTACATCTACTGAGCTTTTTTTTTTTAGCCATAATATCGAAGTTACTATTATTAACCTGCTTCAAAGAGAAACGTCTTCAATTTCAGAGTTTCATAACTAGTTATTAAACAGGATTTATTTTTCCATTTTCATAATTTTTCGTTAGGTACTACACAGAAGTTATCTCAACCACTCAAAGATCTGATAACACATTTAAATAAAAACGATTTTCCTAACAAACTTAGAATAGCGTATACAAATACAGCATTTGTACATGAAAAAGGCCTGTCGCGCACTAAAAACATAGAGCAATCTCATCATCATCATCCTAATCAGCCTGTAGTTACTTGACTCATGCCTCCCCCAAGTCACGCCATTCAGCACGATCCTCGGCGTTTTGCTTCCACCCGTCGGTTATATTAGAATGGCTAGATCGCAAAATTACTTCATCTCACTTAGGCCACATGACAAAATATCCGAGTCGCCATTATCGCTTCTTCACAAGTATAATGACTCCACACTTCCACTTTAGCTTGCTACTATTATACGCTGAGCTAATTATAATAATAATGTATTTATTTGATACAACTATACTTACATAATCACATTATTTGAAAACATTCAGTCATTAGACATATACAGATATAATATACAGGGTTAGTTTTTATCAGTGAGCATCGTTTAGGGGCATATTCTGTACATCAAAATAAACAATAATACCAACACAACACATTAATAACAGTAATTTTACTCTATGCCCAACGTAGAAATCACGAAAAATATATCAGCTGTTCCATACATAAAGTTCATCGACCTTGGGCAAAATGTATGGAACAACATTATTTTTTTGCGATTTTGATGTTGGCCCCATAGTAAAATTTGTTTGATTTGAAGTACATAATATGCCCTTAAAAGGATGCTAACTGATAAGAATTAACCCTGTATAGTTACATATTTATTTGGCTCTCTGACGAATCAGGTCGTTTCGAAAATGATCCCTTAGAGGTACGCCAAGCTAAATAGAACAATAAAGCATACTTATAAGTTATTATTTCCCAGTAAAATTAATACGGAATAAGGCCGTGTAGACTAGCTACGTGATTCAGCGGGGAGGCTTGTAAACAATGCCGATATGAAATATTGGCTTCAACCGCGCCATAAATATGGCCGCCCGGCCTTAGTACACAGTTTAATTTATTTACTTACATAGGTTTATTGGTATTGTGAGAGGTGCAAACTGTTATTATGTGCTTTCAGTTTACATAGACTACTCTGTGGGTTTTGTTGTAAATTTGGTGGAAGCGATATTATGAATATCAAAACAAATTAATACTGTTTAAACTTTTTGTTTCTGAAGAAAGAGCTAGATCCTCCAAGGTTTCTGAAGTAAATCTTACGGATAGGTGGAGCACATTAGTCTATACTGGGCAAGCCCTTTACCGCACATTATATAATAGCTCGACTTGAAGCACGTGTTTTGAAATGGAGCCATGATAGATTACATCATTACATTTTCAGGTAATTTGATTGAAATCGAATATAACTCGATGTCATTTTAGAGGGCAGCTTACAATAGCGTTCCTATCTGCAGCGAAGCAAATTATTTTATTTATTTAATGTAAAGAACAACGCTGCAAAAGTAAGTATTTCATAAACTTCTCTTGTAGCTTATAACGAAACGTAAGGCTTAAAATGTGAATTGCGCCAATAAACAAGTAAGTGCATAAACCACAAGCGGGATTTGGCTTGAAGATGTCTAAAATCCAAACACTACCCTTTGTTGCAACTAAATCCCGTCTAGGGTATTACAGAGCCCAGACAGGAATAGAATATCTATTACTGCCACCGGTCTCCATACCGAATATACTTACCTCTCAGCTAGTGCCTTCTAAAATGGAGTTGTTCTGTGACATGAATGAAATAATATGTTCTATGCCTTCTCCTTAACATTTATTGAAAAGAATCATACGCACCCGTGCGTGATCATCATTGGCTGCTCTACTTCTTTTGAGTTACTGCTCTACAGTAGTTCTGACCCAGGTCCAATTTATATAACGAACATAGATGTTTGTTATGTGGTTGATCCAGATGTCACTTTGCTGGGAGTTTATTAGTTCATACTATTAGTAGGTATATAATATAATATATATAATATAATATAATACACTAGAGTTAGAGATAAATGGTATATAAGTAGCAAGTACTCAGATATGTGTTCTGTATTTGGGTGTTTTCAAATGTAAGCATTTACCAAAAAAAAGTGTAGTAGTATTCTAGCAGTTATCTGGTTCTCATGTACCTACAAGCTTTACTTAAAATAGTGTTAGATGTCGCTGTGTGAAATCCACCAATATTTGTTTATTGGCAGCAACACAGCCACGCTACTACAAAGCACAAGCCGACTCTCTTTTTCGGAACTTTTTCCTAAGTGCCGATGCTTTCCATCCAGAGAGTCACTTTTGTTAAGATTGACATATAAGCGACGGGGCAAAATCAATTTTGTTTGCTCTGGATTAAGTGGTGTAAAAGTTTACACATACATCAGGCGAAGACGTCCACTGTTGGACGAAGGCCTACCCCTAAATAGGGAGGGGTTGCCATAATCCCCACGCTTGGCAGGCGGTTTGGGGATCGCCGAATACTCACCACCGTTAACTAAGAGGATGCTGCTGCCCGTCCTCCGGTGGTTCTGGATGCAGATTTAGGACATACCAAGGTCCAAAAATTTAAAGATGACTAGTTCTAAAAATATAATAATGACAATGAGGTCATGTTTCGTGCCATAACTTAAGTATATAGTTTTTCCTTCAACATATTAACTAAGTATGCAAAAGCAGAAAGAAGAGTTCAAATAAAACAACAGCCACAGAACAAGCACACAGATACACAACTACATACAGAGACAGAGGCATTAAATCGTTGGAGAGACATTAACGAGCATATTGGCGTAGCACAGGGTGCAACATGCGAACGCTATCAGTTACCCCCGTCCGTGGCTAATTCACTGTGACAAATTAACAACGGCTAAATTCAGACCCCTGGTTTATACCTACTATTACCTACTTGCTGTGTTTGCACTGTGTTAATTATAACAGGCCAGAGTGATTATTTTAGCTAAACTGTCTTATAAAATCTGACTATACAATAATATCATCTCTACAATCTTTAGGAGTCATCGTGCATATATTACTGGATATGGCAAGCCGAAGTGTATCCCTCTGCCTAAAGGTATATGGTCTGGTCAGTGACCTTGACCATATACCCTTAAGTGTGTTGTGTGACCATAAGTGCTTATGTAATGCGAGTTAGATTTAGTGTTCGTACCAACAGGAATTTGTTTTATTATTGTAAAAGTTAATTTGAAATATTATCATGCGCGTTTACGTCATCTCAAGCAAAAAAGGCAGAAAATTATGTGGGCATATCGCCATTGGCATCTCCAATGGTACTTATATGGATATTACAGTAATGTCACGAGTATGAATCAATAAGCGAAAAAAAAGTAAATATAACAAAAACAAAGAAAGAGTAGACTCACATATGGATTAATATTGTGGTGATCACGCTGGTAGTCAATCTTTCCCACAATAGCAACGTAGATGAACAAAAAGCTGCAGGCAACCATAGCAACGGTACGCTTTACACTATACTCTAAAAAAAAGTTTATGTCGGGGATGATATAGAATAATACGAAAAGCTTAATAATTAATAGTAAACAATTGAATACTTAATAGACATGGAAAAATAATGCCCAGATCTGATATTAAAATTCACAACTCATACATTTACTTGCCTAGATAACTCCGCTACCACTAACCAAACAAATCAAGTGTTAAATCCTAGATTATGTTACATTTCCAGTTTAGAAAACCACTTCTAGAGTATTCGTTTAAAATGCAATTATTATAATCAAGTCTAGTATTTCAATTATCTTATTTTGACCTAAGCTCAAATAAAATCAGATACCAAAATAAGAGTCAATAAACATCCAAAGATACCAAAAGAAATGAACATAACGATTAGTCTCATCCCAGTCACAGAACTATCTACGAAAGCAAACTAATGCATCAGAAGAGCTTAGAATCAAAAGACGCGATGTCAATGAAACCATAAAACTACTTCGTCTCAGCAATTCCAGAACTCAAACAAACTTAGTTATAAAGGATGGTATTCAGACCGATAATATTTTACGTAAAAAATTGTAAGAAACGGTACAAAATGTTTTAACTTTTATACTTTTGTCCAGCAGATAAAGGGAGAGAAAGTTGCGCAACGGTCAGCTTTCTAAAACTCGATATTGTTTGTCTATTGTTCAGTAAAAATGTTCGAAGAAAGTAAACTGTGTTAGAGGAATAGCTTTGCAGGAGGCAAAACTCTTTAAAAAAAGTTGAGGATTGCAGATTTGTGGCCGGAGTAAGGTCAAAAGCTCTCGAAAATTTCTGAACAATTAACTGGGGAAGTAAAATACTACAAAACATATTATGACCGCTAATATGAAACAGATGTGCATAGACAGCTTAAAAAACTCCGCGCGATACAACTACAAGCATGCGACATTTATTATTTGTTATTGATGATGTTAGTATTTAGCAGTTGTCGTAGTACCTGATTATAATAGGTTGGTTTGAACATATTTCTAACTATGAAGCAAATACTTATTATGGTAATAATTTTCCAGCCCCACATTTTGCCTGTTCTGAGATAATGACTGCATATTATGTAAGTACCTGTAAGTACTTACATAATGCAACACCGACATCAATTTACAAGCGAAAATCTAATAACAACGACATGTATAAAATAATTATGCCCTCATGTCCTTCGTATAGAATTATAGATAGTTTATAGTAAATTATACATAAGGGTTCCTATTTATAGTATCTGTCGTGCCTAGGCGCGGTTAGACTGGCTTGTTAGTGCACAATGCTGGAGACAGCATTCACATCTAGAGATAGTCCTTAGTATATACTAAGCAACTACATGCAGATTGCAGACGTTCAATCAAGTTGATATTTTTAATAGGTTACTCCGTGTAGAAGTTGACTAAAAATTGCGTATTAGGAAACAAACAAATGTCACGCATTTTGACATTGTTTATCAAGAACTTTAAAATATAAATTATGTATAAAGTATTGCATCTGCAACACAAATTCCTAGTCACAAGGTGCGATCAAGTTTTAACAAAAAACTTAATTAAAACTAATGAGGACTTTCACGTAATTGAAGATATATTATAATATAAGACGACATGAAGCTTCAATTAACAATTGAAACGAGGACAACAAGAAGTTCATAGATAAACTATCAACGGCGGAATGTCTTAAAAAGTCATAATCAAGAGTAATGTTAAAGCAAATATGCGCTAATAGACCATAAACAATGATATTATGTTAATGGAGACATTTACGACTGTTATATGGCTCGACGACAACACATCAACTGTAGCAAGCCTCATTGATTCTAACGTAGTAGTACTATCAACTTGATAAATATTCGATTAACATACACACATAATACTTTGTCACAATAAACTTTGGAGATAATCTTTATGACCTGTAGCAGACGGAAAATAGTCACATTATGAAAAGGTTTTATTTTTAGACACTTCTCGACTGAATACTTACGATTGAAGAATCAGTAGAAACGGTTTGTAAAGACATATAACATTCGGTACACTACACTAATATTATTCATTCATGTAAATTTTATACATTATGAGAAGTTTTATGGACTCTTTTAACCGTTCCTGTTTTCACATTTATAGGAAGATATTCTCAAATAAGAGTTCGGGTTTCGAAAACTATTATGAAGTCACTTGAATCCAGTTCATAAGTTTCCACTCGAAACTGGCGTACACAGAATTTCCACCTAATAAAAGGCCATGTTACGTGTAAGGAACGTTAGACACGCAATTACTGAGAGCCCAACTTAATCAGGTCTCCGGCTCCCTTCACTGAGGCTTTGGGAAAGAAGAACCAAGGGAAGAGGAAGGGAAGAGGTATGAAGTACCGCAGGTCAGCTATGATTGGTGATAATACACGGAGTTTCACGTTCAACGTTAATTAGTGCGTGCTTCGCGTTCCCAAGAAAGTATGGATGTGTTTCAGGAGATTATGTACCAGTATGAAAATAGGCGCAGAAAAACAAGGGTACGTTACTTGGAACCAATCTCTCAGCATCGAACCAACATTGGATCCAATAGTACATTAATGCAAGAGGCAAATTGACGTAGAGATTTAATGCGCGGAACAATTTATAGACAATTGTCGTAACCAACAACGCCCCGGGATCAATTAACACAAAGGCGTTATTGCAAATTAGACAAACTGAACGCCTATCTAGGCGCCTATTAGATATTCTAGATTGCGCCGTCGGCTACTAGCTACAGCAATTTATAGCTGAAGCTTATCTGAAATTATATGTTTTGATTGCTGATGATAAAATCTACATGAATGCGAGTGATTTCAATTTAAATGATAGATTAAAAGGTATCAGTAAGAACGATTCAAATCTTAAAAACACTAAAGACTTTATAGAGTAAGTGGTTTAGCCAGGAATGGTTGTAATGCCTTGGTCAAGGAATACTGGTGTGAAGCCCTGCGGAATTCGAGGCCTGCCTTCACGACAGTGGGTGAACGCCTTCTACACGGAAGCCGAGAATGTGAAATTAATATTAAACCAAAAATACATGGATGTAAGAGTATTGATTATGAATAGGTTTGCACGTCAGCATCGTGCTATATTATTAACGAATAATAATATAAGTACCTAAGGGGTTTTAAAGAAACCGGTCAAGTTCCTATATTATTTTCTAGATGAAAAATTGCATTGCACAATAAGTACAATTTTTTTAAATTTCATTGTGGATCCAATACAGTTTTTCCGCTAGGTGGCGCATCGTCAATGTGGTCATAGTCAAATATCAATATATTGTTTTTTGTTGGAAGGGGGAGGCCTTCGTTCAGCAGTGGACGTCTCCGGGCTGATGATGATGATGATGTTTTTTGTTGTTTTTGTTTTGTTTTTGCAGAGAACATTTTAAAGACTCGGATTACCAGGGAGAATTTGCATATTATACTGGTTTATCCAGCAATCCTTTGCCTTGCTAATTAAAGCTCTGTCCAACATAAAATGTATATTAAATATATCTAACCTACAAATAGAATAGAAATAGATAGATTCTTAAAGAAGGCACAGCACCCAGTAGTTTTGAACTAGATCGACAACGCCTTGGACGGACTGACGGCGTAGGCTTAGTAAAATAAGTCCCTCTCACCCTTCAGGTACGGAATCTTAACCAGTTGAACGTCTCGCTGCCACGCAGGAGTTTTGCACTAGTTTGCTGTTATAAAGACATTATAAACTTTGTTTGTAACATCTGAGCCCATACACTGTGAAGAGTAAAAGGAGTGTTCAGATTCCTTTGCCCCAACGGAACAGACTTATAGACATCATCATCAGCCAGAAGAGATCGACTGCTAAACGAAGTACCCTTTAGACCGCCACACTATACAACAATCTGCCATTTGCATCCACTGGTTGCCCGCGACTTTCACAATGTCGTCGGTCCAACTAGTGAGAAGCCTACCGGAAGACCGGAACAGACAGACTAATTATTAAAATAATGTCAACTTTATCAAAGAAAGTAATTAAAACTATTTACCTACGTACTCTTGGCAAACATATGAGATAGCCATCGACAAACGCATTCAACACCTTAGTAATTGGCAAGGCAGCGTGTGTAAACAAGCCTAAACCGTGTGTAGTAGGCAATCCATCCACGTCTATCCCTGGAGGCGAGCCGTCGTAAACACGCCCGTCCGTGCTGCTATATAGTGGAGCATTGGAAAATGGAAGCTTGCTTTTTTTCTCTTTTTTGAAACAGAAAAAAAAACTCAAAAAAAATATTTTAAACTTTTTTAAAGTCTGATTTCAAATAGTTATTGGACCATCTCGAGCAAGAGTTACCCCTCCAAAGTCAAGAGTTGGACCCTTCCAAATAAAAAATATATATTTCAAATCGGTCCATAAATGGCGGAGCAATCGGTGAACATACCAATAAATATAAATAATACAGTCAAACCAAGATCCTCCTCCTTTTATGAAGACGTTTAAAAACTGATGAGATAACGTGTTTCATAAAGATGTAACAACATTGTGTAGTAGAGAAGACCAGACCATAGTTATTGTCAATACTTATAATGTAGTTAGGTACCTATACCTATATGCAGGGCATTTCTTACAGGCTATAATAAAATTGTGTGTCGATTCGATCTAGTATAAAAGTGAATTATATTAAGATAGCTACACCTAATAAACGAATAATATAATACTATTTTAATTTTTGGTAATTTTTTAGGCGTAAGCTTTTATTATTAACAAACTACAAAGACTACTTAGCCTACTACACAACAAAAAACAAAAGAATTGTATCCAGACCGATGAAAGTCCAGAGACAATCCAAATGCTCAAACCCACGACCAGTCGGCAGCGTACCTAGCATGCTGGCGGCATTGCCACGCTGTATGGCAATGCTTATGCGTTGGGCCAAAATTGTATTTGAATATAATTAAAATGAAGTAGGATTATTTTGACGCTTCAAAAAACTACTACTAGTATAGTATTATACTATCTTTGTTGTTACGTACCTACCTGTCATGAGAATAATAATAATATCTATAAATATCTTATATTAAAGGAATAATTAATTGTTAATGAATTTAATATTTACTTAACTTGTGATAAATATTTTACTTTTAGTTCCGAGCTGGTATAATATACCTAAACATAATTTAAACTATATTGTATTGGCTTGCAGTATTTTTTCATTAAAGCTAAATAAAACTCGTTTCTACACAGCAAAAACGATATCAATCGTTATCTCAGATACCGGTCATGACAAGCATCTAAGATTTATTTATTTATTAAGAACACCAACATGATGTACGTCATTGCATACCAACGGACACAGGGCAGTTACTAGCTAAACTTCATCACAATTATAGGTGTAGATGGATCCCCCAATTCTACCGACTCTACCAACTCTACCGACTCTACCGACTCTACCGACTCTACCGACTCTACCGACTCTACCAACCATGCTCAGCTCATTTCGTGGTGCATCTCATCTCATGCTATGCTCATATTGTTAAGTCGTAGCACAGGTGACTTTTACTGAGTGAGGATAATAAAACTTGGAATCCTAATGAGAATTCAATACCAGTAGGTACTATATACAGGCTCAAAGTGTTATGCTTTGTAAGTTTTATGCGTAATCTTTAGAGCACAAGGAAAAATAACAAGGATTTTGCTAAATGACTGTGGCAAGTTTACTCTCAATGTATGTGATTTAAAAAACTGCGATTACCTTTGGGGCGAGTTTACAATGAGCCAGCCACTCCAACGTATTTTACCGGAAAACCTTTAGCGATCAAAATAATATTCAACTTTAATATTTAATTTTAGTTTAAGCATTCGGTGGTTAAACAGGGAAAATAAATAAGTAAAACAGCTAAATATACGTAAAAATATGAAAATACTCACTCTACTAACATAAATCAAACAAATAAATAGGCAACTTCTGCTCTAAATTTTAATTGTATATGCCTTTGTGTGTATTCTATCGTTGGTACCCCGTATACAGTAAAATCATAGTAGGAAATTATAAGCGCTATTAAAATAAGCTAGAGTATAACAATCGCTGTGAAGATGATTTTGAAGGAATTCTCAAATCTAACCGAAAAGTCTAATAAAAAATGCGCGTTACTACCAAATCGGGAGAAATTCACGCAAACATTTAAATTCAAGTGGAGAATTAATAAAGAGATAAATAAATTTAAGAGCAGCGGGAATGTGGGTCTGCCGTTACGGAGCCGGTTCGCTTTATGTGCATATCGAAGATGGATGGCAGTGGCACAGCGAGCAAGGCGGCGGCGGGGCGGCGGGAGCTTCGTACCCCGCCTCCCGCCGCCGCCATTACGGCCGCGGCCACTCCAGCCCCGTCACACGACAAAAATGCCATAATAATGGCTCCTGAATAGTTTTTGCTGCACCCGCTCCAAATACTCCGAGCCCCCGTACGTGACGACTCGCCGGTCATCTCTCTCTTATTGAGAAATTCGTCAGTTTTATTCCCTCAAAAAGAACATGTCGAAAGGCACGGAATCCAGTTGTGTCATTTCAAACACTTGATAAGTATCGCTTGGCCGGTTTTTCTGTTGGATTTCAGCGGAGCCCGCTTTCATTTATTATTCGGCGAATGTCCAGTTTTTATTGGAGCTTGAGGATGCACGGTCACCTTCAGGTTGCTCTTAATTGTGAACCAGTAAGAAGTTATCTTTGCGAAAGTATGGATGGTTTCTGTGGCTGCTGACAATGCCTTATTAATGGCGATCCAGTTTTAGGCCAAAAAATATCGTTTAATGCCGCTCGAGCTTTTGGCAAAGAATGTTGGCAAAACCTCTAAGATCATTCTTCTACCTCGAGCTAGTCTGATCTGAATTGCTGATATAAATAAAGATGGTAATTTTTAAGGGTGATATTTTGGTTAGCATCACAAAAACCAATACTCAAGCTAAATAAAGTCATCAAATCAGCATTATGTTTCATCGGAATCGCACAACAACGTGTAAAAGTCAAACGAATGGATACATTTCAAAAGCCCAATCGAAGATTTAAAACAAACACTTTGAACCGTTTATACCAATAATCAAAATGATATCAGATCATCAAACAGCTAATTAAAAACGACTATCTGCCAAGTATTGGCCAGTATTATTATCGAAGCGGCATTATTAAACGTCACAAAAGCTGCACCAATTAAAAGTTTCCCCGAATGTCCAAACGAAAAGTTCAGAATGATAGCACCGTCAATTATGGCTGCCTGCCCGCAGCCGCTCGCCCAATTACCAGTCAGCCCACCGATTGATAAAAACAGTTCCGAAAAATTCGCCCAAACAAATTCTGGTTGTCTCAGAGGCAGAACCAAGCAACCAGACTACTTTCCCAAAGACCAATTTGAACCGCACCACTTAACCGTCGATAATGTTAATTATTATAAACAGCACGAAATTCGAGGCCCCGATTTGGAGACGTAAAAAATGAACGATGCGAAAATTGAACATTTCACGAACGGTCATATTTACGAGCCGAGGACGGGAGGAACTTCGAAAAAACTAGTTCGCGCTTCATGTATGAACCATGACGCGGGAGCAAGAACAATCACGACGAATAATTCATATTCCGTGCGCGCTGCAAATATCGAGCGTCGATTTACGACCGCTTCTGTGCTTCTCCCGACCGACATTAGTAACTTGAAATAATTGGATTTCGATTGTGCGAGAAAAAGGCATCCGCATGGTACGTCATTACCGATGGCCTTTTAGAGAATGTGGGGATGTGTCGCTAGCGCTATCGCAGCATCGGTCGTGTCTAACGCTTCGGTGGTGGAGCTTAAGGAGCCCCTCGCCTATTTAAGTTCCCATTCCGCGGCCATTTGAAGGGGCGCCGAGCCGCGCGACACCTGTATGCGTTATTTTGTCGCATAAATTCTCGTCGATTCAGTCGCGAGCGGTCGGGTCCCTTGGTTTATTGAACCCCGCATCCAGATAAGGCGCTGCTTTGAAGCAGCAGTGAAAATATCCAATAACCTCTCGTGATTTTTCCCTGACTTGTGTGCATTTCCTGGTTCGTGAGCGAGTCCTTCGTTTCTCATAATTAATTCAATTCAAATCAAATCGCCCACGAGTGTCCCAATTAACTGGTGCTCCTTATACGGCCGAGGTTTCCTCTCACAGGCATGTAGGTATGTTGTGTACAGACTACGTATGGCCCATACTGCGATGTAACTAGATAGTGAATTAGCACACAATAAAGTTTATCCGAAGAATCTTGTGTGTTTGTGACATTTTAGGAGAGCGGCTTGCAGCCGCTCTCCTAAAATGTCTATTTCCGAGGGGGGAATGGAAATGTCGTCGGGTCGGATAAACGGGTGCGCGGACGCAAGCAACGAGAGGGGCAGGAAGGCCTCTTGTTTTGAGGAAGGCAAGCTCGCCAATAGGGAGCCCCGCGCACACATTATACTCTTAGTAGAAACGGATAAATGTAAATGAATACGTACGCTCATTTCAATTACAACAACAACCACAGCTCTTAAATTTGAAATCGTTTTATAAATGTATAAGCTGTGAGGACGAACGTTTTAAATAAACACTGCGACAGACATAAATTAAGATTACAGAGGGTTTCCAAACACCAAAGATGCACAGCCAACTGAAATAGACCTAATGACATTTCATAAGAACTTCTGACTCATCCAAGATAATCATCAAAAGCTTTTCAATCCGCCTTCGAAAGCGAACAGTGAGTTATTTAAGAATCCACTCTCATAAACATCACATCGCTTTTTTTCAGAAGAAACCCTCCAAGGTACTGTAAGGGTTAATAAATATTAGCAAATAGGCACTTCATACGTACTACCGTAACGCACTAGCTTTTAAACGAATTGCTTCGCATAACAATAAAACCAGTATAGGCCTTTTCACACATTCTAATGTGCCCAATGCTCCTTCATTTGTCGGGGGCAAGCACGCAGAGGAAATATTTTTCCAAATCCATACAGCCTTAAGGATCTCATAAAGCAGTCGTTTTCCCCACGCGAAAGTATGGAAGTGAGATTTATGTGGGGACTTCGGTCTAGAGCTCGGGGCTTTGCTATGATGAATTGACACTTTTTCAGCGGTGCGCCTACAAATTTCAACTCCAATATACGCACTCGGAATGAACAATGAGCGGAGACTTACCGCAGTTATGGCTCGGAAACTTTTAATGTCTCCAATGAGGTAAGGCGATCATAAATATAACCATTTGAGAGATTAGTGGCTCTTTTAGAAAGTTGCGTAACGTGCAACAGTTCTAAGTACAGTTAATTAAGCTGAAATATTATTCCTGGATTATTTTTATCAGTACGAGGCTCATTAACTTCAAGATTTTGAAGCAAAGTCGGGTTACAAATGAAATTCTGGCTATTTATATTTTAATTTCACCTCATTATACGGTTAGAAGAGGCATGCTCACGTGTAGACAGGCCAGGCAAAAAGTATAAACAAGGCACCGCCATGGCTTCACGTCACGGAATCTTTGCCTGCATTTTTGCATAATAAACCTCAGCTCTGATTTGCTGTGTATTTTGTCGTATTACCAGCAGCGAAAACTTTTCAAACTTAATTTTATCTCACACAAATAATTCGATGGCACTAAAGAAACGACTAAAATATGCAACTCAATCGTAAGTCGACAAAAACTATACCTAAACATTACACTGATGACTTCATTCAAAAGCTTTAGGCAAACGTCTAAATTATAATAATAAGCGGGCGTGAACCCAGGTTGAATGGCTTGTCTTAATAAAGCCATTATAAATATCTCATACCTCGATGTACGTCCGACCGTCCACCCGTTTCGACGCCAAATGCCAAAGGGTTTCTGGTCATGATATATCTTGGAACAAGAATAATTTAAACGTGACGCTTATATCTTTTACTAATCAACAACCGCACTTTTATTTGACTGGTAATTAAATACAGGTATATTTTTATTAACTTCTATCTTGTTTCCCAGGTCCAAAATAATTTTCAGAAGATCCCGACTGTCTTATAAAATATTGGTATGTTTCTTCTCTCGGGCAAATGTTGACCTTGCATTGTTTCACTTTTAACATTTATCAAGGTTTTGTTTTCATCGTCGATACTCGATCAATTCGAAACCGAGAATTGCGAAACATTTATTGTAGCTATAAATTTAGTTTCTTTCATAAAGTGATGATTCATATTTATGGCTTTTTTAAATTATAGTAAGTTGGATGGAACTACTCAATTGCAAATTTTTCAAGCAAAAACAAAAGGCGCTCTCATGATACTCGTGGTCGTAACTATTGATTTAAATGGGCCGGCAGCTAACAATAGTGGTCTCGACCGTATGAATAAAACGTATACAAATTTAATCAAAGAGAAATCTATTAGTAAAATGAGAAGTAAGGAAGGGAGCGTACCTATACATATTCAACGAGGTACTGCATCACGAACGAGCCAATTTATGCGGCAACTCCTGAGAGAATCTTACTTTTACCTCAGCCATATGTAAAACTGGAGTATTTCTTTAGTCAGATCATATCGTCACCTGGTTAAAATGGATTGCATTAACGAGTTGTTACATAAATAAGGCTTTGTTTTTGAACGAGATTCCATCGTTTCTATTTTGGTTCACCACAGATTAACTAAATAACATTATGTTCAAAAAATTACCGTCAGTGAGTTGCTTTAAAAAATAGGGACCTATGAATAAAAGAAAATAAAAAATGTAGAGAAACTTTAATTAGCTGTGAATTTTATTTAAAAATAATAAGTTACTTTTAGTGTTTAGTGCTCTTCAGTTTCAAACAATCTTTGTTAATTTCATCGATAAGATAAATATTAATATCGACCCATGTCCATCAGAGATTTCGTTATCTCCACAACAATGTTAATCAAAGTCCGTGCAGCCGTTAGGATTTGACAGAAATTAAACTTGCTTTTTACACAAACTTTAGCGTCGGTGTTGTCTGGATTACGATCGCTATGTACATAATATAAAACTTAACATGTATATTTTTGCAATGAATTAATTGTATTAATGATAAATAAAATTCATATTAAAGATAAAAATTGACGCAGTTCCATCGTTACTGTTTATATGCGAGTACATGTTTCATATGTGTGCAGGTTTGTATAAAGCACTTGCCGACTGCGACTACCTAGTTCAGTCGGCGCAAGTTTCCTTTAAAGTATTAATCAAGAGGCATGTCGACTTTTGCAATTCCTTTTTTATTTCGCAAGTGCATCTGCCCTTCTCCACATAAAGCATGCCGTTTTTAAAATAAACTCCAGTGATAACTTTAACACTTGCTTCACGAATAAATTAATATTTTTACGAAGACGTTTTAAGAAAAGCGTTTGACGTACTACAGGGTCATAAATGTTAGGTACAGTTTATTGTGTCTGGTATAATATGATACGGTTATTAAATACTAGGATAATTTCTTGAATAAATTTATATCCTGCTTCGAAGATTTTGATTAGTCGATTTTATCTACCTTCTTATACGCAGATACCGCAAGGACCACCCATAGGTCACAAATTGTATAACTTATATACATCAAAGGAGTTCATTACAAAAATGTATCTAACGTATCGTTAGTTGTACCATAAAAGGCACTTGGACAGATGCTATCGGGTTGAAACGACTTTATCTAGTCACGTTGTAATGTATCTAGTACAGTTACGTCGGGAAAACCGTCCGATCTGAAAGGGTTCCAATTTAGTTATTTTGTGCTTTCTATGCAGCGCGCGGATTTGGAGCAGTCAAGGTATAGAAGTGAGGGTACCATTTGTTTATTAAATTAAACATGTGAGTAGGTTGCAATGGAGCATGCTGATGTTTAAGAAGTAAAGTCATCTCTTATCGTAAGCGGTACTAAAATTACCTGCAAAAGATGCAACGACAATGGTAGGATACCTATGGTTGAAATATGTAGGTTACTCTACATCGAACGTGTAGTCTTTGTTGAAGGGGCACGACGATAGCAATATGGCACAGCATGACATTGCGAAAAGTTGAGTAGGTACTAAAAAATACCCTACAACGGTACTTCTTAGTACGTCACTGACTCGTTCCCACCCGCAACTTGAAAATGTGCTACCAAACACCAAATATTGTGCTCCGGCAGAATAATTTGAGAGTAAGTTCTTATTCCACGCTAAATGTGTTCACTATCTTTGACCGCACCGTCGCTTAACATCGATTGACCTGTGATCAGCTAGGTCGATTGACCTAGCTTGTCAATTATTTAAAAAAAACTTTATTTTGTAATTAAAGTCATAACTGGCAGCATGTCAAAGTGCTGATAAACTTTTTATTTATTTATACAGAATCTTTTAACTGATGTCATTTAGAGCTTTTTAAATGTCTTCCTTTATCTGGGGTAGAATGGCGTGTAGCCAGACGGAGAACTAGGATCGATGTCCCATTTGGGAACCAACTTTGTAGTGGTGACGACGGAGATACTGTTGTGCCTTTTGAAATATACATTCTAGTTAAGGAGCAAAGTTATGAGCTCGTAGATAAAGTTTTTGAAACTGATGGTTATTATGTGCAGATGGTTGAACATAATATTATGAACTTTACGTTTTTTAATTGAACTGAATAACGATGAAAATAAAATTAGTGGGTAGCAAACAGTGCTTGATCGACATAACAGAATAGCCAAGGACAAACCGTTTTGAAATTGTAAGGGTTCGTTTAGTGTAATGTAAATTGTAGGTACATAATACAAAATTAGAAACAGATAAGACAAAAAAAAATGTTTATTAGTCTTAGAGGTGGTATAGCAAGTATAAACAATTTTAGTCAAAGAACAGTTTTTTAATTTTTTTATTCAACATATACATTTTAATGAGATGGCTACCTTATAGACTGTAAAAGCCAACTCCCATAATATTAACAACAAAGTAAGGTAATAAACTCCTTATAGACCCTCCAATTCAGTATTCAACACCTTCTGAGCTCCAATAATCTCGCCTATTCGGGCCATCTTCTAAATACCTGTAGATCTTCACCGTCCCGTTTAATTAACTCCATACTGGGAGTCTCGGAGACACCAACAATGGCCGCTGGTCGATCCGCCGCGAGATATTCAAATATGTCTAAAGCCAGCATTATATTGGACGCATTTATCGTTACAATTTCTGTTCTCTGTGTAGGTGATTTAGGTGCTTATTGATTTGTAGGGTTAGGATTTGTTACGTTTACTCGTTTTTATTTTTTTACTGGTTGGTCTAGTTAGCCTTTCTTGTTAGTTTATAATTCTAAGTTCAAACTACAAACTTGCGGGTAACAGCTAGTATTTTATTATTAAAACTGACGTGGTTGGTGGCTAGTATTTTATAACTTTGCTTACCATTTTGAGCAGTAAACATCTTACATTTTTTTTAAATTATTATTGAACATTTTACAATATTTTGAGATAGGTACTGGTACCCATTACTTTCTGGGACTATAGAAGAATATATAGAGTGAAGAGAAATGCAACTATGTACTGTAATAATTATGAGTATTCTATTCCACTGTTATTTTGCATGAGCAAAATGTTTATTTGCTTTTAAATTTAACTTTAGGGAAATCAAGGAGCTTAATATGCAGGACTCGGCAGTGGTCACAACTACTAGGTACTTTTGGGGATAACGATAAGATAACGTTTATTGCTCAAAACTGTGTATCTACAAAAAGGTGTTTCATACAATTCTAGACACAACAGTTAATCCTAACATGCAACGGACATGCAATATTTTGGTTGTTTATAGGAAAACTTTAGTGGTTATAACAGCCTTGTGAAACAATAGCCACTAACTATTACAAAATATAACATCAATAACACCTATAATATTTGAACAAGATAAATAATAAACTTTTAAGCTGAGATCAGTTTTTTTATTCTAGAAACAACTTTTTTAAATAAACATCTGTACTTACATCGATAAAATTCGTTAATGTATTAATGTACAAACAATTATTTCGAAACTACGCTGCTTATGTATTTCATCTTCCAATGAACCTACTATCTATGTATTGTCTGGTCTACGCTCTGTGGTGCTACCCACTGTTTTCTAGTCTCTATTTAATAATTATTTTTTGTAAAGATGAGCTATTATTGCCTATAATACAATATTTAAATCAAACTACCTTACTTAACCTACAACACGAAGAAATGAATTTTTATTCAGAGCGATGACATTCTAGAGACAATCCAAATGTAGCGTACCCAGCATTGGTGGCATTGCCACGTTAAATAGTAATTCATTATATATGATTTGAGCCAAATAAACGCCAGCATTGATCACGCGTCGCGTGGTCAACCACAGTACATTTTAAGAAGCTTGAGTTGTATGAAAATAGTCAAATTATACACACAACAAAGAAAACAGTTAAATTACTTAGTTCGTTAAAACAAATAAACCAGAAATTAGTTTGTCCCACCCACTACATTATTAAAATATCTTAACGGGCCAGTGTAATAAAGAACATCGTGTCGTGATATGATTCTAAAGATATCTTTGACTCAAGCGAAACGACAAACCAATTAATATGAGATAATTTATAGTTAAGCCAATGGTAAGAGTAACTCGTAATTAAAATACTTATTCTAATCTAGTGCTCAACAAAGAAGAGTTTTCCTCGGATATACAAGGAAACCTGTATGGTTTTCGAGACAAGCTTAGAGCGATTGTAACCTCTTTATTTCTGAAAATAGGCAAATGAATGTAAAATGAGGTAATCAATAAAATAATGCTTTGCTAAAATGCGAACATTTATTATGCTACGAAATGCTACGAAAGATTGCTACGCTGCGATGCCGGAGCCGCCGGCTGGTAGTGTCTACGCTAACCTAACTTTTAACTAACACGGAGAACTAATTCAAATTCTATGTTCCCAACACAGAGTAATAGAAGCAGAGATGTGATCAAAGGATGTTTCCTTAGAAAGACGCGTGACCGTGCGGGGAGGTGAAGGTTTGCAGGTGGAGTGGCAAATTGTACTGCCATCTAGCGGTATTCAGGAAAAGTTTTTGAGAAGAGAACAACCGATGGTTTCAAACCGATGAAACTAGTGGGAAGGATGTTTTTTTTTTGTAAAATAAAAATAACTAATTATAATAATTATCGGTGACTAAACTCACAAATAGTGGACATTGATGGCATACCATAGACTAGATTTGAAGATCGTACTTCGGTATATTCGAGTAAGTAAGTAGTTGTTTTAAGTAGGTAGTTAAAATGTTTTTAATTAATATTTTAAACATAATAAATTATACACATCGTATGTTTATTTATGGACCTTTGTTTACGGGAAGGCCTTCGTCCAACACTGGACGTCTTCCGGCTGATAGAAGTTTATATATGTGATATATTTTCACACAAAAAAACAAAGTAACTGTTTGTCTTTTATATTGTCTCTACATATTATTAACCTTTTTACGCCTGAACGGTTTTGGTGAAATTCGACAAGAAATTAATGTGTATTGTACCTACACAGTACGATACTGTTGTACTGAAAAATAAAATTGCATGGGAAATATTTTCCGCTTTTCTTATAACCTTGCGCCAACACAGAAGCGGCCGCGGAGTTTACTGCAGGCATATAAATTAAATGCTTACGTTTCGCCCCGCTCAGCTAGTTTAATTAAGCGTCTTTGTCTGTGCGTACACATCCAACATGTTCTGTTGTTCTTGCAAACCGCTAGAGACGCATTGTCTTGGCCAGATATGAGACCGCAGCTCCTTCCTCCGTTTGTTATGTTGGTAGAGTCAGCTCTACCAAGATTATGTTGTTGGGTTTCGAGTAAGGCCCGTGTCCACCGAAATGTACCACAATGGTAAACCATTGATTTTCGGCTTGTGGAGAAATTACCAATAATATTAAATAATTGTTTAATTGATATATTACCATACGGTTGGTATACGGTTTAATTGAAACCGTATATAGATTATTCTCTTTCGATTGATAAATGTTTTGTATTTTTAAGTACCGGTAATTTAGGTCCCACGAGCTTTCGGCATATGTAAACAGATATGGAGTTTTTCATCACACTTGCTCGTAAAGTAGATCTTTTTACATCGCTTTTAGGCTCATAATCCAAGCTATTATACACGCGTGCTTTTTACTTTACATTACGGCACTTGTACTATAATAGGTATAACCCGGTAAAGTCAAGTTTGTACGTGACTGCAATTAGACGTACGTGTACGAAGCACTCTTAATATAGCCGGGTAATACTTACAGTTTTTTTGTAATACCAACAAAGAGTTCTTATGCCGCTGAAGTAAATGTCAACCTGCGCGCGCATTACTGATTTGGGCGCCATTTTCCGCAAATGTTTGTTCACGTTTTCGCTGTGTGGTTGATTATTATCAAAAAAATATTGTTTTTTCCTCGCAAGTGTGACGAAAACAGTCGTATGGAACTCTTGTGCTATTAGTCATTACGCTCTCGGCTTTCTTATCGCGCTCGCCTGCGGCTCGCGCGCATAATACCGCCTCTAGTGTAATGACCAACATAGCACACTCGTATCATAATGTACTATTTCATCACACTTGCTCGTAAAGTGGATCTTATTACATGGGTTTTAGGCTCATAATCCAAGCTATTACGTACGCGTGCATTTTACTTTACATTACGCCACTTGTGCTATAATAGGTATAATCCGGTAAAGTTAAGTTTGTACGTGACTGCAATTAGACGTATGTATACGAAGCACTCTTAATATAGCCGGGTAATACTTACAGTTTTTTTGTAATACCAACAAAGAGTTCTTATGCCGCTGAAGTAAATGTCAACCTGCGCGCGCATTGCTGGTTTGGGCGCCATTTTCCGCAAATATTTGTTGACGTTTTCGCTGTGTGGTTGATTATTATCAATAAAGTTTGTTTTTTCCTCGCAAGTGTGATGAAAACAGTCGTATGGAACTCTTGTGCTATTAGTCATTACGCTCTCGGCTTCCTTATCGCGCTCGCCTGCGGCTCGCGCGCATAATACCGCCTCTAGTGTAATGACCAACATAGCACACTCGTATCATAATGTACTATTATATAACAGTAAAAAATTGCTTTACTCATTTTACAGTTACCGCAGCAGCGCGAGGAGCGTTCTAGACGATCGTTATATTTAACATTTAAATCGGTAAAATTCGATAAAAATCGGTATATTCTCAAATTCGTCTAAATAAACCTGCTATAGCGACACGTCAAATTTAGCGACATAGAACGGTAGGTACTCGCGCTGCAGATGTGTAACTTGCGACTAAAGTTTGTGAGAGCTTACAAATCTTGTACGAGTTATTTGTCCGGTATATAAATCGAACTATATCAACACATAGCAACATAAATCCACGGAACTTTAATTAACAATGTCGGAGGTACAATGAATTTGAACATGAATAATTTACAGCTTTGTCCTACAACGACGTATCACACAAATTGCCTAAAAAAGCTGCTACGTTAATTTTCGCAAACACTGTACACGGAGTACCAACATGACCGTGAGATTAAAATTTCAAACGTGTCAGGCTCAATTACTTTTTTCGGAGAAAACTCCGTTTCATCATGTCCATGTCACCGACTTTAATCTCATATAGCATTAGATATGACAAATGAATACCTGGTATGAAGCGTTTGGGTGTCTCTCGTATCTCTTACGTCACTAAACTTTTTAGCTCCACACACGCGATCTATAACGGTACTTCTGGGACACTAAAAATGCTCCGCCGTTTACCGCTCCGCTCTTTCGCAGGTATAAAGCTTTTTTAAAGCCAACAATAGCGACTTTCTCTCGGACAATAAGTCAAAAACTTTGCTTTTTGTGCGATGCAACAAAACCAACTTTCTCTGCACTTACGTAATAAACCACTTCGAGATAACAATAATTACTTATTTAGTAATATTTTTGCTTATATTGTGTGCTTTAGTCGTAGAAACGCCGCGGGTCGAGCTATCCGAACCTCGTCACAATCGTGATGGTACTGAAAAACGGTATTCTTTTATCCAGATATCTCTTAACGAGGTTAGTTTAGGCAAACTTTTGTGACGTGAGTTTTTGTATGGTTTTATTGTGGGTCCATATGAGATATAGCATATTGGTTGCGCCGAGGGTATCAAAGGGTTGCGCCGTTCTTTCGCGATACATCTGCGCAGGAGTGAGTGCGATGAAACGATTCTGTTAATGGTCTCCGTGTTAGAACGGAGAACACGTTTGGAGAATAATTTGAATACCGAAATGCAGATGGCTTCTTTTATCCGAGGGGCTTTTGGGACCGCCGCCGACCTACAAGTTAATTAAGGTTTGCTCATCAATTAAATATTGGTTTTGATTGTTTTCATTTTGCAGATGAAGTCGTACGCGAGATTTATATTTTAATTGTGTTTTGTTAATTAAGAGATCCATTGCGGGAGCGGCGTTCGAGTCTTGACGTGGTCGATAATACTCGTAAAGCTCTCAGATTTCATGTCCTGATTCTCATGTTGTTTATACCAAAAATCAGCATTGTTTGTTTTGTAGGTACATGGTTTTATTTTTCACTAGCTGACCCGCCCCGGCTTCGCACGGGGGTAAATACCTATTTTAAACCGACTTCAAAAAAAGGAGGTTATTGTGGGTTATCCCTAAGAGATAGACATATACCATCGCGAACTTTTTGTAGACCTTTTAAAGGTATACAATACTTTAGTACATTATTTTGATCTATCTCATAGGGTTCAGCCAGCGATTGCAATGTAAGCTCAAAATAATGTGTTTATTTACGACATCACATTAAAAACCTCTAAAATTATCGGTGTTTATCTACTATATACGGTGTTAGTTTGAACACTGTTATCCTTCTAGGATATCATTGTAGTCATCATTATGAACAACTTTTACTATGGGGCCAACCCAGAAATCACGAATAAAAAACAGCTGTTCCATACAAAAAGGTTCATCGATCTCGGACAAAATGTATGGAACAGCTGTTTTTTTTTCGTGATTTCAGTGTTGTTAGTAAAAGTTGTTCATAATGATGAGTACAATGATATCCTAGAAGGATAACGGTGTTCAAACTAACACCCGGTATTATGCATATATTATACATATAAGCTCTTCTTGAATCACTCTATCTATTTAAAAAACCGCATCAAAATCTGTTGCGTAGTTTTAAAGATCTAAGCATACATAGGGACAGACAGCGGGAAGCGACTTTGTTTTATACCATGATATCCAGTTCAGGTAAGATGGAAATTAGAAAACCAGGCCACAAAAAATCCTCCTTTTCTCTTACCCTAGTTGAGTAAAAAGATTCGAAGTATATCACATTGAGGTAAATAAGTAAGTATTTTAGTAGCTATGTTCGACAAAAATATTGACTTAATTAATTATTTATTTTTTACAACAAAAATAGTATCATAACAGTCCTATACCAAGCCGATACTTTTGTTACAGATAAAAATAAAAAATAAATTACAACAAATAAAATAAAACAACTGTTCACTGTTGTGAATAATAACAGTTACCTACTAAGTACTTAACTCAAACGCAAAATTCTTGTCGTGATTGTGTGACTAAATATGGAAAATAAGCATTACAAACGATTTATAACTCCTTATCAGCCGTACTTCCGTATAGACAAATACCCACAATTGCTTTCAGACTTTCAGCAGTAATAAATCTACGCAGTCAAATCCCGCATTCGTATCTGGGACGATGCATTCGTTCGATGAACGGATTCACTGAGCGAAACACCCAAATTTATTAGGTTAGTAGTAGCCGTAGGTCGATAAAACTACGCATCGGAACCAGAACGCCGTAACTCAATAAATCCGATTGAAAAAATTACGACCATGCGTCGAGATACCAAAGTTAAGATTGCAACGTTGCCGACTGAAGGCTGTATCGCTGAAAAGAGTACTCGTACTGCGCAGTGCAATTCACGATATCTTTTTCGCTCTTTCGATGGCGACATAAGGGCGTTATAGTGTTGAATTACCATATTTATTGCTAGTACACGAGAAAATGAATTTATCTAAGTCGTTGCCGGGCCGTATGTATTTTCTTTCAGCGCGTTTTTTTCCTTTCACATTTGAGGACCCTTAGATTTGGTACCTACAAGATTAACCCTTTCTCTGTAAGTATCAATAGCCTAAACCGAAGCCTAAACCTTAGATGAAGGCTAAAACATACTTTTCTTTTTACGGATAAGTACCCCTAATAAAAAAAAATATATACATTCGGTTAGCTTATCTGACGTCAGGTCATTTTTAAAGACTATCAGCTGCAATTTTAAATAAAGAATAATAGCAGCATTATTTTTTTATGTCATGAATGTATTTAATTTAATATTTTAATTTGCTAAGTATATTATTATTTTATTTTGTAAGTATGTACTTCAGTTACATAAAACAATCTTTGCGAGCTTGCGTTGTTACTAATAAATATTCTGTGATGTCATCAGAAGTAGAGAGAGCATGAGAGGGTCACGCAGCTGTTGAAAACCTTCGTTGTACAAAACAAGACCTTATTCTTCTGCATTGAGCTTTTTTTCTCGTTGTGTTATTTCGTCATGCGTTAGCTTGTGCTTCCAAAATACTTACGCTTACTAATACACTGCGCCTTCAGAATTCTTACCTGAAACAAGATAATTAAGAATAAAAAAAAGCTATCAAGTACCTACATAAATAAAGTAGTAACAAAGAAACACTGCCGAATTATTACCTACTATATTGGTAGTACACACAGTTAACAAAAAAAAAACTACATAAATATTTTAAAATAAAATATATTATGCATAAAACAAAACGTTTTTTTTAAATACAATCAAGTGACGAGACGTTCACCTGGCGGTAAGGGTCACGCCACTTAGTCGCGTTACTTCTTAATTTGATCAGTTCCGTTAATTTGGTTCCAATAGCGTGCAAATCTCGATCAGGCTCGGGCAGCGCGCCCCTACCTGACCGGCACATAGCGAGCACATACACACGCTCAGTAAACGCCTCTGACAAACCGGTCCCCGACGCCGACAGCATACAAACTACTCCCGTTCCAACACATTCTCTGTCTTTCATCGACGCCAAAACATCACATAAATCCTCCTCGCTCGCTCAATCGAGCCAACTTCACGATGCTCGTACGATCGACCAATCACATCGCGGGTCACCATCGCCATATTGAATGACGCGGCCACAGCGCCCTCTGTCAGAACGAATGTGCATCACAACATCTTGTTTTCCCATTGTTTTTGCGTGTTTTTCCATTGTTTTCTATAGTTTTTAACGTTTATTTTGCATTAAATCAGTGAATTTATGTGTGCTTATGAGGTTTCCGATGTGATTTCAATGTTTTTGAGCGTATTTTGTGTTAAAATGTTGAGTTATTGTAAAAAGTACGGAGCCGTCGAGTGCCTAACGCTAAGTTCAGGTTGTGTTTGTTAAATTATTTATTTAATTTCTTTGAAAAATCACTATGATATTTGTAGATTTTCTTCACGTATTTATTTTTGAAAAAATATTTTGGGTTATTAGTTTATTACTCGATATGAAAGAAATTAATTAAAACCCAATATCATTCTTACTAGAAGGAAAATAGAGTTCCTTTTTGAACGAAATTATGAAAAGAGCTTCTATAATAATTTTAAACTATTGAAGTAAATGCTTGTTAGTAGAAAATTCAATATTATATTAAAATTAGGTAAGACGGTACGTATTACTTGTTTTTACAAATGTACCTAGAGCCTTCAAAATATCTATCATGATGAATGGGTGAACATGAGTTAATAAGAGTATTTTTTTCTTAATAATACCAAAAATACTATACATTTAACTGCTATTTAATAACTAAAATAAGTTTGTACAGTGTAATGTATTTATTTCTATTAATATTGGGTACAAACATTCACAAATTCTGGTTTATTTGGTCCGACCGACGGGTTTAAAAGCCGACGGCGCATGCGCTAAGGGACAATAAGCATTTATTATTTAATAGCACAGTTTATAAACAACACAATTATATTTTAAAAATAAAAAACCTACTTCCTGAAAAAAATACTCGAGACAGAAAAATTGTTAACTATTAAAACATATGTATTTCGCTAAATGCTCTTTAACTTATTACCTACTTACTTAGCCTTAAGTAGAGTTAAATAACGAATTAAGTACTAATATAATTTTTGTTTAAACTTACTTTAAAAATATTTCAGTCCTAACCCCTCGAGACAAAAAATATATTTAGCTAAATGTTCGCTACCTCTTACCTACTTAGTCCTTATTAGAGAAAAATAATGATGTACTTACTGATAAATAAATAAGTTTTTGAAATAAGTTTTTTGAACGTCATGAACGTCAAATGATTATCTATGAAATTATAAATTGAATATTAATAAAATAATAATATTGGTGCGAATAATTCAAAGAGACACCCAGAAACAGATGGTTTTGGGTGGTGTTTAAATTTTTGGTCATACAGTTTACAGATGGTTTACAGTATTGAAACCCTGGATCGAGTATAAAATATTTTTTTGAAGGTATTGACAAGTCTGAGGGACGACGCGACTTTTGACCACAATTGACCACCGTGTCTTTTGTTATGTAACGCGTGGTCTTCATGGCTCCGAGCCGCGGCCGCAGCTGCGGCCACTTTTACCTAGGATCCTTGCTTTTGTGGGCGACGCTACCGACCCGCGCCTGCGGGCTTCGGGTGCCGTGGACGGCCGCGTGACGCTGTCAACCGGCTGCGTCAACGGTGCCAATTGGGGAAAAAAAAAAACAATTCAAATATTTATTGTGTGATTCAAGGTGTAACATATAAGATCGTTGGATTCAAGTGTGATTGTGTCCAAAGTGCGGGTTTTTAAGTTTTCAAAAGTGTTGTATGTTTTTTATTGCATTTTTTTTTGTAGGTATATGTTTTTGTATTATATTTTTAAGTCACCCCCGACAAAACTACCTCATGGCTAGCCGAAATGTTGTAGTTCAGCCTGTACCATTGGAAGACACCTTTGTGTGTAATAGGTGTTCCCAACCCCGCTCTTTTCAAACTTCCAGGGGTCTGAGAATACACATTGGTAAAGTTCATAAAAACCGGGAAAACGAACCTCAAAATCAAATTGTTTTTTCTCAGATCCCGCAAGTTGCGATTGTGCCTCCAGACCAGCCTTTTTGGTCTATTTTAACACAGTTCAAGGCTGGTCTTCCTGTTGTTAAACGAATTCCCAGAGGTGCCCGCATCCCAGTGGCACAGTGTCTCGCTTCTGATATTGTTCTAGCAATATCAGAAAATTCAGAGAGGGCTTGGGAACATTTGTTAGCATTTCCCTATCGTATTTTACATGTTCCACGTATCACTTCAGATCATTCGTCGCTTACAGCAAGAATAAAACGTAATTGTGCAGATTCAAATCCCCCCATAGCACCTGTTGGTAATGCCGTACACACACTTCCACGTTTGCGTGCATCATCTTCAAAAACAATCATTCCATATCATTTAATCGAAAATAAAATTAGTGACGGGGACATCAGAGGCGCGGCTCGTTTGTTGTTCTCCAATGATACAGTCGCACCTAACAATTTGGACACTGTTGCAGCTCTGCGTTTTAAACATCCATCTGCAGCAACAACCTCGAATCTTCCGCCACCACCTGATTCCAAAGACGATTGCTATCCGACTGTTACGACTGATGATGTTACTATAGCCATTTTGTCTTTTCAAAGTGGGTCTGCCGGCGGACTTGATGCTTTGACGCCGCAACACCTAAAAGATTTAACTTGTGGTGGTTGCGGCGCCGCAGGTGAGTGTCTTACTGTAGCACTGACCAATCTGGTCAACTACATGCTGGCGGGTAGTGTCAACAGTAATATCATCGAACTGTTATACGGTGCTAACTTGTGTGCCCTTAAAAAGAAAGACGGAGGGATAAGACCTATTGCTGTTGGCACTACGTACCGCCGCCTTACTGCTAAAATCTGTTGCAGAAAAAAAAGCGAGCAACTGACGCAATATTTTCAACCGACCCAGCTTGGGTTCGGTTCCCGCGGAGGGTGCGAGGCGGCGGTGCACTCACTCAGAACTTTTTTAATGCACGATGCAGGAGACGTCTTGTTGAAGGTGGATGTCAAGAACGCATTCAATTCCGTGGACAGAGGCGCCCTGTTGACCGAGGTAAAAAACAATATCCCAGATTTATACCCATTCCTTTGGCAATGTTATGGTAAAAATTCAAAATTATTATACCGTAATGAACCTTTATCATCAGAAGTGGGCTGTCAACAGGGAGACCCGCTAGGGCCGGCTATTTTCAGCCTTGCGATTCACCCCATCATTAAACGTCTCGAGTCAAAATTCAATGTATGGTATTTAGACGACGGTACTCTGGGAGGTGACGCTGATGTTGTTTTCAAAGATTTAAGCACCCTGATAAACGAATTCCAAACCATTGGTCTGGAATTAAATTTCACAAAATGTGAATTATTTGTTTCAGACCATTGTACTTCAAAAAATGAAATCATTAGAAAATTCAACTCTTTGGCACCTAACATCAAAATCATAAATAATACTTCGCTTCGCCTCCTTGGTTCACCAGTACTCGACGAGTCTATACCTGATTTTATTGACGAAAAAATTCAAAATTTTAATGCCGTTTCGGACAGACTTTCCAAAATCAATATGCACATGGCTTTTGTTATAATTAAACATTGTTTATTTGTTCCAAAATTTACGTATTCCTTGCGATGTTGCCAGCTTTGGAAACGCCCCGATCTTTTACAAAGACTGGACTCTATTGTTAGGGATACGCTCACAACCATTCTTAACATATCTTTGGAAGACCGCAACTGGCGCCAGGCGTCTCTACCAATTCGGTATGGAGGCCTGGGGATCAGAAAAATTTCTAGTGTTTCATTGCCAGCATTTTTGTCCTCGGTCAAAAGTACTCAAAATTTGACAAATTTGATTCTGTCACCCTGTTTAGGAACTTTTCAAATATCCTTTTCGACTGAGGCTATGGATGCATGGAAATTAGCCTGCCCTAACTCTACCCTGCCCAGAGACCCGTCTTCACAGAGGCAGTGGGACGTGCCGCTCTGTGAGTTGGAACGGAATTATCTTTTAGAAACGACCAACTCATCTTCAGAGCGTGCACGTTACCTAGCTGTTTCACGTTGGGAGGCGGGTCTTTGGCTGCAGGCGTTACCCTCGGTCAACCTTGGGAATTTATTGGACAATAACACATTCCGGGTAGCCATTTCATTACGTATAGGTACATCTTGTGTCGTCCCCCACCAATGTGCGTGTGGGGAACAAGTTGATAGTCTCGGTCACCACGGCCTATCTTGTAGTAGGAGTGCCGGTCGCATGGCCCGCCACTGCGCTTTAAATGATATCATCCGTCGGGCTTTTGGAAGTGCCAACGTCGCAGCAGTTTTAGAACCGAATGGTCTAATGCGCGACGATGGTAAGAGGCCCGACGGTATGACTCTCATTCCTTGGAAGATGGGACGGCCTTTAGTGTGGGATGCTACTTGTGTGGATACACTGGCGCCGTCTCATCTTCCAGAAACATCAAAACATGCGGGTGGTGCGGCTAATGCGGCGGAATGCCTCAAACGTCGCAAATATTCTAGCCTCGATAGAGGTTACATGTTTGTGCCGTTTGGGGTAGAGACACTTGGGCCGTGGGGGCCAGGTGCTTTGCGTATCTTTAAGGATTTGTCGGGGAGACTTAAAGAATCCACACGTGACCAAAATGCTGGCCTTTATTTGGGCCAGAAAATTAGCCTCGCAATCCAGCGGGGCAACGTGGCCAGCATTTTGGGCACATTACCCGAAATCAGAGACCGTTTAAACTATCTATAGGTTTGCTACCTATAGATACTTTAAGCGGTCTCTTATATCGATTGATTAATGTTTTAATAATAGTTTAATTTATGTGAAATAAAATTATATTTAGTCATAAATATATAATTATATATCTTACTGATAAAGGGAAATTTAATTACTGAGTTAATGTAGTATGCACTATAGTTTCTGTAATGTTTACTTACATTACAACACAGTTTAATTATATTACAACATCTTGGAGTTATTGACAGTGAAAAATAAAAGAAAAGCAATAATTATGCAACATTATGTTAGACCTTCGTGTTAGACACACTCTAGGTTTCTCACATCATATATAGAGCATGCGATTAATTTTTAACCTACTTCAAAAAAGAAGGAGGTTCTATGCTATGTTCGACGGTATGTATGTTTTTTTTAATGTATGTTCACCGATTTCTCCGTCAATTGTGGACCGATACTCCCGAGGTGGTCCCATATTAATATGAAGTAGGTCGAACTTTTTCCCTTCGCTTCAACGTGAATCTGAATGGGAATTATAAAAATATTATCACAGGTTCTAGAATAGGCCCGCTGATACTCTCATATTCTTGGATACAGTGACGTCAAAGATTTCAGATTAAACTCAAGAAACTTGCTCTAGGGTGGTGCGATATCACGAAAGTTGAACATAGCTATTGTACTGAATTATAAATACTTCTGATGAATAAACGCATCTGCAATGAAAATACAACGCCACAAATTGTGGAAAACAATGTGGAAAGCTGTGTTTTTTCTATTGTGATCATTATTTATGGCTTGTTTTCATTACATTGGCTCAATGCTTCATTCTTAAATTTATTTCCAACTCGTTTGCCAAAACATTTCATTAGGTACTTTCAAGATCAAAATAGCAATATTTGCTTCGAATATCAAGTTCATGAATAAACTAATGTTTATAAAGTATCTCGATATTTAAATTTAGCTGCAAGAACATGCTTCTAACTAAACTCCATAATTATGTTTCGCGGCTTTACCCGCTATATGTCAGTTTTAGTACTGCCCGGGCAATGATCTCTATCTATCTATCTATCTATCTATGTATAGAAAAGGCTCTGTCCTGACTGATTGACTGACTGACTGGTGACTGAGTGACTGACAGACAACGCACAGCCCAAACCGCTGGTCGTACAGACTTGAAATTTGGAGGGTGTATTTGTCTCGATGCGTAGGGGTGTACTAAGAAAGGATTTTCGAAATTCGTCCCCTAAGGGGGGTAAGGGGGGGGGGATTTGTATGGAAAGTTCTTTGTTTTTGAAGTTATAGTGATGAAAATTGATATTTGGGTAGTTCATTCAAGAGACGTGGTGGGGGGAGGGTTAGGGGGGATCTGGGGGAGGGGTGAGTGGGTTTGAGGGGTTGGGGGAGTTGGTAGAGTCGGTAGAGTTGGTAGGGTCGGTAGAGTTGGGGGAGTTGGGTTGAGGCTAAAAAATTGCTCGGGATGATTTAAAGTGGTGAATTTTGGGAGCGGGCCGAATTTCTTCCGTACGCGGACGAAGTCGCGGGCGACCTCTAGTGGTATATGTCGATGTGCCCGGGGGTAGTATTCTGCCATGATAATTGTCACCCAGATTGTTTCAGTTGCTAGGTGATGATGAGGTTACAAATTCATAGTCAGAGACATAAAAATACTATTCATATCTGGTATTTTAGTGTTGGGTTTCACATATGTTTCCGATTTCCTTGCATTTTCTTTATATAAATTGATAGTACATTTTAATTATCTATAATGTATTTAAGTATGTTATTTTGAAGATGTTTAAGTGGTTTAAGTTTAATTCATTGAAAAGCAACAAACTGACAATCTTGGTGACGATTATTTTCTTATTTACAACATAATCAGAATAGATGTGACCCTGGAATAACATTTGAGTCAAAAGCAAGGTCTTAGCGAGATAGATGCCTTACTACTTCCTACAGTCTTTTAGAGTAGTGTTTGGTCGGTATTTACCAAGCTACAGCGCAATGCTTGCATTACAGAGATAATATACGGTGCCAAGTCTCCCCGGGCAAAAGAAACGCAGCGAAAAGGAAGATTTACTGGGAAAATTTTGGAAGTCAGCCGGGACTATGTGGTAGCATTCATTAATCACGCCACGGAAAAATACCACCGACTTCCGACTAAGTTCCGGACTGGACATTATTTCGGTAACAGTTTTAAACATACTCTCTGACAAACTTTTCTTTTTATGACAAAAAAAAAACTCAAATTAATCAAATTAGCTTAATGCATGTTTCATTCTAATTTAAACAAACGGGCCGGACCTAAGCCTACTTAAACAAATTTACAGCGATCGTTTCTTCTAAAGGTGACCCAAATTACCATGAAAAAAGTTTAACAGCCCTTTATTTCAGAGCAAACAGAGGCTGTTGGTGGGAATCCCGTGTAATCCGGCCCACTTATCACGCGTGCAAAATGCAAATTCGAGCGGGCCGGGCGTACGCAGAATTAACGAAAACGCAAACCGGACTGGGATAGCTACGTCACTAAAATTGTCAAAGTTTCCAAGCAGCATTATCAAGGGATAAACAAGGTAATCTACGTCACGGAGTTCGGAGCCGTTTACGAGCACAGACTATAAATTCAAAAACGTAATTCGCTTGTTTTAAGGCGAGACACGTTCCGCAATTTATTTTTGGGGTTATTTATCATCCCTCTCCTGATCACGGGAGTTAGAAAAAGTTTAAAATTGTCCCTGAAGCGCTATAAAAATAATGACGTAAAATTTATCCAATTAAAGCGACAAATTGGCAACATTTCTGGCATTAATAAATAAAACACGAGGTTATCCGCTATACTCTATAAATAAAACTTAAATTACATATCAACATATGATCAACAAGTCGTCAATTACCTACTACTGAAAGTTTTAATGCTAGTTAAGACAGAGGCGTTACTAACTTTACTAAAATAATACAACAAAAACAGAAAAATCTAGCCGTACGACATCTACCTGGCAATTATACTTGCGTGCAAAATTCTTAATATTAAATAACACTTTTACGTTCAAATATTTTTTCACGTTATTCGTTAACTTTGAAGAAAACATGAAGCAAATATTGGTGGTATCTTAAGATAGAATAGCTGGTAAGTATTTGCTTTTTTATCAACAAATACTAACATTTGCAACAAAAGAAAAACTCAATAATAAAATATTGTGATTATTTTCAAGTAGACTTATAAGGCTTTTTTACTTAAAAACGTTGCTTAAGGTAACCAACGTCATTTAACTGCTGCGCAATACAAAAATGTTGTGCGCAGTACTAACTAATGCCAATTATTTTTTGTGTAAGCAATAGTTTTAAGCAAACAAAACTATAGTAAGTAGTCAAACGCAAACGCTTTAATCATAGATTAAATACATAAAATGTAAATAAACAATCGACCGTTCTGTTAAACGAAGACAATTAAAATATAACCTACTCATTTAAAAAAGTTACTGTTTCATAGAGTTACTCAATCAATTTAAAGAAAATCTTACTTTATTTTCAACACTCATGGAGAAGTAAGAAGCGTAGGAACAGAGTTCCAAAAGTCCCAAAACTATATTGTAATGCAATAAAATTGCAATTGCAGTTGGCCATTTATTAAATCCACACAGTTATCACTTTCAAAATGTACTCGATGTGCTCCTTCATTCAATTTCACTAAACCAGTATCATATCACCGATTTGTAACACATCTAAAAGTGGCTCCATTTACAAGTATTTACAGCCACGCTGTTATGCAAATTTTAGAACCCAATTACTGTGTAATGATGACGTAGGTACAGCATTTGATATTTAGCCCGCAGCATTAATATCGCCAAGTCCTCTGGCTAATCTTCGACCGTTTTAACCGAGCTATGGTCTGCCGAAATGCTGAAGCTTAACTCTTGTTTGTTCGGTATAATACGGTTTTAACACCCGCGTTTTAGGAGTTGTATAAATCGCCGAGTTGTGTTACTCACTGTGTTGTGTATTGTGTATTGAGTAACTGTGATGTGTTTAGCTCTTATGGTGTGGTGTTGACTGTTTTGTAGGCACCGTCTAAATTGGTTCGGTTGATCGATTGACGATTATTAAAATGCTAGAAGTATAGTTATGAAAACTGACGTGGTTTTGACACATTTTTGTTTTATTTATACGGGAATACTCACGTTTAAATAAATCGGATACACTGACTATAGTTTCGATCACATCCGGGACCTTTTTCAATAAGTGAAAACAGAGCCCGACGCGCGTGCAGCTGCGTCCTGCTTAGTGCTGCTTTTTCCCGTATAAATAAAACAAAAAAGAAGTATAGTTATAGATAGTTTTTAACCGTGTGCGCATGCATATAATATCAGGAAAAGCGTAGTGTTCTAATTAATCTGACATTTCACAAGCTTATTTTAGTTTACGTTTCCCGGTGTCTGTCTGTCTGTAATCAAATCTTGCAAGTTAAATTTGACCCAGTTTCTGGTTTTCGAAATGTTGCATGCATATGCGAATCGGATGACAATGCAATATTATTGTCACATGGAGCTGATCTGATGATGGAGCCGAAAGGTGGCCATGGGAATTCTGTAATAAAACGAAGTAGCCCCATCGAGTTTGGGCTCGTTTGATTCGTCTTTACATGGACCTTTTTAGTTTAAAAAAGTTTTCTAATTTAAACTTATCCATAGTGATTTTAAACAGTTATTACAGAAACTGCGATATTTACGAATAATGCTTATATATTAAGTACCGCTGTTATATCTTTTAGTAGGGACTGAAACAATATCGCATGCTATAATATAAAAGAGCTGCTTTCAACAGTAATATTAGGTTAATAACCGAGTGAGCGAAGCCTCCAACAACTGGCAAAATTTTCTTTCATTTAAGTATCCGCAAACTTTTTTTCTTGGTCTGAGGTTGGTACTCGCGAAGGTACTGGTCGTATTTTTTAACTAAACTTGAAGAAACTTGTAAACAGGTTCTACAATTTCAATGAATGTTTTGTCCTAGGCGGTTCTTGAATATATTCCAAAAAAATTTTTGGGTATTGATCCCAAAAAAGGGGGAAGTTTGGTGCGGCGCCATTTCCACCCGATTTTGATAGGTAATATTTGGCACAAGCATTTGGTATTCAATTCTTTGTCAAGAGCAAAATCGGTCAAGAGGTTGACAAGATAAGGTTGCCAAGATAAGGTCGAAAGGTCTCGGTTCGCTAGGTCTATTGTTCACAGAACTGCTGGTTTGTACAAACCCCTGTTGGTTTAAGTGTAGACAAAATAACAACATTTCATTTAAATTAGAAATACTATTACTTAAATAAAATAAATAAATATCGGTACACATTTTTCACACAGCGCCATCTAGCCCCAAACTAACCAAAGCTTGTAATATGGAAACCAGATAGCTAATAGAATACCTATACATATTTTTTTTTGTAAATACATACTCATAAAGAAAAAAAATTTACTAAAAAATCTAACAATATCTATATTATACATTTGACATTTAATGAATGTAAAATAATAAGTACTACATAAACTACAAATAAAAGCGAATCATAAATTCTTGTCAAATACTTATAATATATAACTTATATACTTGTAAATACTTATAATATATAACTACACCCAGACACAGAACAAACATCTATCAAATGTTCGTCACATAAATGTTTGTATGTCTGGTCGGGATCGAACCCACGCCCTACAGCTCTGATGGCAGACATGGTACCAACTGAGCTATAAGGCAGTCAACAACAACAACAAAAACACTAAAACACGACTATACAACTAGTGTTCATATTTTTGCCTTTGTCCATATCAAAAGTCATTAATAAGTATTGATTTGACTAAACTTTGACGTAGCTGCTGACCAAAACATAAATTATCCATTGTTATCTTTATATTAAACTCTGGGAATAAAAATAATAAAATTGATTACAATAAATCACAGGCTTTTGTCAAGAAAAACTTCATTAACGGTCGACAATAAATCTCGTAAAGGCCTGGTTACACAAGCGGAAAGAGGCAAGAGCGCTGCTTATGCGAAAGCACGCGACCAAATTTAAGCTCGCGGTATGTTAAACCTATTTACAATATTTCTATTGCTCACGATAAATTGGCTGCGGTAAATTTGGTGGATTTAACCCAGGTGAGGGCATATCTGCATATTTATGATAGCCTCCTTAGAGGGAGCGCCTTAAAATGGCGGAAAACGTAAGAGTTTTTTTACCCCGCAAGTTTTAACAAGATCCACCTTATTTATGCGGCACTAGGGCTGGTATCTGATGAGATTTATTGAAGGGAAGCGTGACTGATCGGAGAAAGTCGAGGATACTGTTTTTGTCGAATTTAAATTGGATCTTTTGCATTAACCTAACTCCCAAGAATTCACAGTCACGGCACAAAAATAACTTGCGACAAAATATTTCCTAATGAAAAAGTATTTGGCATATTTGAGTGAGTAAAATCCGGCGTATGCAGTCTGAAATATTTTGTTTGAAAAGAACGCAAAAGCCGTTACTTAACTGCAGTGAAATAGATGTGCACACACCTTTAATTAGCTCGGAGTTACAACTCGAGTCAAATCTTACTAATTATATTAATAATTGGGCAAATATTTGCGCAATAAAATGTTAATGATCAACAAATAAACACCAACTCAATTAAAATAAATCATTAGACAATAATGATTATACTAGTAAATAAATTATGTTTAAGGTATGCCACGGTAATTAGACATGCAATTAATAATTATTATGTATTGGTGGAATCGAATCGATCGAAATTCTAATGTACCGGTGATTTATACAAAACTAGAGCTAAGTAAGTAGGTATGTATTGAATAGGCTAGATGACTGTTTTTTTTATTATTGTCCTATTAAAATGTGGCCCATAATTATAGCTGATTAATGAACAAAAAATTAAAATCTGATCAAAAATAAGCAACTTATAAGCATTTTAATATCATGCTAGACAGAGAGGCGAAACAGCAAATCGTGACGTCACTTCTCTGTACGCCATATAAATTCTATTCTGACAAGTAATGCGTAACGTCATTTTTTGTTTTGTGGGAAAGGGACAGAGTTGTCTCAAACACAAACTTTAAACGCTCATATATCAGAACATTATTAACCGATTTAAATTATTTTTTCTATATACATTCTATATTTACTTAAACTCTTCATCAAAGCTATTGGTTTCAACGATATAAACATCAGTCATCTACCCTATTGAGCCGTCTCTATCATTGATTTTAGATTTGCCTTTAATTTGTCTACGCATACGTATACTAATTTGGTACACAGCTATCACCTATTAGCTGGTTTACGATGCTAAATAAAGATCTTTATTGGGAACTTATTAACAGACTAACGATGTAATAAACCTAGTAGTATAATTTTGGCAAGTTTATGTTACGTGACAAAAACGATACAAGTTATACTATGCATAGCGGTTTTTTTAATTATATTAAAATCGGATAGCGTTTTATTTTATTTAACGTAATGCTGCCGATGCTTCAGCTTCGCAGGTATAAGGGTCGGAGCCCAAGATTTGGAGTTGGACTCGCCACGGTATTCAACTCCCTTATTCAAAATTTGGGCTGGCCGTTATAATTCTGTAAGGCTGCGTAAAGAGTTACACTGGTGTCGATTCGGTGGTTTTAGAGAACTCTTATTTCAGTTAACATTAAAATTTGTTTAGGCACAAGGCGTCACAAAAGCTATTCGGTATTTACGAAGAACTTAATTTAGAACTGCTCTAATAGAACACTAATTGTATTTTGCGACATTTGGCGTTTTAAATTTTGGACTCAAACTTCTATAAAATGTGTCGGCCGAATGGCTTTAACGTGCTTGTAAGCTGATTAATTTAGACATATCGTCTCTAAATTTTAGTTAGGTACTTACAGGTGTCATGTCTGGGTCTGGGTAACAAAGTGGATTTTGACAGGTCTAAATTAAAATTAGAGAAATTATTATAGGTAAGTCGATGTGCCTGTGCCGCTGAATCGACACCACTAGCTATGCTCTGTCCATTGTACTAATCGCTTTTTGACAGCTCATGCAAAGTTGTCGACATAACTTTGTAAAGTGTCTAGCAAATTATATCTCTTAGAAATAGATTCGTTACATCTAACGAATTACCTCTTTACAATGTTACGTTGACAGTTGACATAAACTTGCAAAGTGGTTGAATGCTGGATCAAACGGATTTATTTGTAGGTATGGGATATAATTAGCTAGACGCTTTACAATGTTAATGCGTTATCCCAATGCCAACGACTGAAAGATTTTACTGTTTTGTTACCTGAATCGAAGCAAGACCGAAAGATTTATTTTTATCAATATGATTTTTTATCAGTTATGCATTTATGTTGTCATACAACAAGCAATTAAGTTTCTAAAATTAATGCGTAATCATTACATAAATCACGGCAATTAACTAAACAATAAAATGTCAGTTGCGATATGTCAGTCATTGCATCTGAACTGCCACAATATTTACCGACGACCAATTACACTAGACCCCTGCAAGTTTAATTCTACTCTGTTTATATTTAAAAACATGAAAGACGCATAAGAGGAAAGAAGGTCAGGTTAAACTGGTGTTGTTATCGAAGCGCAAATCAGTCAAAGTTCAAGATGTCAGCAGTGTTATTCGATAAGAGAATAAGTTGACAAAGCATTGCTTTGAAACTATCAGTATAATTATTATTTTGTATCCAACGGGCATATAATGATACAGTTTTATCTAAAAATAGTATTTTGTGCTTCTTTAATTATACCTATTTAAATAATGTAGGCCAATTTTTTATTATACATTGACTCCAGATTTTCATATTTAAATCTGAAACATCTTATTAAATTTAAGGACCGCGATTATTTATAATCGCATAGTTATGTACAAAACGAGTTGCTGCCACGGGGTCCATTTATGACTGGACTATGATTATGTCGTAGGTAATATTTTTCCGTGTCGTCGCGTGTTTTTCCCGAATCAAGAAAATTTTGTGGAGAGCTATGAGCGTTTTGAATATATAGTTATTAATTATTTTGTTATTTATTAAACTAGCGGTAACGACCACAAGTTTTCTTATATCTCTTACTTGGTTCTCGAAATACATGAACCTAACATCCTAACCTAACTGGCCGCTAGTAGATAAGCAACTATTTAAGACTGTCATTGGTCTGGAAATCCTTTTGTTTTTGTGCGCTAGGCTAAGTATAGTTTAGGTAGTTAAATTTTATGTAGTTTGATGTAGTTAATAAAGGCAACCACTTTATGTTAGGCAAAATTCAATTAAACCAAAACGATTTATGAAAGTCAACCGTTTTTGAAAAAAATATGTTCTTTCATAAAAATAAGATCCACGTTTGCTCTAGTTCAACATTTTTAAAATAGACTTTTTGAGAGAGTGTGAATAGAGTGCATTCTTTCATACAAACGTTAATATCACATAACTAGTCACAAAATTAACTGTTTCCATCTCACGTCAATAAACAAAACAAATGACTGCGAAACGCATACAGAATCCATAACAAACTGTGTTCAATACAAAATGCAACACGTCACCTGTGTCGATATGCTAAACAGATTATGTATGAATTATGTAAAGAATAACCCATGAAACCCGCACTACAATGACAATGCACCAGATTTGTAAAATAAACCGCTACAAGCCTTTTAGCTTGTTAAGATTTGTAAAGGTGCTAATATTTTTGTGTTTTAGAACGAGTTTGGCTAATGAGATTATAATAAGAATTCGTTAGTACGGTTTATTCATAATTTGTATCGAATTCGGATCTATAAATTTCAACCTATAACAGAATTATAATATAGTGGTATTTAATCTAACGCGCTTTTGTTTTTTACCCACCAATGATAGCACTCTACAGGAAAGAAAAAGCAATTAGTATTTGCTTGTTTAACGATAGACCGATTACCTACCTACCTACGCCACACGTAAATAAATGTTGATGTATTACAACATGAATTTTACAAATTAACTTTAAGTTTTTATCATGAATAATAAGTATTATCAATCATTAAATGTACGCAAATTTAAAAACAAGCTAGCTTAGATCAAATATAAGCAAAATAGTATAGTTTTAATGATTGCAAAGATAAATTTACAGGGTTTTTAAACTGGTTATAAGTAATTAGACAAACAATATACTCCCGTGATTGTCACCATTACAAGCAATCAATTTGTTATGAGACAGAGAAGACAATTCGTAAATACAATCCAACAATAATAAACCAAAGAACAAGAAAAAAGAACAGAAGTCACCTTCAAAAGGACCTAATTCGCAATCGTGTTTCATTTAGCAAGGTTAGAAATTCCATTCTAAATTTAAATTTTTAATACAGCACCGGCGTGTTCTCGTATTCATACGTCACATCAATGCTTGTTTCCACGGGTTGTGTTCGCAATTTACGTCTCTCCCGGGAGACGAAGAGTAATGTCGGCGTAGGGAGAAAAAGTACAAAAAACCTGGCTACGAGTCGGTCGACAAGTTCAGCCAATTATAACTGACAAGCGGCGCAGGCGCGGCCGCCCGCTTAATTTCAAGCCTTCAAGCAACGTACTTTAGTATTTCATGGCACGATACATATTTTTATTATTACTGCAAACTAGCGCAAACAGGATAACCCTGATTTAGTACGACAAATCTTTGTGTTTTAATAGAATTGATTATTTCGAAAATCTGCCAATCCCTCCCCCAATCAATCTCAATCTCTCTCTGCCTCTCTCTGTGCTCTGGTAATGATGTAGAAATGTCTAATTACAAACAAAGGAATGCGAAGCACTCATCTGTGATCACCGAAAAACAAAACGGTTCGGATTCTTATTTCAAAATTAAAATCACAATTTCGGATCGATATTTGCTTGCGAAACAAAACATTCCCAATTCTATTTTACGTTCCAAATTAAAATTATAAAATTTTATCAACGGTCCGCGTTCATTACACGCAGGTACGTTTGAAAAGTTAAAAAGTGGTCCGGAATGATACACGGCGTGCGATCCCCATGAAATATTACACCGAAGCTGGCACCATAAAGCAAACCCCGTGGCAGAGCCGATACAACGATAGCGACACCGGGAACAGACAGACACAAGAACTCGCTTTGGGAATATACAGGCTGTTGACAATGCGACCAAATATTGAACAACTATTTTATATACTACCTATAATACCTTTTATCGGGAATATAGCTGAAATATTGTAAAATTGTAGTCATAGAAGATAACAGAATCACGTAAGCCTTCGACCCATAACACAGTCAGATCAAAGAAGTTAGCATAGAACACTGAAGAGAGAAGTAAATAGAACGCAAATGTGACGGGCCGCGCTAGCCGGCATTAGGTGCTAATGTGTTTAATGACAATTCTGCCAATATACATGTTTTTAGACTGAGAATACTCAATAAGACAATTTAAATAGACGCGTAGGAAACCAAACCACATTGCATCGTAATTAGATCAATTTTAATCTGTTGCAAAATAGCATTAGAGCGTTTTACTTCAAATGCACGACCAATTATTGGCATTTTTTCGTCGTAGTTTCTATACAAATAAGTGTAAAACTGGTGATAGCGGTTTTCTATACAATTGCTTTAGAACATTGTTTTGACAGCCGTTCTAACCTAAGAAGTAGGGCTTTCGCTTTTCTGTGGCATAGAGGATGCCCATTAATTACTCTGAATTTGAAGTTTGATTGAAGATGCAGACCCAGAAGGTCACTAGCCTTGAAGATATAAAATAAAATTAATAAATATTGGTAGACTTTTTACACAGCGCCATCTATCCCTAAACTAAACCAAACTTGTACTATGAACCAGATAACTGATTGAATATATTATGTACCATTTGTAAATACATACTTATAATACCCAGACACAGAATAACATCTATCTGGGTGGGAATCGAATTACCTACTTGTAATTACTAAAACCTATCTGAGAAAATTATAATGACTTAGCATAAACAACTAACAAATCTTAAATGTAATTAATAAAATTGAGTACAAGCAAAATGTCATAAAACTATTTCACTAACTTGTCAAAGTAATAAATGTGTTAATTATTTAATCTATGGTTTTCTTGGATTATGTATAAATACTTAGTGGTATGTTCTTATAATTTATTTTTAATGTACATTCAATATTTCTAAAATATGTAAATGTATACGAAGTACTTCTTTAAACTAGAAGGACGAACTAATCACGATAAACATGGAATTAAATTAAACTACCTAAGCTCTACCTGCTATTTTATACCCAGTAGTATAATACCAATCATTTATCAAGTTTAGTGGTTGAACGATAATGATAATGTTCAATCAATCTCATCTCCATCCAATAAATGGCCGGCAGTAATGTAGCTTTACCGAATATACCTACCTAGGTATTCTAGATAATTAGATTTACACGGCACATTGCCAAGTCCATGATAAACACAGCGGCGGAGCTCGCAAAGACACAATGTATATTTAGTAATGACTCATAAAATAATAATCTCGTAGAATATGCTCATAATAGTACATTATGAAAGAAGTGCGCTTTGTAGAAAATTACACTAGAGGCGGAGTTATGGGCGCGAGCTCCAGGCGGGCGCGATAAGGGAGCCGAGAGTGTAATGATCAATGCACATGCTTTTCATACGACGTTTTTCATCACACTTGCGAGGCGAAACAAATTTATCATAAATAAGGAAGTACCTATACAACTATTTAATTTAAGAAAATGTGTAAAACTGTGCACATTTTCTTTAGCCGCATAAAAACTCTTTGTTGACATTACAAAAATAAAACGGTGTTACACGGTTAAATTAAGAATGCTTCGTATACATACCTACATAATATAACTTGCAGTGAGGTATAAACTTAACTAAACCGGAATAATAAATAAAACACAAGTGCTGTAATATAAAGCAAAAATCACGCTGTGTTTAATATCTTGGATTATGATCCTAAAACCGATGTGATAAGATCCACTTTACGAGCGAGTGTGATAAAAAATAAATAAATATAATTAGCGAAGAAACAATCTCACGAAAATACCGCGCGCTCGGATAAGCGTATATGAAACCACCTGTGTATAACTCCCACATATTTTACTCGCCAACACAGGGACGTAATGAAGCAATTATATATCGATATTTTTATGCATAAAATCCTTGGCGGGCATCGCCGGCCGTTGGAACGCTAAATAAAACAAAGCAAGAGGTTATTGTTGGAGCGGGTAGGTGTGTGTCTCGGTTATCGAGCTTTTAACCCGACGCGCGACACGTCGCGACACTACGATTTATCGCCTCACTAGCCCACCACTCATTCCAATATCCCCAGTGGAATACATTTTGAATAAACAACTGAAATGATCGAATACGAGATTCGATACCTATCTTTTTAACATCGATCTTGTTCGTAAATGTCTCGCACCGCACTAGTGACGTGCTTTTATCGATTTCCGAGTGTCGATTTACTTGAAACGCGCGCTGCATTGTCGCGTAGACTTTAAAATATGCTTTGGTTTCAAGCTTTCAACTGTGTGTTACTTGCCACATACAATCAGTGTTGCCACAATGTTGTAAAAAGTAGGCTTACTGTAGAGCGTACTTATAAAGTAAGCCATACAATTTTAGGTACCTACCTAAATTCTAAAATACCTTTGAAAATCGACATGTTTCTATGTCAGTTATTTAAAGCACATTTTCAAAGGCTGGCCCGATATAACACAATACCAAACTAATCCTAAAGTTAAAATGAAGTCTAGTGAAATCTACTTTCATTCGCTGCATTAAGTAATTTGTATTGTTCCATTATACTTATCTCAAATTGACCTCTGATATAAAAAAAAATTAAATTTAAAAAAGTACAGGGAAAACCTACAAAATCTTGGGAAAGCTCACAGTCTAGCAACACTGCATACAATTACTGTTTCCCCGTCTTTTTCAGCGCCAAGTCGTGATAACAAGCGAGATAAGGACAGAGTGTGTTGGATGGAGACGTTTCACAGAGTGGTTTATGCTTGTCGCGGTACACTGACGAATGCGATGAGCGCTCTACGCTGTAATTCTATCTACATGTTGCTACACTTTGTTGAGAGTTATATGCCTTACTGTGATCTCTGTTCTAGCTATGAACTTTATTAATGAATTTAGTATTCCTTTCCGTTAAATATCTTACTTTGCTGTTTTTGTTCTGTGACATTGTTAATTCACAACATAATCACGGTAAATATCCCGTTAATAATAATAGAACTTTATTTTTAATTCAGACCTTAGCACTGTCAAGTATGATTAATTTTTGAGGCACTATTTTATTGTCACTTAATTTATATTTTAGTAGCACAACACGGCTTGTCCTGCAAATATCCAAAAATTTCAGAGATGAAAGTAATTACCTACTCATGTTTTTCTTAACTAAATTTTAGTTTACTTGTGAAAATAATGTTCTGATTCTAATGTGAAGTGTGCTGTGTTTTTTTCTTCAACTCAAGCTATTTCAAACCATTGCGTAACGCATACGTGAAGGCTGCGTTTACGCTCAATAGATATAAATCAACACCTACTGAAGCACCCTACACCCACTTTTAAAAGGAACTTGGGTAAAAAACGCCCGGCATGTGTGCGTGCTACTTGGCCGAGTTTGTTCAACTCGCCGGGACTTCAGTTAACTCGTTCCCTCGGATTTATGTCCAGAACTTTCGACTCGCAGTTCCTAGCGACACTGACTTCCTTTTTGCGACGTGCGATTGTTTCTTGAAAATGGAACTTTCTTTTTAATTACCCCTCATTTTGCATTTTTCTTTTTTGTTTGCCTGGAAAAATTGTCTTTCGCGTAGTTGTTTACGTGAATATTGCCATGGTAGAAAAAATATTCCAATGGATTGATTTATGAGTTTAAATGTCGGAGCTTATCAGTACGAAACATAAATAATTGATGAGCCGAGTTGCGAGTACTGTACATTCTTTGCATTCCGTGTGAGTCCAGGGTCTGCTCTATATTCATAGCTACTTTTCTGTCGTCAGCCTTCTTATCAAATAAAATAGTCCAAAAGTAGAATTTCGACTAAAGCATTCATCATACAGCTATAAAACGGTCAGTAAAAGTTAGAGTTGTAATTCGAACGATAAAAATTCTTTAAGTACCTATCTATATATCTATCTACACTTCCATTCATTCTACTCTGATAAGATGGGCCGAATAGTGGCTGGACATTTATCTTAAAGATTAATGAGCCAATTTTCTTAGTTGGCTATAAAAAGAATCGCTAGGCCGACCTCGAAAGCCATCATGGCCACTTACGGGTTAACTTTTCGTATACCGTTGTTCGAATCCTTTGCGAATATCGAAAATGCGTAATCTATAGGATAGATGGGGGCATTATCGGTAGTTTGCTTGTGCAACTAAGCAATAGTTTCAGTCTTAATGTCTCAAAGGAGGAAGTAGTTATTTTTATTACAGTCTCCAACAGTAAATACGTAGGAATAGTCTCAAACACGTGTTCGTACCATAGGTTCGAACGTTGAATTGAAAACGTCAAATATTATGACTAACAAAATCTCCCTTGAGGTACGGTCCTTCCGATGAACAAGGTAGGGAATTTAAAATTCCAAATAACAATTATTTGGACAAATTTTCCTTCCCTCATCCCAAGGGCGGGATATAAGGAAACAAATTGGATTAAAGTGTCAAAGGTGAAATAAAAAACGCGTATATACTTTATATCTTCGCCTTGTCTGCGTAATATCAGTCTACTATATAGATACCAGAAATAAAGCTATAAAACCTTTCTGCATCTTGAATTTGTCGCAACAAGGTTTACAATTGCTCAAAGTGTTGTTTTGCAAAACAGAGACTGTCATACAAGCGTTGTGTAATCGTATTTGCATTTAAAACGGTAAGTAAACATAGAGTCGAGTATTTTGTGAATGGACGAGTCGGTGTTTATGACTCGTTTTATGACCTGTTAAGCGTAAGGATCGCTCGTAAAATAAATTGTTTGATGGCTAGTGTCGGTCTAGTCGTTTTGTTCTTTTAGAACGAGGATTTCATTCACCGTTCAAGAGCGTACGTTCCATTGATAGTTCTTTGAACGAAATAAGTTGGCAGATTTTGAAATGTAATATCAGTAACGTGTAATTTACGAAATCATTCATGTGAAAATTAAATACGGTACAATTTAATTCAACAGTATTTTCGTTAACACAAGGTGTTAGGTCCATGGTCACTTTCGTCATAATGACTAACGGCCTTACTTAAAAAAAAACTAACTTAGTCACTGCTTTAACTTCTCTGTCCTTTTCTAGCACGTGCAACTTCACGTCAGAGAGAAGATGGCAGAGCATCTTAAGCAGTGACTAACGGTTCAGAAGTTTTTTTAGAACGGTTAAGTTAGTAGGTTAGATGGATTATGATTATGAAGACAAGATGTTGATGAAAAACATAGTTTGTATAATATAGCTATCTATGTCCACCGGTCTGTATATTGCTTGGAGGATTTAGCTACTCTCTCTCGTCTATTGTTGTTTTTTGTAACTTTTTTACAAGAAAACGGCTGAACCCGTGTGTGTATGTAGGGGACAGGGGTGTGTGTGTTGGAATTATGTAAGTAGCTAGTTTTGATTACGCAGATTACATATTTAGCATCATAATAAATCAATAACCACTGGGATAGCCCTGGAGTTTTGTGGAAAGTGGAGACTACGAATCGACAAACGTAGCGTTGGACGCCATGAGACAAGATAGAGTGACGGCATACGTAGGACAGCTGGCAACGAAAAACTGAAGGGCTGAGTGGTGTACCTTGGGAGAGGCCTATATCCAGGAGTGGGCTATGATAGGCTGATTATGATGATGATGAATGCCTAACCAACCACGTTTAACTTTGAACCCAAAAGTCATATTATAATAAATTATTCACATTTAGTAAAATGCCATAGTCGCGTCATTGGATACCAAAGAATTTGCAAGCTTAATTTCGATAGTACTTTCAACGACAAAAAGCTTGTACAGAATAATAAACAAGTCTTTGTTTTCGGCCACATAAATCGGGCATACAACGCAGCCCGCTAACTTATTTTTGTTCGGAGGTTGGCGCAGCCAGGATAGATGGATCCAATTCCAAATTATGTCTATCTTGGGAATTAACAGGGGATTCCGGTTTATCCAAAAAAGAGCCAGGGCAGGAGCGAGGGAGGGGGTGGTTATTTTCGAATTATGATTCCGGATGCGTTGGAACGCCACGTTTCACGCCTCGTTTCGGTTATATCGGGTAACTGCAACGTTCACTGCATTCTTTATTATTTCATGTAATAATGCACCTATAGATGTGATGGGAATATGCATGTGTTTTGATTATTACAAATAATAAGATAAGTAGAGAGTGTAACTGAATCTGATTCTTACATCGATAAATAATTGAAATCGGCTGGTAAAGTCCTGAAATACAAGCGTTCAAAGTGTTTGGGAGGGCTTAATCTGTCTTTTTCTAGCACGTGCTAGTATAGAATTTGTTTGGAATAGTGGACTATGACATCATTAGCTAGTATAGTGCCCTCCCTGTCTAACACGAAACTAAAATGTTTATAACTTCGTTATTTGTGCACATATTTAAATTTTATTTTCGTTGAGTTGTTTTGTTGCGAGTCAGCTCTTTTGTTAGTAAAAAAAACATGCATATTCCCATTTATGTCAATCGCTTATTGATTTCATGCAAAGTTGCTGACATAACTTTGTGAAGAGTCTAGCAAATTATATCCCATACAAAAAATAAAGTTTGATCTAGTATTATCTCTTTACAATGTTACGTCGACGTTGACATAACCTTGTAAAGAGGAAATGCTAGATCAAACGAATTTATTTCGATATAATCCCTATTATTCCCTAATAAGCATGGTTTTTTTATTGACTCACAAAAGAGCTGAATCGCAACAAAACAACTCCTGAAAATAAAATTTAAATGTATGCAAATATAACGAAGTTATAAACATTTTAGTTTCATGTTAGACAGGGAGAGGGCACTTAGGGCCTTACTTAAAAAAACTTTTCAACCGTTAGTCGCTGCTTAAGATGTTCTGCCATCTTCTCTCTGACGTGAACTGTAACATGCAAGAACAAGACAGAGAAGTTTAAGCAGTGACTAAGAGAATCGAGATTATATTAGGTAAGGCTGTTATATACTAGCTAATGACGTCAAAGCCCACGATTCCAAACAAATTCTATAATAGCACGTGTTTTGCTAGAAAGGGACAGATGACTCCCTCCCAAATACTTTGAACGGTTATATTTCAGGACTTTACCGGCCGATTTCAATATTTATTTATATCATCAGATTCAGTTAAACTCTCCACTTATCCTATTATTTTAAATAATCAAAACACATGCATATTCTCTATTTGCTAGGCACTTTACAATGTTATGTCGTCAAATTTTGATGGCGTTTTTATGTAAGGCCTTAGCTGATTATATCATATCGTCATTGTTTGATTTTTCAGTTTTTTTACTTTTTTATTAGTTTTTTAAAAACGTAGTACCTACATATTTTATAACAGTTCATAATACTTACTAGTTCATAAAGAAACATTTAAAAAACTTGTTTCCATTACAGTATAACAACACGCCTTCCCAATTAAGAGGCACATTTTTTTATTCCAAGTTATGACTGCCAAAACAAACCTTTAAGCAAATTTAAATTAACCCTACCCAATTTAAAAACGCGGCCTCACCTCATTCAGTTGCTAAAATTAAAATGTCTCGCCAAAAATTCTGTGTATGTTCCTTAATGGGGTGTCGCCTGGTGCTTAAGTATTCCACCCTAATACCAAGTCTCCTTAGGCTGGCACGTCCTCCCCTTGATATATTGGTCCCAGTTCGTCGTACATAATTTTGCCGGGAGGTGGTTGAAACCACCCCGCTTCCCCCTCTGTTGCGAAGCGATCTTTACAATGCTAAGGTTTTGTTTATTAGGTTATAATGGATTTAAAAATTAACTTCCGATTTTGGTAATAAAGTAGGTCAAGAATTAGGTCGGTCAAACATAATACAGGGTGTGTCCGGGGAGTGGTTGTTAATTTACCTATCAAAGTGAATAACTTTTAGAACCCTTAATTAACTAGCGAACTTACTATGACTCGCTATTTTCAACCGACTTCCAAAAAGGACGTTCTCAATTCGACTGAATGTTTTTTTTTTAATGTAGGTATGTTACTCAATTACTCCGCTACTTATGAGTAGATTTTTTGTTTGGTAGGTGATACATCAGAGGTGGTCCCATATATATTTTATCGAAATCGGTCCAGTAGTTAGGTTTTTAAAACATATTTACTGGAATAAATCAAAATTACTGGAAAATATGAAGATGTCATCCAGGTAGTCAAAATTGAAGTCGGTTGTATTTAAAAAAAAAAGCGTATTATCAACTCATGTAGAGTCTACACCCACAATTTTATTGATGACGGTTAGCTTAGTTATTGCCCTGTTTCCACCGAAGAAGAAGAAGCTTCGAAAGAAGCACCGTATTGCTGTCCCATAGAATCACCAACCATTGCATATTTCTATTGGGATTGTAGAAACTGATAAGAAGCCACATATTTTAGTTCGTGGTTCCTTGAAATAAAAGTTTTTTGTATTGGTTGTTCCGCACACGGAACTCATGGTGTCCGCGTTAATGGCAGATTTTTAAAACATATGATTTTTAAATGAAATCTTTTGAATAAAACCCAGCTAAAAAGGGAATAATAATTTTTTTCCCAAATATTGTAGAAGGACTTTCTTGGTTTAATAATTTTATTTTAATAAAAATATTTTTATTTTTATTATTTAAATTTTAACCTTCCTACCTCTTTGTAGCCATAAAAAATACTAAACACTGTTTTAAACTATCACGGTTGTTCATTACAGTGCTAAGTAATTTATTATTCACGAGATAATATATTCAGTGATTATGCACTAGTACAATTTGTAGTGGTAGGGCTGATGCAGAGTCGGCTTGGGGAAGTATCACACCACACCTTTTCTAGTTATTCAACCGGCAAGCAGTAGTGTGCAAGCATTACTGTGTTTCGGTTTGAACGGCAATGTTACGTACCACAGAAATTACTGGGCATGAAGAGATATCACATCTAATATATCAGGGTGACGAGCGCAGTGCAGTGCGGCGCAGGATTTTGTTCGCAAGTTCACAATTCTGGCACTGCTACTATTATGGGTAGATGAGACGCTTACCATCAGGCGAACTTCTCGCTTGTCTCGTCAGTCAATTTCATTAAAAAAAACAGTGTATACCCAGTATACAGTGTTTTTTTTGTCCTAAAACTGCATCTAGAAAGACCGGAGGACGGGCAGCAGCGTCTTCTCGGTTAACGGTGGTGAGCATTCGGCGATCCCCAAGCCGCCTGCCTAGCGTGGGGATTATGGCAACCCCTCCCTATTAAGGGGGAGGCTTTCGTCCATCAGTGGACGTCTTTTGGCTTATGACGTGACGTGACGTGAATCACGGTAAATATGCCTTAAATAATCACAGAACCATAACCATAAATTTTACCCAAATGTACCTTAGACTTAGAAGTAGGTATGACTTATTTATTTAACCTTAGGGTACAAATTTGTAATCGGTTTGGTAGCAGTTACGTATGTGCAGTAATCAATTTACTTTTACCCTGGAGACCAATTTATATCCATAGATCTTAAGGCACGCGACCTTCAGATATTGAGTTAGATGCACAGTGAAGCGAATCCCAAACCATTTGGCCCAAACCCGGAACCCAAATTGAAAAATATTGCCAGCAAACAGGCGTGCTTTATTGCCAATTTCAGGGAAAATTTACAAAATTATTTCCCACTGTTTTTGTTTTATTATCATGTGAGCGAATTTTCTGATGAGAAAAAGTTATCTAAAGCGCAGTTAAGAGAACTTTGAAACAATTTGAACTTTCAGTACTTAATTTTGTTGTTTCATATTAACTTTGAAGGTATTTTAGCTACACAAAGGGCGGTTATACATTAGACGAAATATTACATAGTCCATTAGTTAAATTAGCCAAGATTTCTCTTCTCGCCCTATCTTGGTAAGATATTTATCATGTGTGTACTTGCTTTAGGGAGCCGTAACGTATACTGCAATACATTGTGGTTAGAGCATTTAATTTTGTGTCGGTAGTAAATTACAATTTCAGAAATGTTGAGGTAATATGTGAATAATTGCTTGGGGAAGCATAATCTGTTTGCATAAGCGACTAATTTCAGTTTAGTTAACACACCGTTTATATAGCAAACAGAACCGACAGAACCGATATGGTATATAGCAAACAGAACCATATCGGTTCTGTCGGTTCTGTTTGCTATATAACTATCAAATCTGAACTAAGTACATATGTAGGTATATCACGGTGTCTAGAAGTGTCCAATGTCCACCCCTGTATTCAGGAGCATCCGATATTCTTATTGTCTCCGTCGCTCATATGTCAATCTTAATGAGAGTGAAAGTGATAAAAATAATTCTGAAATATCTTGAAAAAAAAATACGTTACATTATTAAAAGGAGTTGAGTATTATTTATCCCAAATTATTGAAGAGTAATGATATTTTGACTTAGGTAAAAAAGCGAATTTTAAAATTAAAAGCCCATTGGGAGAAGTCGCACTTCGGAAACTCATGTTTCCGAAGTGGTCATGGGTGCGATGGATTATAAAAATTTCGTGATTTTAAGTGAAACCGTACCGAGCCAGCGTGGTGGTAATCACCCTTCAAGGGTAGAGCTATACCCAGCAGTGGGACATAAAGTGGCCAATGATGGTGTATATAAAAACTTGACCACGATGCTTCATGTGCATGTAAAATATTTCTAAGCTTCAACATAATAATAAAACTTTAATCATTATCTAAATTTATCATTTAGCCAATTTGCGTGCTCAGTTCGAAAATCTCTACAGACTATTGAGTCATTAGAAAACAATATGGCGACCGCATTGTAGATCAACGTCCCACGCGCCGTCACCGCAGCTCTGTTTGGTTTATAGCGACCCAGCAGAATTTACCTTTAGAAGTCCTGTTGATCAATCTGTAACCTTTTGTTAACATACTAGCTGTAACGTGAAGTTTAAGATCGTAAACCTATTTGGACTAAATTTACTCTAAAGTGAGGCTTACCCTGCTATCGATCCCCACCTAGGACAAAAATTTATGTGACGAACATAGATGTTGGTTCTGTGTCTGGTTGTAATATGTATTATAAGTATGTATTTACGGAAAAAAATGTATATAAGTATTCTATCAGCTATATATCTGGTTTCAATAATACAAGTTATGCTTAGTATGATGCTAGATGGCGCTGTGTTAAATGTCCGCCAATATTTATTTATTTAATTTATTTATCATGATAATTATTGTTCGCGGTATTTTTCTTCCCCAGCAGTCCTTTCAGCTGCCAGCAGGTTCTTCTTTGTTCTTCTGGACGAATTAAGGCCTCCCTTAACACAGGGTTATCCTACAGCGATGAATAGGGAAAACTGTAATACGGATGCAACCAAAACATTCTAACTGCCAATTAGACCCTCTTCATGTCTATTATCTAAAATAGAAAGTTACTTATCTTTTTTTGATAGATTTGTACGTTACAGTGAGTTTTTATAGGCGTTATTTAATTTCACTGATTAAAATAAACTATATCCATGTTTCTAATAAAAAATGTATAATGTATTAACTATTTTTGTTTTATTTATACGGGACTACTCACGTTTAATTAAATCAGATACTCCGACTATAATTTCGATCCGGTGACCTTTTTCAAAGAGTGAAAACAGAGCCCGACGCGCGTGCAGCTGCGTCCTGCTTAGCACACACAAAAATGTGTCGAAACCACGTCACTTTTCATAATGTAATAACTATGTCACAAAACGCATGTCTACAATCATGATTAATGCAAATAAAGATTCTTATTATTAATAATAGGGAGGTATTAATAGTGAGCTATCATTAGTACTAAGCAAGCTTGTCGTACATACCAAGCGCATAATGTATCTTTTTTCAAATGATTCTTTGATATAATTTGAACTTCGGAATCCTCAGACAAAGTTGGAGCACCAATTTGCAAGGTAATTACCCCGAGACAATGCAAACTTTGGCTTCTATTATTATTATGCATAGCAATAGTAGAAGGGCAGACTGTAATTTTTGAGACGTAAGTAACTGCTCACCTTGGCCTTCCCCGCATTTCCCAGTTTTCTGGGAAATCTGGATTTCCAAGGGAAAGTCAATTCCCTTCTCTATCTTTTGACATTATCACAATGTTTTATGATAAATCCGTTAGTGTGTTATTTTAGTATGTAGTCGTTCAGCCATCTTTATAGTACCAACTATTTCCTTTTTAAATTTCATCCAGTTCAGTACATCCCTCGTGAGAAGCTGACAGACTTATCTGAATTTTGTATGCAGATAAGTACATATTTATTTTATAACTAGCTTTTGCCCGCGGCTTTGCCCGCGTAGTAATGTTGAATACTGGAATTCGGTTACATCGAGGCCCAACTCAATTGAATCACTAAAATACGTATATTATTGCATTTTTTCCAAGCCGCTTGCAAGTCTTTAAGTTTGCTTGAGGATGACCAAATTAAATATTAAAAATTAATTTAGCAGCTTAGGCTGTACAGTATCTATAATAATTATGTCCGTCAAACAGTCGTCTGCGTGGACCTACAAAAAAATAGCCTATGTCCGTTTCCGAACCTTATGTGCTATAACTACCTATCCAAAAATGCAGCTCCATCTGTTCAGCCGACCAATAAATACGCCCATCCCCGTCCCCATTCCCAGCCTCATCCCTATAAGCGGCCCCTTCCCCATCCCCATCCCGATACCAAATGTCATTTTAATATGAACACGCCCATCCCCGTCCCCATCCCCGTTCCCTCCCTCATCCCCATCCCGAACCCCATCCTCACCCCATCCCATCCCCACCCCATCCCATCCCCACCCCATCCCATCCCCACCCCATCCCGATTTCAACCCCATCCCATCCCCACCCCCATCCCGATTTCAACTTTCATCTTAATATGGACACGCCTTTCCCCGTTCCCAGCCTCATCCAGATCCACATCCCATCCCTACCTGTCCCCACCCCATCCCCACCCATCCCCACCCCATCCCCATCCCCATCCCGATTCCAATTGTAATATTAATATGAACATGCCTATCTCAGTCCCGTCTCCGTTCCCAGTATCATCGCCACCCCCACCCCCACCCCCATCCCCTTATCTATCCCCATCCCTATACCAAATTTCATTTTAATATGTACAGCCGTTACAAAGTTAAGGAGGAACAAACGTACTATCACTAAAACTTAGTTTTTTTTTATACTAACGGGAGCTGGTTTTGAAATACTGTGACACCCGTATCTTCTTATTTTTATAGTAGAATATGTATACCAAGTTTTGTATCAATGGAACCAGAGAATAAAAAGTTTCATACAAACTTTAACACCCCATTTAACCCCCTTCAGGGTTGATTTTCGAAAAATCCTTTCTTAGTGGGCGTTTACACCTCTCCAAAAACATACCCTCCAAATTTCAAGTCTCTACGTTTAGCGGTTTGGGCTGTACGTTGTCTATATGTCAGTCAGTCAGTCAGTCAGTCAGTCAGTCAGTCAGTCAGTCAGTCAGTCAGTCAGTCAGTCAGTCAGTCAGTCAGTCAGTCAGTCAGTCAGTCAGTCAGTCAGTCAATCAGGACAAAGCCTTTTATAGTTATAGATTAAAAAATAATTTAGCAGCTTAGGCTGTACAGTATCTATAATAATTATGTCCGTCAAACAGTCGTCTGCGTGGACCTACAAAAAAATAGCCTATGTCCGTTTCCGAACCTTATGCTATAACTACGTATCCAAAAATGCAGCTCCATCTGTTCAGCCGACCAATAAATACGTCCATCCCCGTCCCCATTCCCAGCCTCATCCCTATAAGCGGCCCCTTCCCCATCCCCATCCCGATACCAAATGTCATTTTAATATGAACACGCCCATCCCCGTCCCCATCCCCGTTCCCTCCCTCATCCTCATCCTCACCCCATCCCATCCCCACCCCATCCCGTTTTCAACTTTCATCTTAATATGGACACGCCCATCCCCGTTCCCAGCCTCATCCACATCCACATCCCATCCCCACCCGTCCCCACCAAATCCCCACCCATCCCCATCCCCACCCCATCCCCATCCCGATACCAATTGTAATCTTAATATTAACATGCCTATCTCCGTCCCGTCTCCGTTCCCAGTATCATCGCCACCCCCACCCCCATCCCCATCCCCACATCTATCCCCATCCCTATACCAAATTTCATTTTAATATGTACAGCCGTTACAAAGTTAAGGAGAAACAAACGTACTATCACTAAAACTTAGTTTTTTTTTTTTATACTAACGGGAGCTGATTTTGAAAAAACTGTGACACCCGTATCTTCTTATTTTTATAGTAGAATATGTATACCAAATTTTGTATCAATCGAACCAGAGAATAAAAAGTTTCATACAAACTTTAACACCCCATTTAACCCCCTTCGGGGTTGATTTTCGAAAAATCCTTTCTTAGTGGGCGTTTACACCTCTCCAAAAACATACCCTCCAAATTTCAAGTCTCTACGTTTAGCGGTTTGGGCTGTACGTTGTCTATATGTCAGTCAGTCAGTCAGTCAGTCAGTCAGTCAGTCAGGACAAAGCCTTTTATAGTTATAGATGTTGGCGTAAGCATCACAAATCGTTTTTGAAACGTTAAAATTTAATGAAAGGAAAAATTATAATCAAGGCTTGGAAATATTTTCAAATTAAATGACACACTGGTAGTGAAATGAGCTTATTTTTACACAGCGTTCGTCACCGGATCGTATTATAAATAGTACGCACTCATTTACTCTCCGTAAGTTCTAAGCCTACGAACTTACAGTTCAAAACGGGTTCTTGGTGCGTGCGTGCATAAACCATCCAGACATCCGATTAAATTATTTAACGTCTTCATTCCCCGTGGTGCACGCAGGTTGCATGCTGGCACGCGGATGTTCAGAACATGGTCTTAGTTTGTACCTACCCTTATATGCGTAGAAGTCCTAACGATCTTAAGTATTTAGAACTAAGGATTACATTGGTATGCTTACCGTGCTACAATATTGTAAAGAAGTTTATATAGGTATAAGATAGAAGCCTTCTGTTGAAGGTTAGCCTGATAAGACCGACCTTTGGTACTGGGAGCCTTTCTCCGACATATGATAAGTCGGAGATAAGCTCTTTCCGAGAATAAAGTTTCGTAATATTCAGGAATCAAGGCTAAGGTGCCTACTTTTGTTCGACACACTTAGTAAAAGTTTGATCATTTTATAACATATTTTTATTTATACGGCGACATTAGCATTAAACATAACATTGACTTGTTTGAAGTTTGACAATGTAATATTAAGTAAGTATTGCCTAGTGACGTGAAATTTATCGACAACTATCTCAGACATATTCCTTGTAATCAATATTTTTATCAATCGTTTTGTAACTAAATATCAGCAACTTTAATGTTTTATCTCTATGTGATAAATAAATAAAGCATCGCCAGACTCCATTTAAGACGGCTTTAACTGTAGTATATTATTTAATATTAAAGATCTTAAGGTAAACGGGCGGAGTGCCTGCAGTTCCGCGATAAGGTTACTCCCTCCCCCACGCCTTTTGGGGGTGGAAGACTTAAGAGGCGGCCATACTTCAAATTGCGTTTAAGTTAGATAGCTAGTTTGATAAATTGCCCCCCATTATTGCATATCAAATGGGACCCGATAAAATTGTCTTGGTGATAAAGTAAGGAGTTTTTATTGAGGGTTCAACTTCTTTACTTACTTTTAAATTGATGAGGTTTGCGGTGAAAAAGAATGGGAGTGCTTACCTGGAAGGAAACGAAAATGTAATTAGCTTTTTTGTTACGTGAAATGACTAAAATTGACGCTTATAATTATTATGTTGCTTTATTCTACGTACTTAACTAAATGAAGCAAGCGCCTGTTTAAACTTATAATTTGTAATTTTTGATTACATAGACAGTAAGAAAAAATATGACCTCTGGCAGGACTTGAACCTGCATAATGAGCAATCACTGAGTTCCCGTCCCAACTGCTTCGCCAATTAAGCTACATAAGTCTTTGCCTTACCCGTCATAATTTTCTAACTTTTACAGCTATCAACTAAAGCGTTGATACCCAAAGTGTGGAAACAATTCATATAAGAATTTGTTTTGAATGCAAATGTAAATAAACTAAACTAAATTATAAAGTAAGCCTTGGTAGACTAATTGGAAGACCGCTAGAGTCGGAATTGTGAGGTCGTGGGCCCGTATTAATGAGCTCTTTGGGGTGTATGTAGTTACGCATTTTCATACATCTATTCATTGCATGTGAGGTAGTTAGGTAGGTGACACTCTTATCACAAATCTAAATATTTATTTATGTTTATTTGTATTGATTATGTTACCAGGATGAACAGATGCCTGCTCGTCAAATTATTAATTATATTACAGGTTTTTAAAGGTTTAGGTGTAGTATAGTTATTTAAAAATTATTATACTTAAGTATAGATTTGAAAATTATTTAAGTTTGCGCTATTGTGTCAGTGCGTGTAGTGAAGCTAAGTATCGATACAAGATTCGTTTCGTTAATACAGTATGTCAGAATAAACAAAATTGACCTGTTTTTTTTTGTTTATGTACTTAGTGAAATGTTTTACAAGAAAATACATATTCGTAAGTTTATAAGTACCTACCATCTTAATAAAAAATTACAAAACATCTTCTAACCAAAATGCAAGTAATGTTTAGTACATTTTTTGGAAAGATATTTTCCAACTCCACCTAGTAATAATAACTCACAAAATCTGCTTACATAGAAAGTATGGGCACCACATGAAATACACACACATAAACAAGAGACCGAACGAATTACGGATTCAGCACTACATCAGGTGGACGCGACGTGGAGGCAAACATAGTGTGGACGAGCTTAACATCGATATTATTCGAACGTACCAGACGCTTCAACTCGATACTTGCTAGTCTTTACGCACTTGCACTACACTAATTGCTCTATCAATATAATTTTCTAACATCTAAATTACAATTTAAAAATCTTGTGAGATTTAAAGGTGGTCTAATAATAGACTGCTGACATAATTTATTTTGATAGTTACTTGTAGTCCATCATTATTGCGAGCTAAAATCTCCTTTCGAAATGAAGTACTTGAACCAAAATTAACTTGACAACTCAAATAAATTAAAATTATGGAAAGATTTTTCTAATGTTATTGTATGTAACAATAACATTAGAAAAAAGTTAAAACAACACGCATATAAAGGAATAGGAGAAAGATGTAGGTAGAGCCATTTAAAATCGTGCAGAAAAAAAAAAAAAAGTGACAGAATAATTCATCATCATCATACACAGCCTTCTTTATCCCTCTGCTGGGTATAGGCTTCTCTCTTACTATGCCATCTGCCTCGGTTCTGTGCTAATGTGGTCCAGTTTCGACCCGCGATGGTGACGATATAGTGGACCCATCTTGCAGCTGGACGACCAACGCTTATCGTTATTAGAACTACTTCATCGAAAAGAGCAGAGTATGCAGATTTTATAATGAAAAAAATGAGTATGAAATATAATGACTTGGAGGATCTAGCTCTAAGTACTTAATCAAAGTATACCTAATGATAATGAGTATAAAAACGTTAACACGCATTTTGGCATCTATCTTAAACTTTTGGTAGGACTCTACTGCAGAGCCCGCCTGGGGAAGTACCACACTTTTGCCTACTGTTAGTCGCAGGCGTGACGCTTACCACCAGGCAAACGTCCTGCTCATATCGTCACATGATTGTATAAAAAAAAACTAAACTTGAGCGATAATATTTATCCACCTTGACTACGATTACGCAACGATATGACGATTCAAAACGACAACCGCCTCTAGCCACAGTATCGTAGATTAAACATCGTACGCCAAATGAACGCCAGATAATTTATCGAACGTGCCCCCGTGTGTATTAGCTGTATCCGACTAATGCTGGCATTCGATATTCGGCGGCCGGTCGCGATTCGATATTTACGAGCCAACGAGCCGCATTAGACTGTCCGTAGGTAAATTAGCACAGATGCTAGCTACTGTGATTTATTCCAAATTGGCTTTCACCGGAAAAAAAGGGGTGCGGTCGGGACTTTTCAAACGGTTTGCTTGTTGTCTTTGCAATATAGATTGGGTGATCAAGTTCAACCTCTATGCGATATTTGTGATTTATTCCGGGTTTTTTTTTACATAGTTAATTTAATACACTACGTTAAAAATTCACTAATACTGTATGCATAATATCCTACTTCTTACTAATATTATAAACGCGAAAGTTTGTATGTATGGATGTTTATTAGTCTTTCACGCGGAAACGGCTGAACTGAATTTTTGGATTTTTGAATTTAGATGAAATTTGGTTAAAATAAATTTGGAATAAAATATAGGCTACTTTTTATCCCAAGAATCGCGGGTGAAATGCGGCGCGCAGCTAGTTTACTAATATTATAAAAAGGTAATAACTTTTGTGAGTTTGTTTTTGTTTGTTTTGAAGTTAGTAAGCTCTATAGTTAAAAGCATTTTTGACTGGTTAAGAGTTTTGACTGCAACATGTACAATGAATGACCTCCTTTCAGCTTAGTAATACCGTTCCACTTAACCGTGAATATAATAATGTGTTATGTTTTGAAAAGGCCTTCGGAATTAATCTTTCCGTATATCTCTTCAAAGGGACACCTACGTCGAGCGTGAGATAATTTTAAGTTTTTTTTAATGATGATTATAAATCAAGACTTGGTAAAAAATAGGAACTACGACCTAACTTCAATGGGTTTCTATAGTTGCTTTAGGTTGTAATTAACATTTATTCGACCCTTCAAGTCTCAAATGTAGTAAAAGCCATTTTGGCCAAAAGTTATTTTAAATGCCATCTTACACAGTTTCGCGAGCTCTATCTATCTGTATATTTAAAAAAAACAGTTTTTATTAAGGATTTATGATGTTTTAAAATCAAGACTAAAAATAGGAACTACGACATAATTTCAATGATTTTCAATACCGTTTGTTGCCCGTGGTCTTACCGCGTAGTTCTACTAGTAGTACCACGGGTGTTTTTTTTTCGATGGTCCTATTGGTGGATACCTTAATTAGGTTGTAATAGACATTATTAAAATTATTAGTATTAGTTTAAAGTGTGGTACATACTTACAATAATATATAATTATAATTGTCATTCCAACGATGTCATAACGCCTAATAACAGCAGTATACAATAACAGTAACAGCAGTTATTTTGTTGCTTGTTCTAAAATTAAATAATTATCCGTTATTTCCTTATTTCTATTTGAACTGTAATAATTGCCTAAAGTCACATTATAAAGTAATTGGAATAAATTATCCTAATATCTTTATTAGGCATCTTATAACTTTGCATAAACCTTCTGACACGTTTAGTCGAAAGTCCGAGTTAAAACGAGGTGTTAAAATCTTGTTAACAATCAACGAATACGACAAATGAAGTCCAAACAGTAATATAAATCAAGTTGTGCAATTAAACGATAGTATAATGGCAAAGGCGTCGCCCAAGATCGGTAGTAAAAGGTACGCCTACAGATGTTTATCGTAAAAACCGCCTGAGCACATGGTTAGTAAACTTTGGATTTTTTAAACTAAGTAGGTGTAAACTGAAAAATGTATTCGTTCATATTATAAATATGTCCTTAAATGATATTACAGAGTCAAATTAGAAATAAAGCTGAACTCCGCAGAGTTCATTGTCAATAATTATAAAATAGAATGTCCAAGATCGTGCCCGGCCCCCCGACCAAACGTAGTATTTAAAAGCATTTGTTTTTAATGGTTTTTTTCGAAAGAAATTGACAAAGCACTTTAAAAAAAACATATACTAGATACCTATGTATTTGCACGAACTACTTGCTTACAAAATTTCATAACGTTCGGATCAATGGTTCGCAAGGTTTTTTTAATTTATTATAAGTATTTGATACATGCAGGGTTACACGGAAAAATATTAATAAAGCGTTTGGATTACCAATTTTTTGGCTTATGTTTAGTTTGGCCATAGTAAAAGCTATTCCGAATGATGTGTACAATGACCTCCATTGAGCTTAATAATAATAATCATTTATTTATCAAGTATCATAGACTCATATTATAAATCATCAAATTAGCAGTCACATTAATAAGTACCATACACACAAGTAGTAGTAGTAGTAGTAGTTAGTAGTACCGTTCCGCATAACCCTGTATATTTATCAAGTAAACAGAAAATAAATTTGGAGTTTAAATATCATGATACTCTATAGGTACCTACATACAGCAATTATCATTAGCTCGTGACAAAGAAACGTCCTCTGCAATCAATTGCATGACAATTACGTACTCTACATACTAAAAAGTCTAGGCAAGTTGGCTTTCGTCCACACGTATTGGTTTTATTACATATCCGACAATAGACAACTTACTAGGACCATACATTATGGGATTGTTTATATAAAAAAAATACTTTTTTCTTTCAGACAAATTAAAGTACCTACAGAAGATTCTAAAGAAGATGTCGATATAAAAGATTGAGAAGTTTTGATCCTTAACATTAATCAAAACACAGAAAGGACAAATCGATAAAATCTACTATTTGTGTAAGTATGTGTGGAGTGTCGTTTATTTACTTTTTATGAGAAAATTATTTTCTATTTTACTCTTGGTCTATTTTGAATTAAGTATTGAGTACATAGGTCAAAATTACGCACTATGTTAAATGGACGCAGCGTAGGAAGGCCTCCCACTATGTGGACCGACGACGTTCTAAAAGTCGCGGGCAACCGGTGCATGGAAATGGCAGGTTGTCGTACAGTGTGGCGGTCTAAGGGGGAGGCATTCGTTCAGCAGTGGACGTCTCCAGGCTGATGATGAAGTCAAAATTAAAATAACAGTTAGAAGAACCACCACTGCTGCTATTTAGATAATTCAGTACCTACCTATTTAGTAATAGACATGTGAAAAATAGAAAATTATATTTATAATCTGAATAACGTAAAAAATAATTGAAACACGTATAGGTATCTCAGTTAAACAGTTAAAATAACATATACACAATTTTAATAAGATGAGTGCATATTTCGTACTCAAACGAAACAAATTACGGCCGTAATTTATTTTTAATGAACTGCAAATGATAGTCTGTGATATAACACAAATGCAATATTTCCCAATAATGAACCGCTGGAATTACCTTTAGTATAAATAATCCGCGGTACAGGGTGGCATCGATGTGCTGCTACTGCAAATCAACCCCCCTCACCCCCTACCACGCCGCGGCCTGTCGACGATAAATAAAATTCACGTTTTAACAATAAAATGCATTTTCCGCAAATGCTTCCAGTGAATTATTGTTCGGGCTTTACGAGCTTAAAATTATATGGCCACGTAAAATTTTCGATCTCGATAATGCATCGGCCAACACTATTTTCGTTCACGGTATCTTTTAATTTTCAGATAATATCGATAATCGTTTTAAAGGCTTCCGATTTTGAATCTAATCAGTATGTGTTCAAGTTTATTATTTTTTATGATCTGGTCTATTTTTCTTCTTTTCATGACGTAGGAGTTTTCGAAGTCCGTAATGGTCTCTTGTAGTGCTTCGTATGAGGGTTGCATTTTTTATGAATTTTTCCATTTACCGTCCAACCAATGCACCCCTAAAGTAGCAGGCACGTATCAGCCATAAAAAATATTTACAAAACATTTCCCAACGGGGGAAACTTGGGTAAAAACAATGTTTTATTCGCAACAAAAATAGATCACAGGACCACTTGATGGAGAACCAATGGCGTCCCTGCGGCACAGATGGCGACACGAGCGCAGAGATAGCAGAAAAATATGAATTGTAGCATTCGATATTTGTCACTTGAATTACAACTCCCGGCGGACGCCCGGAATGGCTGAATTGCTACTCGCACCTCGTTCGGCCAATGATCTATTTTTTCGGGCACACCATTTTCGGCTAGTGAAGAATGGCGTGCGGTTTAAGTTACCCACCCCATTAGTTTCTTTTTTTTTTGCAATCTCCTGATGAAAAAAGTTTTTGGCCAAGGTTACCTACTCCATTACTCCACGTATAACGTGGAGTTTATAAATCCAAATCAATGGCGTCTATTGTGATGTACGAATATGACCCCACACAAAGCACTAAAATTGTAGGAGTCTTTTTCAATTTGATAAAAAAAAACATTTTGATAAAATAAAAAAAGTCTTTAATTACGATTACCTGGATGATATCTTTTTTCCATTTATTTTGATTTTGTAACCAAACCACTGAACCGATTTCGATATAATTTACAAGGGACCACTTGTGAAGTAAGACCTACCAAACAAAAAAACATCAAAATCAATTCATAATTGGCAGAGTAATAGCATAAAAAACATAAACAAAAAACATACAGTCGAATTGAGAATCTCCTGTTTTTAAGTCGGCTGAAAATTGGAAAAACTTTTTATTTTATTTTAAATGCGTCGTGATAACGCAGTCCTGCGGAGTTTGTATTGTTCCTTTATGTAAGGAGGCGGGTGCAAATCTTCTATCACTATTACACAATTTCCTTCTGTTTGGGAGCAAGCAATAAGCAAACAAAACTCGTGTAATAACGGCCAGTCACGCCAAGGAAACCAATTTGGGAGGTATTTGTAAACGTCAAATATGTTTGTGCGCACCTATTTATTGCTAGCATCCCTCACGTACGAGTAAATAACGGAGACACTGCGATAAAGTGAAAAGAGATACCAGAAACGTACGACTAACTTCGCCTTAAATCTCTTCCGGGCGCAACCCAAACCACGCTTTAATAGCGGGCAATAAAGTTTGTTTTTGTTTGCACTATTTACGATCCAAACTCGGTTTTAAGGGTGATGCGTATACAAGTGGAAAACTCCGTGCGCCACGTGCGAATGATTCACGATCGTCCCTTAATTAAAGAAGATTTTAATTGTATCGGATGTCTGTGAAAGCGAAAATAATGCACTCCTAAATTGGGGTTGGAGTTCGGAAATTTATTTTTGTTGGACGCTGAAAATATTGCTTTGCGTGTTTTAGCCGAAACCAATCTTTGGATATTCCACGGTGGGAAGGCCGTACAAATACATTGTTTTAATTGGCTGCGTATTTTATCATATATGTAAGTACCTATCCCTACCTATCTAAATAAAATTGGATGTATTTGGAACCGTATAGGAACGTTGCTAATAAGTAAATATACACATATCATTACATATCCAACGTAGTTTACCCGCCAATTATACCTTATGCTGACTTTTAGATACAAAAACAGGTCATTTACTTGCTTAAAATCGTGTCGATTCGTAGAGAGTCAAAGTTTCTTTGAACACGACATATTTATCTAGAAATGTATTTATTAAATATCCTTTTTTATTTGATATTTTCTAAATTTGTCGTATTTTCAACTGAATATAGGAAAGCATTGGCTATGTTAATTAATTAATTCAGTAATTGGATATAAACTAAACATTTCAAACATCCCTCTAAACACAATAAACAAAACCGTCCAAAGTAGAAACACCATTAAATTAAGTAAATTCATTTTGCGTATATAAAGTCAAGCTGCCGCCGACTTTAAAATATCTTTCTTAATTACAGAATCCTTTGTTGAACGTATCTGATCTATGTAAGTCGGGGCGAATGTTTTAAATAGCAACCCAACAAATACGTTCCGGTCGGGAAGTGGGCGCCTTAATGAAAGAACGACTTAAGGGTTGTGTCGACATTTGACAATTTAAAACTAAGTACTTATAGTTGACATTTGCGTGTGAGTGATTGCGTTATTGTTAGTTAATCTTAATCCAGTGCTGAACATAGTTCTCTACAAATGCACGCCGATTGTCCCGTTAGCTCGATCATCGGTTCTTTGCTTCCACTCATTGTTCTATGCTTATCGTGTATTACTCTATCGACTCCCCCGGTGTCGCATAAAAATGTAAATCAGTACTATAATAATAATAAATAAATATCGGAGGACATTTTTTTCACACAGCGCCATCTAGCCCCAAACTAAGCAAAGCTTGTAATATGGAAACTAGATAGCTGATAGAATACTTAAATTTTTTTTTTTTGTAAATACATACTTATAATACATACTACACCCAGACACAGAACAAACATTTATGTTCGTCAGATAAATGTTTGCCCTTGGCGGGGATTACTATTGTAAACTACATCATGGCGTAACATTAATCGCTTTTCTAAATGAAAATTAAAAGTTTTTTTATTTATTTATTTCAGGTTACTGAGTACTAGAAACATAATATACAAAAAAAAACAAATTTAAAGTAAAATAAAAAATACAAATTAAAGCTCAAACAAAAATTCCTGGTACCGAATAATTTTAAAACAATTTAAAACCATCTTGGGTTTGTAAATCGTATCCACCGACCGTGAAAATATGACGGAAACTGTGTAACAATCCTGTAAGCTGAAAATTGGATACTAAACAGTACATGAACTATATACCGAAAATATTCAGAATTTTGGCAAGCACTTGTTACATCATCAAATAGGACAAGCATGTTATCGATCTTATTACAACCGACTTCAAAAAAGGAGGTTCTCAATTCGACTGTTCGTTTTTTTTTCTTTTTTATATATGTTACGCGATCACTACGCCAAGTATAAACTGATTTTGATGTTTTTTTTTGTTTGGTAGGTAATACTTCTGAGGTAGTCCCATATAAGTTTTATCAAAATCGGTTTAGTAGTTTGGTTTTTAAATCAAAATTACTAGAAAATATGAAGATGTCATCCAGGTATTCGAAGTTGAAGTCGGTTGTATTTTTTTTTATTATTGTTTTGAAGCTTTGATTAATTATATGTCTAGATAGACTGATGGATCCTAAACGCGTCGAAAAAAATAGCAGTTAACTGTTAGCCTCTTATGCACGCACACTATAACAACGACAATGGTGCAACGCGAGTGTAAGACATGGCTGTCACGCACACTAGTATAATAATGTTAGCCTGTCATTTTTCGTTCATAAACAGTACGAGACTCGTATCTAGAAATATTATTTATCAAAGTTTTGAAGTATGTCCTTAAGTTAAATGATGTTGGTCAATAATGTGCAGTTTTATATTGAGCACGCGAGCCGGTGTGAGTGACATTTGTTAACTTAAAAGCAGTTAAATTGAGTGGCATGGCAATGTGTCATTTTTTGCACAGAAATTAACTTTTAATCGTGTTTTGTTTCCATGTTTAAATTTTTTCTTTGTTTGCTAGCCATTTCGATTCATTTCAGGTCCAATTAATGGGCGATGTATTAAAGTCATTACTCACACGGTACTAACTGTCTTCAAGACGAGCCAACTTCGTCTTCTTTCAAAACATGCAATAGTAAACTTTTTGAATTTTGCTTCTACAGAGCCTGTACTCTGAACCGTAGTCTAGTCTTCTCGGGCGTACTTCATTTGGCGAACAATGGAGCGCTCCGGTCCCGGCGCCCCACCGGATAAATTGACTCGCCTTAACTCGCGCCCGCCCGCGGAAAATTGGGGAAAATCGATTTAAATATCTCGAATGTGATGGCTTATCTCGATCGGGAGTAAGCCCTTAACAGACATTTACGCCCGATTCTTTATACAATCGAAATGTTTTTGCAAAGCACTCCGTTTTAAGAAATGTTTGCAATATTAAAGAAAACATCTGCTTTACAAATGCGCTTTTAATGAAGAGACAAAACATTCCTGCAGTTATTCAAGAACCATCATACGAAGAATGATAATTTAGGTACGGTGTTGTTCTGGCAACAGTAAAAACAAGCGAACGTAATGAATGAAAACTATTCCAAAGTTCAAAAGCATGCATGTACGGATAATCAAGAGACGCCAATTAAGGGTATAGGGCTGGCGAGATCCAGATAGGTGGCTGTCCCGGGTTCTGGTGTATCTCGACTTGCACGCGAGTTGGTCTCGCCTTGATTGGCTGCGCCTTTCACTGAATTAAACTTGAAGGAATAATGAAGTGATCGATCAGTTTTACTGAACTTTAAATTGGCTCTCAAGATGAACATTAAAGTATCATTCGTTACGAAACCTTAAGACGTATATAGACTAAGTCTGTATCTGTACACAAACCAAAAACATCATCATCATAAACCCACTTAACTTGCCACTGCTCCTAAGCATCTAAAAACTAAGCAAAGTATACGGTATTTAGAGCCCGCAGTTAGCTAAGTTTTTTGTTTTATGAGCAAGTAAAATAAAAAATGCTTGACCACTTGCTACAGTTCTCTCTCTCTCTTTTTCTCTTTCTCTCTCTCTTTCTCTTCCTGATTCTGCATAAGGCTAAATTTATAAACATATATTTAACTTTTTATAAATGTACACACACGTACAATGTACATACTGATTACCCCAACTTGGGTAAGTTGGTACTATTACCCTGGGTAAGCCCAGGGGTTTACTGAGTACCCCTCCCTATATATTAAGGGGGAGGCCTTCGTCCAGCAGTACACGTCTTTTGGCTGATGAGTGTGACATACTAATTTCTCTAATAATCCATTACCTACGTCTTAGGCCTTAAAGAGTAGAGTTGAGCAAGCTTAGCTAAATCTGGTAGAATCACTTCGGGCCGCGATCCAATATTTATCTACGATACCATTTGATTTTTTCCCCTCTAGTAGTGATTTCCAGAAGAGTCGTTCTTCGTAAAGGCGTGTTACAATAGCCGAGGGTTGCAGGTACATAACCTTTAATTAATCTACGGAGATATGAGGTGAGAGTTTATTGTTTTACGACTTCCGCCGTTTGCATGGGGGTGTTTAGGGGCTGCTTTATAGAGAAGCCCGATTAAAGTAGCTGCTACGTAAGAGTTTAGGAAAAAAACCCAAAAAACATGGAAAGATTCAGATTATTTGTTCTGAATTCAAAAACAAGACGGTTCATAACTGACCGAGTTTGTGATTCAGCAGTATAATATCTATTTTGTGTTTTTGTAGCTTTGCCAAATTTTTATCAAAATAACCTTTTGCCTTTCCGAATCAAGGCCCTTCCTTACCAATAAAACGTTAGACATCTTTAGTGACAACTACCGAAAAACTTCTGGCAATTCTCAGACCAATCTATGAAGAACAAAATTCGATTTCGCAGTCAGTTTATTGAATTGATCATGCGAAAATATTTATAGATGGGGACGTAACAAGATAGGGTCACAATTTATTGTAAACCAAGTACATACAGATACATAATATAGGTAACTGACATAAATTGACATTGGTAGCAATCAGACAAATTGGCTCCGGCCAAACCCCTCTAACAAAATTAATCTGATGCGTAGGTTTTCTTAGAGCAACCACTTAGTAGAGGGAATTATGGACAGAGGGAGGAGGTAATCTAAATTATATTGTTTATTGATACCTTCCGACGTTATCGAGTTAGCAATTTTCTGTATGACATTAGCCTTTTCTTTAAACCTACTTCTTTTTTTCTTTTTTTTTGTGTTATAAAAAATTTACAGGTGGCGCCACCAACGCTTTAGTTGGTAGCTTGTAACAGGTCGGGAAATTTGGCATCTAAGGCAGAGACTTCTGTAGCTTTATTGGCAAAGCAGTTGGGACGGAAACCCATAGAGGCTGCTCGTATGCATGTACGAGTCCTGCCGGAGGTCATAATTTGTCTTCCAGTAAAAGCTTTAAAAAAATACTTTTTATGTTCCCATATTATAAAGTGACCCTTATAATTGTACAGCTCACTGAATATGTAACATCCGGAAGACGTCCACTGGTGGACGAAGGCCTCTCCCTTAAAGGGAGGTGTTGCCATAATCCCCACGCTTGGCAGGCGGCTTGCAGATCGGAGAATGGTTACCACCGTTTACTGAGAGGACGCTGCTGCCCGTCCTCTGGTGGTTCTGGATGCAGTTTTAGGACATACCCAGGTCTATTGAATATGATGATATAACACTGAATATGTACTTTGTACTTACTAATATTTATATTGTCTCAATCCATTGTTATGTAAAATGAAATGCTTGCTTCTCTGGGCAAAAAGAGGGTAAGTATACCTACTTCACACAATATATTTTTGCTCAGAAATCTATAATAGGGACCTAACTTTTAATAAATTATAAAAATAGATAACAAGTTCTCTGATCCGTGGGTGGTGGTAAATGGCTTGATCCCTAGGAAGTTGACGTGCCTTATGAAAGCACTAAACTCATCGAAAACTTTTTCAACTATACGTATACTGCGACGGTTTAAAATTATCTGTTTATATTATTTTCAAACTCTTACAATCTCGACAAAACGCTTTAAAAAAAAATACAATTGACCTTGATTACATCTTCATATGTTCTAGTATTTTTGAGTTATAAGCCAAACTACTGAACCGATTTCGATAAAATTCAATTCAAGTTTCGATTAAAGTTCATACTTAATTGGCGGAGTAATCGCGTAACATGCATACAAAAAAAAAACATTTAGACGAATTGAGAACCTTCTTTTTTGAAGCCGGTTGAAAAGTGACTACTCGTCTTTTCTGGGCAATTATTTCTTGAAAATTAAAACAAAAGCAGTTATGTCTTAAAATCCTAACAATTACATTGGCCTTGGTCAGTGCTGCATACCTACATGGACTTCTATCTCGAGCAAATACCTCACGATCAATTTTTATGGACGTCTAGGGTACTGTCTGCGTTGCATCAAAATGATATGAAAGCTCTATTAGACCAGTCATATAAGACATTTTAGGTCGCAAACGCGCATGTATCATTTTCTTTTATACGAGTATATTGTTAAGACCCCTAAGAGTAGTTTATAACCATGTTTGCAACCCTGCAAACCCGGTGTTACTCCCGTGATGCTCGAAAAACCTGCGAAGTTTGGCAATCAAAAAAACGCAATTCAAAATAATTGCGATAAAGGTCATTTTGGCATTTGTTTTCTCTAAAACACGCTGCGTTTGTACCAAATTCCTGCAAGTACTTTCATTAAACAAAAATTTAACGTACTCTTTTATAATTCTTATCAAAAATATCTGTTTTTTTACCAGCAGCTGCGTTCTCAAAGATTTTTGTTCAAGACCCCTGTTTACATACATGTGTGTAGTGGGTGCGTGAATAAATATCAAACAAATCCACCTTTAAATAAACAGTACAGGGGGAATAACGTTTTTGCCTCATTCCGAGTAAACGATGCTTGAAATATTTATTAGGGGATGAATAGAGTTTTAGATATTGCAACGTTTGTGTCTCAATTTCTCACAGAAGAAGTACGTTGTGAGCATTCTGTCGCGCACTCTGATTTGTTAGCCCAGTCAGCTTAAAAAGGCCGTTCGTTTTCTGTGAAACTTTTTTCTATTCTTATGACAGCAAAAGAAATTGCACTCGAACTATTTTTTATGTAACTTGTCATATTTTATGTTTTTACTCCTTCTTTGATCTAAATTTGATAATTCACAGCTTCGGCAAAAAAAAATTAACTTATCATTCAATATGACCTTATTTATGTACACTATATTCGGCTGTAGTTGACAGGTTAATTGGACACTTTAGGTTTGAGGATTTTAAGCTAACATGTTAAGCAAACGCTTACCCACTCAGTGAATAGTTCAACTGGTAGAACAAATGATACAACCTTGTGCCCTCTTATACACAAATGTTTAATATCTAATGTATGATACGAGTAGTAAGATATAGAAGTAACTTTCAAGTTCTCACTAAGTACTGAGCTATTTTGGGTTTCATCAACTGGACACGCGTGTCCAGCTTCTCGTGTCGAGCCCGACTAGAAATACTACTCATCAAAGCGAGGCAAAATATTATATTTTCTTTTGTTTTTTCTTACTTCTAATGTGTTCTCTCTCGTCTATGAGACAGAAAACCATTTTTTATTATTATTTAATTCTGTCTAAAATCTCGTTATACACAACGAGCTACGTAAATCTCAAATGCACAAGTATAAGGCAGTCAAGAGTAAAGTTTCGAAGCTTGAAACGAAACCATATTCCAACCATTAAAATTCAAACACCAAAAAATTACCCCCAACACCGCACAAAGCCTTACAATAGCCCCACCAAACATTAATTACATCTGCACAAGACGCTCAAATGCTCGGAAAAACTGATTATCTAATTAGAAGAAAGCCTCTGTAAGAGTCTCTTGGAGGGCTAATCACAAATTAATGGGAGATAGTACTGTGGTGCAAACGTACAAATTAGTAAGCAGTAGGTCAGGTTTAATTCGTTAGGTACTTCCGAGTTAGTTCATATTTTAGAACCAATCATTGTTACGCTAGTGTTTAAGCTATTTTAATCCTTTGTGTAATTTTTTTGTGTGAGTCCTATCTATTATTATTTTTGCGACAGTAAATTTTATTTATTATCTTTATCGTTTGGTCGGCTTTTGAATTATTTCGGGATAGAAACTTTATCGTTTCCGGATATTAAAGCCTATTATTTTATAAAGAACACCACCCTTGAGATACCAAGATAAAACATTTTCTTTGATTATATCGTCAGGAACAGAATTACTTTCGCGTCGCAAAATTATGGGTACCTACTTATATTTGATGCATGGTGTAAACCATTCGGGTTGATAAGTCTTTAATATAACTCACCATGAATTCATATTAGAAATGTATTTAATAAATAGTCCTACTTAGGGCTTTGTATTTATTAAAGCATTTATTTTCAAAAAGGTTTAAAAACTAAAGTGAACCAGTGATTTACAATCCATCGCATGCCATCTAGTTTTTTTTTAATAACAATTTTTATGACTATAATACTTAGATATCGTTTGAGCTTATACAAAGTTGCTCTACTGTCTCTATATTTATTCATTGCGCATGTACCGTGGTGTCGCGGCGTGATGATAATTTCGCCTGCTGCGTTAAGAACCTCATCAATTATGGCGCAGCCACCCTCACGTTCCCCTTTGTCAGGGTATGCCTAGGTTTTGGCAAGCGGGGCTGTTGGCTGTATATTTAACACCTAGAAACGCTTATTTTCCGTTCAGTTTTATTTTTAATTCAAGATTGCATTTAAACGGAACGGGGAAATTTAAAGTTAGTAAAGATATGAGAAAAGTTTAGAGAAAAAAGAACTGTATCATTTCTTTCACAGTTGAACTTAAAAAACATAGTAAAAAGGTTAAAAATTAAGGCGATTCCTGACTCCAGATAGAAATAAGTTCCTAGGACCTAATCGTTTATTTACAAGCTAAAAATAATACATTATTTTTAAACGTACTTAATTTAAGGACAAACAGGAGCGTAGCAAGTAACAATCTCTCAAAGCATTGTGCGGGTTTGGCTCTAAAAATAATCTCCAATACAAATGTATTCCCCTATTTTCTTCCAGGATAATGCCTCTAGAGAGCAATCATTTTTTTCTTAAAATATATTCTTCGTGATTTTTAGACGGTTATATTTTCTTAAGCAATTAATTGTTGAAAAATAAAGGTTATAAAAAATTTCGACTACCTGCCTGCCTAGCACGCGAGCCGTGATAAATGTCTATCCACACTTTTTTTCCCGCGAAAACGAGACAAACGTATCCATATTCTAGCTTTATCACTTTACCGCGCGGGGAAAGACCAATTAGTCCTCGGCGCGTGCTAGGGGGCCTGGATGACATCTTCCTATCATCCAGTTATTTTGATTTATTCCAATAATTTTTATTTAAAAACCAAAGTAGTGGTCCAATATACATTTTATCGAAATCGGTTTAGGATTTCGATAAAATGTATATGGGACCACCTCTGGAAGTAACACCTACCAAACAAAAAATCAGTTATAAAATCTAGGTCTACTGTAGACATATCTCTGCCATTTCCTATTTCCAACCGACTTCAAAAAAGGCGGTTTTTTTGTATGTTACGCGATTTCTCCGACAATAGGCTAGATGACTGTTTTTTTTTATTGTCCTATTCAAATGTGGCCCACAAATATAGCTGATTAATGAACAAAATTATTAAATTCTGATCAAAAATAAGCAACTTATGAGCATTTTAATATCATGCTAGACAGAGAGGCGAAACAGCCAATCGTGACGTCACTTGTCAGGACGCCATATAAATTCTATTCTGAAAAGTAAGGCGTGACGTAATTTTTTGTTTTGTGGGAAAGGGACAGAGTTGTCTCTAACAAAAACTTTAAACGCTCATATATCAGAACATTATTAACCGATTTAAATAATGTTATCAATAAACATACTATATTTACTTAAATTCTTCATCAAAGCTATTAGTTTCAACTATTTAAACATCAGTCATCTAGCCTATTATGCCACCTCTGGCAGTATCACCTACCAACCAAAAAATGAATTCATAATTGTCGGAGAAATCGCGTAACATACAAAAAAAACGCCTTTTTTGAAGTCGGTTAATAATAGGAAATGACAGAGACATGTCTGCAGTAGACCTAGATTTTATAACAAATAATTGCTCTAGAGGCATTATCCAGGAAGAAAATAGGGGAATACATTTGTATGGAGAATCGGAGACCGTGTTCTCTCTTTAATACTATGCTTATCGGTAAGGTTGTCTCCAAACACAAGAAAAAAAATAGGTTCAGCAGCAAACAATTTGTGGACAAGTTTGAAATTAAATCTCTAATTTCACAAAACTAGACCAATCAATAACAAACACTCATTGATACGCAACTCGCAACACGCGATACAACTCGAAATTAGCATAATTAAAATATTAAATCTATTGTTTGAATTATTTTATACTAACCCTTATAAATTACTAATGGGCTGGCTACACTGGCAAGTAACGCTTCCGTTTCTACTGACCTGCTTCAGACTACGGCACAACATATTGCAACCCTTAACTACAAGATTCCCATTGTTTTATTCGTACCCATTACGAATGAAGTTGAATTATTATTGCTGGTATCCATAAGAGGCGGTGACTACTTCAGTTTGTCCATACCTTTGTTTGCTATGTTTATCTATCCTAAATATTATAAATTCCAAGGTACTCTGGTCTCTCTCTCTCTAGCGCTCTCTCTCTCTCTCTCTCTCTCTCTCTCTCTCTCTGTATCTGTGTCTTTCTCTGTCTTTTTGTCTGTTTATTACCTCTCCAACGTCAAACGCTTTATCGTTATCAAATTTAGATTTAGAGATAGTTGAAACTCTGGGACAAATACTAAATTTTTTCGTCATCATCTTAAGCATTTTCCATCACACGTTTTCATTGCGGCTAAAACCGGGCTACTAAAGAATATTCTTCCATTTTGCTTCATATTAAATCAATGATTAAAATATTTGATTTATTTTGTACTCACACGTTCACAACTCTCCTTGCGATTCATTGCCTTTTGCCGGGCAGTGACGTCAAGCGAGGCCAAGAACACCATCTTGGCCTCGCTTGACGTCACTGCCTGGAAAAAGACGGTATGGTGTTATCCTGCGGATCACGTCACAAGCGTCATAAATAGATTGTTATACAGGGATGTTGGTGATTTACACATAACCTCTTAAAGACGTCTTTGGTACCTACATCAAAACAAACAACTTTTGTTCTACGACTTTTGCTAATTCAAAGTCTAATTAAAAAAATATAATTTCCATACTACATAAATATTTAAAAAAAACTACAGATAATCTAGAGGTAAATCATTTTAGTTTTATGCAAACTATATGAGTCACAGTTCAAGCACCGTGCCGCACCGTAGCACAATCAACTTAATAGTACTAAGTACGTTAATAGTAAAAATAATAGTAAAATAAAGAAAAATCATTATTTATATGAAATGTCACAAGTGTCAAAAGTTTTTTCTCTTGATGTGCTAAAGATATTTGTAAGAGGTTTTGCGCAAGTTACCAATATCCCTGTATGGCGGAGTCTGAAAACGCCCTAACCGCACTTGATTTGTAGTTCCGTTACAGCGTCCCTACAAGAGTTAGAGCCGATGTTCGAAACATTTGGAACCGCCATATGGCCCCGCACCCGACTTTAAATTTAGAATGATTTATTTGAAAACGACATTAGAAGACGCAAGAAAAACCACAGAGAATGGAATGTTTTGACTAATAACAAGAATTGTCAGTAAAGTACTTCGGTAATAATGAAAACAAAAGATTTACATACTTAGTTTTGAATTTAGAAAACTTTACAACATACACCCATCGTAGCATAGACAATAAAATGATGGGCTAAACTAAAAAGTTCATGTGACCATCTAGTTGGCTGCAATAAAAAATACAGCAATATTTTTATTTTAGTAAGTCTGCTGCTATTAACCTATCAAAGAGTAAGTATAAACACACGAGATAATATGGAGATGAATTTTAGGAAAACTGAAATATCGGGAACTCGGTTCATAACATAATCGATAAAATATTCTGTAAATAATCATAAAATTAATAAAAGTTTCAAGAACCGCAATAGTTTAAAACTGTGAATTTTAAGAATAACACTTTTGACTTTTGTTGAAACAGGTAAAACTGCTAAATGTCGACAATATTAGGATCGCCCTAAAGCGTGGCTCTTGTTGTTATACCATGAATATAAATCGTGATAAATTCTGTGGGAGGGCGCCCGCGGGAGACATCCTCAAGGGCTTTTTTCTTAAAAATAACTTTTGTCAGAGTAATTCGGAGCAGTCTCGAGATTTACGGAATGGTGGTGTCACTCCCGTAATTAGTTTTTAACTAGTTGTGATAAGGGTCCGCAGTGCTTTACCGGCTTCGTAATAAGTTTAAACTTATAACTTTTGACTATAGTAAAATTTAACAAAAATATTAAACAATTCAAAAAAGTCGTATTGTTTACGATAAAAAACTTTCACCAAAACAATAGCGACCCTAAAATCAATGTCTATGGTTTCGAGTCCCGATTGTTCTAAACGTCAAAATATTTTTATTGTTCCCATATTTCGCGCCGATTATAGAGCACGCATAAACTTTGATTTATGTTCCGAACAAGAAGGAAAAAAAAAGAAAGTTCTTCCACGAAACTTCTTTTATTCCCCGTGAAAGTTGCGTAAAAACTGGAGGCGCTTAGAAAAAAGCAATTTTCTAGCTCAGGTGTGTGAGATGTTCTTTATCTAACTTTGCATCCGAAACGCTTTGTTTATGACGGCATATTTTTTCCAAGTTTTGAACACTTTATTACTTGTACCGTGAACTAACACCATTTTACCTTTTTAAACGCCGACAATGGTATAACAATAGTTGTTTTGTAAGATGTTTAAAACTAAAGCCGTCGTATCCGCTGCTACCTATTTTGATATGCATAAAAGTTTGAAACAGGAGCATTAAAAAATAAAAATATGCGAGTAAGTACATCGCCTTTTAATGGACACGGAAAATATAATTTGAAATACTCTTTATGGTCGGCATAATGTAGCCAAGTGGGCCAAAAAATGGTTGTCACCGTCTGGCGCAGTACATTAGCATGAAGGGTGTGGGGAAGGAGGCTTTATCAGGAGGGCCTTTCCTGAGGGAGGGCCAAATAATGCGATATTGCTCGTTTGTGCGAGGCCCTATTTATCTATTAAAAAACTGGAGATTTATAGCCGCGTATAGGAAACTTCGGGAAGTTTTTATGTTGTTGCTGTGAGCAAGCAGCTAATATAAGAGATTGATGCGTGTTATTTTGGCTCTGTGTAGCTCTATTATTTTTGTTTGCTGCGGAATGTTAGTAAGGGTTTGTGGGTGCAAATATTGGACTATTTTTTACATCACCCTACTCTACCGATTGAAAATTATTACTTCTTAAGGAGTGTTACACGTTTAATTTACATAATATACTTATTGTTTTTTTTTTAATTTTAACTGCAATTATTACTAGCTCGGTTAATTATATTTGTGACTAATGTTAATAGTTATGTAAGTTAACATTATAATTATTTTTTCAGATACAAATAATGGTCTAAAATTGGCCTTCCATTTCTGTTTAACTAACTTGTTAAATCCAATATCTTAATATTCAATAACCCGTTATAGGAAGGCAAAACAATTAAAATAATTATTCCAGTGCAGATAACAGTTTTATGGAGGAATAACGAGCACAGTTCAGTCGGGTAACGTTATTTCACTTGGGCGTTCACGAAAAGTCGTGACTTTCGTGATTCTAGCGAGCATGCGGAGAGCCCTTCCTTGATCTAAACGTCATCGTCATTATGATGCTTATGGGCCGTAGATAGGCATTAATTAGTAAAGAGTGACTTGTCTATTGTACAGTCTATAATTCTACAATTTATGGCTACTATTGTCTAATATAGTCGCAGCACGTGAATGAAAATTTTGGTTGGCGGAACGTTGCTGCCTTTTGTTTTGGCTACTTTCTGGCTGCCTTTCTTACGTACTATTATCTTTTGGAGTAAGTTTAGAACATTATTTACAGGAATACCTATACTCCTTAATTGAACAGAATAGAATGCGGGCTATCAACCTGCATTTTAATTGGTCATAGTAAAAAAACTAATATTTACAAACAATGTAACGCAGACATGGTATTTGTGAAACTGGAAAACCGCAATATCAATGTTCGGAGAAATCGAGATTGCTTTACATATTTGTCAAAGAATGATCTCGGAAGAGTCCACAATATTTCTGTGAATATTATTTATGAAGCCAGTAGCCCGGAAGGCTTTTGCCGGCACCAGAGCTATTGGCTCAATTCTCGCAAGCCCGTATCTTTATGATAAACTCATAATAGAATTGACCTCCCCATAAATCTGAAAAGTGCTTTGATAAGGTTTATGTATCGACAACGTGATTATTATTTCATATCGAATTATCAGTTTTTCCAACTTAATAACACCAAATTGAAGTCCCTACTCATATAACGGCATTGTTCAACCAATGACAAATAATAGCTGATAATACCACAGTATCGGGTATCCGCCGAATTTAGCACTATGTTCCGAGCCAATATTCGGTCCGATAATAAACATACGTCATCTGTTATGTATTGTTTGTGTAGATGCAATTTGGTAATGAGATTGTTGTGGCCAAAAGTAATGTTGTCAAAAATCCTAGATGTTCATAGTTGAGTAGAGATTTTACTGTTGGTTCGGCTTTGACTTTGATTTTCATGACCTCTACTTATATGGAAGAATGCAAGCTTACTCCTTGATTTGCGGTCGCCTAAGTCGCCACCGGAATACTACCTTTAAATAATTAACTCTACGAACTCAACTATCTGCACTAAATATATAACTCTACCTAGAGCCGAAACCTCAAAAGATGGATACCGTGATGTTTATACAAGAAACAAACACAAACAGGTGAAAATGTGTAGTAGTACGGAAGGGTATATGTAATATATACATACTATGTATGTACTCATCCTTATGAACAACTTTTTCTATAGGGCGAACCTGGATATCACGAAAAAAATTTGCCAAATTTTGTCCAAAGTAAATCAACTTTTTGTATGGAACAGCAGATTTTTTCGCGATTTTAAGGTTGGCCCCAAAGTAAAAGTTGTTCATAATGATGAGTACACACATACCCTTCAGTTTTGTTGAATCTTTTTGTTATACATTGTACCTGTTTACAATTATATCATAGAATATAGAATAGAAGTATGCAATGTATTCCTACACCTTTTTGTAACTCTTTGTGTCCGTGAAATAAGTGGGTACTCGTAAAATATTTGTGACGATTTAACTACATAGGCCAGTACCTACCTACCTACTCATGGCAATATCCCGAATATTTGTGTTATCATAGTGATGTCGATTCACTTGTAAAGCACTTTATAAATTTAAGAGCTGTAACATTTATGTAACCTCTTTATTATTTACACTAGACTTTAATTAGACTGGGGCAACTTCTCTACTGTCGAATTCAGCTTATAGAAGTATAAAATTGCCAACTGCAGCATTACACCGATTATGAAGGCTTGAATATAATTATAGTTGATAAATCTAATCTATCTCTAGTTCCGTCTCGTCAAGTCGAAGAGATTAGTATAGATTTTGGGGCCCGCAATCTACATTGTACCAGCTTCCATTCGGGATGCTCCTTCCACCTTCCACCGCGAGCTATATACCAAGCTGAGAGCGTGGTTTCAAGATAATTTGTTTTATGACATTGAAGTTTGTTTTAAAATGAGAGATTATTAAGACATTTTTGTAATTATTTTTTGTAATTATGTAAGCGATTATTTATTATGACATGAAATTTGACTTGTAACTTTGGTCTTATCAATAAAATGTTGTATATTTGTATCTTTTAGACAGCTATGTTATAAGTTTAGATCTGTGAACGAAAGCCTCGAGAATGATCTGTATTGAGTCAGTAATAATACGCTTTTAAAATAAAATACAACCGACTTCAACTTCGAATACCTGGATGACATCTTCATATTTTCTAGTAATTTTGATTTAAAAACCAAACTACTGAACCGATTTCGATAAAAATGTATGTGGAACCACCTCTGAAGTATTACCTACCAAGCAAAAAAAGAATCATTAAAATCAGTTCATAATTGGCGGAGTAATCGCGTAACATACATACAAAAACACATACAGTCGAATTGAGAACCTCCTTTTTTGAAGTCGGTTGAAAATAACGCTCAATGTCCTTAGCAAACAGTATCGATCCTGCTCTCAACTGCAACTGACCTCACATGACACTAACGACTGCATTTGACCCGACATGAAGCGAAAACGAACGCTTCGCACCAAGACTAGCTGTGACAGATGTTACACTTACTAAAGCTACCGTGTTCCGCCTTGTACCGGGTTACCTAATAAATAATAGCGGCACTGAGTTAAGACCTCCCAGTGAGTAAGCAAGAGCTTGTTTACTGTGCAACCCCAACAGTATTGTGGGCACCTACGCGATATATTTTGTTTAGCAAATTGCTCACCGCTCGGTGTCTAATAACCCTTTAATTAAGGTACTGCGATGTTAATATTATTTGTGTTAATTATAGAAGGGGGTTTTTACGTAGGCAGAATTAATCGCAAGCTCTAATATGGGCGTATCTGAGGCCTGGTCATTATTTGTTTATCTATGGTGTGATGCCTCTTCAATTAAAATACTAACGTAGTGGTAATTGAAAATACTAGCTTCCTTTTACAAACCATTCGTTTAGTCTTGGAATTTTAAATTACCTGGAACAAAAAAGATAACATTTAATACAAAAAAGACACAAACCTAAAACCAGTGATGTGAAAAAATAATTTTCGGTGATATCGATGAAATAAGGTAAGTAAATTAAAACCAAATTATCTGTCTAAATACTGATTCATTCAATAAAGAATAAATGAGAGAATAAGAGAGAGAGATTAGCAATTACTTATAAACCGACTCAATATTTTTAAATAAAGGGCACATAAGTACTTAAACCATCTCACAGGTTTGCCTATCTTGGGTATTATATGCACTTCCACCGGCTATATAAACAATTATATAAACTCTTGATAACAATATTTTTCATACTATTTTACCTTCATAACACTAACTGATGATTAAAAAGGTAGGTTTCAAAACCAAATGATCCAGTTCGCTTATCAGAGTAACAAACCACACCCTTCAAATTAAATTAAACATAGTGGTTCTCAATTATGTAATTTAACTAATGTAAGTACTTACCTACTATACTCATTAATTCTACGAACACGCGTCAGATCCATTGACAAAACTCGCAGTGTGTCAATAATAGCTCATTTGAATACAGTCTATACACTAATATCCGTCTGCAATCACGACTTGAACATAGTTATAGCTTAATTTCAATGATAATTTCTAGAGTAGGCTTAATTTACTCGCCATAGACGCCCAATAATATCGCTTTAAATTAGGAGTTAGTAACCTTATAATATTATGCTATATAAGCTAGGTCGAAAAATAACGACATAAAGGTCGATGTTAATAACAATAGCCGGCACTAAGTTATTAACAATTAAATCAGAAGTTTTTGCAATAAATTAAACTTTAATATAAATTTTATGGTAGGTAGTTACAACGTGTAACGCACACATAAAGTTCGAACTTTGGCACACTACAATAAATCAAGGGGCGTTATGCGCCATGTTTCACAAGCTCTCGATCTCTCAGTCACGCCAACGTGACTTGGTATACATCTGTCCCGTTCTAACGCTGAGTTGGAGCTTTAAGAGACCCAAGGGAGGGGGGAAGCTGTCTAGTCGTGACGTATTACTCTGTTGGCGGTCGGTAGGGTCAGACGCTCCAAACAGTGTTGTGTTACTTATTTAATCCTTTATTGGATTTTTATTGGATGGCCTACATTCAAGTTAGAATCTATCTAAAAATTAAGTTATATTACTTACACTATTTAAAGCACAAAGAACGGAAGCGGTTCCTAATGAAGTATACAATGTGAATATCGATATCGACATGGACGCTAATTACTTAGCTGCCGCGACAGCACTAATATATGCCGAGTGGGTACTCAATGCAAATAGCAAGTTCGATTCTAGAATAGACAATGTGAGCGTAAGTTTATTGGACCACCCGCACATTTGCAATGTAATCTCAAATTATATGACATATAGATATAAGTACCTACATAACTCAGATGAAAATGAAGCGAAGGATTGCTATTTTTCAAATATAGATATAATTAATAATTACAAGACAGAGTGCATTCAAAGAATTACAAGACAAAGGCGGAATAAGGCAATCTTGATTCATGATAGAAGCGAAAGAATGTGTGAAAATGCATGAAATCATTTACACACAAACGACTTGAGGTGTGACGATCAGCCAATTGTAAAAGTGAATCACGTTTAACGCGTGATTCGATTGATAATGCATTTCAAGATCACTCATCATTATTTATAGATAAATCATCTGCTTCACTCGCTTTCGTTGATAAATAACCGTTTTATTTATTGTCTACAAAGATAATTTTGATGTTATTTCCAGCATATCGTATTAAAATGGGGATTTTATGTTGTTTTTACGTTTTTTCTCATTAACCTTTGTATCGACTAATTCTTCAGCCATTAAAAAGAATCGCCTTGTAATACATCTCATTGGCCGGCAATAAATACAGCGTTATCTTTCGATATCGAGCACGGGACGCCGCGACCTACCCCCTACTCTAATGAATTACACAATGAACTCTCATCTAAATACAGAAAAAAGCTTTTAAAGGCACATATCAAAAATGCCCACAAAAGCCTACTAAGACAGGACTCTGAGATTTATGGCCCTCCCTTTGTTAAATCACGTAATCTCCACGTGGAGCCGCGATATAAATGGAGGTAAATGAAAATAAATGTAGTTCCTCATTCTGTTGCCTATTTACATTGTGGCCGGGTATAAATCTGGCTCTGTTTAATGGTAATCTATTTTAAAAATTACCTGTTAAATCACATTAGGACAGATAACGCATTGTTCGGGGTATGTTTTGGGGGAAAAAATGTTTGTCGGTGGACTTTTGAGATTTGTTGGCTTCAGGGTGGCATTTGCGTCACTGGTCCTTTTATTTTACTCAAATACTCTGCCCACAGATGTAATCATAAAAAATATAGGTATTCAAAAATATGGTTAATATTTTGTCACGCCAGAATCAAGCTCAGCTTTACTGTTATCTATACATAGTCTTATAAGCCAGGTTTAAAATTCTTATAAGCGAATAAGTACCTACTATTATTATCGACTAATGTTTAGCCCACTATTAAATCCAATTTTGACAATAGGTAAGTTGAATGAATCACTCTACCACACCCATTTAAAATAATTAAAGTCACATCCATGTTTGTTTAGCTGCACTCAGTTTAACAAAGACAAATATTTCGACTGTCTTAAATCAAATCGATATCGCCAGTGCGTGGGCGAGTCTAATTTAATAATAATTTATCGACTAAGTATATTTCGAATACGTGTCTGCCAGTTTTGCCACAGGCCATGAGCCATTTTAGGCGGTTTCCGGACGTCTTTGTATAGACTTGTATAGTATTGGCTATTTTGAACTATGATGATCTGATCAATATTTTATGAGGCATGAGTAGAGTATGGTTATGCGAGATCGAGTGGTGGATAATATAATGTGTCATGTACGCAGATTAAGTAGCAAGCTTACGAAGATATGTTGTTTTTATTTATATCAAAACGAAACATACCTACATACTTTATAAATTTCCACTATTTAAATACTCGCCAAAAGTCAAATCCATAATAACAAACAAGCTAAGTAAGTAAGTAAGTAAGTACCTACATACTTACAAAGTTTAACACCAACAACTCGTTCCTAAACCGAAGTTAAAAGCCAAACCTAGTTTAAATATCTCACAAAGTATAACAAATCGACAAAACACGAGGTCAAACGTGCCAGAAAACCACAACAACGACGACGACGCACCAAAATAAAAATAATTAGTGATGCGACTTCCCGCTGTCCCGACGAGGCACGTCGTAAGTCTCGCCTACATACGCGAGAGACGTCATGCAAATGCAATAAGAAATACGGGAATTTACGAGATGAATAAAAAGAACTGGCCGGAGGCGATATATTACCAGCAGATTTGCCCGAAAGATGCTGACGAAGTATATGTGAAAGCAAAACTCTGGAACTTGTGATTTATTTGGTTTATTGCTTACTAAATACTCTTGCAATTGTATTATTATTGCTTCGTTTCAGTACCTAAGTATTATAAAAGCATGTAATATATATGTGTTATAGTGATGTTTGTACTTTATGAAAACTGATTATTAATCTTATTAGATAGACCAATAAGAGGTTTTTTACATCTCATTCATTTATTTTACTAACTAAGAAAACACTTAAAAATCCATTTAAAAAAATTCAAATTAAACCAACATTTGCATAGTACGATTAAGTAAATAAGTAGGTACATTATAATACGCTTGTTCTTTAAAAATATTTATTATGGCTTTTGGCTGTCTTGAAATCTTCAAACAGTGCTCACAAAAAAATGGGTTTCAGCACAGACATGATCAAACTGGTCAAGTTGTTGCAAGCCCATTTCGATTTATCGATACGTGACACGGCAATTAGCACATCACTAGACAAAGCCCTTTCGGGTGCGAGCTCACAAATCATACAGATACCATCTTCTACAAATTTGAATCGGATCTTATTTATGATTTGCCTTTTTCACGGCTACGTTTTGGGGAAAACTCCTATATAAATCACTGATATATTGCTATTGGGTTCGTACCTAATTTCAACTTTTGTTACCGCCCTAAATGTACACAAACATTCCTTTAAATAAATTACTCCCATACCTTATTTATGTTCCGATGTTATCTATGCTATTTCCAAAAGAACAAAAGAGCGCGCTTACGTTTTGCTCAAAAGTGCATACTGGAGAATTCCCACGATCCCTTTCATTATTCGCAACAGCATAATAATCATAACAAGAGCATGTACAAACACCGTACTTGGTTAAACAGCAATCGCATAAACAAACCCCAACAATAAAGCCAAATAAACGCTCAAGCACGCCATCCAATCGCACCTTGAATCGGGCATAAAAGACCATGAACACTGGCGAAATTAAATACACCTCCACTCAACAGGAGCTTCCGAATATTGCATTCCCTGCTCTACTCGGTCGGGTAATATCGAACACGAGGAGACTTCGTTAGTGGCTATAAAATCGTTTACGAGCTGCCGAAGAGCCCTCTTCAATAAACGTGCCATAAAAGTTCCGTTATTCGACGTTAGATGGCGGCAGTAGTGGTTGCTTGAACGTAGCTTCGATTTTACTGCCATCTATGGAGCTTTTTAAGCGTTTAAGTGTGTGCGAGGAAGAAGGGATATGCATTCTCTCGCTTTAGTTAGGCTATTCTGAAAACTCGGAGCTACGGAAGGCTACCTCGCCGCCGGACGCGACGCGGCAAACCGGTATGTTGAAGTAGAGTAAGATTTAGGTTTTCTTTGGTATTTTCTTGAGTATATTTTCACTCATTTAGCAATTAATAAATATACTTATTGTTTTCGCTAATAAGTTCAGAATCTATTTTGTAAAGTAAGTTTAAAATATTTGAGTAAATAATTTTAATAGAAAATACATTTTACAGAATATAATCATGTTAGGAAGAATTTTCTATGCCATATAATTATGTAATGTACATGGATTCCGAACTGGTAAAATAACGTTTTTAAATTTCGAACTGAAAGTGGACTCAAGTCATATAATGATGAACGGTTTCACGCGCATTACGCCCGCCGGCTAACCTAGGGTTGTCTCGCGTTTTTTTAGTATCTTGTAATGTCGATGTCGAATGTCACCAGCGAACGGAAAAACATTGTTTTACTACACTGACAGTTTTTCAATTTCACTTTCTTTTAGCCATATTTCATCGCCAGCTAAGCGATAAACTACCTTTAAAAGATTAAGACATTTACTTTTGGTAGGCATTAGGTCCAAGTAGTGCAAACCCTACTACCAAATAGAATAGGTATAGGCCGAAATGTCCTGTCTTTACTGTCACATCACACACGCATTTTTTTTGCAGACTTCACACGCTCTCGTGTTTGTGTAATGTATTATTATTTTACTATAAATATTTTCATTTGCAACAAAAAAAAAATATACTTATAAAAAACATATCATAAATATTTTTGTTTAATAACGTTTTAGTTGTTTGAATTGAGTAGAAAATACGACGCTTTATTTTTAGCCGACTAGAAAATAATGTTTTCAGACTGACTAAAAGTTTACTGATTCATAACATAAGACAAATAAAAAAATAACATTACTACATGCATATTATTTAATGGTTAAATTGCACGTCTATAAGGAAAAATATTGAGTAATTATTTATTATTACCTGCATACTTTATCAAAATAAGAAATATTGATTATTACTAATACAATGCGTCACAAAAAAAAAGTGGTTCGTTTTCGTGATTCAGATATTGACAACCCTACCAATGTTCGATGGTGGTCTCATTAGATCACGCCCTTATATGATATTTTACTTTTTTCACATATTATAAATTATATAAATCGCAACTTAACCCTTGTACGAACTGTAAAGTAAAGTGAAGCTAACTATCGTCTCGATGCAAAATGACGCTTGGCAAACCGTTTTAACTCTCGCAAAATTGCTCAAAGTGCAAGAGGGCATTAAACATATTATTAAATTGGATATAAGCGAGAGCTTGCCTATCAATTACTTCAAACCTCTTTATTTTACATCCGCTACATGAATACGTGAGCAATTTTACTCAAGTAGAGTTACTTCTAGAAGTTTCACTAAAGGCGTTGTCACACTTAGCACAAATGAGTAGATAGTATTGCAATACTGTATTTTTAATGATCTTTGTGCCTATCGCGGTGGATTCCATGGGCAGTTGGGGTGCTGATGCCAAAAGGTTAGTCCGCGAAATAGGGCGCAGAATTAAAGATGGCGGTGGTGACTCCCGCGCTGGCTTGTACCTGGTGCAAAGGTTGTCCATTGCCATCCAGCGTGGTAATGCAGCCAGCATAATGGGCACATTTGCACCAGGTACTGTGAGGGGCGGGTTATTTTCTGACTGACTGATTGTTTTTTTTTTGTTAAGTATATATTTTTGACTATGTTTTAAATGAACTATATATTGTGTATATTTGTTATTTCAAATTTGTTTTATACACGAACGATTTCGTTTAAATATATATGTATATCATAGTTTAATACTGGTTTAGATAAATAATATATTTCAAGTATTATGTCAGTAAATTCTTAAATTGTTTAACAAATCTATTGTAATTATGTAACTCATTGTACTTCATTTATAGACAAGGTGGATGAAGTCATTTGATGGGTAAAGTTGTCAATTTCGATCAAACAATAATCGATATAAAACAAATCGACGAAGGGAGAGACGATGACACTGGTATTTGTGAAGTTTTATGACACACTGAAATATACTTAATTAAATTTTAACGTAAGTTCGACGAGTATTTTTAATAATAATGTGAACGGTAGGTACTAGCTACAACATAACGTCTTTTCTGGAGACTTAACAAAGTTATTAATCATCACACGACGAAAAAAACGATAATTTTTAGACAAAGAAGATAATCGATGTGAAACATGTTACAGAATAAATCTCAATAAAATTGATCTCATCGTGAATAACATCGTGTTAGAGAAGTCGACAGAACGGTCAGCAGAAAAGTCTAATATTTCAAGAATTGATGCCTATTTTTTTAAACTGTTCTAGAATTTACTATCTTTGAAAATGTGTCAGGCCCATTCGATTGGTTAAGGTGCAAATTTTATTATGTCCGCTTTTTATGTAATGTACAAAGACTTTTTTAAAGACTTATTTATTGTGCAATGATATAGGTATACTTACACTTACGTGTCCAAAGTTTCAGCCAAATTAATAGTCTGCCTTGGGCATAATGTCTGGTTAGCTATATGATAGACTGATTATAATGATATTTTTTATAATTTTGGAATAAAAATGTCAGGCGGACGACGAAACTGGGGTAGGTACCTTAGTATGATCGAAACATATAAAATTCACTGAATAACTAACGTCATTATAAAACTAAATACTTTACTCAGTTCTTTTGCTAACTATACTATAAAACCAGTTTTTTATGGCATTTTGTTTTGTGCCTACCAACTGCCAAACACTAAACGCAGCGCTATCAGCCTTTTCATCAAAATACCTTAGATTGTTTCACCATTATGTTTATTCATAAATTATTGTCCGTACAATTGAACGATTTATTAACTGACAAGATGTTCTTAAATATTTGCCTCGGGGTGCATTCGACAAATTGTTAATTTTGAAATTATAATGAGGGTCTTGTGTACTCGTAGAATGAGATGCAGTGTTTGATAGATTATATATGTTTTAAGTGATAGAGAGGCAAAGCGGCAAGCTGGCCTCGTGATTAAAAGGTGTGTCTATGTGTCTTTAAGACGCGAGTGAATCAGTATCTTCTAGGTAAACAATAGTACATTGTTATCCTAGGGGTGAAAGTAACTTATTTAGTCCCGAGACGGGGTTTGGCTAATAGTTTAAGGGACTAAATAAGTCTTTAACCACGAGGTAAACACTGTGCTTTTTATTACGAATACAAGGAAACTAAAAATAAAAACATGAACTGACACTGGGAAATGCACGAAAGTGCGGGACCATACTCCTCTAAGGAGAAAAAAAAAGTTGGAACATGGTTCAATACAAATTTATGTGAAAATAGAACTAGTTTTTTTTTAATAATTTGAGTGTCTGTCATTTGTCATCTGTCACTGTCAGTTGAAAGTGGTTCTCCCTAGGGCTGAAATGTATTACTTTCAACCCGCTCCTCAGGCAACTTCAGACCTACTTTCCGAGTATGAGTAATGAAAACTCTATTGTAGACTGCATCTTTACTACATTTCAAGCGAGCAGTCGACGCAATCCTATTTATCCATACAAAAAGTCATCGCCGCGCCGGCCACAGGAAACGGTGATTGTGACTCCAGAAACATTGTCGGTGTTATGCCTACTGTTCAGTGTGACGATCCTGTTATTTATTTTCTTGAACTGGTGCAACTTTTATTAGCTCTGTGGTAAGGATAAAAGGGCTTATTATTATTATAAGTTAAAGCTCCAGCCCCCCCGCTCCAGCTCGTACCTGGTGCAAAGATTGGCCATAGCCATTCAGCGTGGCAATGCGGCTAGTGTGATGGGCACCTTTGCGCCAGGTGCCGTTAGGGGCGGGCTATTTGATTGACGAGCGTATAAGTTATTTTTGACATGTTATTTATTTTATACTTTGTGACGATTTAAATGTGGGTAATTTAGTTGACAAATAAAACAACACCAATTTCTGAATTCAAAAAAAAAAAAAAAAAAAAAGTTAAAGTAAAATCTCTATTAGCTGAGTTTGAAAAAAATATATATATTTGTAGTCTTGCGTTTGACTGCCATCTAGTCTGATGATAAACGAAGATGCAGTCAAAGTAAACGCAATTTAAGCCATTGATTGGCCGATGAAGCTTGTCAATTGCTTCAGTGTGCAAAAAGCAATTGACAATGGCGTGAATCGGCCTCGTAAACGATCAGTTGCAAGGGGCCATCCATAAAGTACGTCACATGTAAAGGGGGGGGGGGGGGGGGGTCGACGTAATGTGACATGGTGTGACAAGGGGTGGGGGGGGTCCTAGTTTTGTGACATCACATTTCAAATTTAATAAATTGAATCGCGAAATTTGAAATATTAAATTATTAAGCTAGACGTGCCAGAGAAATTCTTTGTTTGGATGATATAAATGATGATGCCATATGGTCGGATGAAGAAGATGTAGACACCACAAATGTTGCTGATGTTAAGAACTCCAATGAGAACGAACTAACTTCTATGCCAATTATAAATAATTTAAAGGAATGGATTCAGAGTCCATGGACTGAAGACAACTAAGTTCCTTTCTTTTTCTTCAATTAATAGTTTATTAATTTGTTATTTTTTCATATATTTGATGTTGATTTCACAAAAAAATTGTAATTTGAATGGAAATTAAACTGATTGTGGAACTGCTGTTTTAATTATTTTTTTGTAGATGTAAAATTGCAAATTTGTGACGTCACACCAAGGAGGGGTGCTAGCTCTCACAAATGTGACCACCTGTGACAAGGAGGGGGGAGGGGTCTAAAAATCATGAAATTCGTGTGACGTACTTTATGGATGGCCCCCAATGGACAATGGCGAAACAATTGCCAATTGCATTTGACCGTCTCGACGAACTAATGCAGTGATAAAAAGAAATACTTAGATATTAGCACCAAAGATCGTAATTACAGAGATCAAATATTATTAAAAGTAAAAATGCTGCCTGATAATAAAATAAGGGAAACTGCTCAATATTTAAATCAAGAGAAGAAATATATCCAGAGATATACAAAAAAAAAAAATATGTCTGGAAAAAATTGAAACATAAGTATGTATTTCTTTTTAGTTATCGTCATTATCATCGAGTTGATTAAATAATAAATCTTTGAATTGTTTTTGGCCACCATAATTACCAAAATTAAGATTGATCGGTCATAAGAATCATTGCAGTTACAAAATAGGTACCTAAACCTAATTAGACGCCATCTTTAAAAACGCACTGCTTCATATTTTGATTTGACCAATCCGCTCTTTTCATGTTATTTAGTTTTTATTTAGTTAAAATTATATGAAATTAATTAAGTAAAAAACGTTTTTTTATGATTGATATCTGAAAAACAAAATAATTATTTCACAAGAAGCAATTTGATGTTGCAATCATGGAAATTGCTCAATTATATTATAAACGCAGTATTTCTACAAAAAAAAATTATGATCGAATCGAAGGTTACCATATTCAAGAGGTGTTTTAACACTATAATTTTTATTAAATTTGAAGGTGAGTACGATAGTTATTTCAACTATCATGTACATACGAGTACATGCCCATTTGATTAATAAAGCAGCCGTAAGGACAGAATAAAGAATAGTACTACGTACAGAAAGTTAACTCCGCAAAGGAATTGAAATAAATAAGGACTCTATCTACTAGGCAATAAAGTAGCAATTCAACTCGCACAGCGCTGGATACCGCTCGCTATATTCACCTAGATATACAACTCTCTTTCTAACACGTATGCTTAGTTACGTGCGACGAGGCTAGCGTGCGGGCGGCGACTGACTTCTGCCTTGCAATGAGCCGGACGGAGCGCCAGCTGAACATACCTAAACTGCGGAGTGACATCCCCCTGCCGTAAGCACGATGTAAAAAGTTGAGATATCGACCATGGCCGTATAGATACCAGATAGATCTCTAACCTCTTATTGTATCATCTACAGCCATAAGACGTCCAATGCTGGATTATGCCTCAATCCCCACGCTTGGCAGGCAGCTTTGGGAACGCAGAATACTCACCACCGTTAACCGAGAGGACGCTGCTGCCCGTCCTCCGGTAATTCTGGGTGCCGTTTTAGGTCCCGTACTCAGGGCCCAAAATGTTATTGTTTAATGTTATAGCTAATCCATAACAGTAATGAATGCTTTCATAACTTTCACAGCTCACTATTTACCTCAAATTGGATCGCAGTGGACGAACATTCTATCCCATCAAAACACCCAGGAGCAGAAATTGCCAAATATATAAAAAATAATGCATTTTTCGCGGTTGTTTGTTTCAAACAAAGTGATATGTATCATTACTATTATCATCATTACCCTGGTAACTATTATTCAATCTGCGTTACCACTAACGCTTAGATAATACAAAGTAAAAATCACGGGAGCTTAACAAAAGCCTACTATCATTCGATCTACATGCGGACTGACGAACAGACAGTGTGGTTTTCTGCAATTATTTTGATACAGATCTGTAGATACGAAGCATGCACTTTGTTGCGCCCAGTTGTCTGGTTTCATATGATTTATGGTTCTGCTTCGGTTTAAATCATACTGTATTAGTGTTTTACTTTGTTTTGATTGAACTAGCACTATTTTTAGGGTTTGGTATAAATTTTGTACAAATAATACCAACGACGACAAACGATTTTTCGTAGTAAGCACGTATTCTAAAGGTGCACTGTCGTACATCGCGGCCGATGCGATAATACTACGAGATGTATGGAACTATGAAATGTATGGAGCCGCTTCAGCTGTCGGCGGCGTCGGCTGCGCTGTCTGTCGCAGACCGCGAAAGTGGCGCCATACATTTTCATAGTAGTTTGATGGCATCGGCCGACACCGCGCGCGGCTGCGATCGGCCGCGATGCAAGACAGTGTACCTTAAAAGTCAAGTACTTACTACTGGTTTTTTTGGGGAATGAATGAGAAGCCTGTATAAATGAAAACTGACCGATCCGATTCAATAAAACGTGAGTAATGCCGTATACTATCCCGTCACTAGGTGGACCGACGACATTGTAAAAGTCGCGGGCAACCGGTGGATGCAAATGGCAGGTTGTCGTACAGTATGGCAGTCTAAGGGTGAGGCCTTAGTTCAGCAGTGGCGTCTCCGGGCTGATGATGATGATGATGATTCCCGTATAAATAAAACAAAAACAAGCCTGTATATGTACGGAGAAACAATGGTATATGGTTTCATTAACGGAACCCGTATAATAATAATGCTGGAATATGGCGCAATCACCATTTGAGAATATGCTCAGATATGTAATGGGGTCTACTAAGCCAAAAGACGGTCATTATACCCATCATTACGAACAAACTGTGCTAAGGGCACACTAACAACCATAAAATCGCGAAAAAACATAATTTTGTCTAGAGTTAATAAACTTTTTCTTATGAAACAGCTGATACTCGCAATTTAGGGTTGGCCCTAGCGTTGTTTATAATAATGAGTACAATCGCACCTCTTTTAGGTTAGTATACTCCAAGCAAAGACTATAAATCCCTCAAACTAAAATTAGTAGTTTAAGAACCACTGCGAGTACGTCAGAATCTCATTGTATTTCATAGCTCAGATTGCGTCATCCCAGTGATTGGCCAATCGCAAGCTTAGAATGTTACCTCGCCCCCTGCCCGCAACGGTTTGTCGTGTTTGTAGGAGAAATTATGTTCACGAGCCATCAACAGGCTATATGATCTGTGACTCCAAGGTTGTAAACCTGTATAACTGTATAATCTTAATTTTCCTACAGTAGTCGTCTGTTATCAATTTATTAATTTACTTACCCAATGGACTGCAGGCTTTACAAATAAAATAGCAGACCACCATGGGTTGTTCCTTACTGATCCTTGGTCAAATCATTTTTTAAATTATCTCAACTCGTCAAAAAAAATCTCTAAATCATTATTTTTAACTCACCCGGAATGTACCCTTGACTCATCCGATGCTATGTATTAAAAAAAATAAGGAAAGGTAACGCCATCTGTCTTCAAATCTCTTTACGGGTTACACTAGAAATAGCGCCTAGGCTACATGACTGGTTTTTTTTAATTTCCCTATTAACATGTGGCCCATAAATATAGATGATTAATGAAAAAAAAAGACAATCTGATCAAAAATAAGCAACTCATGAGCATTTTAATATCATGCTAGACAGAGAGGCGAACAGCAAATCGTGACGTCACTTCTCTGTACGCCATATAAATTCTATTCTGACAAGTAAGGCGTGACGTTATTTTTTGTTTTGTGGGAAATACAGAGTTGTCTTTAACAAAAACTAAACGCTCATATATCAGAACATTATTAACCGATTTAAATATTTTTTTCAATAAACATATCACTGTCAATATTAACTTAAATTTTTCATCAAAGCCATTAGTTTCAACGATATAAATATCACTCATCTACCCTATTCATAAGCATCGAGGGCTCCCCATTGAATCAAAAGGTTTCGTAATTTCAATTCCGCAAAGTTCAATACATCAACGTAGCTGTAGTAGCTCTAGATCTGATGGCTAAACGCGATTTGGGAAATACGCATACTTATCTGAAGTGGAAGGTACACTAACTTGTCATTCGAATCTGTGGCCCTCACCATACAAACTGTGACTCAGCCTGTCGTTCAGGTATATTAACTGTTGTGTATTCTGCATTCTCAGGCGTTGAACATCGTTGTAATTCATGTTACATTGTAGCTCATTGATATTTAATTGTGCGAAAAACACTGGCTTTGCTATCGGTGGGCGTTGTGGCCCTAGAATCAGAGGCATGTTATTGTGAATTATGGTTTTATAACATGCTTTTAGTCAATGAATGAGTGATTACTTGATTGGAGATATCTATACAAGCAGTTGACAGTGAATTAGTTCATTGACTTGTCATGCTTATGAGTTCCCATGAAACAAGTTTAGTTTAGTATTAAGTAGTATCAACTAAGATACATGTCGAGTCGACCAAGTCACCATCGCGGTCGGGACCTAGATTCTAAACCTATGTCCTATTTTTGTAATCAAGGCACAAAAAACAAGCCTTTTTTTTAAAATCGACTTCAACTTCAAATACCTGGATGACATCTTCATATTTTCTAGTAATTTTGATTTAAAAACCAAACTACTAAACCGATTTCGATAAAATGTATATTGGACCACCTCTGAAGTATCATCTACCAAACAAAAAAAGAATCATCAAAATCAGTTCATAATTGGCGGAGTAATCGCCTAACATACATAGAAAAAAAACAGCCGAATTGTAAACCTCTTTTTTTGAAGTCGGTTGAAAAGAAGCATGACTTTCAGAAGTGAGATACAAGATGGTATAATGACGACGACGAGATTTATAAGCATCTTGTTTCTTTGATTGCCATAAGTAATCAGGCGCTCTTTATTGGTGTGAGATGATCACCGTTTTTTTTTTATTAATTAATTAATTATTATTATTAATAATTATTTATTAAAATATTAATTATATTTTATTTATTAATTAATTAAAATTTAGAAGTAGCCCGCCAGTGAACCCGCACCACTTGACCACATAATATATTTCAGTTTTTTTTTTGGTTAGCTGGATCCACATTCAAACTTCTCGGTTCTTAGCATATACGCTATGTGTGTCATGATGAGTAGTGGAGTATTGAAGTTACTTGGTGGCCTCTTATTTTACTGTTAATATTGAGAACCATAGTTCGAAAATTATACTTAGGTATTTATTACTTTTTTGCTTATCTTTTAATCACGTATCTTAACTGCGGTTAAATCTTACTGCTTACTATTGCGTACTCGCGTTGATGTTAGGGCATACGATTATAACTACACCTTATAATTTATAGCGCACCAATTTCACAGAAATAATAAATAAGAATTATTATTTGTTATTCTTTGGCCCATAATTTATAGTGTCACCAACTTATCTATGAAGGTGGTCAATTGAGGGAACTAAAATTTTCTACGTCACTTTGGATTAGAAAGTGGTTGTGGCTCTCTCTTTCAGTTATATGGATAAGGTGGTCTGGTTGTAGAATAATTTTATTACGCGCGGATTCGCAACCACGCCCAGTATCGATAGTGTTGTGCTTGTGTTTTTCTCACAATTAAATTTCAATGAACAACAATGTTACATGAGTTATGGGTTTATGAATGAGTATGTAATGACATTGAATGTCGGTAACTTCATAATGACTTTGCTACATTAATTTTAAATGATAATGCACTTAATCCAAAGAAATACTTAATCTAATACTATAAGATTCACTGTCCTGCCTGAATGACTGATTGACTATGGAACGTTTTTTGTTTTTGAAGTAATAGTGATGAAAATTGGTATTTGGGTAGATTTTTAAAACAAAAACAATATTCATTTTTTTTGGTAGGGTTCATCTAAAGTGGTGCATATTGGGAGGGAAAAAAAATAGAAATTTACCCAGCGGTATGGAAGAAACGAGTATTTGGGAGGGGAGCAAATTTTTTCCGTACGCGGACGAAGTCGCGGGCGACCTTTAGTTTCTATATAAGTAAGCATGCTTATTTATTTATAAATTTTTTTAGGTAGGTATGTTTTTTTTATTTGGGAAACATACGGTGATAATAACATAAGTAGACTTTAAAAAAATCTTCCATAAAGCTCTGTTACCAATTTTGTCACATAGGGTTTCTGATCAGTAAGCTATATTACTTACTACGTTACGTTCTGATAGATTTTTTATACCAAAGTTGTTTCATACTCGTTATTAAACCAGGCTTTCAAAAATGCGAATAATGTATCAATAAATATACCCAGGGTATGCCCTAAAACTTTATCCAGAACCAGCGGAGGACGGGCAGCAGCGTCCTCTCGTTAACGGTGGTGAGCATTCTGCGATACCTAAGCCGCCTGCCAAGCGTGGGGTTTATGGGGGAGGCCTTCGTCCAGCAGTGGATGATGTCTTCTGGCTGATGATGGATTACTGACAGCTCCAGCAATTAATTTTTCATTACTCATACTCGGAAAGTAAGCCTGAAGTTGCCTGAGGAGCGGGTTGAAAGTAATACATTTCAGCCCTAGGCAGAATCACTTTCAACCAATGATATTATATATACAATGTGTAACAAAAAGGTTCAACAATACTGAAGGGTATGTGTGTACTCTATGTCATCATTATGGACAACTTTCACTATGGGGCCAACCCTGAAATCATGAAAAAAAAACAGCTGTTCCATACAAAAAGGTTCATCGATCTTGGACAAAATCTATGGAACACCTGTTTTTTTTTTCGCAATTTCAAGGTTGGCCCCATAGTAAAAGTTGTTCATAATCAGTTCATAATGATGAGTACATACATACCCTTTAGTATTGTTGAACCTTTTTGTTACACGTTGTATAAGGAGGCTTTCAACTGACAGGGACAGTTGACAAATGACTGACACTCAAATTATTTTAAAAAAACTAGTTCTATTTTAATTTCTCTGATTTTTACAGAGAAATTTACTAGTATTTTCACATAAATTTGTATTGAACCATGCTCCAACTTTTTTTTCTCCTCAGAGGATTATGGTCCCACACTTCTCGTGCATTTCCCAGTGTCAGTTAATTTTTAGTTTCCATGTATTCGCAATGAAAAGCACAGTGTTTACCTCGGGGTTAAAGACTTATTTAGACCCACGAACTATTAGCGCCCGAGCGTAGCGAGGGCGCCAAACCCCGTCTCGGGACTAAATATGTTACTTTCACCCCTAGGATAACAATGTACTATTGTTACTTACCCTTTCGGTGTATTTTAGTAGTAACAACAAGAAAGGCGAACCAATTAACATTCATATAAAAATCACTAGCATCTGCTCGCTCTCACTTGCTGATTATCATTATCTTAATATCAACGTGTGTATCTGTATAGTGGCCCGCAGTGCCAGCACAGTCAACACAATAGTATAAATGTCAGTTAGTACGACTAAAACTAGTCCCGGCCCGTAACTAGACTAGCCGAGTACTAGAACGTACTGTAGTTTGTAGTGGTAGGACTCTACTGCAGAGTACGACTGGGGAAGTACCACACCTTTGCCAGTTATTCAATCACCACGCAGTAGTGTGCATGCATTACTGTGTTCCAGTTCGAAGGGCAATGTTACCAGAGAAATTACTGGGTGTGAAGAGATTTAACATTTATTTATCTCGAGGTGACGAGCGCAGTGCAGTGCGGCGCAGAATTGTGTTCGCAAGTTCACAATTCTAGCACTGCTACTGTTAGTGGCAGGCGTGACGCTTACCACCAGGCGAACGTCTTGCTCGTCTCGTCACTTAACTGTATATAAAAAAACATACCAACTAGCTTGACCTGCCGGTAAAGAAGAACGTCCTAAGGAAATCAGATTCATTTATAACAGCATAACATTATTTTAATTTGCTTATTGTTGGGATTTGCAACCACGTCTTAGCTGCTATCACACTAGCGGTTTACGAGCGTTTTCGAAGCTGAGCGGGCGCGCCGCGAATACATGGCGGACAGGCAACGAACACGCCGCGCATGCGCATCGAATACATCGCGGTCGCGCAACGAGCTCGCCGCTAACGGCATTTTGTACATTCTCGTACAAACCCCTTTCGTGCTTGAATGCTTTCGTTTTCTGAGTCTTCGAAGTAACAAAGCCAACAGAAGTGTTTCCTCGTTGTGTTGATCCATTCTGTTACAGGCGCAAGCGACGAAAACGTTGCGTAATCGCCACGTCTCCGCGACGTATTCGCTGCGTGCCCGCTCCGCTTTGAAGACACTCGCAAACCGCTAGTGTGATAAGGCCCTGTCGTACCTTACTTCACAAATTTTGGCAGATCTTTTTGTATCCATATTCGTGGGAGTAGTAAAGAAAACCCTAGATTACTCTTCTTGTAAACGATATCAACGTAATACGCACTAATTAAAAAATACTCTGTGAAAAAAGGAGTACTGAGTACTTTAATTTTATTCCGAAAGTTTTTCAGCTTTCTTCCTGTGACGATGCTGTGTCATTAAATATTTCAAGTAACCTTATTTTAGCCCGTGATCAATTCTCAAGGTATTATCTTCGGCATCGATAATAATACCCTCGAATTCTCTTACGTTGTGGTCAAATCGCAGGAGACGGATCCGATTACGATTATTTCCTCGTCCTAAACACCACAAATCCCGTAAAACCAAAACAAACCAATCGGCAACACCTTAAAGTCGATACTCCTATAAATAACGTTTGATTTATGAAAATTTATCATACTCTTGAGGCTTAATTCTGAAATGATCTTTTCTCACAATTCAAACGCATTAAATGCATTTTTAAAGTCAGTGAAGATGAAACCTTTTGTCTCAGTTTAATAGGTCGAATTTTCCGTTAATCCAGAAAGTGGGAGAGTCATTTCAGTATGGAAGATTGAAAGTGTGTCTGCGTATTGTTTTGATAAGCTGTAGAACGGGTTTGCGAGATTTATGTATTGCATGATTTAATGCGAACGAACTACTCGCCTTTGTGAAGATCTATTTTTGGTTCAGTTATCATTTAATTGTTTACAATAACACTATGGATAATGAATATTCATTCATTAACGCAGGTGACGAGCGTACAAATGATAACAAGAATTAGGCGGCAAGGGTACGTGAACAGTGTAATGGCCGCTTCACATCCGTCGGTCAACTTGTTATTATGGTAACCCGCAATTAATTTATAATAGTGGGTCTGTTTTATTCTTAGGTTGGCAGCCCAGTCTCTCGGAAGCCTATGGAGAATTTATACGGCGCCTGCGCATCGATAACTTGGCAATGATGGCAAAATGGCAATGGCAACCTGAAATAAGCTACGCAATATTTAAGCTAAATTTGTCTTACTTTTACCAGCAAGTGGTTTTAACTGACATTTCTCGTCTTAAAAGTATTTTATAGCCATCCAAGGTACTTACCATGCTTCTTTGCAAATTTTAATGATTAGCAGTTTAGTTGTTTATGGGTGTATAGGTATTTATTACTATTTACATCGTCAAGGACTTTTGGAACAACTTAAATATTTTTATAATTAACTATACTCTGTTCGCTGAGAATATCTAATAGGCAAACCAGGTTTCTGCACGTCATTGGTCGCAGATAACGAACATAGTTATTACCGTCATAGCTAGTACCGTCCTTTCCACTTACATACAGTTGTGCAAGAGAGAGCTCCCTATATTAGACATTCTCAGCGAACAGAGTATAACTGACCCGCCCCGGCTTTGCACGGGGGTATTTTTTAACCGTCTTTTTTCTAGTCAATTCTTCGAACTTCAAGGAAAACTTTTTTTTTTTTTGCTATATTGGTCGTTCTCGTGTTTTTCGTTTAGCAACACATTTACAGATATTTTTATATATAGATATATAGAAGATAGAAAAATTGATCGAAGAAGATAAAATATTAGTTTAATTTTATTTCAATTCTTTTCTGAACATACTAAACACTTGACCAACTTACTCTCGATTATGAAGTTCACAATAAAGCTCAAGATTTCAGGACTTGTTCGATTCTGTTATCGATCTAGTGGACATTACAATATTCAAGTAGAATGTAGAGCCAGTCAAAGGTAAGGTGGCAACAAAAATAAACCATCTAATCTCAAAGACAGAACTGCGGAGCCAACACTAGTAGCAGGGACATCTATCATAGTCATCGCAGCTGGCATGACGCAACGTCTAAATCAAATCGCTCACGGACTTCGTACCCAATTTGACGGAAATAACCTATTTCGTACCGAAACTGAGGCAAATTCGTTTGCCGAATAAGAATTCCATTAGGAAAAACAACGCTTACAATTTGGCGGGCCAATATTATCTATTACGGATTGGCGCAGATGTGAATCGACGCCGACGTGAACGAAATGCTTTCGTCAGCTAAGGCAGATAGGTATAAGTAGCGGCACGTAAGTCTAGCGGTGAGCGAGCGGTGACTCTCTTTCTCGCATAGGGTAAGGGTGGGGTGAGTGAAAGAGAGGTACCCCTCGCTCAGCGCTAAAGATACGTGCCGCTAGCTATACTAGGCAAACTTTTGATAGATTTTATGATTTGTGAGTACAGGTTTTTTTCGATTTATTGCTTTATCGTATAGATATACATACATAGGAGTAGTATTAATGTAGTGTAGGTACAAAACCACAGTAAATAATGTTTTAGACTGATATTCTATTTCAAGGAACATCAAAAGTATAGATTCGGCATTACCGATTAAATCACGTTATTCTCGCACCAAATAAAAGATTCATCATAAAAACCAACCGTATTGCGACACCATTGCGACTAATTTCTTAAAGCAGTAAGAGATCGTGCTGCCAATCGCTATAAATTTGTATATTACTTACATTTTGAGGCTGATACTGGCGCGTCGATGTCGAATCTATATTTTAATGAGATGGCGTTTTCATTCAAGTGTAGAATCACACAAATCGATTATAAATTATGAAAATTGCATTGTAGGAATAAGTAATTATCCATCTAATTAAGATTGAACCTTCGAACAAGAAATGAAAACAATTCCAGTTTGTTAATATTTTTGTGATAACTAGACCTAACAAAATAGATCGACATCAAGGGATGGACTAAAACTAGAATACAGTGAATTACTGTTAAAAAAAACAATGAAGTGGGTGCTCAAAACTGAGAAAAATACACTTAACTATGAGTATACAATTATTAAACATGCTTCTTTGAGTCAAAATAAATAAACATTAAGTAGGTACACTTTCCCAAGTTTTCAAAGTAAGTTAGAAGGCGAAGATCAATAATTTCGTCACAACATTTAAGCAATCTTGATTTAAACTAGATAACTTAACGCATAGCAAAAACGTGAGTAATTAGATAACACCCTAACCCTGGGTCTACTGACACATTTCTCCGATTGGTAACAAATTGATCGTTCTATATTCGAACTACAAATCATGTGCAGTGAGTAGATATTTGCGTGTCATATCTCGTAATTTATTGCCTTCGCAAGGTCGGCCTGCGAATATTCGCTATAGGAAAATAAGTTTGTTCAAGTGTACAGATTAAGAAAAGAGGGACAACTTCGAAAATAGTTCGACTAAAATCTTGTAACGTACATTAAATATAATAAATATAAAATATTGGGGGGACATTTATTACACACAGCACCATCTAGCCCCATACTAAGCAAAGCTTGTATTATGGAAAACAGATAGCTGATAGAATGCTTATAATTTTTTTTTTCTTAAATACATACTTATAATACATACTACACCCAGACACTGAACAAACATCGATGTACGTCACAAATATTTTTGTCCTGGGTGGGGATCGAACCCACGCCCTACAGCTCTGAAGGCAGACATACTACCAACTGAGCTATCAGGCTGTCAGGATTCATCCATTCCATCAGTTGTAAGGATCCATGGAAATACTAAAAAAATGTTATCGAATCGAGCTGTTATTGCTTTACTATGAAGCTACTGTTTGAAAACTAGGTAATAAGTAGTTGTATTTCAAACTCTATTTGTTGAGTTTAAATAAGTAAGTCATTAATTAATGACCAAATGGGTTTGTTTTATAAACAGGTTGGGATCAATGTTCCTTCCTATGGTGCCTAACAACTACTTAGTATCATACATGTTAAAAGGTTTCTAGTGTTCTAAAATGTAGTACTTAAGTAATAGCACAGAAGTACTACTACGTACTACGTATTGGTAATAGACAAGATCGATTAAATAATAATGATAATAATAGTAGATTACTCACCTAGGGAGCAAAAGTAAAGAATGTCTCAGATCTCATGTACATATCCGAGGCGAAGCCGAGGGTGACAAACATGAGATCTGAGGCTTCTTTACTTGCTCCCGTGTGTAGGTATTCGATTTTATGAGCCGCTGCTGGGAGGAAGTGGTTCCTTTCGCTCCGCGTAGCGGGGCTAAGGTAGCCACTTTAGCCCCGCAGGCACGTAAAATAATATTTAATGATATCGATTCAACTATTATTTTTTACCACATTTTTCCACAACACGTCTCAGTACCACTCAGGTTTAAAACCCAACACGGCACTCCATTGCGTTCTCCCCCCGAGATAAAAGATGATAAATCTGTTCAGCCTAGTAATTTGACTGGAAACATTACCTTTATCTAGAACACTGTAATTTTCGCTCTAGACGAGCAAGACGTTCGCCTGGTGGTAAGCGTCACGCTTGCCACTAACAGTAGTAGTGCCAGAATTGTGAACTTGCGAACACAATCCTGCGCTGCACTGCACTGCGCTCGTCACCCTGAGATATTAAATTGTTAATCTCTTTATACCCAGTAATTTATCTGGTAACATTGACCTTCAAACCGGAACACAATAATGCTTGCACACTACTGCTTGGCGGTTGAATAGCTGGCAAAGGTGTGGTACTTCCCCAGGCAGACTCTGCAGTAGAGTCCTACCTTTACATCCCTACCTATGTTCAATTAAAAAGTATAGAGCGAACACTGCAAATACGTTTATATAGGTACTTACCACTTAGTAACCGAGAAGATATTATTAAAATTCTTTGTTTTTTTTTGTCCTTTGTGCTTGTGTGCTAAACTGCCTAATTTCGCTTAAAATCTAATAAAATAACTCAAAACGTTACCAGTGAAGGGTTACTAACCTATTAACCGTAGCGGCGTCGAAAAAGCTTGGAACAGTCCTGTTACACGCCACATTTTTGGTAGCCCATACTTACTGATGCTTTATTATTACTTGTAAATAAAACAAGATGTGGTTTCTTTGGTTGTGGCTTAAAATCTGTGGTTAGTAAGTAACAAAACTTTTTGTTACGCTAACTGACCGCTATGATTACAAACTCAATCATATAAAAAGAAAAAAACATAATATAACACAGCAAAAAACATAAAAATAATGGTCTTATTACTCACTAAAATAGTAGGTAACTTGAATAAGTTGATGCCTGTTAATTGGATAGTTCCATGTAACAATGCACCAGTAAAAACGATTCTAGTAATATTGTGATGGGTACCTCACCTAATTAATCTTACAATTTGTTTTTTTTTAATTATTATAATATACACCAATTATCGTTCCCTGTATTTTTTGAAAACGATATGTAAACTGGCTGAGGCACTTCAAACACTTTGTTTGTCTGTCAGTAAAAAATACACTACAAAATGAACTATCCTTCGCTTAAATTGGGGTCCTAATTGACCCATATCTGACACATATATAGCCCCATATCACATAAAAATCGTAATTGATGTAAGCATGCAGTAGACAAATATGACGCATGAGTTACGCAATGACTATCGGCTAATCTGTGGTGAGATCCATATTGTTATTACACACGCAAACTTGATATAGAGTCATAAATAACCAAGTACGATGGTGGTTTAGATAGTTCTAGTGGCAGAGTCCAGTGGGTAAGCCTGTCTTATACAAGATAGAGTAGGAAAGGAACCCTACATCAAGATTTGTACGAGTTATTTTTTTTTTTATATTCGAAAATCTTGACAAATATAATGACTTTGATAATATTCATAACCATTACCAATTAGATTTAAAAATATAGCGTAAGTAATCAATATTTTTTTTTAAGAAATCTTAAAGAAATGGGTAAAGTAGAAAATCGTATCAATTACCTAACTTGCACAATCTCATTTCTTTAACAGTAAATATCCACACAAAATAATTAAGCTAATTTCAAAATTATTCAAACACAAAAACATAGGATAACGGAATAAAACACAAAGAAACGTACAAGTTTATTATGTAAATTAAGAACTCATTAGAAATATTATAACAGAAGGTTTTAGTAGATTTTATCGTAGATATACAGGTGAGTATTAGATTAGGTGAGTAACTATTATAAAAAAACAAAAAATGAAATAAGTTTGTACCTATCAGATACTTACAGACCCATTAAAACACATAATTTAATAATAAAAATTACACCTTATCTTATTTTTTGCTGATTTACAAGATATAGGTCATCTAAATTTCATACATGTCAAAGTAAAATACAAAAAAAATATTGGCCAGCTTTTTTGTACACACTGAGCTAGACAAAATGATAATAAAAGTGATTATTTATAAGCTGCCGATAAAAATATATTTTACATGACATGACCTTTAAACCTTTAATCTGAATCATTATAGCAACATTTTAAGACGATTCCAATTTAAAACTAGTTTAGCAGTACAAAAGAACCGTTTTATACCAGAACAGTAGCAATTTACAGCTAAGTTTAGAAAACGTCGCGTCTCGCTGTGGCCTGTGGGAAACACCAACTGTTACTTTACAGACATACGAGTAAATATTTCATCATAATAATAATGCCTATATTTCATCTGGTCTAGACGACACCTTGCACTGTGTTTGTAACGGTAACATAACGTAACATAAAATAGAACGTAAACACTTAAACTTTTTTCATAAAGTGTTAAAGACTCATATCGCAGTAATTCAAACAGGGCTATGCAATTCAATAGTTCTTAGCCAAAAATAAGTATTTTTACTCATAATTAGGTTTTTTTACGAGCGGGTCAATCCTGAAATCTCGAAAAAACATCAGCTGTTTCATCGAAGGACAACTTTTAGTTCAAGCAAGCTTTAGTTCAGCCGATTTATTTCGTTAATTCAGAGTCGATCCCAAAAGTTGTTCTTAATGACGAGTAAAATGAGGTTCTTTTGTCTCAGTACAACCGTAATCCATTAAAAATCAACAAAATATACGACGCTACATTATTTTAAACTATATTTACGTAAACAATAAAAAAAAAATGTGTTTGAATAGAAGAAATAAAACGAGAAAAAATTACACGGACAATTACAAGCCAGGCGTCAAAAAGATCAAGCCAAGATAAGTAAATGTTTTAATTATTTTAAATGTGCTGAATTTTCACGAATTTATAGCATCATTTTAATTTTATTTAAATTAGGTTGGTACTTTACATGCAAAAGCCTAAATTATAATTATGGTTGTACTTATTTCGAGAAATAGGTTTATAATACTACGTAGGTAAAATAATGTTTTTTTTTAAATATTTTATTATAAGTACTGGATGATTATAAACAACATGGAACCAGTATCGATTATGTCAACATCTCAGTCGACACCTAGTAACAATAAACAATGGTCTTCTAACACAGTGGCCGAATGCACCCGGACACAAGTATAAGGAGAGGTTGTAAACAAAACGCAGCCAGCCGCTCATAACTTACAATGTTACGCCGAACCGTCGGCGTTGGCCGCGGCGGCGCAAACTATTACAGAACTAAAAATTCTAGAATAGAACAAAAAAAAATCCACGAAACTTACAGCTCTGTAGGTAATATTTAATAGCAATTATGATATAATTTTAAATACAACTATTACACAAGAATCATTCTTAATTTCTAACTAAAATTCCATTATTAATAACTATGTCAAAATCCTAAAATATTATTTCGAATAACATCTTGTTTCATTTTGACACTAGTTAACTACAAGTGAACTAATGTACCAAATTGTATAAAGTCTATTTTGTAAATGAGCTAAACAGAAGGTGAAAGAGATAAAGCATTATCGTGGCAATAATTCGTCACGTATTTTATAGTCTGCACGGTACGAGCGTTGTGGATAATTTTTATTGAGTCCTTGAACTTGTACACAATTTCGTCGGTCGATAATACGAGCGCGGTTTAACTACCTTAGAGATGACTCCGTCTAGTTTTAGCAGTAAATTATTTAGTTGAAAGTTAATTTGGTTGAGAAATATTATTTTTTAAAGAAATAGATATAAAAAGATGAATACGTATTTTGTATAATTTTGTGTAGTACTGTTATAATTCGTGAGTTTTACGGTATGAAATAAATGTATTTCTGCTTCTCGATTTGTTTTGTTTAATTAACACAATTATCTTACCTTACAGCATGTAGGATTATTCCATATAGATAGTTTTACTAATGTGTAATTAACAACCAATTTGCAGGCAACACTATTTTTGTAATTTATACACAAAAGTAGGCTCGTGTATATAATGACTAATACGAGTAACTAACTGGCTGGCCTGAAAGAAATCATTAATGATTCATGACGTGATACATAATTAAAATCAATGGTACTTTAACATGATTACGCACCGATTTGATTAATAGCACATTTTATTGACAAATAGCATAATTAAATTATGAACTCGGGGTTTAATACAACTGCAGTACGAAAATCAGTCAGATTAGGGATGTGACAGTCAAATAAAAATAATACAGAAAAAATGTAGAGCATAAAAATTATAATATTTATAATTATTATTATTCATATCTTAAGTAATGTTACTTTTTCAAAGAGTATTATACAATATATAAATATATGTTTAAATGTTTACTTCAAACTACAAATAATTATTTGACTATGCTATATATATATGGGGGGAGGTAAAAAACGTGGTGAATTTTGGGAGCGGGCCGAATTTCTTCCGTACGCGGACGAAGACGCGGGCGACCTCTAGTCCTTAATGAATAAAACACTTGATTAAAAATATACAATATGTAACTAAAAGTCTCAATGATGAGGTCATACTTACTCTTCAGTATTATTGAACCTTTTGTTACATAATTGTATACATACATAACACTTAAAAAAAATATATAAATATTTTTTGTACGCTATACGTTTAATAAACCAATAAACCGTACAGTTGCACAACAAATAGATAAAACACTTTAACGCGATCGGGAAATTAAATAAAAAAAGACATCATGGTGAACCGCGATCCAATTAAATCTGGATTTCTGTAACCACCGTGTAATCACGAACAATCAATGCTCTTGCGCAAGTATTGTAAGGGAGAGTCCGGCCCTGCGGCTGCCTGTAACGGTGATTCGTCTTCGTGCCTCTTCAAATCGACTGGCACTCCGTAACCAAGGCTATGCCGATTGTAATTATTAAATTTAAGTTTTTTAGGGCAGTAGTAGGTTGGTGTGGAAGGACGGTAGAGCGAACGACTACATTTTACCCTATTGCCAAATCTACGCCGTCTATCTGTTTGTCTAGTTATCTGTCCTAGTTGGTAGCCTGTAGAATGTTCATAATTATAAATATTGTAATGTTAATATGGCGGAACATTGGGCTTCTTGCCAGTAGGGTTTTTAATACTAATGGGTATGAAACAATTAAATTTTTGTACATTATATTTTACTTGCTATGTGCTTGTTAGAAATTTAAAACTGAGTACAATTTTTAGTTATTATTCTTGACCATCTTTAAAGAAAAAAGAAAGAGAGCAATTATTTATTTTTATCACACAAGACACTACAACAACAAAAAACAATCAACAACTTTCGTAATTTAATATTTAAATTGTCATTTCTTCTTTTTTGTAGCTACCACTGTCAACGAAATACTTACAACAATATTATTATACAGACGATTTACTGATAAAAATACTAGATATTCCTGTATCTCTACATCTGCTTTTGTTATTTGTTGATACCTATTTACTTCTTATGAGTCAAAACGTGGAATACTACATAAATATCAAACTTTAATAGATAGGTACCTACATTATTAATTATATTATACAGGACGTATTTTTTGTTCATAACAGCTAAGCCTCAGACACATTAATCATTTTTTTTTGACGTTACTGTGTATCGAAGTAGTAACTGATGAACAAAAAGTATTGTCAGACAAAAAGTATGGACGGACGATCATTACATAGGGCAGTTTTACACTGGGCAAATTGAAATTACACCAAGCCCTTATGCAATGTTGAAGCGTGCGACACTAGGCTAATAAGACTTATCAATGCTTATGGTTTAGTACTAACTAAAGCTTGACAGTTTGCTTTAACACCGCAGGAGGTTTCATTATTTTAATCCAAAATAAATTTCGACATATTACTAAATTTAAACCTGGAAATTTGGACCTGGGTATGTCTTTAAACTGCAACCAGACCCACCGGAGGACGGGCAGCAGCGTCCTCTTGGTTAACGGTGGTGACCATTCTGCGATCCCCAAGCCGCCTGCCAAGCCTTCGTCCAGCAGTGGACGTTTTATGGCTGACGACGACGACTAAATTAAAAAAATACCCAGTCACGGGTTGTTTTCGTGTTCTGATATCAGATTTAAAGGAATAGTGTTAAATACACATATTTAAATATCACAGTAGGTCGTCAAATGATTTTTGTCTAGGTGTTTATTTTAAAGAGTGCGTAATAACTTTAGCGGATTCGTAGATTCGACGCATGATGTCACGCGTTTTTCATGAATTATGGATATGTATAAACGGAAATGCACGTTCTTTTACGCCCAGTGCGAAAACGCCATAAGACTGGTAAGACCCCTTCACAATGGCAAATTACTGATCTTTGACATCGCCAGGAACAATGGGAGACGAAGTCGGGAATTTATGATGTGCGGTCGTGTTTATATTGTAGATGGGCAAAACTGTTTGAAAACGATTTATTATTTCTTTTACCTTTTTGCATCACCCTTATCCTTGTTCACATGCCGTAGTTTTAAGGTTCGATTTAGCAAAAACAGTTTCTATGCTTTCTTGTTATATTTTGCGTTCACGAAAATCATCTGTGGACTTTTTGGACCTGGGTCCTCAAGCTGCATCCAGAACCACCTGGGCAGCAGCATCCTCTTAGTTAACGGTGGTAACACACTGCGATCCCCAAGCCGCCTGCCAAGCGTGGGGATTATGGCTACTCCTCCCTATTAAGGGAGAGGCCTTCATCCAGCAGTGGACGCCTTTCTGGCTGATAATGATGAATGTGTATTTTTAAAATATGAATACATGTTTAAAATTTCTTTAAGTAACGGCATGTTGAAAAACTTTATACCAAATCTGCTTCCACTACGCTCGCGCGCAATTTACAACGTGTCGGTGCTGTCACAGATTCAATAATGCGCGCACGCACCGAGCCACGATCGAGTGACGTCCTAGTAACGTACGACTCGCATAGGATTTATATCGATTTGCAAACGAGTTTGATACAGGTTCGAATCGTAGGCAGGTTTCGGGGTCAAGTTCTCATCTTTTTATTCTTTGATCTTTGCGATATAATTTAGTATTCCAAAAAGTCCTTGGTACGGAGCCAAACATTTATAAACATTTCAAGTTTTATGCATTTAAATCAAATTAAGCACTAATATTAAAAAGTTAATAAATTCTGAGATCATGCTAAATTTAAATTTAATTTAGTACTTTGCAGATTTAGATTTACAGCCACGAACTACTATCTTCCCGAAAACCTCAGAATCTCTTATGATGGGTAATAATTTGAAAAATAATTACCATTCAATTAAAGCCGTGTATGTAAACAGGATGTTTTATAATATTTGCTTTCCATTTTTTTTTATATATAATGGCCATTCAACACAGAACTAATGTTTTCCGCTATCGATCGTGGGACTCGCACTATAGTACAGTTCGTACAGTTTGCTATTTTAATATTAAAATATGCGCACATATAGTCAAATAGCCTGTAATTATAAAGATTTATGTTTTAATTAAGTGCTTTATTTCATAATAATTTATTTTATTTCAAACGGCTTTTTTATATCACGCACTTCAGTAATAACATTGATACTGATAAAAACAAACACAATTATTATGACGTGATTATTCACGTCTTAATAATGTTAATTGATTAATTGTTATTAGGTCAGAGAATATAAGATTTTATAATAAAAATGTGTTGTGAGCGAAGTAGAAAAAGACTACCTAATAGGAAACGCAAGAGGAAACAGGGCGAAGCAAAATAAGGGCTTTGTGAGATTTATACATTCTGTATCAAATTTAATTGTTGTTACTACATAAATAGTGTATCTTTGGGTTTAAGTATTATTTATATAATTTTACACATAGATCAAGGAAATAATTCGCTTTTAAAAAAAACAACGGACTTCAACTTCGAATACCTGGATGACATCTTCATATTTTCTAGTAATTTCGATTTAAAAACCAAACTACTGTTAGTTTAATGTATTACCGAGTGAAAAATAATTCCTGGGAACTTGTTTTTGGTTTTTGGACTATTTGTGCATTTTATGAAAACACAGGAAGGTATAGTTTCTGCTTATTTAGATAGATCTACGATAATTGAACCTGACGTTATACAGAAGCGCCTGTTTGATCGTGACTAAGGTCAATTAGGTCCGTGGACCTTATTGTGCGGTCCACGTCAAAGCGCGCGTGCCTCATCTCCTTTTTTTTCTAGATCTATTCTTTTACATATAACATTTATAACACAAATATGATGTTTGTTACCCCTTCACGCCAAAACAGCTGAACAGTGGATGAAACTCGAGTATGAGATAGTTTATTTCCCGGAATAACATACAGGCGACTTTTTATCACCATCATCATCGTTTTCCATCGTTACGCGGTTAAATCCGCGGACGCAGCTAATAAAATAATAAAATTAAAGACACGCAGATAGATACAGTCTGGATCACCGCGAGTGAATCGGTTTGACACAACAAGCGTGCTCCATAGATAGACCTTATTTTCGCTCAAGGCGCTCAAAATTAAGAGGGAATCCGGTCTGTGATTCTACATACAAATTGATTCCCCTATTTTCTTCCTGGATAATGCCTCTAGCTAGAGCAATCATTTTTTTTCTATAAAATCTAAGACATGTCTGCCATTTCCTTTATTTCAGCAACTAAGTAATAACCAATAATAATAATAATATATAGTAATAAGTAATAAGTAAAACCAATACAACGCTTAAAAATCATACAGATTTTTGGAGGGTTGTCGAGGCTCTTAAATTCAAGTTTTTAACAAAACTTACTAAGACATTCATGTGGTCGCAAATTATTAGGCTGCTGGTATTTCTCAAGAAAAAATTACGAGTCTATGACGACCAAGTTTCTTTACCAAATGGATAAAAAGCTCCGGCAATACTATTCACAGGAAAGCCATTGTCAATTTTTGCACGACTATTTTAAAGAAATGTATTCATCACCTGTTACCATAAAAATTGTACAAGTTGGTTCCACAGTCATAAAACAGTTAACTTTGAATAGCTCTTTACCTGGCTGCAGTAAAGTCTTTATCGGGATTATCTAATTTTAGAACCGTTTCTACAACATTATTTTACCGTAGCATTTAAAAAATCACTCTGTTCGAAAAGTTTCTTTTGTGCAATAGCACTAAAAATGCAATGCAGATTTATTTAAAACGGAGCGTCCAATAAACAATATTTTAGACTTGGAATAAATTGATGAATGCACATTTATTTGAAATGTATGTTGAACTGATGAACAATACAATTTTGTAGGTCAATAAAGAACCATTTAGTTTGTTATAGGAGAAATTGCTTGTGGCGTCATCAAACCTCTGCTGCTAAGTATAATGTAGAAAGTTGTACTGACGATGACGGGTCTTTAAAGCACACATACCAGGGTTACGTGTAACAGTATTACTAAGCCGAAAGGAGGTCATTGTACTCATCATTGTGAACAACTTTCAACTTATGGGGAAAAAACTGCTATTCCTTACATTTGGTGGAGGGTGAATGTCATTTTCTGTGAAACAGCAGTTTTTTACGCGAAATTAGTTTTTGTTTCATTGTAAAAAGTTTACAATGATGTTTAGAATAACTTCCTTTCGAATAAAAATAAAATAAATGATAATATTGTAACAAATAGCCCTGCATAGAAAATCGATAGGGCGTTAGTTAGAAGTAGGTAGTTCGTATTTCTTGTAAACAAAAATAGACATACTTACGTCAAGTTCATGAATTAAAAAAATTTAACTCTACGCTATCTGCTATCCATATTAACACGACATATATTTCTACATATCCACGTACCGTATTAATTTATTTCGATCTTAATTAAAAGTTGTACCAATTTGTCGAATAGCAAAAAACATCGTATTATCACGACGTTCAGTACGTAAATGTCGTATAAAATCGCGATACGGGCAGCTTTGGCCGGAGCACACTCATAAACTGTACGGAGTAACAGCGTCCGGCTTACAATGTGACGGTTTATACGGTCCCGGGCAGGTGTGAACATTATCTTAATTCAACTGCTACCGAACGATCAGAGGTGTGTTCCGACCTTTATGTTGCAAATTGAAAAATCTTGCAAGGGATTTCTGTGCCGCTTTCCTTGATTTTTATGTTTCAATCAAATAGTTTTATCTGTATTTCTCAATCTCAAATGTCCATTTATTGCTCTTTGTGGCAATCGTGGCAAAACAACTGGATATAGTCGCGGTCGCACATTTTTATTATTAGTAAATAAATACAGTCAAACGCGAATGAATTTCTAATAAATTATATTGTTGATCTTTTATCATATATTATTATTATTATTATTATCTTATAACTTATTATCTTATAACTTATTATCTTATAACTTATTATCTTATAACTTATTATTTTAAAATAAATTATTTTTAACACTTTTATTTGAAAGAAAGTCGAATTTTGTTTTAATTTTATCTCCTAATAACCACTCCGACTAACAAGAAATTAAGAAAAAGAGAAATATGTATTAGAGAGTAAATATGTATACATTATACACATTTTCAACCGACTTCAAAAAAGGAGGTTCTCAACGACTGTTTTTTTTTGCATGTTTGTTACGCGATTACTCCGCCAATTATGAACTGATTTTGATGTTTTTTTTTGTTTGGTAGGTAATACTTCAGCAGTGGTCCCATAGAAATTTTATCGAATTGGGTTCAGTAGTTTGGTTTTCAATTCAAAATTACTAGAAAATATGAAGATGTCATCCAGGTATTCGTAGTTGAAGTCGGTTGTATTTTTATTTTATAAAGCGTATTATTAAAAAGCGTATTATCTATTTCCCTCTCACTATTTGAACAATGACGCGCCTAAAATACCTACATGAACACGTAACGTCCGAAATTGCGTCATATTCTGAGCAGATTTTGACGCGGCTGTCGCGTTACGCGTTTACTGGTAGGTACATGAACACGTAACGCCCACGTATGAAGGGAAAAAATCCTGATTTGGTTGAAATAATAATTTGAAACTCATTTTAAAATAATATCTCATCCACACAAACTTCGTTAATTCTCATAAAGTGTTGATCGATTTTACATAAAGTACCATCTAAGGAAGCAATTACAAGCGTTATAATATTAATTGAATATTAAATCGTACTTCTTGTAATAACCCGATCCTAATAAAATCAAATAATTTATTGATACTTTATAGGTTCTATAGGAGTGTAATGGCTCGCATATTTTCGTCAAGTAAATTGTTAATTTATGTAAATTGGAGACAATCAATTTAAGTCGTTCTTCTTAATGTTTGTTTTAGTCGATTTAGACGGTTTTGTTTTAGGCGCTTCCTTAAATGGCTAGGCAGAATGAATGGATTCAGTCAGTCGTGAAGATAAGGTATGTTTTTTGATTAATTCGCTAGGCGGGTGATACCCAGCTACATACAGTAATAATAATTATATACGAGTAGGTACTTACATGGTGAAAGCATCAACATAAATCGGATTTGTGTCTTTATTGCTGTTAGAAAAATAAGGTTAAAATATTTTTGTCGTGATCTGTTTTTCTTTTATAACCGACTTCAAAAAAGGAAGAGGTTATTATGTTCGACGGTATGTTTTTTTTTATGTTCCTACCTATGTTCACCGATTTCTCCGTCAATTGTGGACTGAGTTTTTTATTTTAATTTGAAAGGGTGGTTAATTTGAAAACGGTTGTTTTTTTTTAAAAGGTACATACTTGTTTTCTTTTTGTGACAATTAAGGTTAAAATAATTTTATCGCGTTTTTTTTTTTTTTTGTGACAATGTCCAATTGTTCGTCAATGACGAATTGGTCGTATCTACGTTTAATTTTATAGGTACTTAATTAATTAACTAATTAATACTTAATAACTTTTATCAGTCTGGTTTGACATAAAGACAAATTCAGTGAAACTAGTCGAATATTGCTCTACCTGCCTGTTTATTTTTATTTATTTTTCCTGATAATAACGAGCAATTTATATTAAGTTTGTAATTTTTAGACGTATTTTAGTTCAGAACAATTCTTTCCTCGTCAATCTTTCCTACTGGTCAGTTTTATTGTAGAATTTTAATGTTATTCATTTATAAGGCAAACACTTATTGTGTTAGACAATTTGAGCAGCTCACCAGTTCAAAAATTTCTAATTTCTATTTTTGTAATAAGTATTGTTTAGTAAAATTCATAAGCCTCTCAAAGCGATAATATCCAGAGTGTAAAATAGACTTTTATTAGGTGTTGGGCTAAGTAAGTCCGAGCTAGTTTCAGTTTCAGAGGGGTCAGCGGGCCACGCCGGAAAGGTGGGTCGACGCCCCTTAACCTTGGATATAGCTACTCTGAATATGGCACTTTCAGGTATCCAAAAATAAGAGTTTTTTTTTTTATAAATAATTCCTTATATTGGTGCCATCCAAACATTTCACAACCTGGGGCCTTCGGTTTGCAAGTCTGCTAAAGAGAAAGAGTCGGCGTAATTTTGTCTTAAAAATCGTCTTGTATTTATATTATGTTTATGTCTTTGTAATATCTTATTCGAGGTATGTTACGTTCAGTTGCAACATTTAACAACCACTATGATCAAACCAATCAGAATGATAAGCATAATTGGTTCACAAAGGGCTTGAATAAAATCTGCTTGAAAATTTTATGAACTCTATTTTTTCTTCCTCTTAAAAAGGTTTTTGTTTGACCACACCCTGCTTGATGTCCACTTCGTTCATTTCACAGTTCACAGAAAGTCTATTTAAAAATAAGTTGAAGTAAAAGCTTACCTAGTGAATAAGATTGATCAAGTCAAGCCAGTTTTTGTACACAAGTTCCACAACATTCCAATATTTGCAATCTTACTAAAGCTAGACTAGACTAACCAAGCCCGCTCCATACTAAAGTGTTAGAAATGCAGTTACAATTTGAAGGATATTGCATAAGGATTATTTTTAATAACAGCTTAATAATAATTAATCTAGGTAAATAATAATTGATCAAGAAAATAGAACGCCATTCGCAAATGTGTGTCATATTTATAATGGAGCTCAATAAATAAGTTCTAGTCCAGTGCAGCTTATAAATCAATCAGTGTTAGGTAGCAGGTGTATAATAATTCACATAATGAAGGAGCTGATTTAAATATCGCAAGTAGAATAGAGTTTTTAGGCACTAGGTATATAGAGGAGTAAAAACACGCAGCAACAGCTATGCCATGCGTGCCTTTTAGCAAACTGCAAAAAGATGAAACAAACCCCCAACTATTCACATAATTATTCATAAGCCAATTATTTCCCGACACTTAATTGAAAGTAAAAACCCATTATTATAGTGCACAGCGCATTTAAGTACAGTTATGCATTTATGCAAGTGCAGGTTTTGTTTCGGGCACTTATTCAAAGTGCTAAGACTGTGTTTGGTTTACCCTGTTTGCGAGGACATATTTTCGCAGCGGGCGGCGCTCCGTGCTTTCGCATTCATAATATCGGTGTTTGACCTCTTAAAATTACTTACTGACACATTTTAAGTACACCTAAACATGTCGTAAAAATATGGAACAAAGAACGCATTTCACACAACACTTGAGATCTCAATTGAATTATCTTTCCATTAAGTAAACATTTAAAAATACACTTATTACGCAGTCGGAGACGGTATTTTCCGCTGTTAACATGACGGCGAGCCGCGTAATGTTTATGTATCACAATAAGAGGGCAGTGCAGGAGGAAATTCACATCTAAATTCTGCGCGGGCGCCGATGATTCCAGCATTCGTGAGCTGACAACCAAACGAATCTTGTCTGATCCGTGTGAAAAAGTAAAAGCGAAGATCCATTATGATACGTAAAGTTGTAGTCAAGGACACCCCAGCGTAAATGGCCCACATTTCTCGATTGCATTTCAAGGAGCGTCACGTCTTGAATCGTTCGACAGCTGCTGTACTTGGTGTCACGATGTAAATTGGCAAGACGTGCGGCGCATCGAATGCTATGCACTGAACACTGTGATGAATCCCCTACAAAATTGTACTGTGATAGGTCACGCCTTCAAAATTTTGACACTACGCGCACTAAAATTATTCCTCTCACTAATACTTAATCACTGTCACGAAATATCGATCAAACGTCTGATGCATTCGAAAACAAAACTTGCACTAAAATTGTAAAGGATGCCGCCGTAGATACGGTGGTGGATATCTTAATTTTGGAGTCCTTCGGGTTACTAAATTATAATTTACGATTGTGATCCTGTCCGTAAAAAGCGGCGTCCTATAATAGAAACGTCGTTTTTTTTGGCCCGCATGTAGTTTAACCGAAGTTGAGCTTTGGATCATTTATCAGACCTTGACTGGTCATTTTGGTATGAGGTAGAACAAAGATAAACGTTGTTATCTCTTTCTAAAAATTGGTTCAACCTTGGAAGCTTGTCACGTATTGAACTCTACAAACCATATTAAATGACGTAAGCACTTATTGCGTAAACCTACTTAGTATTTTTTTCATATTCTAGTGAAGCCTCTTAAACTAATGTTCTTAGTACACTATTAAACTAGATCTGTATATTTTAATAAAAAAATATCTCTTCAACTATTTTATCTTTAAATCGTCTTCTGATATTATAAATTCAAAAACTATACATTTAGTTGATAACTTAAAACGTAACAGACTAGACGAAGACAGGAGTACATCAATGTGTGTGTCCTCTAACTGGAAGGGTTTATTAGCTAAGCTTATGGTGTGGCCGATACATCATCGTGGCTATCGGCGCCGGCGCAAGCTCTCTTCTCGATTCATGCCGTGAATATTTCAATTTTATAATTCGAATCTTCTTTTAGAATGTTAATTCGAATCATGTTTTGCTAATAACATTAACGAATTCGCCGGTTTATTAATAATACATTTTATTATAACTTTCGAAGTGAGTCCAACAATCGTCTAATAAATCTTTATAGTGATCAATTATAGTGATTCCTACTGAAATGGTGTGATAAACTTTATTGGTCGTTAGTTCGAGATCCGAGATGAATCTGTGATTGGCGAGACTAATCTTACGGATTTGTTACGGCACGTAATACACTCCTGATTGACAGAGATAGTTAAAAAGTAGCGAGTCTTGAATTAAGTCAAGGTAACAGCACTAGCAGCCGCGAGTACGTACGTAATTTAGTGATGGGCCTGTTTATTCAATTTTCATTTATGCCGGCAGCGGCTTGTAGTGGCACAAATGGCTCACGACACGACTGACACGAACATTGAGATTTTTCTTTGAAACTTAAAAGACTACAAAAAAATACTACTTATCTTGTTATTTATTTCCGAAAAATCTTGTTTAAGCTATTTAATATTTTTTTGGATGATGGTTAAAAATATTTTACATACTTTTTTATCACTCTAAAATCCGTTCAACCGTGTCAGCATGAAGGAGTAGGTAACAAACAAACACACATACCGACAAACTTTCGCACTTATAACAAACATACACACGTACCGATGAACTTAAGTGTGTATGTTTGTTACCTACTCCTTCACGCTGACACGGTTAAACGGATTTAAATAAAATTCGGTATAGAGGTAGCTTGTACCTTGGAATAAAATATAGGCACTTTTTTATTCCAATAATCGCGGATGAAACCGCGGGGCGTAGCTAGTAATATAATATATTTATTTTAGGAACTACATAATTTTAATGAAAAAGGACAAAAATAAATGCTGTCCTTTTAACTTGAGCCTGGTAGCTGAAATTTTATGTGTATTATAATGGGGCAAACATGCTTTAACCGACTTAGTTCAGAAAGAAGATGCATTGTACTGTAAAACGCTAGTTTCGGCACGAAGCGTTCTACATCAGACCCATTAATTCTAGAATATCCCAAAGGTTATAAAGCATAACGCTTTAAATTGAACTTTATTGTAGGAGTCACTAAGGTTGTATCAAATCTGAATCAGAAAGAAATATAAAGGTAATGGAAAATAAGCTTTTGGCCTAAAGAGATAAATTTGAATTTTGACTGTGCTTTTGCTTGGAATGAAAGGCTTAGAAGTGTGTAGTTTATTCAGTGCATGTTGCCATGCCATGATGCACTGTTTAAAACATAAAATTAAATTTAGTTGAATACTTAGTTCATTAAGAACTGGGCTATGATGTACATTTTACGGTTGCACTAAACGCTTTTACTTGATTTAAGTCCCTTTTAGGGACTTTCTTGATCGCAAAAGTACGGTTTTTCTCAAAAATACAAACGTTTCGAATCATCAAATTCTTTAACATTCACAGGTAAGGTACTTAAACATATAATCATTTGCAACATTTAATAAGGCCATGCATTAATCTTTATAAAGGCTGTCGCCTATACTAAGAGAGGCGATAGCATTGATAGGCGATTGTTGAACCATTGTATTATCTTTGGTTGAATTAAGTTTTTGTGTTTTGAGTATTGAGTTTGAGTTTTTTCAATTTTCGAATAGAATTTAAAAAAATAGTAATATACTTATATACTTACCCCAATTTGATTGGTGAACGTGGATTGTAATTGTATGTTTTGGCTATCAGATCTTTGTATGGGTCATGTTAGCCAGTGCCGACTTAGTGGGGACACGAAAATATCATGTTGCTGCATTATGTTCCAAAACTGTGTTTTAACTAATGATGCATTAAACTAATGACATGATGGATTCATTAAGTGCTGATTTACGTGCATGAGTGTGGGCAAATGATACAGTGTGGCGAATCATGTCTTTTCGTGTTGTTTTAGAAAGTCGGAAATAGCTTGCAGTTAAGATGCCACGACTTGATTAGGGCCTGACTTGACTGTGACTTACTTTACTATGTGTGACTTTTTGACTTTGACTGTGAGTAAGACTCATTTGACTAGAAAATTCGTCAAAAACTTAAAATACAATACCTTTTTTAAATGTTTGAAGGTGGCAAATGCACAAAGCGCGACGCCATAATCTTCTCAGAAGGAAAGAAAAAAATACTTTGCCCATGAGATTGACAGCACCGCAAGATTTACTTTATTGCTTTTGTTACTAAGTAACAAAAAAGAGGAACCTCTGGTGATCAAGATATCATAATTTAAAACTAACAGCCTGCATTATGACATGTTTTTGACGAGTTATGTAATGAGTTAATAGTGCTCACCGGGCGTGAAGATTGCTTGTTCCTGGGTAAGCAATGAAGGTGTAATAAATTTCAATTTATATTTAGGGAAACATTTTATTTATTTAAATAATATTTTCATTACTCATACTCGGAAAGTAGGTCTGAAGTTGCCTGAGGAGCGGGTTGAAAGTAATACATTTCAGCCCTAGGGAGAATCACTTTCAACTGACAGTGACAGTTGACAAATCAGACACTCAAATTATTTATTGAAAACTAGTTCTATTTTCACATAAATTTGCATTGAACCATGTTCCAACTTTTTATTTCTTCTCAGAGGATTATGGTCCCGCACTTCTCGTGCATTTCCCAGTGTCAGTAAGTACATGTTTTTATTTTTAGTTTCCTTGTTTTTGTAATGAAAAGCATAGTGTTTACCTCGGGGTTAAAGACTTATTTAGTCCCTCGAACTATCTCGAGACTAAATAAGTTACTTTCACCCCTAGGATAACAATGTACTATTACGTGCCTGCGGGGCTAAAGTGGCAACTTTGGTTTAATTGAACATTGGTCTAAAAACTACTAGTGTCTTAGAATAGCCCGTTTTTGCAACACTTCTACCTAGTTATATTCCTACTTAGCGAAATGTATAGCATCGTTTTTTTTCGAATATTTAATTTTTTGTAGGTGGAGAACAATACTTAGCCGGCTTCTCATGACTCGTCTGACAGAGCAACATTGTAAAGAGACCAGTTTTACATACTACAGCGGCGAGCATGGGAGATTTATGCAGTCGTGTGGTTAACTTGAATGATCACCACGCGGCTCTCACAAATTATGTACCTAATTGATAATTTATTAAGCTTTATATTTGCAAATAAATAGTAAAAGGAAAAAGAATGTTTCTTTTAAAGAAAAATGTTAATATGTAATTATTATATTTAAATTTCTTACGATCCGATTTTAGCCTGACTTTATCAAGAGGATGGTGTTTTTAGCGAATTCTAATTATCCTACATGTTTTAATTCAGTACATATTTAAATGCCTTAGTAAGTGGTACTTAAAGTGAAATAGGAAGTTCTATTTAAGTACGTACTTAAATTCATTTAATTTGAAGTTAGGTGATTAATTTGCACGTTAATATATTCATTAAGTCTAGACAATGTTTATTTTATTACTCACTATAGATGTATTATCAAGCGTTTATGTACGTTCTGCCTATTTTTAACCGACTTCAAAAAGGAGGAGGTTCTATGTTGGACTGCATGTGTTTTTATGTATGTTCACCGCTTTCTCCGTCAATTGCGGACCGATTTAAAAAATATATTTTATATGAAATTGTATACTCTAGAGGTGGTCCCATATTAATTTGAAGTTGGTTGTATTAAAAAAAAGTTATACTGGTTACAATTTATAAACTACGTTTTTAGCAGTAGGTACACAGTGAAACAATAATAAACTGAATCTGTGAATATTAAGTAAGTACCTATTTTAGTAAAAGTCACGAGGTGTTGAGGCAGTGTTGCTTTTTACTTTACTTTTTATATAAGCACATAAAGTAAAAAAGAACTACTTATAAACAAACATTTTACTGTAAGTAGCGTACGTAAAAAATACCGTTTCTTCTCTAAGTACTTATTTTAATTAATATCATTAGTCCAATAATATTTTATACTTAAGCTACATTATTTCCAAGTTAAAAAAAGATGGTTTGAAGTATTTTACAGTGGCACAACAGCAAACGAAAGTCACAAACAAACAAATCACTTGAATATTTTTTATCACTTCACAGTTGCACACCTTTGATCGATCTCATTCAAGATGGCCGCCACCGGCGGCACCCGCGCGGAGAGCAGGCGGGAAACGAACGCACGCGCACCTCCTCCGGCATAACCGACCCGTCAATCTCTTGAATTTAGAACATGGTGATCCAATTTCAAATATCCAAAGTCTAAAAAATGCAGACGTGCTAGCCTACGGACGGTTTGGGTTGCACTAAATTAACAAAAACTCTTTTAAACGTATTCAAAAACTTTAAACCCATAAAACATATCTCCCCCATTATTAGTTTATGGCTTGCGACTGTTGCGGGCTATTATGTTGTTCTGTGTAGTAGTATTTGTTTGGATTGTGTGCGGTGGACGAACAACCCGATTTGGGGTACATTTACAAAAGGTCTTTATTAGATCACCTTGCACAATGTTTCTATTCTTCTAACCGTAGTTTTACCGGTAATTTATTACGTAATTATTTTTCAAAGTTTTTACTGTTTTTCAAGACTTTAATTTGAACAATAAAAAATTTGGAAATGGTTTTTATTCTAGCGTCAATTTTACTGGTCCGATTGAGGTAGGTATTTTCAAAGAACGGAAGAGAAAACCAGCGTCGGTTGTGATTGTGACCAACCGGCCGATGAGCTGGGGCCGTTTTGTGGCGAAAAACGATTAGAGTACATTTCTTTTTTTTCTTATTTCTCGTTTGTACCTATGTTTTTTGTCGCAAATAAACTATTGTCTATGATTATAGAGCTGATTTGTTTATGAGACGAAAAGACACTAGAACTTACGTAAAGACACATAAGAAATAATAGTACTCCGCTACGTAGTAAATATAAACTGTACGCCCAAAGAGTTAGAGCTCTACTTTGTTAAGATAAATCATACAAACACTTTTAAATGCAAATATAAGTTAATTTATATGAGCTCGTTTCATTTAAAATTGTTAAGTCAAGTACTTAAATAATTGACTGCGTTAGTATAGAATAATCTGACTGTTAAAGCAGGTAGGTACCTTTATCACGACTTGAATACGGTAGTGCCTTAGAAATAATTTATAGGTAAATTAAATAAAAAAATAAAAAAAGCTAAAACAAAAGTAGATAATTAAATTAACACTTTTTATTCATATAATTATGTTAGTAGTGTATTTATGTATGTAGTGCTTTATCCTAAGCATTTTTCTACTAAGCAAATATTCTGGTTAATCAAAGTAGAGTAACTTTCATAGCGTAACATAGGTAAGTATTTATGTATTATTTTTCATGCACACTGGCCGATTTTAAATACTTAAGGGACTTTTCTTGAACGAGTACAAGTAACGGGTATAAGTAATAAGTAGGTACCCATTAGGGAATGCAATCCCGACTCGAGATTGCAAATTCGAGATCCCGCGGGATTAGAAATAACAATCCCGCGGGATCCCGGTATTTTCGGGATCCCGTCTAGTTTAAAAAAAAAGTTTTATTCGGATGACTGAAAAAGCTAATAACTGCTTGTTTGTGATAGTGAGGTTAACTAAAATAACATATTACTCGGAAGAAAATAAAAACCTTTATTCTTTAATCTTACCAACTAAATAATTATGCTCAACTAAAACAATGACGAACGTAAACAAACAAATGACTGCCTCTCCGCGCGCATATACTTCTTTCTCACTTACTCGACACAGTTCTATATTATCTGTCCCACTCGTCACCTGTCGCTAATATTCGGAAATAGTCGGAATAGTTTTCTAACGCTGTTTGGCGTTCCTGCCGCTCGCGGCCGTCAGTCAGCCGCCCCGAGTGGACGTGTGTAGCGTCGCTGACCACTGCCGCACAATCCCGTCAATCTCGAACGGGATCTCGTCATATGATGCATCGGGATTGATCCCGAAAAATTACACGAGATCTCGCGAGATCGGGATCCCGCGAGATCGGGATTGCATTCCCTAGTACCCATACAATGTGAGTCTTTCATTTTCAATAGGTTGGCAAAGAGTAAAAATTAATAGGAGCGCCTCTATCGCAAATAGTTCTGAATAGTGGCAATTGGCAACCCTGTTGTAGGTAGGTACGTCAATACAAGACAATTGGATGAAACTCGCCTACTGACCACTAAGTACTATTACCAGACTAACTCGAAAACTTAAAAAAAAAAAAGTACTTACCTACTTCAATAAAAAAAGGGTAAAAAAAATTACTCGGGATGATATAAAGTAGTGACATTTTGGAGGCGGGCCGAATTTCTTCCGTACGCGGACGAAGTCGCGGGGGACCTCTAGTCGGTTAATAAATGACGGAGTTCTGACATACCTAACATTTTTTTTTTCTCCGAAACGAGTACCTCCTCGTTTTTGAAGGCGATTAAAAAATTATAAGTTTACCAAGGATTAGTAAGGAACAACGCAAAAAGTTTCCTTATCAAGGATTTTTTTTTACAACACTTTGATTTTTCAGTGATAAAGGGCTTTGTAAGTAACTAACAAACGAAAAAGAAGAACTCGCAATTACATCCAGTTTTTGAGTACTCACTACTCAAGTATTGATTAAAAATCTCATTCCCTCAAATAAAAATACCTAGTAATTTTAACGTGGCCCCGGGCCGTTGCCAGCCGCCAATTTCTGAACCTGTTTAGAAATTATAGGGCCAAGTGCAGCGATTGGTAACCACTGAGGTTTATAAGACCTCAAAATATGCAAACATTTACCTACCTATAGGTATCACAGCTGAATTCCTATACATGTAGTGTACTGGCATTTGTCGAATTTGATCTTAGGTAGGTAATTAAGAAAGTACCTATCTAGTCTAGGAAATAGGCGTGTGGCCTAATTTTTAATTTATGACAAATAATAGGCTTAGTGATGAATATAACTAAATACATTACACTTACTGAAAAAATAAATTGTATTGGCTGATAAATCTCTGAGATATAAGCGTTTAAAGTTTTAGGTTGGGATAGAGAGGGGATGCTCTATCCCTTTCTCGCAAAGCACGTGTTAGTATAGCATTTGTATGCCGCGCCTGAGGCTTGACGTCATAGCTCAGTATAGCGCACTCTCTGGCTAGCTTGAAATGTAAATACTTAGAACTTATTTATTTTTGAATAATTTAAAATTTTGTTTTCGTTGATGGGCTCTATTTATGATCAGGTTTTTTATGAGGTAATAAAAAAAAATGTAGTCAATATGCCTATTATATTCTGCTTAGGTATGCGGGCTTATATGGGTTATTGGGAATAATAATTAACGTATTTTTGAAATTTATTTCTCTAAAATCTCTAATATAAGCTCAACTAAATAACTAAAGAGCAGCAGACTAAAAGATTATTTAAGCCCTTAAAATATTACAAGTAGTGTCCTTAGCTCTTACTCAAGTCTCTATTTTCAGGGTGAACATGATCACAAGCTAGCGTATTGCCTCTCTTTCTCTTACTGAATCCTCTTGACCTCTTGATTCAGACCTAGGGTTTGGATCTCGGGACTTCTCGTGTCTCGAAGTCTCGGAACTTCTCGTGTCTCGAAGTCCCGGGACTTTTTGTAAAGAATGATGGCCACTAATAAAATCGTGGACCTGACTCTGATATAAAGGTATAATTAATAGATATGATTTATTAGGTAGGTTTTCATGCATCGAAATCGTTTTTGCTTTGCTTTTTTTTTAAATATATCCACGAAAAGAAATTCACAATGAAATCGTACAGTGCGTATCTATCAAAACAAACGCAAAAATCGACAAAACGAATGCAAAAATCAAATCAATGACAGTGACAATTTACCGAAGCACAGGTGAAGATTTTTGACATTTCTTATTAATTGAACGAAACCACCCATTTACGTTTCTTTTGTGATATTCACTCTTGGAGCAGTTAGTAAAAATACAATATCATAGCAAATTGGTTTAGTTTTCTACATAATTATACTTTGTTTTCTAGGTACGTTGGTATAAAACGATTTATAAGTTTTGTACTATTATGATTAAATGATGATAAATGTAGGATTTCCAAAACGTAAAATGGAACGATAATGGACAGCGCTCAATGCGTATGAGAAATAGGTATGGTGTTGTTTCTACAAGTCAATAGAAATTGTTAAGTAAAAATAGGCATATGTTTTTTTGTCAGGCTTTGTCTTATAGTGTTGCTTGGTTTATTTAAATATACAAATAGTAACATATATTTTTGTATGTAAATCAAGTTTATACCCTCTTGCTATTTTGTTAGGTGCGTTTGGCCATCATTCTTTAGTTGTCTCGGTCCCGGGACTTTCGCGTCGAGACTCGAGACACAGTTGTTGAAATTGTAAATAATGTTATATTCAAAAGGTTGTACAAAATACAATAAAACCTTATTAGCTTCTCGCTCCCTGACATTGAAAGCGCCATCTATTTGCATACATAATAAACTTTATTAGCTTCCCGCACATATTTATTGACAGCACTATCTAATAACTTAACAAATAATTACTTGATACCAACGTCCTACACTCCTAAATACGCTCGCCAGCAATTGCTGCTATTTTGTTGTATTGTGTTATTTGAAAGAAAGAAAAAGAAAACAAAGAAATGTAATTTATTTTGTAACAAAGAGAAGAGATTATTTGCAAAGATCGTGATTCGTGATCGCGACTCACCTCACTCTTACCTACTCCTTACAGCTCACATTACTTTTTTCTGTTTCCTTAAAATGACTGTGTCATTCTGGTACTCTATGAAATAGGGTTACCGACAGTACCCTCACGGTTTATCGGGAGTTAAGCGGTTGAGTTGCGAACTTGCGATTGCGACGCTCTCTTAACGTTATAGACGTTGGAATTTGATTTTAGATTCAAGAAATGTAGATTTTTACTAAAATTGCTTTTAATTTAAACATCTCGGCAATTTTTTTACGATTCTAAATTTTTTAAATTTCTCAAAGCTCGGGACGTCCCGAGACTTTGGTCGTGGGTGATCTCTTGTCCCGGGACTTTGAGAATGTCGAAACTTCCCAAACCCTATTCAGACTCCTAACTATTATAGGCTTTTAGTTAACCAAATTACCATTATTAGACATAATTGTAGAGCAAATTACCTATATCCAAATATAGAATATTTAACAAAGATAGACTTATTTGTTTATATCAGTCATAAATCGTAGTTATAATTTAAATCAGGCACTAAACGTCTGCGTTAAGTCTTAATAAAATAATAAACAAGAACATTTTATAGCGTTATCAAAAGGGGGCGTTCTTTCTAATGCGTCATCGCGTCACTCAACGACGACGGGTAGGGTCGCCACACTGATGTTTTAAACAAGTAAGTAGGTAGATAGTAGATACTTATGCTACATGTTAAGCAAACAACAGACTATGACTATATGTTACTGATATTTATTATGTGTAACAGCATGTTAATGGTGTCAATTTTGTTGGGAAGTTCGAATTAAATATGTACTAATTATTATAATAAAAAATATATATAATAATAAAAGTTTTTTTATTAATTGCAGTTTGTAACTTTTGTATAACACCATATGAAATAGTTTTGAATTATGTCATGCATGATAGATTGGAAGTAGACACATAAATTAGGAATCATTGACCGACGTAGACTAAAGCATTTTACCAATAATTTTTAGTTTAAAAAAAACTTCAAAACAAGACCAATACAAACGCTCATATATGATCATAGGAGCTGGTAAAAGAGCACTGAAATATGGTTAATAAAATAAAATAGGTGCGCTTCAAGAACTTCCATTTCGATTATTTCGACATCATTCATGAAACTATTTTTAAAAAACCTGCAATAAACTTTAAACATTTTGAGCAAAGATATATATCGTAAAGTCGTATATTCCAAAAAATAACTAAAATAAGTAGATTAAAAACTACAATCCTGCTGGTTACTTTTAACTATTGAAAAAAAAAAACAAATAAAATCGAATAAGATATTTTACAAAGAAAAACAAAGAAGGACCAGAAAATACAAATTAAAAACATTTTCAAAAAACAAAGGCAACCCTAATCATAAAACGCCACAGAGTATAAAAATGAAAACAGAACGGTCACACCAACCGGATGGCATTCAGCAAGATCGGAACATCAGAACATCGGAACTTCATACCACGTCCTTGTATTGTTTCGCGAACCGTGTTGCGTGAACCCGGAGTGAATTATGGCCGACAATGCCACTCATTTTTGTTTTATTTTTATATTTTTTTAGCCCGTGTTACTTAATTTTATCAAGTCGCATGAGTTATGAGAGGCGGGACCACACGCGTTGCTTAATTATCCGTTAGTAATTTTTTTATTGTGATTTCCAACCAGTTTACCTTTGTAAAAGTTTATTCAAGCCCAATTAGATATCAGGTTTTAAGCCTTATAAAGAAGAAAGCTTCAAATAGTTACTTTGAGTTACGCCTTTTGTAAAACAGATGGTAAATAAGTATTTGATTTACATATTTGCTTAATTTATGGTTACTTTTATACCTAGGTGACAAAATATTCTAATTGGAAGATGTAAATAGTGCTTTCAGAATAATATTTCAGTCGCTATCAAAATCGAAACATCTTTTATTTTTGTTTATATATATATTTCTAGGTATATCAAACAAATTTAATAATGTAACCGCCGATAAGCTTTGCCAACAGATAAAAATAAATATTTCCTCTAGAACATTATTAATATTATTTAGAACATTTAGCAACTGAAAACATTTATTAAATTCAGAATTGAGTAAATTTCTTTTATATTGGATAGCTTAGGATGTCGTAGGCAAAACATAGATTTACCATCGGCCTAAGTATTTATTTTATTCAATGCAATCACAGTCTGTATCATTCACAGATTAAGTGACGTTTAATACAGAACAGACTGGTCATAGATTAGGAGAAAGTTAGTAAGCTCGTCACAGTTTAGTTGACAGTGTTGCGTTCTTAAGGTTAATAATAATACGCCCAAACTAGATCGGTTCGATGACCCGGCGCGGGCGCACCGATCGCTCTCGTTTGCTTTAGGGTCGAGCACTAAAATGATGCTACAATAACGAACCAAATAATAATTATTTGATTTTATAACCTAGCATTGTTTTAAATGTAACAACAATGTAACAGTTTTTAACTATTTGTGTATTGTTTAAAAAAAAAAGTGTAATATTAGTTACGTTTCATAATTGATCCTAATACTGAAAAAAAAAAAACGTACTAACCCTCAGACTGTATCTAAATTAAAATACAAAACTTTGAAAATTAAAAAGCTTCACACAAATTGACTTAAAATAATTCGGATTCTTGTCATACAAAATTAAAAAATAAATAACGTCTAGGTAGGTAGTAGACGAAATCATATTCATTAAAAAAGAGTAACTTATCCAATTACTAGTAAGGGTGTCAAATAAATTGCTAATTACTCATTAAATTTATCAAACACATAACTATAACAAGAATAAAACTCTTTGATGACTCTAGATATTTTGTTTTATTAATTTTCACACGCACTAGACACTTCATAAAATTTTATTTCATTTTTATCGCCTCAAATTGATTATTTAGTGAAGTTTCCGAGATTTGATGACCGCAATAAAATCATGAATGGCACTTAAATCTGTCCCACTAATAAGGTGCTAACGAGGGTCGTTCGTTTTATGTGCTTTTTATTGACACTTCACTTGACTACTCTTTACCTGCTGCTACCGATTTCTGACTGCGTTCTTATCGGCCTCTTACAAGATCGGTAGGTATGGGACTATACTCACTGATACTTTGGACCGCCGCAATTGGAAAGCATCATTTTAGAGCCCCAATTTTATGGTCAGGAAATACATCACAATATGAATACGCAGAACAGGTAGGGTTGTTTTGAGTTAAAGCGTCTAATGATTAATTAGATTTATGGTCGGATGATAAGATAACGACAATAAAAATTCATACTAGAAAAATTTCAGAGCAATTTGGAAGCATTTAGATAACAATGCAAATTAAATGTTCTAGGTCGTTTTTTTTCGGTCACTGACCTGCTATGGCCATCCATGGGTAGAAGGTGTGGTTTGTGGGCTGGTGCTGCACTGGCTGAGCTGCTGCGGCTGCGGATCCAGGCAGGGCACACTGGTTCCCCCAAGGTAGAGCTCTGCCGGGACTTGAGGACTCGCTGTATCTCGCTTCAGGGGTGCAAGCAGCCGGTCTGACTAGGGCTCCTAGACCTGAGCCCCAGCCTTCTTTGCCCCCGTAACCGTTCTGCTGCTCTGAGCCAGGTTTCGAGCAGTCTGTCTTAGCGTATTGCTGTTCTCCTGCGTATAGTTTGCAAGCCGCTGCTACGGAAGCGTCATAAGGCGAGTCTTGCGGCCTCGGCTGATGTAATGCGTGGGGCTGGGCATATGTGAGTCCGAGAGGGAATCCTCGGTACTGGTCGCCTCCGCCGCCGCCCTGGTGCACGCCGTGGGCGCCGTAGAACCCACCCTGCTCGAAGTAGGAGTTCATTCTGTCCTGTCACTGAACGTCACAGTTTTTAACACTTTAGTCTTATGTCATCGCGGCCCCACGCCGTGATAACGCGACCTCCGCCAATGTCACTTCCGAATACGGACGAAGTAATTTAATTGTATTAATTTTATTGCCTCTTAAACGTCACTCGAGCGTCATAATGGGCTTCGTCGGCGATAAAGGCCAGTCGACGTGTGTTTACTTTTTACGATTATTTTACGAGTGCGGTGCGCGTGCCGCGGGTTTTACGACTTTTTGAGTGGTGCGAGCGGCGGCGCCCGTGAGTCTCGCTGTTTTCGGGTGTTGGATTAGAAGACGCGATGTGGATCGGTGTGTCGAGTCGAGCGAAGTTTTGCGTGGCGTGAAGCGGGAGCGCGCGGTTGGCTGCCCGATACGACCGGCGCGGCTCGGCTCACGCTGCGTACTGTGGCCGCGACACGCGCGCCGCCCCGCGATCGCCCGCGATACCACACCGACGAGGATTGTTCCGTCCCCTTTTCGCTAATGACCATAAATATTATCAGTTAGGTACGCTCTCTTTTGCTTTCTTATCACTACACATGCTTCATCTTGAAACCACTTCAAGGAGCAATCAAAAATTACGCAACCACGTCGGTAGAGTCAATGTAGAGCCACTTGAGTATAGTGACAAGCTGACAAGTGGCGCCTATTATTACCGTTGAGAGCCCATAAATTAAAATTAATTTTGCCGGAAGCGAAACCCCGAAAAAAACCAACAAAACCTTTGCGGCTCCCAGAAAAGTTAAACCGCACCAGTCGTAAACTCATAAACGTACAATTAGTGAAACGGGCGAGTAAAGAAAAGATTTTACAACTCCTCGGCCCGTACAATGAGCGCGCAGTATCGTAACAAGGTGCTGAATAGAGTGAGAAGTCGTAAAGATGATTATTATTTCTTCTACTACCTGTTTTTACGGGTGATAGCGCTGTTACGCTCATACTAAAGCGTTTTACGCGCGTTTGAGAGTGATGGGACGTGACTCGTGGATAGCTCGAGCTTGAGGCGTAGCTGGGAGTGTATGTTTGTCTCGCTCTGTTGTAGCGTGGCTCGTGCAGTAGACGACCGCACTATCGAAGGGTAAACAATAGCGCATTATCACAAGCACTCACTTCGCGCGTCGAAATGAAGTCATCAAACGAATGAATGGCTTTTAACTGCGGCCTACCAGGAGACACGCTCGCATTTTTATTGCAGTCATCAGTTTAAATAAATATTTGCCGATAAAGGGATATTGACCATAGTATTATTTTTAATTTTTTTATATTTAATTCCAAATAAGTATGAAATTTTGTATTTAAATTTATTCTATAAACTACTTTTTTATAATGCAATTTTAGAATGTGATACCGATCTAGGATCTATCGATCCGATCTGTACTGTAAAAAAACTTATATAATATTACTTACTTATTGTAAGTACTTTATTATTGTTTTTTTTTGTGTTTATGATATGAATAAATTATATTACTTTGTAAATAGTTTTATCGGAATTGTCTAATACTAACTTTTTGTTTGTTCTATGACAAGCATTTGTGCGGCACTAAGTAGGTATCTCTGACACTAGAACTGGTGTCTCAGCTCGTAAAAAGTTACGCACTTACCGATAGGAGTATTTTATGGATTTAATTTTGGGTTGTTCCTTACTGAGCCTTGCTAATTTATACCTATCAGTACTTATTTAATCTGTTTGTACCTAACATTATAATATTCTAGAGACACTAGGAAAATTAGAGCATAAAATATAAATCAATAAAAAAAAATCACACTTCATTTTTTCCTGATTAAATCTAATATTTTGTAGCATTTATTTGTAGCCTAGGTATTTGAAATATCTACATGATCTGATATCAGCTTGGTATGTTGCACATAATGGCTTTATTTAAGTATTCACTGACTCCAACTTTCTTCTTTTGCAGGAAACACAATCGATAGTGATGCCCGTTAATAATCACTGGATTCAAAAGAGAAATATTGAGGAGCTACATTGGACAGCCAGACTGACATTATCAGCCAATCCGCAACGGATCTGCGTTTTGGAAATTAGGCTTGTCAGGAATCACTTAAGTAATATCTGTACGATACCAGTGGTTGGAAATAAAGTTTCATCAAAGATTGGCTTTATTGGCGTATCTTGGTAACTTGGTAGATAACTTTGTCCAGCAGTGCTATACCGGGTGTTAGTTTGAACACAGTTATCCTTCTAGGATATCATTGTACTCATCATTATGAACAACTTGTGCTAAGGGGCCAACCCTGAAATCACGAAAAAAAACAGATGTTCCATACATTTTGTCCAAATTCGATGAACCTTTTTGTATGGAACAGCTGTTTCTTTTTCGTGATTTCAGGGTTGGCCCCTTAGTAAAAGTTGTTCATAATGATGAGTACAATGATATCCTAGAAGGATAACGGTGCTCAAACTAACACCCTGTGTAATGAACTGATAATATCTTCTTAAAGTATATGCACGTGTTTCATGGTAAGTAATGTTTTAAACAGACGAGCAAAACTCTTATCGAAAAGTAAGAGATATGGAGTTAAGATCTTATCATTTTGTTCCCATCACCGTGAAAACGCTGGGCTGTTAAGACGCCGGATCAAAAAAAAACCCTGTTTAAAGGGGACGAACGGTGACTCCCGGTCCGGTTCGTTCCTGATGCAAAACGTTTCAGCGTGGTAATGTTTCCAGCTTCATGGGACACCTTTGCCCTAGGTAGAGTCAGGGCTGGGTTTACATCAGCCAGAAGACATCCAATGCTGGACGAAGGCCTGCCCCTTAATGGGAGTTACCATAATCTTCACGATTGGCAGGCGGTTTGGGCTCGCAGACTACTTACCACCGTTAACTGAGAGAATCCACCGTCCTCCGGTGGTTCTGGGTGCAATTTTAGGAATACCCAGGTCCAAATATATTATAGGGGTGGTTTAATTGGTTAAAATTCTTATGCCTTAATTTTTCCTATAACTGACTTGCACATGTTCGTCTAAAGAAAGAGATAACGACTGCCTTTAACCATAATTATACCCACCATACCCATACTTACTCACATTTACGTGTGTTAGCTGCTAGCTCTACTTATCGCTTAAGAACTAATGAGATTGTTTTCTCATTGGATATCCATTCTTATAAGATAGGTGTACGTACGCTTATATCAAGATACATTTTAATGCTCACCTAATTTTAGTTCAATTAATTTAAAGTTTGTATAGCCAACGCTTATCGCAGAGATTGTATCATTATATAATTACAGTTCGTTAAATTTTGATGGCTTTAGACTGACTTCAAAAAATACGTAGATCCACCAAATACGTACATTCACTTAGATATCAGAAACAAAAAACAACACCTTACTAATGTTTCTTTTTTATAATTTTCAGCCGAAGCATTGCAATAACACCAATCTTCAAAGCCCTCTCTCCCACAGAAATGGCGCATAAACCGGCAGTTTTACGCTCCAAAAAGGTATCTTTAAACCTACCTAGTACCTACAAGCCTAGCTGCTCAAAATTTGCTCGACATCGTTGCTCAATGCTCATTATGAGTCGAATTGGCTAAAATCAAGCAACAAGCAGGATATCCAACGAGCTTTATTAAAAAGCAAGAAAAGGAAGACAAAGAGAACGAAACGGAGAAAAAAAGAGAAGCAAAATGTGTGAATGAAGATGAACAAGAAACATCTGATGTTTCAAATCCAAATACGATTATTTCTCGAGATGCTATTCACACATCTATACCTAGATGCCAGCCGTCCAAACATGAACACGATAGTGATAATCTTGAGACAAAAAGTCAAGTGCGCCCAAATCACAACCCAGTAGAAGCAAAGACGACATCAAAGCACCTTATCAAACGGAATCTAGACTTCAACAACCTTATTTAAATCCAAGCGACAGATGTGGCCGTGTAGCGGGCGACCGGCGCCCGCGCAACGAAGGCACGCGTTTCAGTCGTAAACACGATTTTTACAACTTCAACCGCTCATAAACGTCGCTTGAATTGCGCCGTTTATAGAAGTCCGTAACAGTATAAACAGAAGCAGATTATACGCATTGGTGTTGTCAGATTTAAAATTACGACTCATTTAGGTGTAGTTTTTGGACGTTTTTATGAGCCTGTTTTGTTTTGTGCCAGATTTTAAAGATTTGAGATTATACCTGCGTAATTATGAGTCTGAACATATGCACACGGATAAAAATTGAATAAAAGGAAATCTTGAGTGGGAAAAGGAGCACGATTAAGCTTCTTCTATGATTAACGTAATTTGGTTCATTGTGTTTCTGCAAGATATAGCAGCCAGATTTATGAAATCTCAACTCACAACGTAGAGCAAATCTAATGAAAATTTCGGGTGTGTGTATCTAATAATTTATAGCAACAGGAAAAAACTATTGATACAAAGATTGCGCTTATTATTATAATGAATGAGAATCGACATGAAGATATTTATGTATTTATACATTTGGAAAATTCTGGATTATACCTGTTGGTATAGTAGAGCCTAGAGCTGCTTAACAATATTGATTGAATAATTTATCCTATCAAATAATATATTCAACAGTCAACTTGACAAAAGGCAAAATAACCATGCTAAGTCTTGCAAATACAAGCTAACTAATTCCTCCCCCATGACTCAAGCAAACGAGAAGCTGTAAACAGAAAATTAATTTCTTCATCTACTGACAATCTTACTAAATAACCTCGAATCAATTTACTTCAACCAGAACAAGGTACTAAGCACGAGACTGGCAACATTGTTTCTTAAACGCCTGTGGGGCTAAACCTCTATATAAATTCGAAACTTTATGGGCGTAGGCGGCCCCACGTGGATGGTTATTATGCCGTTCTTTCGACATTTATTGAACGATTATTGACTTGTTTAAAGTATCACCCGTTTAATAGAGATAAAGGAGTCAATGGTAGTTTACGACTTAATCGTGTGAGGATGTAAAACTACTCGACGATTTGCTCGCGTCTTCATGACTTGGAAGAGATTTTATGACTGTAATTTCATCTTTATTGAAACTGACGCTTGGATTGATACAATCACCGCCTTGCTATGTAATAGGGTGCTAATTTTATGAGTAACTAACCTATAGTTTATAGTCGTAGTTGCATACAGCGTCTCTGAAGAAATATTAATCATACCTTTTATATCAGATAGAGACTAACCAGTGTTATTATGAAAACTGACGTGGTTTAGACACATTATTGTTTTATTTATACGGGAATACTCTCGCAGTGTATAAATAAAATAAGCAGTGTTAAGCTGCAATAAGCAAACATTAATGTGTTCTGAACTGTCTTCAAAGGTTTTGGATGACAGTGATATTATAGAGCAAAGGGAAACAAACTTGAAATAATTTTGAAGCCATGAAAGCCCCGGGGATTTTAAGTTCACGCACCTTCTGTACGGTACCTATACTGATTGTTTCGCAAGCGTGGTACACCAACAGATTATTGACTCTCTACTATAGTATAATCTTGATAACTTTGTAGCAACAATACTGCAACATTATCTTTATTCTTCAGCGTTTTATGGTGTAATAACGTTCGGTGCCTCAGGTTATTGCTTTTCAACAGCTACTGGGCGGTTTTGCAGGTGTATAATGGTGTGAACTGATGGAGAGATTGAGGTGGTCTCTGGAAATTAAGATTTATTTCTTAATGCCTCGAAGGGCGGCTACATTGTTTCAATGTGGTGGATCAATCTCTCTGGATGATGAAGAGGCGTTGTGCAAGCTTAGTCGTTTATTAATACATTTGCTGCCTTATCATATTGAAGTCTGCGTGTAATATTTTACTTTCAAGATTTATTAATACGTAGTTATGTAGTCAATTAAAAACTAAAATGGATATAGCTCTCGTAGTTACGTCTTGATTCCTTGGAGGATCTTCCGGCTGGTTACTTAATCAAAGCTTTGTAGAGTGTTACTTAGTTTTAAATGTAATCATTATTTTTATCTCAAACGAAATAGCGCAGTTATGTCAAATATTCAAATTTATAAGAACTTACGCTTATAGTGTTTATTTTAATAGGGCGCTTTGTAATTTGGACCAATATCAAAATAAATACTTAGTTTGATTTTAACTCCGGCACAGCTGTGTAGAGAAACACTCAGTTGACAAATCAAACCCTCATAATACAAACGACTTTACGAATTATACTTACGATACTAGGTTGACTGTAAGGTACGAGGTACTTCCTGTGTTCTTCGGTCATCAGCCAGACCAGGCAGCTGCTCTGACAAAACTACTTTGTTCATAGCCATGAGTTAAGTATGCTATGGTCAAAAGTATTTCTCTGCTGCGTAATTTCAGCACTTCTAGTCATAGTAGGCCTACCCTCGAATATAAATTTGAATGGATGTAATAGCATATCCACCCCACTAGGTTGCCTGAAAGAGATTGCTTTTAGCAATAAGGCCGCCACTTGTTCCAATATTTAAGTTTATTAAATAATTTCTGTGTAATTCTTGGTGTGAACAATAAAGAATTAATCAATCAATCAATCTATCCCGCTAGCCTGGCTGCCTAGTTGCGGGTTGGTGGATTCACAGTCGCCATTGCATCTCTAATTTTATTTATGTAGAAATCTACATAAATAACATTTGTTAGGTATTGTTACTGTTCCATACAAAAAGGTACATCAATCTTGGACAAAATGTATGGAACAGCTGTTTTTTTCCGTAATATCAGGGTTGGCCCAATAGTAAAAGTTGTTCATAATGATGAGTACAATGATATCCTAGAAGAATAACGGTGGTCAAACTAACACCCTGTATTACTCCCAGCCTTTTTTATATTTTTTACTGGATACAAATAACTTTTAATTCTAAAAATTCTAAGTAGGTATGGTATGTAGGTTTCTCTAATAATAAGTATGTTAAATGAATATCGATACACTTAACTCATAAGAGTACTCAAACCTAAATTATTAGTAGAGACATCTCTACATTGACATCGTGAGTACTTAGGTATGTAAACTGAGATGCCAAATTATAACTTAGGTACCTACATGCCATAGGTACGTACTTAAGTTGCACTAATAGAGAATCATCTTTAGAGACGAAGTAGAAAAACATCTTTTCAGATACCTATACTCAGTACTGAAATAGGTATACTTAGAATCTTATCACAATGGTCATAAAATTAAATCTTTAAATATCATATCAAAACAAAGCTCGTGTCGCACGTAGTTGATTGTATTAAGCGCCACCTATCGCAAAAGCTCTGAAGTAAGATAGAACCCATAAAGCTCAGTGGTTTCCGAGCAACCAAGAAATGGCCTTGAAATTATAACAGCCTTTGGTTTAGGTGCGTGTTTATCTCACTGCAGCAGAAATAGTTTTAGAACGAATTTATTTAAAAAAATGAATAGGCTTAGTTGCAAAATATCGAATATCAAAATTTTAGAGGAAATAATATTTATCGAATTACCAAAATGGGAAAATAGCCCACTACAAATTAAGTAGATACTTATATGCGCCTACATACCTACTTAAGTTAAGAATAATAATAGCAAAGTATACGTATGTATCTGCTTATTTGAAAATCTGTTAACATGTTTTTATAATATATTTTATTTTTTTACACATAATTATATTAAGATATCGATAACAAAATGAAAAAATATAAACACTTATCTAAATTTATTCATTAAGAATAGATATGCGATAGCAAATGATCCGACATCTTATATAAAATGAGTCATTATTAGACGCTGTGTTTACTATCTATTTATAAAATAATCATTCGGTTTTACGACCAACTCGTAATATGACGTAACGTGTCATATTTGTATGAAAACGTGACTTACTAGACACCCAGTAACATAAGTGCCAATAGAAAAGCGATAACACGAACATAAAAGCGAATTTTATTGCTTTATTCATCATTCTAGTAATATAAATTCATCAAGACACTTGTTAATCGTAAAATAAATCTTATTACAGTATAAAATGATGTTTAAATTGACGACAAGCGTTTTATTTTCGTCATAACAATAAAATTTATTTTTATGAGCTCGAGTTTAGTGTTTGTTTTAACGCCATCTCGTGGCGGTCTGTCGGACCGCTACGTGAGGTACTTAACTGACGTCACATCGTTGCTTTTACGACTCGTTCTCAGCCCTCGAATGAATGGAGGTGTCGTAAAATGGAGAATCGGCGATTCACTAAATTGTTATCTCTACATTTTTGTAAAGATTCAAAACTTTTTCTATACTACCTAATAAAACAACTTAAGTATTAGCTACTTTTGTAGCTTCTACTTCTACTTAATAAGTTTTAGCACTGTCACACGTCTATATTCTTGAACCAGTTTTTATTTTTAAAGCATAGAGGAATTTATTTATTTATGATACAATTTAAGTTTTAATTTTTACGCTAGAAGTTATAATTCGATACTAAAAAGTTTGACTAGGAATTTCTTGTTTGTTACAGAGAAGAGCTTGTTCTTACAAACGATATTTTTATTTTAAATGGCTGTCGTTCAAATTTGTATTTTAGTACTACAAGATAGAGTTTAATTTATTGTTGTTATTGATGTCTCGGTATTCTGTACAATAAATACAAAATAGGTATCTATTGAAGAAGCTAATTAGTTATTTGTTAGAGAATGTCGCTGACTCTAGCTGGTGTTATTAACGATCTGCGTGCAATAAATAGTGCAAATATGAATTTCAAGACTGTATAAATTGGGGCGAGTTACCAATGTCCCACCCAACATGTCTCTCTATAAGTGGTCCATAGAGTGGAATGTAGCTAGGTACATTCATAACACATACCTAATGCATGTTTATTAGTTTTAATGACCTACTAATTTAGTTAGGTGCTTATGTAAAGATTAAAGCAAAATGATTAAAGTAATAAGTACTAAGTACTTATTGATATTTAAATACTTACTTAAATGAAATGTACAGATTTTAAGCAAACTTTGATAAAGCAGGAGATTTTTTTTATATTATTGTCAGTTAGTACTTATTTGAAAAGTAGGTAATTACAGTGTACCTACTGTGTAGGTAAGGAAAAAAAATGTTTTTTAATAAAAAAGTAAGTAAATTATGTTCAACAAACAATATTTATACTTAATAAGTTATGTAAAAATGTATTTAACTTTGTAGGTATCTATATACATACGTATAAAGTTAACTAGAGTTTGTAAATATTAGAAAAGAACACAATAAAAAAAACAACGTAGATTTTAAATACGTACCTAAGTCAATATTATTGGTATCTTCAATAAAATAAATTTACCCTTTCTTTTTTTGTGTTTATTTTAAGTAGTTTTCGTTACCCATAAAATCTATCAAAAATTAAAAATACGTAATCTCATATGCTCCAAATTAAAAAAATCTTTATCAACTTATCTTCGTGCTCTACCGCCTGGAATGAACTCGGAAATCCATCCACGCAACGCACACATATAAAACTGTGTCCCCACGCACTTTCCACATTTGCACTTAAAAACTAAACAATCTTTGCATAATTGTCTCATTCACGCACGAGGAATTGTAGCGACTGGTGTGCTATTGCTGTCCCTTTCTCGCACGGTCGTCAAAATGGCCTCCAAACGAGATATTTTGAAGGAACGACGCCAACTTTTGTTGTTGTAATGGGCGGAGCGTGCATGCACAGGCACGGATTGAGGTTTAATTATTTTAGAGTAGAGTTTTTTCATATCACAAAGTAATAGAATTTACTTGGACTCTTTTCTATTTTTATTTTTTTACAGCATATTCCCAAGTACCAACTGAGAGCCAATATACCATAATAATGTATGGTATCTACTAATTAGCTCAATTAAGCGTTTAAAATAGTAACATTTTGAGGTATTTATTTTGAGGTTACTGTAATTTTTATTAAACCATAAGGTATGTACAAGTATCATGTTATATACAGGCAGACACAGCTGACAAAGCTAATAGAAATTAATAGCGAATAAATCTAAAAATAAATATAGATAGGTATTAATTTTGTATAGTAACTTACTGAATAATGTTTATTATAATTAATCCAAAATACGTTTAAGTTAATAGGTTAAGTTCAGTATGCATAAGCTAACTACTGAACTATTTGGATTAATTATATCGACTTGAGCAATGAAGTTTTCAGAACTTATACCGGCTCTTGTGTACTAAACACTTGTTTTAGAATTAACTTATTTGTGTAAGTAGTTATTATTTTTCGGTGAAAAATAATTCATATAAAAAAAATTGTTTATTAATTATCGACATCACATACTGATATAGTAAAAATAACATTATACAAGTAATTATGTCTGCCTGTCTGTCTGTTTCTTCTTTTCTTACGTCTAAATAAATGTTTTGAAGAGGTTTGTTGGTATGGTTGTTATTTAGTATGAAAACTGGAAATTTGCAGGTTAAGCCGAAAACCACACAAAATATATTTCTAGTTAAAATGTTTTAGTAAAACCTCTTTGAGTACCTATATTTGTATACCTTAGTACGTCCTTGTGTATTAATCTATAATATTTGGATTTTATTAATTTTATTAAAAGAAGTAATTATTTCGTTTTAAATCAAAGATATTTATTGATTGATAAACAAACATTAAATATAAATTGTATTAATTACTGAATTGTTTAAATTGTGCAAAATATTATTTGCTTCTCTATTAGTAGTAATAAAGACGCTTAAAAACGAAACGTTTATTTATTTCACTATTATTTTAGAGGTTACTCTCACTTTCGAAATAAAAACAAAAAAAAAACAGCCTGTAAAATCCATCCCTGGATAAGGAATTTGGATATGGCGCCCGATGCGTCTCGCAACGAGCAGCCAATGTGAATTCAGTTGTTTGAAACGATCTATTTTAATAGTTTTAAGTAAAAACTGTGCAAGAAAACTGTGTACAATAGTATTAATTAGTAGTGTTTATTCATAAAGTGATATTTTATTGTGTTTTGTTAAGTAATTGCAATTAAATCAATGCCATGAACTCATTGTGTTTGCACTTACGTCATTATACTCCTGAAGAGACGGCCGGCGGTGGTGTGAGTGAAATAGATAGCCCGTTTCTTTCTCTCCCGGCTTAAATCAGAATGCTCTCTAGGTGAGATAAAGTGTTTTTTTTTATTTCTGCGTTTTCAAAAACATTTATAATTTATTTCTCAGTTTATTACCTGTCCTCATTGTTATTATTTTTTCATAGGTAAATAACCTACCCATTTTACTTAAGTATTTATTAACTACTACTATGTCGCTAAGAACGATGGTAATGTGTCTGTTTGCAAGTTTTGCTACTTACATATTACTTATAATGACGGACTAAATGCAAAAAAAAACATTGATTGATTCGCCATTGACCTAGTACAGCTCAATGGATTCGACCTATCGGAGAAAAAATAAGTACCTACCTAAGTATCTAGCAGTTTACATAGCACATCAAACTAATCGACGGATCTGGCTAGGTGTCTCTTCACAACCAGTGACCATAATGATATCTAAGGTTTCATCTTTGTATTCCTAATACATATTTCTTAATATGCTACTAGACTATCTCTTTGTCTATATACTTAGGTCCTACCTAATAATAGATTTTGTGCTTTATTAATCTACCTCGAATTTGTCTCTGACGGGTTAGAATCTTTATGACTACATCTCGAGATATGACTATAGATAGCAGATATGATATGACTAAATCGCTATAAGACTAAATCTCGATAGGTATGACTACATTGCGTTAGGTAGGTAGGTAAGTATTATCTAAAAATATAGGTATCTAGTAAGATGTATATTATAAGTTGGTAAGTAAGTAAGTTCGTATAGGCTGAGTGGCCCGCCCTAGTGTCAGAGGTAATGTGCCGCCCGAAGGCCTCTGACATGGCTGACGGTTGTTGTTATAGAAACTAGAACAAACGACCGGGACCAACAATTGAACGTGTCATCCGACCCACGGTAGCGCTCAGAAATAAATGCCACTCACAGTCACCCATCCGAAGACTGCCCGGACCGTCCTTTGCTTAACATCGGTGATCGTTTAGAATCACCTAGACAAGCTACGCCATGAGCGCTACGATATAGGTTGGTAGATACTATACTTAGTTAGGGTTCCGATTCAGTATTTCTACAAACAAATCGTTCTACCAAATATCGTAACAGCTAGTTACAGAAATGTCGTAATCAGCTTTCACCGGCCGGTTCCCGGGCCCAGGGAAGCGTGTTCACGAATTTAAATTGCCCAATCAATTTTTAATTTGGTCGCCCGAAGCGATTCAGCGATTTGGGACACCTACATACGCGTTTAGATGTCGTTGGTAAAGTATTACCTACGCTTAGGCGTACGTTGTACTTTTTATACTAAGTATTCTGTTATATTAATTCTGTGCTTTGGTCATGTAGGTACTTACATAATTTAGATAAATACTACTTATGTCAGCCAGGTTCCACGTTTCAAGCACATTTTTTGATGAGGTCGATCATTAGTCTAAAGTTGTATTAGGTAGGGTCACATTTAGCGTAGCAAAAATATGGCGGTTACACAGATTCGTACATATCAAGCTTCGAATTATGGAGTTTTTCTCAGATTAATCGAAAAGTAAATATAAATATTTTTTCCACCAAAGAAAGTTCTCCAAAATACTATTATTTTTTAATATATGTAACTATGTGCTGTAATTAGGACATATAACCGAAAAAAGTATAAAAATAGGCACTGTTACGGTATTTTTTTATAGGAAAGTATAATTACTTAATCATGTTTTCAACCAAAGAAATTACTAAGACGGATGTTTGTCTGTAACAATAGTAGATTGTTTACCAAGGGAGGAAACAACAATTTTTAAGGCGAGAATGTTTCTTTGAATCCAGAGCGAAGCGAGGGATTTAAAGTACTCGAGCTTAAAAATAGTGTTGATCCCGAGGTGGACGCTCTGCTTTTTATCACCCTCTACTTATGAGAAAATAAGTAAGTAGTGCAGGTTATGAATAAGAATAGTACCTACGTTTATTTCATTCTCACTACTCACTCTCACTTCTCACTTTTTATTGCGGAAGATACACTGACTAAACAATAAAATAAAACAAATTAAAATCCGAATTTGAGTAAGTAAACAATTACGAACGAAGGCGGAATGCACATCGCGCGTTTTTGTTTTTTTCTCAAACTAATTTTTTTTATTTTTTCCCCCGCCTTCCTTTTCCAAACAGCCTGTTACTTATTCATACAATGTCCATGGTTGATCTCTTTGGTGATTGGAGCTTTTACTTACAATATCCACATTTTAAATTCAAATCACCGCCAGGAGGGACTTATTGTATTTTGACTTAAAGGGCAATGTTACCAGTCTACCAGATACTTAAGCATTAAGATATTTGACATCTAACATTTCAGGGTGATGAGCGCAATGCAGTGCGGCGCAGAATTTGGTTCGCAAGTTAACAATTCTGGCACTGCTACTGTTATGGGCAGGCGTGACGCTTACCACCAGGCGAACGTATCGCCAGTCTTGTCACTCAATTCCATAAAATAAAAAAAGAAGTAAGTGGACTAGACATAGCTAAGAGCGTATTTCCATCATCGAACTGCGATGCGGGCAGAGGAAATGTCGGACACAAACCGTAAATAAAAACATTATCGACTCGCATAAGTATATATATTTCGACGGATGCCGAAGCACGTGCGTTTACGCAGAAGCATCTAGATTGTGTAACAGTTAGTTAGTGTAAAATTCATTACACATTTTGGCAGTTACCTACTTAGACTTACCTCAAAGTTAGATAAAATCAAAATTATCTAGTATTCATTTTACAGTCTTGATTACTTTTTGTATACTTAATTATGGAATACGTTAAAGTACTAGTAGGTACATAGACATACATAGAAGGGACGGGTTGGACGCCATTTTAAAATGTGTCCCATTCGTCGGTGTCAAAGAAACGCATTGACACCGATGCCGAGGCACAGTCTGCGACGCACATCCGACGTGCTTGAGAGCAAAATGCCAAACTGTGTGGTGAAGAGTTGTACGAATTACATTTCAAAGTGCAGTAAAAAAAAGGTGGCGTTTCTTATGACCGGCAAGTCAACATTTAAGGATCGACAAGTTGACGGGTCGAACTCATCGGTGGGTGCGGCTAAAAAGCATGCTCTCTTCATCAAACAAACTGTGGGAAAGGGAGAAAGAAAGATAAATGAGCGTGCAATTTTTTTTTGTCGACCTTTGGGTGCAGTAATGTGGTTGAATAAACTCTGAGTTAATTTATTCCAACTTAAATTATTAGAAATGTTTATGGACTAAACTATGCCGCTTGATAAATTATTTTTGAGTTTTCGTATTCCTTATGTTATTTATTTACGTCCAATGTGGCGTTAAAATTGAGATAAAATACAAGATGTTTCCTGGCTCATAACTTTCATGTTTATTAACTTTTTACTTTCGTAATAATTTACAATCCTAGATAATGAAGAGATTAATCGATATAGTACTTAGTCTTGGACCTACAAAATTACATAGTGGAGTAGTAATACTACCGCGTTTCTATGGAGAAGTGACCAACTTGTCTACTCTTAAAGTTAAATTAAACTTGCTTTTACACAAAAACTTTTATTTTTAGATAATAGGTAAGTCGTTTCTAGTTTCGTACAGTTTACGCTTCTTCTACCACGACTTACTGGCGCTGCACGTAGTGACCGCGAAATCCGAGAGATGGCGTTGCCTTTTTGTCAAAGAGAATTTATTCTTACGATTTCTTAACTCAGGCGCATCTAGATAGAGAAATCATTGAGTAGGTAACTTATTTATTTATGCTTTAGATTACTGCTTTCTTAGAATGGGACATTTTTAATTTATAGGGATAAAATTTATACACTAACTGAACGGTATGACATTCATGAAAAAACTCAAACATAAAGAATAAAGAGTGCATTATACTCTATGAACAGGCTTATACTAAAAACTTATTAAGGTTTCGACCCATATTATCAGAGAAGCTAGAAGTTTCTACCGGGGAATTTTAAATTTGTTTACAACAATTTAACATTATTGTTATGATCAATAAAAAATAGTTATTTAATTTAACTCTCAAGAGCAAGATAATAAATAGATTATGTTGCAGGACAGCTGGTTCTCTATTCTAGAGAATGCTATAATTATTTCGGTCCCCACTAAACGCACTTAAGTAGGTATGTCAATTTCAGTCAGAGTGACATTTTAAGTTACAGCAAAATGTCACAGCTTCTGGAATATGTAGTAGTTTTTAAAAAACCTTTAGCTTTAGGAAATTGTATCCCATACAAAGTAACATGTTTGATCTAGCACATCACATCATCAGCCGAAGAAGTCCACTGCTAGACGAAGGTCTCCCGCTAAATAGGGAGAGCTTGGCAGGCGGCTTGGGGATCGTAGAATGCTCACCACCGTTAACAGAGAGAACGCTGCTGCATGAGTAACATGTTTGATCTCGCATTACCACTTTACAAGGTTTCGTCAAATGTTCACGTAACTTTGTAAATAGGTAATGATAGATAAAATATAATTAGTTTATATGGGATATAATTTGCTAAACGCTTTACAAAGTTATGTCGTCATCAACATTATATTATGATCTGTCAAAAAGCAATTAAGTTATTGTACAAAGTATAAGTAAGTAAGTAGTTTGACTACCTTCAGTTCAGTTCAGAAGGAAGTAGGAACCAAACCAATTTGGGAATCGGTTAATGGGCCTGGGTGCCCACCCAGGCCACCCACCCAGGACAAACACTTAATGAGTATTTTAATATATCAGTTATGTGGTTCTTAATACAAGATTCGCTTAGTTTGAGGCTAGATGGCGTTGTGTGTGAAAATGACCACCGATATTTTATTTATTTGAAGAAAAATGTTTTTTGTGAAGACGACCGGATTCCGGAGCCACTTCGTTGTTAAAATTTAGTATTCAACTCAAGCGCAGCAAGTTGTGTTCACACCGAGGCCAGTCGATGTTGTATGATTTGTGGGGTCGTGATGATTTTATTAATTCTTTGGTTCATTTTATACAAAAGTATAAATATTACAAATAATTATTATGAAGACTTACCTAGAGCAACTATTATTTATTCTGTGCCTAGAATTTGTTCAGCAAGAGAACTGACGTGTCTAATATTAAAGTAACGTTACGTTACGTTCTTGAATAGCAATCAACTACATCTTTCTGTGAAATTTAATGTTGAACATAGGTGTTCTGTTAACATTGCTATGGTGTTGCTACCTAGCAGTTTTGGAGACGTTAGCTCAAGCTAGCAATAGAATATAAAGGCGTAGGACATTACCCATACGCAGGTGGCTTACTTAGTAGTACAGATTTCCCTTACCTCTTTGTATGAACTAGGCCAAAAACATGTCACATTCCTTTAACGCAGCGTCTTCAGTACAGACAATCAACTAGATAGTATAGGTATATTTGAATCTGTACGTGCGTGACCTTCTGACCTTATCCATAAATCAATCACCCTTGCGCGAAATAAAATAAATAAATCACACGAATCATGCGAAAGTTTGTGGTATGTGTGTGTGTGTGTGTATATGTTTGTTACTTCTTCACGCTGAAACGACTGAACCTGATACCTTGGAAACAAACATAGGCTACTTTTTATTCCAGGACTAGCGGGTGAAATAGTGGAGCGCAGCTATTAGACATTTTTAGGGAATCCAGAGCGTCTGTTTCCCAGCTAAGGCGCGGCCATACTGCTGCCATAGGCGGTCTTACTCAGTATGTAAGAGCGGGTTATTTGTGCACGCCGTTACGCGCCGCCTCGATACTATCTAATTATTGTCTAAGATACTTATTAAGTATGGCACCGTCCTCAAATACTTATGATTGCAGTTCTTGTTCTGTAAAACTCTATTCATTTTGATACAAACTCTACAATTACAGTTCAATGATTATTATTTAAAGGATATTAGCCAAAATTACGGGAGATCGTTGCACAATGTAATCATGGTAAATATCCCGTAAATAATTATAAAACTGTAATGAGCACTGTGATAGTTTAAAACAATATTGGAGCTACATAATTACTTATAACATTTCAAAGACGAGCACCGCTAGACGAAGGGGTTGACATAATCCCCACGCTTGACAGGCGGCTATAGGGGGTCGCAGAATGCCCACCACCATTATAGCCGAGAGGGTACTAAGTACTTACCCACCGTTCGGTGGTTCTGGATGCAATTTTAGGACGTACCCAGATCTCAACACAATTATAACATTTCATTGCTTGTATCTTATAGTTAAAGGGCAGGTCTTGTTAGCAGCACATATTCTTATGACGTAGGTGTCTATAAATAATTATAAATTACATATTATACACTTAACTCCGTAAAAAGAGGTCTTGCATGAACTACGAGTTCAATGGCATAAATTTATATAAATTTATGTTTTATAAATGATTATATTATAATTTATAGCTCTTTGTCCTATATTATTATAGCTGGTGACAAAATATATGTTTTTCAAATTTTCACCACGCGCACTTAGCGCCATTTGGTAATTCGCGCCATTTCATCTTACCTCCTAGGAGGATTATGGCGTCGCACTTTGAGCATTTGCCAGTGTCAAGTATTTATATGTACTTATCAAGTTTTTGATAATTTTCATGTCGAATGAGTCTAAGCCACAGTCAAAGTGATGTCACACTTAGTCAGTCATGCCCTAGTAAAGTCGTGGCAACTTTACTATAAGCTTATTTGGAGTTTTGGAAACAACACAAAAAGACACTCATATTAAAAACGTTATAACGAAGCTTTTTTTCTTCTTTCCTCCTAGCAGGATTATGGCATTGCACTTTGAGCATTTGCCAGTGTCAAGTAGGTATTTGGTTGCGACTTTCCGTCCGATATAATAAAAACAAAATAATCAAGTTTGGCTCAGTATCTGTTGTTCTTCTGTTATCTGTTTTCTCGCAAATGTGTTGTAAAACGTTTTATGGCACTCGTGCGGTATTGATTTTTAGAAAATCGTGACTATGGTAAGTCTTACATTCGTCTAAGTACTCGTTTGTAAAAACCAACTTACCGCACTAGTATCATAAATAACTATTCCGAAAGCGCTTCACAAGACCACAGCCATTGTTTCGCTTTTCCATGCTAAATGGTTACTTATAAGTTTTGTTTTGTGTAAACATTCTAAACGCTATTCTGTTTCATTATTCTGGTTTGTATTTATATGGTTGGAAGCGAACTACTGAAGATCCAGCCAATTGGTGAGGTCTGAGGTATGTTCAGTTGTTGACGATGATAGGCTGAATATTACAAAGTATATTATAAAGGCAGCAACACGGAAAAAAGCCCCTGTGGTAAACCAATAAGCAAGTTGGTGGTCAAACGCGGCATTGCCTTAAAGGTCATGGTTGACCTATAATGAGTTTTCTATAATTACTTAGTCTTTTTCGCTCCAACAGCCCATGTTCTAAGCTCGATGATCAAATGTTGCCTTTAAGTAAGTAGACATGGATTACGATTGCTTCAGAAAGACTCGATGCTGGGCGACGTGTGTGGCCACACATTTAAATTACACTTCACAAACCAAAAAATGTTTTTAACCTTATGTAATTTTGTATTTTTTCACAACTCTATGTATAAGCTTTTACATTAAGCTCTAAGTTATACAGGGTTACGCGGAACGGTACTATTAAGCCGAATCGTCACTGTACTTACTCAATACTCATCATTGTGAATAGGTTTTACTTAGGACTTTAAGAGTTAGTCCTAAGTTAGTTCGAGAAAAAGATCAGCTTTTCCATACCTTTTGTCGAGGGTGAATGAAATTTTTCTATTTCTTTACTTTGCGGTGCTGTTATGAATACTTATAAAGGAACTAGCTGCGCCCTGCGGTTTCACCTGAGATTCTATTGGGATAAAAACTAGTCTGTTTTATTCCAAGGTATAAGCTACCTCTATACCAAATTTCATCTAAATCCGTTCAGCCGTTTCACCGCGAAAGAGTAATACACATCCATACATTCATACATACAAACTATCGCGTTTGTAATATTAGTAGGATTATCTCTACTTGGTTCAGTGATAAAATGTAAGTAAGTTTATTAGTAATCCACTTTGATAAAATGAGGCTAAAAACCATATAAAAACGCGTGATTTGACCTCATTACCACTGATTAGATAAAAGTTATTACATAAATAAGTAATAAGTAATCTGTTTTGACACTGTATTGTAATTATCTCATTAAAAATAATGGTCACAGGGTCAATGGATATTTGCTTATCCACTAAGTACTTATTGTGTTTTTTTACAATTGTTGCGACAGTAAAAAAACTATACCTATACTCATAAAAAAGCGGCTAACAGGCAGTTGTTCTGCCAGATAAGTAGTACTTATGTTAACAAACCTTCGTTTATGGATACTTTTATTACTAAAGGATTTTTTTTTGTTTCATTTATACGGGAATACTCACGTTTAATTAAATCGGATACTCCGACTATAGTTTCGATCACATCCGGTGACCTTTTTCAAAGAGTGAAAACAGAGCCCGACGCGCGTGCAGCTGCGTCCTGCTTAGCACTGAAACTAAACTAAACTAAAGGAATTGTTAATGGTAGAGGTCTTTTTTGTAGAGTTTCAGGCAAAAATTACTTTCCTATAGCAGTTTCTCTTCTGCTTTTAGCAAGAACTTACTTTTTTATTTATATTGATGTTTCGACCATGTTTCGATCGAGCTGATTGAATAAATAAATTTAAAAAAAGAATTTATAAATTGTTGTAAGTACGCGCGAAAGTCCCGAATGTCCCGATGTTGAACATATTTTTTTGAGTGTGTATTACCTATTGCGAAAAATAAAATGCACTAAGTTTTGAAAGTTTCCTTTACTTTGCAAATGATTGTTGCATTGATTTACTTTGCATTGATTGTAGTGTGCTTAGATCTGACGTGCTCGTTGACAATATTTTTTTTGTTTTTTTTTCATTTTGTCGTTACTTATTGAATTTGTTGATAAAGAATAAAGAGGGACCTGAAAGAAATAGATAAGTATGTCAGTGTAACTTTAACACATTTTTCAAACCATCGGCAATGTCCAGTTTTACATATTACGCAATCTTAACGTAAAGCAAGCCATTATAAGGGATATAAAGTTATATGAAAATCCCAAGGGATTGTGAATTGAATTTAGAAAGTTAAAATTTGTCTATGAAAACTCTTAGCATACATAAGAACATTGTAAAGAGTTTTTATTCGAAAATGAAACATGCCAGCAAAAACAGAACCCAAAAAAAAAAGAGAACAAGGCGCAACTGGGTTTTTCTTGCCTCGCAGAAGGTAAGAAAAATAGAGTAAGTATTCACCACTAGGAATACTCTATTTTTCCTGTCGTGGGCGGCTTCGCTTGACTCAGGACTCTACAAAACTAGTAATAACCACCTAACCTAAGTTAACTCTAGGGTCGGCGTTACGCTCAGGGTCCAATATGCCGCCCGTGACGTAAGACACTACTTTATCCCCTTTGTGCATAATCTACTATTATTCTTAGTTAAATATTTTGTACCAGTGTGGGTGTATACAATAATAATATAATTATTATACTCCGTTTTTAAAATGACCTGAGTTCCTCCTTTATTTTATACAATTACAAACATGATCGAAAATAATCTAGGTCACAAACCCACCCAACATACTGAAAGCTTGCTCACTTACGAAAAAAATACACCACAGAGCAGTTAATACCAATATTTCAGGCAGTACCAATCGCAAATATTCGTTTTATCGTTCTATATGGGTAGTTACGTAGATAAAAGGTGAAACACGGAGAAAGCAAAAAAGGAACAGAGTCGGCGCCGGTGCGGTGTCGGGAAGCGTTCGTCGGCTGAAAATATCCAGCCACCCTCGTCACCGGTTTAGTGCGGACGGCTTACATGCCGCCGAGAGTATTTTTGATACGGAATACGTTTGCGTATTTGATGTTAGCAAGTTAAAACAAAAAAAATTATGGTGATGCATAAAATTGCATACTTAATCATTCTTTTGTAAACTCCATCGAAGGGCAATAGGGAATAAGCATGTTTTTTTTATTGACTCACAAAAGAGCTGACTCGCAACAAAACAACTCATCGAAAATAAAATTTCAATATTATGTGCACAAATAACGAAGTTATATACATTTTAGTTTCATGTTATATAGACAGGGAGGACACTACACTAGCTAATGACGTCAAAGTCTAAGATTCCAAACAAATTCTATACTAGAACGTGTTTTGCTAGAAAGGGAAAGATGACTCCCTCCGAAATACTTTCAACGCTTATATTTCAGGACTTTACCAGCCGATTTCAATTATTATTTCGATGTTAGCATCATATTCAGTTGAACTCTCCATTTATCTTATTATTTTAATAATCAAAACACATTCATATTTCCTATTGGACCATATCCACCACGCTGGCCCGGTTGCTGGTTGGTGGATTCTGTTGTGAAAAAAAACAATGGCGTGTGCGCCATTGTTTTTTTTTCTCCGGACGTAAGCAGGTTTCCTCAAATGATGATGATCAATTGATAAATGCGCAAACAATGAGTAAACAAAACATATATATCCGATCCCCAAGCCAGCGTGGGAATTATATGACCTATTACCACCATTAACTAAGAGGACGCTCCTGCCCGTTCTCCGGCGGTTCTGGAGCTGCAGTTTTAGGTCATACCCAGGTCCAAGCAGCTCAATTACTTACAAATGTCTTTTAAAAATATTTGAGAACTCAGGCACATTAGATAACAATTATAAGCTAAAGCAGTATTTTGACTCGGGCGTGCCCTTGAATTCAATATCTAATGTCGGTAAGAGCGATAGTCGCGCGGCGCGCACGACTTTCGCTCTGAACGTAGGTACCAAGAAGTATCGTAGCGAGCGAGCGGGGGAAGGGGCGCTCTTTTGATCACGTGACTAGATATCGGACTTTTTTTTGGAAGTTTAACTACTGCTTTAGATTATAATATAATTATTATGTACTGTGGACTGTGACTTAGGCGAGTTGTATTAAAATAATCTTTCTTTACATTGTGGCTGGATATTACTTTTTCCACCTGGAACGTCCTTTAACAACAACACCAACTTGCAAAATGTAGGTTTGTTGTTTTTTTACATAAAAAAATAATTATTGTTTAATTTTACGTACGTTATTTACTTACTGAAAGCACATTTTCATGATTAATGATTATTATATACAAAACAAACACCTTAAAGATTGTATTATTAGGCAATAAAAAATTAATTGCTCTGACGGGCCAGAAAAAACAAATTTAATGATTTCTTTCTGAAGATTAAGGATCTGAGTGAATTGTCTTTGCCGCAATAAGAAAAATAGTCTCTAGCACTTAGTTTCAAAATATCTTTTTTTTGTTGTTATATTTTCAATCCGACACGTCTACACAGTTAGATACGCTCACGACAAAAGTCAGCCATTTTGTCTACGTGTAAGCCGACCTTGCAGGGCCCCTCCCGCTGACTGTGGAGGGGGCACTATACAAACACGATCCAATCTAAATTGACCCGCCTGTTATTCGACTTTCGCCCGTATACCTACGCTATAAAAGCGGGACCAAAGGTGTGGTTACAACGGTAATGGTGGTATACGGGCTGTTTATGTAGCCGAAACGGGCGCTTCATACACCGACGGGCGACACTGCCATCACTTTCATTATTATTGGGCGATTCACGACGTTTACTCTGCACTCGCCGAATCTCGGTTCCGCTGTTCAATTAAAACGTTGGTGATTGTTATTTCCATTGTTTCCTTTAACTTTAACAAAACACGTGAGACCGCGTCCGACGTAATTTTTTTGTTTGTTCGTGCGGGAATTATACATATAGCTAACTTGCCGAAGTTCGTCTTTTAATAGGCTAGATGACTGGTTTTTTTATTGTCCTATTAAAATTTGGCCCATAAATATAGCTGATGAATGAAAAGAAAACGAAAATCTGATCAAAAATAAGCATTTTAATATCATGCTAGACAGAGAGGCGAAACAGCAAATCGTGACGTCACTTCTCTGTACGCCATATAAATTATATTCTGACAAGTAAGGCGTGACGTCATTTTTTGTTTTGTGGGAAAGGGACAGAGTTGTCTCTAACAAAAACTTTAAACGCTCATATATCAGAACATTACTAACCGATTTTTTTTAAATAAAATACTATATTTAAATTCTTCATCAAAGCTATTGGTGCTAATGGTTTCAACGATTTAAACATCAGTCATCTACCCTATTATGTTAATACATAGTTAATAAATTTGCGTAAGTAATGAACGCTTAACTGGGCCTGATAAATTTAAACATGGCGCGACTGGAAGGTATTTTTAATTTATTTCACTTAATTAGTTTATAGCATCATGTCTCTGCTGCTAGCGCGCCTGATTTATATGGTTGACCCCGTTCATACCGTCGTCGTCAGAGTTATTAAAATATAACTTCCGCGTAGTACGCTGTACGACGTAGGTATACTTATAGCGTCCAAGTGGTTACCGCTTTACGAGCGAAACTTACGCAGCGTGCCGTTCCACGGACCTCATTTTGGTTTTTGGCCAAACCCAAACATTTACTCCATTTACACTGTTAATGGCCCATCCTTATTAAATTTATACTGGGTACTGTTAAAATTTCAGTTGTTTAATTACTTGGAATTTTGGCCCAGGGAAACCGTAATGGTCGCAGTGTGCGGACGGGGCTAAATTAGGTGGTTAGACCAACATTGCAGCCAACAGGGCATATCGTTGCGTTTCGAAACGATTTATTTTGTTTTCCTTTTCTCTTTTCTTTTAATTTTAAAGAAGAATTTAAAAAAAATATATATACTTTTTTCATTTTCATGTAAATTTTTTCTTTCGCCCTGGAAGGATTATTGTGTCGTAAGTATATAGTTTTATTAGCTATTTTATCAAGGATTTTGTAACTATTGTCAAACAAGTACTTAAGTACCGTTAAGCGAAACAATATACAGGCTGTTAGTTTGAACACCGTTATCCTTCTAGGACTTCATTGTACTTATCATTATGAACAACTTTTACTAAGTACTTACTTATGGGGCCAACCCTGAAATCACGAAAAAAAAACAGCTGTTCTATACATTTTGACCAAAATCGATGAACCTTTTTGTATCGAACAGCTGTTTTTTTTTACGTGATTTCAGGGTTGGCCCTATAGTAAAAGTTGTTCATAATGATGACTACAATGACATCCTAGAAGGATAACGGTGTTCAAACTAACACCCTGTATTGTGTCACAGTCAAGCGGACAAAGACGGTAGTACTTAGTAGCGGCCATGGCCTACTAGAGTAATGAAGAGTTATAATTATAATACATGATGCATCTAAATTTATAAAGTTTTGGAAACAACAAAATCAAAAACTTCCATATTACATCATGTCTTTGGTAAGCGTACTCTCGTTTTACTAAAAATAAGAAACGGTTAGTAAGTAAAATAGTGCCTCGGTTCATTTATCCACGAAAAGCTCGTTCACACATTTCCGTTCATCTCCCTCTAAAACGTTCTCGTAAACGTTGTTGAGACGTTCACCGTTTTATGTTATGAGTGTATCGTAAAATAAAAGTGCATCAAACGAGCCTCCCGTTTGCATTGTCCGCGATTATTATCCCACGGATTTACAAAATCCTCCTTTTCATACAACGTATTAGTCTTTAGAGGTCTTCGAAACTTGGTCGCGTTTGCAGGGTTCCTTTACGATTATTTAGTCGTAAAAATCAAAGTTATAGCCTATTTACACCCGTAAATGTATGTTAATCTTTGTTTTACGAGTGTGCGGTGGCTTATTGTTTAATCGTTAATCACTTATCGCTTTAGGTCGGCCCGAAGCCGGTTTTACGCTTATGATAGCACTTGAGCCACTATTTTCTCTTAGATTTTTATTACAAGTTTGTCGTTTCTGAACTTTAACGCTTATTTTAGGATGCTTTGCGATAAAAAATAAATGTGTTTATATGCATGCATTACATGCTTTTAGCTACATCATCATGATTAAGTATATAGATCCTTTTTTATCCTATATACTCTATGCTAAACAAATTACGCGTAAATAATAATATTTTATGTATTTTTATTTTAATAACCATCCTATTTATATAGTAAGTTAAAAAAAACCTTTTAAATACCCAGTCTCTATCAATAACTCCACTCACTTGTAGAATGTATTGAAAATAGCTTCACTTGACATTTGACATTGTTTCCATAATTCGTACACAGGAATCCCATTTGAACAAAGACATTAAACATGGTGTCCGGACCACAGACAATATTCTACACACTGTTCTTATATAAATCTGTTTATCTACGTACTATCCAAATACCTTAACTCTCAGATTCTTTCTTCTAATTTTCCCCCTTATATTCCCGCTATAGAGCTTATTTTGCTTTAAAGTTCCTTATTGAAGTTGTAATAGAAATGTGGTAAGTGTCAAATGTCGTTGAATTAACTGCGCCGGCGCATGATTGCATTGCGATTTGCGCCGTTGTTCTTGAAGGGGGCGAGAGTGATTTAACTGGCGTTTTCAAACACTTTACTAGTAATCGTGATCTGTGCATCTGATGGCATTATTTATTTTATTCGGGAAACTAACAGCGACAAAATAGCTTAAGTAATTACTAAACATGTAGAAACTATGCGCCATACGGTGATGGTGTGATCTTATGTGCATGATTTACTAGAATTTTATTACAAGATTATATAATTAAAAATAAAATATTCAAATAAAATTTAATGTTACAATATTGTCTTTTTGAAGTTTTATTGAATTATAGACTTGCGTTTGACTGCCATTTCATTTTGTATTTTAAGTACCTATGCTAAGTACTTTCACTGCTCACAAATTCGTTTCCAAAAATCAAAGAGCTACTTAGGTCAAACAAGACCGTCAAATCCTCCAGTCCTCCAGGTGAGCTATAAACAAACACCTCTAGCATGTCAAACTACGAAAAATCCAAGACAGAAATATTTTTGCATTTAGTGGTAATATTACAAGCACAATATACCTTATACTAGATATAACAAGATAGACATGATTCATTATAAAAGTGCTAAAACTTAAGCAGATTTTTTTTATGTGACATTAATAGCACCAGTTTACAAGCAAAGGCAAGTTGCAAATTAGTTAAAATATGGTCTCTTAAAGTAGGTTCCTATTTGATAAACTATTACAATAACTTTAGAACAAGGATTGTTGTTTTGATTTGATTATTACAGTAATAATAGTATCATAAGCACAGATCAGGGAAACTAAAGGATCATAACCAGTCCAGGGGCCGTACCGTGAACTGCTTATAGCGGGACCGAATAGGTTCAGCTGCCGACACTGCACGACCGCGAACCTTATTGCGAGGCGATAAAATTCACAGACGCGCAACGTCGGCAGCTGCACGTATTCGATCCCGGCATAAGCGCTCATGGTACGGCCCCAGGACCAAACCAATACTATTGTTACAGGTTAAACTTTAGATTTCCTTAAAATGTTCTCAAAGCCTGTTAGCCGTTTCTGTGAATTCTCTCAGATTAAATGGAAATATATCCACATCTTCTTCTTTCTTATATGTTATATTATGAAGTATAATATAACATATTTAAAGCACGTGATATGGGGCAATAAATAAATAATAAATAAATATTGGGGGGACATTTATTACACACAGCGCCATCTAGCCCCATACTAAGCAAAGCTTGTATTGTGGAAACCAGATAGCTGATAGAATACTTATATACAATTTTTTTTTCGTAAACACATACTGAGTATTGTCTAAAAACCTACTTCAGGTTTGTCTAGTCAACAAGTTGGTTGTTGGTTTGGATTTGGAGGCTTTAATGCTAATGATCATTAAATGGTGTCATTCATTCATAAAATGAGTTTACACCTAAGTATACATGGGTGGTAACACCACTGTAGATCATTAACTGGTGTCATTTATTCATAAAGTGAGTACACTTACCTATACATGGGTAGTAACACCACTGTAGATCATTAAATGGTGTCATTTATTCATAAAGTGAGTTTACAACTATCTATATATGGGTGGTAACACCACTGTAGATCATTAAATGGTGTCATTCATTCATAAAGTGAGCTTACACCTAAATAAAATACATGGGTGGTAACACCGCACTGTAAGTCCTTTCTTAGCAGTCCGTGTAAAGTATTGCATTGGGTTTTGAGTAGAGTAAGCCTCTAGTTTGATACAGACGGGCGATAAGGAACAAAGTACTGAAAAAAAAAACAAAGCTAGCTACGGTAGAACACGCCAACCCTCGACATAAGGGTCTCACTACAGCGTCATTCCTCAGCCGCAGTCTAGTTTCCGCGTTAAGTACGACAAAATTGAGAGCAAAGTTCAATGAGGGAGCCACCATCGAATTTTCTGAACTAAGCCGTAGTAAATATTAAGTTTTATTATTTGACCAACTGTATAGATAAGTTGTTTGGTTTGTACAAACTCCGTCGGGCCTTGTTCCTTTATCGCCCCTGTCTAGCTGATACATCGTCACACAGCGGCAGTAACTTTCCACTAACTTAGGGCTAACTTAGAACTTGCTTGTTTACTTAGGTGGTTTATGACCTTTATATATATTTTAAGGTGCTGGAGCCCTTTTAGTTTTTTCTTGGTGAGATATACTTAGGTACACGAGGACAGGCTAGGTTGTTTTTTTTATTTTACTTATCTTAGCGACAAAGTAATTAAGTCTGTATATAAGTATAAATACTAAAAAAATTACGCAAATTGAAAAAACATTTCGCCGCTTCGATAATAGGGTTCAACTGATGTTTATATCGTTGGAACCAATAGCTTTCATGAAGAATTTAAGTAAATATGGTATGTTTATTGAAAAAATATTGAAATCGGTTATTAATGTCCTGTGGACCTGGGTATGTCCTAAAACTGCATCCAGAACCACCGGAGGACGGCCAGCAGCGTCCTCTCAGTTAACGGTGGTAACCATTCTGCGATCCCCAATCCGCCTGCCAAGCGTGGGGATTATGGCAACACCTCCCTTTAAGGGAGAGGCCTTCGTCCAACAGTGGACGTCTTCCGGCTGTTGATGATTAATGTCATGATATATAAGCGTTTAAAGTTTTTGGTAGAGACAAATCTGTCCCTTTCCCACAAAACAAAAAATGATGTCACGCCTTACTTGTCAGAACAGAATTTATATGGCGTACTGAGAAGTCACGTCACGATTTGCTGTTTCTTCTCTCTGTCTAGCATGATATTAAAATGCTTATAAGTTGCTTATTTTTGATCAGATTTTCATTTTCTTTTCATTAATCAGCTATATTTATGGACCACATTTTAATAGGACAATTAAAAAAAAACAGTTATCTAGCCTATTGTGTCTATATTTAAGGCTATATCGTTTTTATTTTAAGTTAGAATATGCAAGATACTTAGGTAGCTTTTAGAATAATGTTTTTGATCATACCTACCTACTCTACAGGTAAAGTTGAGAGAAAAAAAAATTACTCGTGCCGTGAGACCAAGAACACACATTCGTTCGGGTCGAAACAACTCCAAAAATATATATATTCAAACGGTGAATCAATATCTCACCGCGACACGCTGGCCGACAACAAAACGAGAAAATATAAAATTTAAAAAATATAAAAATCTCTGACGAATCAAAACAAAGGATTCAAACTTGGAGCATAAATCGGCTTGCATTTCGGTCACGTCCGTGGCAGCGTCGTGACATAGTGCGCGTCACGAGATAAAAGTCCTTCGCGATTAGGGTTGCTGCCATATTTTTTCGTAAACTGACTGAGTAAATTTATGCAACCAGAAATCAAAGGATAAGCTACATCCAAAATCACTGATGAATACTAACATGGCAGCCACACAAAGTATTTCTTGGTGGTTTTCATTTTCTGTTTACACCTAAACTTAACATTATAATGAATTCATAAACAAAATTGTTAACGCAGTGCCTCATACAATATTTTTTTATGTAGGTAGTTCTGGATAGGTCTTCTGGATGGACGTTCTTAATGAGAAAATGAGTTTTGGAAAACTTACTACCTTAAGACAGAGATATAATTATGAAGCCTGAACGGCGGAAGAATGACGCCAAAAGAGAGCTTGCTTAATTACTTACTACTTAAGTATTAACTCACAGCGCTTGACTAAATATAGGTACTGTTAAACTAAGTATTTCTTATCGATTTTTTTGATGAGGGTGATAAGTACCGCGCTGACGTTGCACTTGGGGAGTATTGTGTATTTACAATACAATACAGTAGTTTATTGATAACACCAAAGTTACACGTCAAGTTTAATTTAGTATGGTCACAAATAATAATCTTAATCTATATATATAAAAAGCTCTGTCCTGACTAGTTGACTGACTGACTGACTGACTGACAGACAACGCACAGCCCAAACTGCTGGTCGTACAGACTTGAAATTTGGAGGGTGTATTCGTCTCGATTTGTAGGGGTGTACTAAGAAACGATTTTCGAAATTTGACCCCTAAGGAGGGGCGGGAGTTGGGAAACGTTTGTATGAAAGTCCGTTGTTTTTGGATTTTTAGTCACGAAAATTTGGATTTGGATAGTTCATAATAAAAAATCCTGTTTACATTTTTTTTAATGGGTCGATTTAAGGGGGGGAAAGGGGGGGGGAATGTTCAATGTCATAAAACAAATTCTCTTGTAACTACGCTCTCAGCTTGGTTTTAAACCATGCGGTGGGAGGAGCATCCCAAATGGAAACTGGTATGCGGTTGTAGATCGCGGGTCCAAAAATATACACTAACCTCTCTGACTTGACGAAACGATAAGTCGGGGTTATCAGTTGGTCTTTGTTTTTATTGCTTCATAAATCTATCGTGCTGTGAATGTCCGTACATTGGAACGTTTCTAGGTTTACATGGGTGAACAGGGCTACATGGTAAGTAAGCTCGCAAGGCAAGGGCAGTATCTGAAGTTTCCTAAATAGCTCTACGCATGAGACGTCGTCATCTTGAACCCTACATAAATACTACGTATGGGTCGTTTCTGCATGACAAAGACTCTGTTGTGTTCCATATTTCCCTGCCAGCACCAACCCTTCCAACCAAGCTTCTTAAAACACCAGAACGAAGCTTTGGGCCCCTAGTATAGTTACTCCAATGATTTAGACAAGTAATAGTGTTGATAATGTTTAAATTATTTCTGAAAACATTAATCAACTGACAACCCTAGTTCCAACGCCAGTGCCCACACTGCCCACTTTAGAATTAAAAAAGAAATGTAAAAAGCTCAACACTTCACTTACCGATGTGATTGAATGCTGGTGTGGAATTCAAGTTATCACATGTTACAAAAAATGTAGTATCTGGTTAAGTATTCACATCTTTTTCTTTGAATCTTTGAGAACTGCAAACATTGAAAAAAGTAACTAAGTACTGGGAATTTTGAATGAAAATTGTAAAAAGTAAATTCGATTGTTAATAGTGTAACATACGAACAGTCCGATGTTCGCGTTTGCTATCTCTCTTGCGCATTTAAACATTCTTGAGAAAGTAAAACTGGGCAAATGTAGGCACGTAGGTACTTAAGTTTTTTTTAGCTATCTACTGAAAGGAAAATATGAAAATTTGGTGTAGACTGCAAACGCAGACGTAGAGTTCAGACTAAAAGCCCTCACATACAATGAAGATGCTAAGTATAACATTTCATGTTATCTTAACATATCTCAATATCGTTACTCATACAAAACAAATGACGAACAAGTGACGAAGATAATATTTCAAAATTGTATGGCGAGCGATATTTTATCTTTACATGAAATATTATAGCATATTTGTAGTCTGTGACGGCATTAATAATCTTGTAAAAATTTACAGCATGAATAGGATGAGTGTATGTTAGGTATTTGTATGTATTGTAGATATTGCATACGTTATGAAAAACACAAACACAAATAATGGCATATCACACCCAATTTTAATATTATTTTTTCAGAACCTAGCATAATACAGGATTCAGATAATGATGATTACGATAAATTTGATAGTGCTTAGATATGTACTATCTAAGCACTAAATAGACTAGATACGTACTATCTAAATATATATAGAGGAGGTACTATCTAAGCACTTTTGAGCAGACAATTTATTTTTGCATGCAGCATGTTTCTTAGTTATTATTTAATTGGTTTATATTTGACCGCCATCTGGCGTAATTTTAAGTGTAGATGCGGTTTACGATGGATCAGGCTTGCCTAGAATTCTTCTGAGCAAGCGTGCCCTTTCCGATTTACTCGCGACTTGAAGAGACCCATATTTAATACTATGGTGCGCAAAAAAAGAGACAACAACTCAGCAATGGGCAGTGGTCGAAAAATTGCTGATGATAATGATGTTTAATGCAAGCCAAGGCCATACTGAGCCATGGCCCACCTGGAAAGCCCTGAACCGATTGCGGTCCCAGATAGGCCGAAGTCGGGATAACATGGCTGGTAAAGTGGGGCTATATCAGAGATACCGACACCCAATGCCCCTGTAGTGTGTGCCTGCAGACGAAGTCACATCTGCTGGACTGTGCGGCGTGCCCTGCAACCTGCTCCCTTAACGACCTACATAAAGCCAGGATAGTGGCCGAATTTTGGTCGAAACACTTGATACGAAACCTAACATAGGTACGAAAACGAAACATCGCCTCGAAAAGAAGAAAAATGCGACGCAGACGAAACTGCTATAATTATTGTATTTTGTACTTGTACGCTACCGCCAAACTTTAGTTCAGACTTATGTATGAATAGACGATGATATAATATGTCTACGTCTAGCTATATGCATGAACTGAAATTGGCACCCTACCAGCTATCTTAAGCCTTCTGAAGACAATCCTTCTTTCCCGACCCATCTTAACTCTCAGCTATCGCCTCCGTCCCACATAAACTTAATACAGCATAACTCACAAGTATAAGTTATCGCCAAGTTATTCGAAGCCCCTTTTTGCTATTCGCGCGATATTTATGCGCAGTGCGTGCCTATCTGATTGTGAGGTATGCTTGTCTTTCTGGCTAGTACTGGACAGAAAACTGGGATTTAATACTACCATTTAAACACTAAGTTGTAGAACGAAAAAACATTTTTAGTACATCAAAACATACCATACGCTTTGACTCTACGTTTTTTTTTCGTAAAGCTAAGAAATAGGACAAGCTGCTGGTTTTCCTGTTCTGAGATAGATAGAGATATATAATCAGGATGTTTTCAAGGTCAGAGTGAATAAGTATATTAAGTGCGCGCTTCATTTTCGAACGAATCGTCGCCGTCGCTTACTAACAGGGGCCTAATTTTTGAATCGTACGCATGGGTTGTTCATGATTATTGTTTGAAATAAGGTTCAATATCATGCACGCATGCGTGAGGAGCTGACTTCCGAACGATATTGAACCTTATTTCAAACAATATCGCTCAAAGATCGGCTCCTTTCGCATGCGCAACGCTTGCGTACGATTCAAAAATAAGACCCCGCGTGAGTTGGTGATCAAACGCGCCGACTTAATTGCGTTTAAAACATTTTATATAAACTGCAAGATACTCTGTTCACTGTTTAACCTGACCTAACCTAGATTTCTTTAAATTAATTTAATTTTCAGTTTATATGTCATTGAACAGAGAGCTTAATAGCTTTATGACAAGTGATAATGTGCATACAATCGATTAAGTGAGTTCATATCGCAGGTATTTAGCTAACCTTATACATTAAGTCAACTTCTAAAATGCCGCCCAAAAGTCATACCCCGTCATAACTTGACTTAAGGCTTACAACCATATTTACCGATGTAAAGGAAGTAATTCCGTTGTGTAATTATGTTTAGTGTAATTATACAATATATTATTATTATATGTCAAGTAAATAATGGTAATTAAAATTAAATTCTAAAAAGATTATGTCAAATTTTTGCCTCTCGCCCAAACGTGCCCATTAAGCTGGCACTGGAAGCGTTCCCCCGCTGTATTGCGAGGGAAATCTGTTGCACGAGATACTCCCCAGACCGCGGGTCTCGCCCCCTATCACGCAAACGCCGTCCTAAGTCCGCCACAAACGTCTTGGCTTCTGAACACCACGGCCCCGCCACCTCCACAGCAATCGGCACGAACTCATACGCTGATTCCAAGGCAGCGTATTTATGGTGTTGCCTAACGCAGCTGTATTATACAATGTATTTGTTAATTGTTTATTAGGTACTTTAGAACTTGTGCACCAATCAAAAATGACCAATTCGTTGTTCGCAAAGGTATCTATCGCTAGTCAAATCAGCCAAATAGTCTTTGTCTATTAGTACCGATGTATTATTATGTGCACATGTATATGTCGCAGCCGAATTGTAGAATTCGCCGTATTACATAATGGCTAGCTATTTTACAAACCCGAGCCGTTTTGTAATACGGCGGATCAACGTTTAGCCAGATTGTCACTGCGATACGTTCTACAATACGGCGGCCTATGCTTAGCCGTAATGTAATAAAGTTGCCTACAATGCAAAATGCTTCTCATATTATCAAAATAATAAGGGATTCATTAAAAAATATAATTTTATGTTTTAATAAGGTACTTCGTAAGTCGTAAGTTCGTAGTAGCATGCAAACAAAATGTTTGAACCAAATAAAAAAGTGACATTTAGGTTATCAAAGCGCCAAAGCGCCGCGAGTGTCCAAAATTAGAACTAAAGATTGCCAACGCGGCGGATCATGACCGGCTCAATTATATTATGGCTAGCCGTGTTGTAGAACGCGAAGCACGCATACAATGCGGCGGCCTTACTTACAGCCGTAATACAATTTGGCTAAACGTTAATACGACGCTTTATAAACCGGCGCTGTTTTTTAAAATGCCTAGCCGTTATTTAATACGTCGTATTCTGCAATTTAGCTGCGGCATATATACTCTGAAATTCACTGTATTTTGAATTGGACACAACACTTCAACACAGATTAGGTATATAGTAGCCACTGCAAACTAAACCGCCGCCTTGTATCTGCCGAATGGTCTTTCATGAGACTAAATTATACGTAGAGTTGCTTAAGCACAGGAACTAAATCTCACGAAGAGATGTTACCAGTATTGTTCAGAAAATGCGTTGGTGGCTCCGTTATTTCACTTTAAATTGGTTGGTTGTATTGTACTGTATGAATAACTCACGAGCAGCACTTTTGTTCCAAAGAACATAGATCAGAATTAATGAGGTACCTATAAATTATTTAGCTATGCTCTACGACGTGCTAAGTTACGGACTAAGTATAACAGGTTTGATAATAAGTTAATAGTATATTCCTTTCAATATAGTATATATATAGTATGTTGTATATATCCTTCTAAAATAGTTTATTCTTTCTAATATATATTTTTCACAGTAAGTAATAAGTTTTTTTAAATCTTGTTCATTTCTGATTCTCCAGTAACTTAAAGTTGCCCAAATTATGATTGAAATACAGTTACTTACGTAATTGTTTATAACGCTTACATAGAACAAGGTTAAGTTATGAAACACAAAATGGTTAATAACTTTATGAAAATGGACTCATTTGTGGTACGCGTAACGCGTCTACATAAGACTCGAGATGTGAACCGGTAGTAATATCACACTTAAAAAACTAGTTATTCAAGTTCTTACCGACATAACTCCAGTAGGCAAGTGAACTAATTAAAAACCATTGAACTACATATGTCAGTAGCACTTTTACACATATATAGTTATTAGGTATATTTCACTACAACTCTCTTCAAGCTGTAAACTCGAGCGAACACTAGAACGATTTTTTCAAGACTAAAATTCCCGACAACAAACCTTCTATAACACAATGGCCTCAAACGTATATTTAACTTCGATAAAACAAAACAAAAACTTGTACAAAACGTTTTAGGCTTTTGTTGAGACCGGCATTCGCAGAAGACCTCACAAAAACTTTAAAAAATATAACCCTTACATCAGAACAAAAAATGCCCGGTCCGAAATGGGTTAGCTGCCTAGAGCGGCCTTGAAAAGAGCGCAATAAATGTTAAAAAATTGTACAAATGCTGTAAAAAGCATACCTTTCTTTTATACGGCGATTTAAAGCTATCCCGCAATGTTTGCGCTTGTTCTCCGAGGCTTTATGGCCCCGTAAACCACTAAAAAGTGTCTTGTTAGGACAGAAACAATTTAGAATAGTGTTCCGGACCATTAGCGGGTGTTACGAGATAAAGGTGAGGAAATTATTACACCTTTGGAAGAGAAAGACTTTCTTTTCAATCGGTCATTGTTTGTGTTAGAATTGCGCAAATATCAAATTGTATTCCTTGTTTTCGTCACGTCAAATTTCAAAGGTGATAAGTGTACAATAGGAACGTTTTGACGAAATATGACAAAGTAAAGTTTTATTTTGCACGGGTTAGTTCAGTTTTTCTGTTGTCGTGGTTGCTTACGGTTCTTTGAGAGTTTTAAGTTATTATTGGTACTTCACTGGTCAAGAATAAAATGGTCACAGGCCTAGCCCATTTGACAAAACATTTTTATCACAATCTTACGCTTAATTGAATACTGCTTGGCCAGTGTAGGCGAGCGCCTTTAACTTGTTCAGAAAAAATTACAATCGGTTCGGGACTCGGTTTTTAATAATAATAAAATAAAATAATAATTGCTCTCTTTTAGTTAAAAGATACCCCACGAAAGTAAAAATAATCTTAAGGTTGTGCTACGTATAATCAATCACCAAATAACCAGTTTGAAAAGTTTTTTAAACGTGAATAATAAATACCTATTAAACTTAAATATTTAACACACCTCCCTTTAAAGGAGAGGCCTTCGTCCAGCAGTGGACTTTTTCCGGCTGTTGATGTGATGTGATGTGATACTTAAATATTTGCAAACCCGAATAGGTGAATCAAATGGATTTGAACTACGCTGATAACTGATATGGTAAGTTTATTATACATCATATTATTATAACTTATAATGTTGATCCTACCTGCTCGCCTGAACTAACGCAAGCACATTCAAATAGTCAACGGCAAGTGGCAAATGTAGTCGTGTTGGCCAAGCGAAGACTATCATCGACAAAAAAAATGTGAACCAAATATGAACACTGCTTCAGCAGTGTAAGCAAGCGCCTTTAACTAGTGCAGAAAAAAAAACTGTGGGGACTCTGTCGTACGCATGATTTTGGCATGAGGCATTGTTGGTTTATTGGTTTTGTTTTTAATTAATAGCATACTTTAAAAATTCAGTCCCATTGAGAGAGAGAGAGAGAGAGTAAAATCCTCCAAGGTCCCATCATAAGAAAAGCGAGTCAAAGTGTGTCAACTAATTGTAAAAAAAATATAACCCTATAAAAATCTTCATAGTGATTTTTGGAGGGTTATTTATTTTCTTTAGCAATTAGTTCCTCAAATAAATAATTAAGAGACTTGTCTACAGTAGCCCTAGACATAATAAAAAAATAATATGATAGCTCTTAGGCATTATCCAGCAAGAAAATAGGGGAATACATTTATATGGAGAATCGCTGGCCAGATTCCCTCTTGAGGCTAGAAATTATGTAACACATTTGCATAACTACAATTATATACACTACGTACGCAGAACAGTAAGTACTCACAGCAGAGTGGACGGCACAAAGCCGTCTAATGGAGGGACAATCAGCGGCGTATCTCATAATTATCGCCTATTTTGACTGGACTGTATCGGAAGCTTGCTTTCCGAGCCACTCTAGTTAAGGACACTCAATTAGGCTGTTATTATATTTCATAGTCGACTAGCAGCTGTAATTTGATGTTCAATAGAACTATTACTCCGAAAAAGACGTTAGTGTTAAATAATGATCTTAGACGTAGTACAGAAGTCTTTTAACAAAAACCTAACATTCAAAGCATTCACCTTTCTCATCTTCCTTAGACATTTACGGCCTTACTTAAAAACACCGCTCAAACTTAGTCACTGCTTAAACTTATCTGTCTTCTTCTTGTACGTGACACTTCACGTCAGTGAGTAGTTGTCAGAGCATCTTAAGTAACATCGTTAGTAAAATACAATTATGAGCGAGACCTGCATAACTTTGAACAGCTTGCGAAGTTTTAAATAATCAGAAATTCTATCTTTCATTATTGTTATTGTTCACTAGTGCAAATCTTATTCATTATAGTTCTTAATACGTACATTAAGGGAACTACATTTCCTGCCATTTTAGTTACATTTTATTTAAAAAAAGTGTTTTAATTTTGCTCTCACAGCTTTCAGTCGTTAAATGCAAATTACTGAAATTATCTTGCCACCTTTTCTGTATCCAAAAATGCTTTTAAGATATTGCGTATCGCTTACATTTCGTTGATATTTTTCAAGATTTATCCAAATTATTCTATGTAAATACATTCTAATAAATGTAAATTTTAGGAGCATACAGATATTTTAGAATACGCGCAGGTTATTTATGTGAATTTATGTGAATATTTTAATGGAAGGTGACAATAAGCAACCTGTTTTTTAATGGTCGTCCAATCCACGGGGATTCTAAAGTTTTCTATTTACTTAATTTGAATATTATGAATACCGTGATTTATGGGGGGCCATGTAGTTTATGTGTCTGGAAACCTATTTATATCGTTTCTTAAGCAGCTTAATCTCAGAATGAATGTGTTTTCCTAATAGGCAACGTCCTTTATAAATTCATTGAGTGAATAAACTTTGTAGAGATAACTTGTGTCAACAATGTTAAACTATGAGGTCACGAAGTCATCATTATTATGAATAGCTCACAGAAGTTCATTTGTTTACGTAGATTCCATCCGAAGGCAATACTAAAACGATTTCGTACTCGCCTAATATTATGTAAAGACCAACCTCGAGGAACTTACTAAACCCTGGACCAATTCCTAGGCAATGTTCCACAATCGATCTGACGGCTAAAATCGTTGAATCAGCTCGATAATATGGGGTTATTTTTAATACTTGAAATGCTAGGTAGGTAGGCCGTTGTCAAACGACCACGGGTCACTTGATATTAAACGACGGCTTGGTCGAAGATGGTAAACACACCTAGCCTGTAGTAGCAATGGGAACAAGCTCTCAAGTGCGGCTGCCGGAACACACCGTTTAGTGTTAGTGTTCAGATTTTCAACTAGAGGGTAGTAGCTAGCCAGCCGAGAACTAGAAAGACTACCACCATAGTTTCCTTCACCGTTAGCCCAAGCTCATTGTTAGAATCATTGGTACCTAAGTACGCGCATCTTAAATAGACAATAGACAATTTTTTTTTTTATTTTTTTTTTTTTTTTTAATTATTTTTTTTATCTTCACGATTCCAAGTCAAGCGGCCTCTCGATTAACACAGCCTCGATATTATATTTTTATGTACGTGAATGGTCATTATGTGCGGGGATTTTTTTGTCATTCTATTCAGTATCTGCATAGACATGCCATTTTATTTCCTAGTTCTATCTAATAGCACCAAACGCGGCCACCTCGCCTGGAGCACAAAAAGCCATCATTACGCGCGTTTGTTCGACGTATCGGGATCACAATGCCTCTGCCAAATGCGATCGGAATTATGACGAGAGTGACTTTTAATGCTCCATTTGCTGCCGGTAATGGTGTATAATGAGTGTTGATGAGCTGAGCTTCCGCGTTTGTTTGTAATGAAGTAACAACGATACTTTTTGTGAAGCGGGTTTAGATCTTAAAGCTTTTTCGTATCGCTGTACTATGGTCGAGTTTTTGATGTTTAAGGATGAAGGTTTGTTTGTTATTGTAATAAATATTTGCATTTCAGTTAGGTCTAAGATTAAGATGCCATAGACATGGACGTAGAGTTTATCATTAATTTAGGCAATACTTAGGAGTTATATAACTAGATATAATAATTATACCTTGACTATTTGGATTGTATCTAGATTTTCAACGGTTTACATACATACAACCTTTTTTTTGGGTAGCTCGTCAATAGTTAGATTGTTGTCCTTTTTAATAAAGGCACTTCAAGATTCGATAACAGTGAATTGGATATGAAGTAGAGTTTATATTCTAATAAGCAGTAATGTGTGTGTGTGTGTGTTTGTGGTCGTCCAGCTGAAAGATGTGTCGACGGTATCGTCAATACCGCGCGAATACTGAGGCAAGTAGCAAGAGAAAGACAGCATTGGGAAACAAAGCTATGGATGATGATGAAGTACATAATACATTTCTATCACCCAGATTTTGATCCTATAAGTTCATTTTACATGGACTTCAACAAAAAATATTGATGGTGGGCGCGTTTGGTGCTATTGGATAGAAAAAAATAAAGCCCAGTCGGGTTGTCGAAAAAAGGTCCTAACCCGAAAAAACTCCTGGCCAAAATCTTGTTTTACCAGCATTTAGTCACCGAGAGTGTAAACTCAAAATCGCGACCAAATTCGAGCTGCTAACAGCAATATCTCAATAATATTCAACTTTTCGGGAAACATCATAGGGACTAAAGTTGTTCCTTTCTCAATTATTATCTACAATTGCAAATTTTTTCGTGCGTTCTATATTTTCAGAGTTATGAGAAAAAACGGAGGAAATGTAATTATCGAATTATCTAAAAGGCTGGTGAAATAACATTTTGGCCTAGAGTTTTTTCGGGGCTAAATGCTAACCCGACTGGGTTAATAAGTAATGGTTTAGCTCAGTAGGTCTCACTAACAACGAC